>CAJGYO010000006.1:9346423-10546423 GCA_904845875.1 Miscanthus lutarioriparius | reverse complement strand
TGCTAATCCTGATGTGGCTGCTAATCTTGATGGTGATGGTAATCTTAAGGTTGATGCTAATCTTGAAGGTGATGATAATGATGAAGATGATGCTAATGCTGATGATGAATAGGGAGAGTCCGATGAAATTGAGTATGTAGGAGTAGATGATGAGAAGGAGAAGTACAAGGATGTGCTAAATGATGATGGTGATTATGACTGTGATTACTATCCAGACACTGACCTAGAAGATGATGACCCACTAGTTGTGGATGATGAGAGGGGCTGTGAGGGTGTGGTGCATGTGACTGACATAGATAACCCTAAGATAGAAGTTGGTGTTACTTTTGAAGATGGTTTCTATTTTAAGAGGTGTATTAGGCAATATGTTGTGCTTAATGAAGTTGAACTTGCAGTTCCTTATAGTGAGTCATGGCGGTACAAAGCACATTGTAAGGCCAAGAGGTGTAGGTGGAGGATTCAAGCATCTTAGTGTCAAGATGGGAAGACATGGTAGGTATGTGTTCATTTTAGAGTTTGATTTAGTGTTTGATTCAGGGCTTAATGAAGTTATATACTAACTGTTCACATTGTTTTCTTGTTTTACTTATTTTATTGATGGGTGCAGATTAAGAAGTTACCACACAAGCATAACTATGCCAGCAAAAGCAAAGTCCAAAGGAATTGTATGGCTACCAATCACTGGGTCAAGGATAGAGTTATAAATTGGCTTAGGGAGGATCCAACTCTTGGGCCTAAAGTTTTGAAGGAGAAGTACTGCATCCAGGTGAGCTACTATGTTGTTTGGGACGACCGACAAATGACCTTAGATGAGGTAATGGGTGGCTGGAAGGACAACTTTGTACATGTGTTTTCTTGCAAGAGAGAGATTGAGAAGAGGAGTCCTGGCAGTGTTGTAGAGATTGAGTAGGATGTTGTGAATAAGAAGAGAAGATTCAGTAGGATGTTTGTAGCACTTGAAGCCATGCATTGATGGCTTCCTCCAAGGTTGCAGACCTTATATAGGAATTGATTTCATAGTTTTAACAATAAAGTGGAAGGGACAGTTAGCAGTTGCAGTAGGGATTGATGGCCACAACTGGATATTCCTAGTGGGCTATGGAGTATTTGGCAATGAGACCAAGAAGAATTGGAAATGGGTTTATGAAGATGCTGCACAAGGCTATTGGATCCCCACCTGGTCTTGTTATTTCAATTGATGCAGGTATGTTTCCTTCATTGTGTTGATGTAGTGTTACATTTTGTGTTTCATCACGTGCAGCCTAACATTGTTTTCTTTGTTGCTAACTGTAGGTAAAGGAATAGATAAGGCTGTTATCAAAGTCTTTAGAAATAGTGTAGAGCACAGAGAATGTATGAGGCATCTTATCAAGAATTTTTAGAAGAGATTTAGGGGAGAAGTGTTTGAAAGGAACTTGTGGCCTGCATCAAGGTGCTACAGATAGACAACCCATGATAGGCACTAGAATGAGATGCTCAAAGCATACCCAAAGGCAACAACATGGCTATTGGACAATCACAAAAAGCAATGGGCAATGTCCAAGTTCAGCACAACAAGCAAATGTGACTATGTCACCAACAACATAGTTGAGACGTTCAACAGTTGGATCAGGGAGGAGAAGTCTTTACTTGTTGTAGAACTCATGGACAAGATAAGACAATTGATCATGAAGAGGTTTTGCACAAGGAAACAGCTGGCCTCAAAGTTGTCCGGGTTCAAGATTTTGCCTCATGTCATGAAGGAACTGCACAACAAGAGCATAAATCTGAAGTACACCATTCACAAGAGTGGCCCAATAGTGGGAGAAGTAGGAGGACTGAATAAGGACCTAGTCCTATGGAGGTTCATTGTTGATCTAGACAAGAAAGAGTGCACTTATAGAGGTTGGCAGTTAATTGGTCTATCTTGTGATAGAACCGCCCAATTTATACAAGATCAAATACAGCTGTCCCCGCTAACACGTTGACACACGCATACTTTCACTTATATAAACCCGGTAGTCCGCCGAGTGTCTCGAAAGACCTCGGTAAATCAACATCACAACCAAGATCGCGTGATTAAGCAAATACACATCACATACGTAGAGTTGCAGCTAAAATAATATTACAATTGGGTTCACAAATAATAGTACAAGTTTGGGTTTTAAAACCGATTAGGGAAAACAACATAGCTTTCAAATGATTACATTAATATAAGTTTCAAATACATTGCTAGCATAAGTGACATCCTCAGATAAAAGCATATAGATGAGAAGTAAATATAGAATCACCGAGCCCACCGGCGGTTAGCTACCATCATCAACAGGTCGAGAACTTCACCTGCAATAAGGTGGGATAAACCTTGAGTACTCGAATGTACTCAGCTAGACTTACCCGTCGTAAACCAGAAATAAAGTGACACCAAGGATTATGCAAGGCTTTCTTTAGTGGGCTAGCTAACTTATTTGCAAAAAGCATCAGTTATCATGAAGATATCATTTTAAATACTTTACATCATCTTTATTAGGACCTATCCATCTAGGTAAGCACCTGTACTATAGCAATCACTTGATTAACCAATAACATCCAATTACCAATTTAGATTTAGCATATCCCATACCATCCAGATAATCATCATTATTCCATAATAATTACTACGATGCCGTAGCTCGAGTCAAGTGCTCACTATCCAGGAGCGATGGCGATTCGAATCGATTCCTAACCAGCTGGTGATTTATTCCTCACACAAACCACGCTTCCCCCGTCAGGGTCGCTTAGATCACCAATGACACTTTCCAAGTAGCCGCGAGATAACAGTCATGGACCGCACTACCCAGGGGCCGTCCGACTGCCAGGACACACCTTGGGCGCACTCTTCGCGTCCCCGTCATACCCTCTTCAGCACCAGTCTGCGCATCCGAGTTTATCCCGGCTCGAAAAAGTGTCACTAGCTTCGCGGTCGAAAGGTACTTTATTTGGCCAGCTAAATGTGAGGCATGCGTTCAACATGACAAGAGAGACGAGCAACGATCGGTCCTTAATCGACACAGACGGAAACTAATAGCACCCCAGAACCCTGTCTGGTTGCCTCCAACTTTTTTTGTCCGGTCTCCAATTATTCATCACACATGGTTAATTTCAAGATATCATTCTTTCCATAGCTAAATTCTTCCAGTAACCACCTATAATGTAGTTGACCGGATATTATCGATCGCTATAGGTCTAAGCAAGGCTAAGCAGTTATTCGATCCTGACCTAACAGGGTAAAAGGTAATAAGGTAGGCAAGGATAGTAATAAATGCATCAACGGTTTCAATCAACTCATACAACTTAATAAAACAATATATAAACTCATATATATATATAAAGAATTGCTTTTATAAAGTAGGAGACTTATAATGCTCCGGGGCTTGCCTGGGATCTGACACAAGTCAGTTAAGTTAGCTTGCACCGCCCTGGTGACATCTCAGATCCTAGCACTCGCTTAGTCCTTCCATCTTCGGGATAGATCCATCAAACACCGTCTTCGGGTTTGGCTCCAACATCTCATCCTTCACGTGGTGCATAAAGCGTACCTAGATGATATGCAATATGCAAGTGCATAAATATGAAGAATAGTACCATGAGATGCATCACAAAATAGCAAGCAAGACAAGCATAGTTTACACTAACACACTTAAGTACTTCGCGATGCTTAACTTAAACATCACACAATCTATCATGCTAAGATGGCAAAGGAGATGACAACACCAAGCATGATACAAGTTTCCCAAGATCTCAAGTGCTCTAACTCAGTCATCATTCAAAGCATACGTCACACTTAATAATATACAAGCAAACACTATAATTGGAATCTGCTAATTTCTGGATATGCAAACATCAGGTACAAGATTTAGCTATAACTGAAGTTACACAAATCCAAATGACTTGCAAGAAGATATTATGGAAAGCTTATGAAATTTTCTACAATTCATCTATAACCATCACAGCATGATTCTCAAGTTAACTAAGTTAAATATACCCATTTATAGAAACTGGTCTAAACAAGACAGAGAGCAATCAATTTTGTAACCCAACTTTAAACAGCTGTAACTCTTAAACTACAAGGCCAAATGACACCAAATTTTAATAGAAGCTAGATACATGAATTATCTACAACTTTTATATAAACAAGTTTCACAACAAAGCACATTATCATGAATAACTTTGCTAAGTTCCCAGATCTGTCCATAAACTACATTGGCAAGAAAATAATTATTAACTTATATTGCAAACACATAATTGGGCAAAATCAACTTTACCAACATGTCACACATGACTAAAGAACACTATAAAGCATGGTGCTCACCTCTAAATACATTTTCTTAAAGCACTTCTTAATTTATTTAGACATCAAGCTGTATTTGTGAACATATACCAAAAATGCACAATAAATTATACAAAAATTACAGTAGCTTACATATCCTCTCAATAGTCTACTGTACAAATTTCATACTATTTGCATATGTATAGAAACCTCTATGAAAAGGACAAGTTGCTAAAGCAAGAAATCATGTGAGAGCAAGATAAACCAATAACTCACTCATGCAGCAACCAATGACCATGAAATTTTTACCACACATCAAACATCATATGAGTAGCATGCCACAAAAATTTCACTTCATTTGGAGCCCTACAACTGTAGTTATGAAAAAGACAAATTCAACTAGCATTACAACCTTACTGCACAAATCTATTTTTACCGCAAAATATTTAAACTAAAACATACCATATTATAGATCTAATGCATAGAGAATTTCACAAGGATTCCAAAAGGTCCTTATTTGCTATTTTACGAATTTCCTATGAATTACTATGATTTTTCAAACTTTCAGCCGATTTAAAACAAATAGGTCCCTAGGAGCACTATTCACATGAGTCAGTGGTTATGCACTTAGGCCCTCCCCTTTACTCGAATTTGAGCCCGAGGTCCTCCACGCGAGGTTGAAACAGAGGACGCCATGGAATTGGCCGGTGGCAGCTGAAAAGGGCCGGCGGTGGCGGGGGAATGGTGGGGAAGCACCAGGAGGTCCATTCACACCCAAAGGTTGCCATGGATGGCCGGGAGACGGACCGTGCTTCACTGGCCACACACGGCGGCGGCATGCAGCGGTGGCGGCGGTGGTCCTCCGGCCTCCTGGCCTAGGTGGGCTTGACGAAGGAGCGCACGAGAATGAGGAGAGGTTGGCGGAGCCAGTGGCGCACACGAGGGAACATGAAGGAGCCCGGGGCAGCAGGGACGCTGCGGTGGCACGTTCGGCCAGCCGGCCATGGCGGCTCTAGAGCTGGGCGCGAGCGGCAACGCGAGGAAGGGAGCGGCAAAGTGAGTAGGGGAAAGCATGGGGCACTCTGGCGCACGTTATGGAGGAGCAGGGCACAAGGAGGCGCGCGGCACTGAGGTGGGACGCGCGTCGGCCATGGCGGAGCGCACTTGGTGCATGGCGGCCACGCAGGCAAACCGTCGAGCACGTGGCGAGCGTCGGTGTGGGCGAGGTGGGGAGCCGATTTGGGCCACATCCAGGCCGAATCAGACCTTGGGCCAAAAATGAAGTTTGTTCACCTCGGCCTGCTCTACATTTTTCATTAAGGCACTCCAGTTATTGGAGCAACATAACCATGGGTAATTTAATCTCCAAAGTGGCATTGTCAGTGCATTGACGACGATTAACAAACTCCAAAATTGAGGGTCATAACAAGGTCAAACGAGTGCCATCCTTTTACATGATCTTCTCCATGAACTTAGCTCCAACTTTTATTTTGGGGTCAACTTGAGATGCTTAACGAATTTTAGAGAATGCGAGATGCCAATGCCGAGGTCGATGAATTTCTAGACTTAGAATATTTCTAAGTGCTGAAATCAACAGCAGGTTCCAACTTTGAGCCACGGCTAGACTTGGTTCCGAGCCAATCCATGGTATACTCCAAAAACAAAGTTTCTTCTATATAACATGAGCTTCAACTTTTATTTAATGTCCAACTTCAAAACTTGTATAAAACCTACCGTTCTACTTTGACCAAAGTAGGATCACGATAAAGCTTAGATTATCTTTTTTTATCCATTGGAGCATTTTCTTGGTATTTGCCCAACATGAACCTTTCATGACTTTTGTTGTAGAGTTCATCTAGAGTCATTTGGGCAAGGTTGCAAGATTTGGTTGACGACCGAGAATTCCATTCACTTTATAAAATAATTCAAGCAAGGACATAACTCGTCATTTCATGTGACTTCTTGATTCCAAACTTCATGAAACTTTTCCATGGATCAATATAGATGGGTATTGATGTGAGACACATGAAGATATTCCAATAACACTAGCCAAGCATATATCTTGAAAAGGGCCTATATGTAAAGCAAGGGTGCAATATCCAAGTTGAGGTTGTGGCTCATTTCCATAGGTTTGACCTTGACATCTTCATCATTACTTAATATGTCATTTTTGAGCTCAAACCCATTGCTTAACTAGTGGCAAACACCTGGGGTGTTACATGCATGCCATAGCTTTCATTGGCACAAGAAGAGTTGAATTGGAGGACTTTGTTGACCATTACTACTCTGTAGAAATGTTCAAAGCAGCTTATACAACTACTATGCCTCCTATGCCAGGCAAGGAAGAATGGGAAAAGGTGGAAATTGACTTCAAACTCCTTCCTCCTAAATGGAATGGAGCAGCAGGAAGGCCAAGAAAGAGAAGGATAGTTGGAGTTGAAGAGGATGGCTCAACCAGCAAGGGCAAGAGAAGGTGTAAAAGGTGTGGTGGACTTGGCCACCTCCAGAAAACCTGCAATGAAACTATCCTAGACCCTGATGCACCACCACTTGCACCACCAAAGAAGAAGAAAAGGACTTACAAGCCAAAAGTGGTTGAGATTATAGAAATCACAGATGATCCATCTAAGAAGAAGAAGAAGGCCTCCTCTAAGGGGAAACAACCCAACAAGAAGAGAAGACAACTCCAGCTGAGCCTACACCTCCTGATCAAACTATGCAGTAAGTGATCCATCTCTTGGCATCATTTTCCAGTTAGTTTAAATGCATGCCTAGTTTAAAACATGTTAACCACATGTTTCATCTTGTATGATTCCAAACTCCCCGGTCACTAAGAGGCAGGCCAAACAACAAGTGGCAGATAGCCCAAGGGCAGTGAATAGGAGTTAGGCTTCCTCAACGCTGACATCCAGTACAAGCACATGCACTATGAGCAAGAGGGCCCTGATGGATGTCTAGGCACAACAAGCAACACATAAAGAGAAGAAAGCTTTTGACTTATGTGCTTTTGTGTGATTTTGTGTGCTTTTGAGCCACCTGTGCCATATGAACTTGGCAAAACTTGGTATTGTAATGTATTAAACATGATATTGTAATCTGGCATATGAACTTGGCAGAATTTGGTAATGTAGTGAACTTGGTATTGTATTCTTGTGAACTTGAAGGCTTGGTAATATAGTGAATTCAAGGTTGTTACTTGTTGTATGTTGCTGACCTTATTCAAGTTGGTCATGCTGAAAATTTATTAATCTGGGCAATGTCACGTAACTGCATTTCATTCATTTCACAAACATTACAAAGCTAAGTTCATGCTTGGTTATACATTAACATGCACATGTCAACAAAGCATACAACTCCTACAAACACACTAGCCACATTCATCCACCTAAGAACTCTCTACTCTCCAACTATTCTACTCACACCAGCCCTTTGAGCTACTACAACATTGTTCAGGTTTAACACAGAATTCTCCAAAGCCTTCAAGCCGGCCATCACTGCTGTAGCATCCACGCCATCTCCTGCGCTCACTGGCTTTCACATGAAGAAACTGCACTGCACGTTGCCCTGATCACGCCGAAGAACACAACATTGGGATGAACCCTGGATCTAATTTGAAAATGCCAAAATGGACCAGCAAGAAATGCAAATAACTCTCCCAGTCATGATTCCTGCAAGTGTAGAACTACTTGTCTGGGTTGTTTTGGGTTCTGGACGTCCACTCCACAACCATCGCTGTTGTGCAGAAAGGGCACAGTGGTTGCGCCTCTCTCGTTCCACGCGAACCTGTCGAGGACGAAGCGCCTAAGCCTGTCACCATCTTCGACCAGCCTCTGCTTGCGCTTTCGTGTTGACGACGCTAGCCCGCCAACGCCGGGCCCACCAGCCTGCCCGCCGCCGCTGCCTTTATCGTGGAGACGGGAAAGGAGAGTGCGACAGTTAACGGTCGAGTCAGGGCCGGTTCTTATGTGGTCCAACCAGATCAGGTTAGGGGTAGACCCAACTGTGGCTCAGGGGCACCGGATGATCAAAATAAAAATTTCTCTCTCCTCAACCGATTGAAACTGGGGCCTAGTGTCCTATGGCCAAATTTCAACGAACTAGAGTGTCTTTTGGCAAACTGCTTCAAAATAGGTGTTCGCTAGCAAACGACCATCACTTTGGATGTCCGCCAGCCAATTTTCGCTAAAATTTAAGGCTCGCCGAAAAACACTAGTGGTAAATACTTTTTTTCTCTGCCTTTCAAAATTTAAGGCCTCTTTAGACTCAAGGATTGTTTTCGTTTATGTGTTTTTTTTGTGAAAATGGGCTAATCTCTACTATAATGGACCAATCAAAGTTATACTAGGCCCTTCCAGAAAAACGTCCCTCGCTGAGAGCCTCTAACCATTGTGCACCAAGGAAAATGCACACAAAAATCCGTCTCTATTAAAATCAAAGGCTAATAAAACACCTAAACAAGTTCAATGGCCACGATTCGATGTGTGATGCCAGGCTTCTCACCCCATGCCCTACCCCACGCCCCCTACATGGCGTCCACAACTAACAACCTAGGATCGAATCCCCAAATAAACAGGAAAAAAAGCTTCCTTAAAAAATATTTCCTTCTTCACGGCGGTTGTCGAGCGGCATCACGGAGCGGCCACCCCGCCCTAGATCGCGCTCGCCGAGCGACTCGGCTACCATCGTGCAACGATGAACCGCGTTACTGCCCTCCTCTAGGCCCTGTCGCGATCCCGCCCGCCCACCGGCTGCCCTTCTCCAGGCCCCGCAGCGATCCCGATCGCACTCGCGGTCTCCAAGCGGCCGGAACACCATCGCGTGACACGCTCGCGCTCGCGGTGGCCGAGCGGCCGTGCCACCACATGACCATCTCCGATTTTCGGTAGCGCGTGGCAGACGCGGCGGGGGACCTGGAGTGTGCGGGAGTGGCCGAGCCCATCAAGGTACACGTGGCGGCGGCGGCCGGCGTGAAGTGGGACGCGGTTCACCTGGGCTATGTCGGTCCCGCTGCAAGGCCATGGGCCCTCGTCCTGAAGGACAATGAGGAGGCGCGATGTCGCGAGGAGCGATCTTTGGCTGCGGAGGAGAACAAAGATGGCTCCGCCAAGAGTCGCGCTGGCGCGCCGAGCGCGAGGCCCTCACCATCGAAGTCGCCGCTCTGCGACTCCACTTCCGCGTGCTCGAGGGATCGAGCAAGCCATCAGCCAAGTGCTACGTAAGTCACCTGCTCCCTGAGTCAGAATGTTTTGTGGGCGCGCGCGGGTGTTCGATGATTCGCCTGATAGAGCCGGCTTGTGTCACCATCTGAGGAGACCTACAGGAGGCCGTGTCACCATCCAAGGAGACCTACCGGAGGCTGCTCACTGAGAAGCTGCTCAACAACCGGACATGTATCCTCGCCTTCAGGAACGAGCCATATGAGCCTGAGAACGTCTCGGCAACCGTTGCAGCTTCCTCCCACCACAATAAGCCGCCCAAGCAGCGGTGACATATTCCCTAGGTATATGCATTTACTGAATTCTTCGTGTTCATCACTTGGATGGCGATTTCTGATGCTGCTTGAAATGTATGCAATCTGTAGAGAGGACTCCAGACGCACCAGAGCTTGTTGATGACGACTAATACCTCAACCTACTCGACTGAGGGAGCAACAACTTGCTGTCCATTGCTCTGGGTGACACGGTAAACCCGTGGGATGCATCCAGTGGGTCCATGTCTGAGCTTCTAATCATCGACGATAACAGCGGTCCCATCACAAGCGTCAACTGGCCTCCGGATGGCCAAAGATATCGTTATTGGTTCAACTCGTCGATGTCCAACTCGGGGACACCAGCTCCAATCGACCGGTATATGCAAAGGTCCTTGATCATCCAAAAATGCGTGCATGTTCTCTGTTGTTGAATTCAGGTCGTTCTTTCCCTGCAGTTGAGAACTCTCAAAGGTGTGCACGAGGCAAGAGTTGGCTCACTGACATGAAACAACAACATCCTCACCACTGGTGGCATCGATGGCAAGATCGTGAACAACGACGTGAGAATTAGAAACCATGTTGTACAGACATACGAGGGGCACAGTCATGAGGTGTGTGGGCTTAAGTGGTCTAGATCAGAGGCACAGTCATGGATGACACCAATTTTTAGTCTCACAGTTAAGTTCTCCAATCTCAAATCCCCTAATTTTTTTTGTCTCTACCTGTGCATTGTATATCAATTAAGTCCAGTTTTGATTATATTGTCAATGTTCACAGACGGATGCCATATTGCAGTTGTCAAAACATATCAAGGAGAAAAAGATAGAAGTAAATGTTTTAGTTTTGATGTGGTATTTTTTTCCCTTTTTTGCTGTAGGCTACTCTCTTGCTTGATGCTTTTAGTAAGAACAGAGCTTTATTCTCAAGACATGATTAATAAAAAGCTTTAAAAAGATGAAGAGATTGGTATGAAAAGCTTCCCTGTCCGTTAGAGGCTTACACTGTATATATTCAGATTTTTATATGATAATATATTTTTCTGAAAACTTGGTCAGGGGATGCTTTGAGTTTATACTTGAATGAGTACATTCAATTTTTTATATATAATAATATTGTATTTCTATCTTTCATTCAGTTTTCATGTGTATTATTAAAATGTCGCCGTTGCGTTAGCACGGAGTTCCCGTAAAATTCGTACACGACTCTTGAAATTCCTTTGATACAAAGAGTTTCCTTGGTGCAGCACCACCAATCTCAAAGTAGCTAAGGCTGTGTTTAGTTTCCAAAAAGTTAGTTATCACATCGAATATTGTGATACGCGCATGGAGCATTAAATGTAGACGAAAAAAAACTAATTACACAGTTTGGTTGAAAATCGCGAGACGAACGTTTTGAGCCTAATTAGTCCCTGATTGAATACTAAAGACAGCCTAAGCCCTTATTTAGTTGTAGAAATTTGGATTTTGGGGCTACTGTAGCACGTTTGTTTATATTTGGCAAATAGTGTTCAAATATGGACTAATTAAGCTCAAAACATTCGTCTCGTAATTTTTCACCAAACTATGCAATTAGTTTATTTTTTCGTCTACATTTAATGTTCTATGTATGGGCTGCTACTGTAACAACTTTTTGAGAGTTGAGGTGGAACTAAACACGCTCCGTAGCGCAGACGTCGAGACGGCAGGCCGATCTGGCGAAATATTTCAGTCGCCCCCCTCCTTCAACCTCCAGATCTGGCCACTCCCACACGCCCAGTCTCCTAAACCCTACACATCTGCTCCCTGGGCCACGGCAACTGCCATCGCCATGGCCGGGAGGCGCCCGGCACCGGCGGCCATCCTCCTCGTCCTCCTCGCCGCGGCCTTCGCCCCCATCTCCTCCGCCGTTCGCCCAGTCTCCGACGCGCACAGATCCGCTGCCGCGGAGCTCTTCGCCCCCTCCGCCGACGGATCCTTCGGCGAGTAAGTGCACTACCAACTCTCCAACGCCTTGCGTCTTCCCGATCTCGGCCACCCCGTCCCCGCCCCGCGGACACAGTAGCCATCCCAGCTGGGAGCAGATCGATCTGCCTGATTGAAATTCATGCTTACGTGTGTTTACCTAGTGGTTTGATCTGCGTGCACTGTGCAGTTTGGAAAGTACGTATGAGGCGGTGAGGACGTTCCAGATACTCGGGTTGGAGAACTATAAGAGTCTGTCTGGGAAGGCGTGCAAGTTTGCTGCGGAGAACCTGGCTTCCCCCGGTTCCACCGCGAAAGATCTGTTCCACGCAGTCCGGATCAGTGGCGTGCTCGGATGCGGCGTTGATGCCCGCGTGTACGATGTGGGTGTTGGCTTTAGAGATCCCGATGTTGCTACCTGTATTGTGATGTTTGATGGGGTTTTGAGTATTGTTCATTTTGGCAGGGTGTTGTGGCGAAGCTCAAGGCAGTGATTAAGGATACCAATTCCCTGTTGGAATTCTACTATTCTGTGGGAGGTTTGCTTAGCATCAAGGTCACTCCCTCTAATGCACTTTACTTTGATACTTCTCTGTTACTCTTACTCATGGGCTCATGGCTACTCCTATATGTACTTAACTGAATTTTATGTGGTAATTGATAATTTTTTGTTGTTCTTTTCCTTTTCTTTTTGCAGGAACAAGGCCATAATGTTGTTCTGTCTGATGCAGAAAGTACATTTCATGCCATTAAGGTGATCACAATTTGATACGACAGTGGATTTTTCCATATCTAGTTTTTTGCAATGTGTATTTTCCTCTTCAATTCAGTGTTGTCTTATGTTTATATTTATCATTGTTATTGTAGGCACTTAGTCAAAGTGATGGGAGATGGCGTTATGACACTAACAGTGCTGAATCTAGCACATTTGCTGCTGGTAAGTGTTCTTGCCTTCTTGGTGACCTCCTCTGTTGGAAAATTGGGAAAAAAAAGATTATTACTTGTAGATTGGCAATATGACACAATATAAAAGCCTAGTTGCAGGCAAGTCAGGGTAGGCTAGAGATGCAACCCAACATGAGCCACCAGCAAATAACAAAAAACTTATATAATATAAGTAAAAGGCATTGATATTTTGCTTGCATTCTGCACATTCCTAGTTAGTCCATCTCTTTCTGTAGCTCGTTTCAGCTCCAAGAGAATTCGACTGCAAAATTAATGCACGCCACTGATGTTTATTTAATAATAATGTACTATCACAGGTATTGCACTAGAAGCATTGGCAGGCATTGTTTCACTGGCAGATGCAGAGGTTGATCCATCCATGGTGCGTATACGCTCTTTGGTTGTTAATAACGTAGAGCTTGCACATCATGTTGATGCCCCATTTATCCGAAATACCTATGCCCCCCCCCACACACACAAATCTATTGCAATATCTGGTATATGATGACCTGGCATGATTTATGACCCTGTTAAAAAAGAGGCGCATCCCTTCATTCTCTGTCTACGATGCTAGTTTGCTCTTTTGATGATCCCAGGATATTTAGGTAATTAGGTGAATGTTTGTGCTGGATGCTCAGTTTTCCTTTTTTTTTTGGCTTCTAAAAATTTGTGGGTGAAAGGCCCTGATAGGATATATGTATATAGATATTTATGCTTTGTATTGTTTTCTGCCACTATCCATCAGTGTGTAAGTTTTGCTGATTGTTGGTCTTGATATATTCCATCAGGTGGGAGTGGTTAAAAATGACATCGTGAAGCTGTTTGACACCATCAAGAGCTACGGTAAGTTTCTAGCTTTCCTTATTGATGATGAAAACTTACAGCAGAAGAGCTTCCGAAAATGCACATAAAATGAGTGGGATTTGTCCATCCTTTTGTGAACTTTAAGTTTGCCACTTCATAGGAACATAGGATCCCCCTTTCCTCTCCTCACCACCCAATTCTGGTGCTGATACTTGGCTATGTCGCGAAATTGCTGAATATATGGGAGGACTGAATTACAGATTTATGTGATTAGTACTCAACAGAAGGATTTTTTTGGTCTTTTCTTTTTGGGTAGGGTGGGGTTGGGGAGGTGGACTAGTGAAGTCATGTTCAGATGAATGTTGTATGGTTACTTGGTGTACTAGTTTCTTACGCTATCTGTACTCAGATGATGGGACCTTCTACTTTGATGAAAAGCATGTTGACGCTACTGAATACAAGGGTCCTATAAAGACTTCTGCTTCAGTGGTACGGGGTGTCACCTCTTTTGCAGCTGTTGTTTCTGGAAAATTGAATGTGAGTATTTTTTTTTACCCCTGGCACTTGTTACGTGTTCACTAAATTTATGTGTAAGCACCTTTCATATGTAACTATACTCAAATGTACAGATCCCTGCTGAGAAAATACTTGGCCTGGCAAAATTCTTCCTTGGTATTGGGCTCCCAGGTAGCGCAAAGGATTGCTTTAATCAGATTGAGTCTTTGTCATTCCTGGAGAACAATAGGCAAGTCTTCTTATTGTTCTTGGGGAATATGCATATTTGTTCTGCTTCTATTTGATATTGGTGAATTAGCATGTCATTTTTTGGTCCTGCTGTAAGTTTTTTTTTGCTTATCTATTTTCTGCATTTTGCAGGGTCTTCGTTCCGTTGATACTGTCACTTCCTTCCAAAGTATTTTCATTGACTTCGAAAGATCAGCTTAAGGTGATTATTACGTGCCTATCTTGTATTCTGTAGCTGAAAGGATAACATTCAGTGTAAAAATGACATACTGGGCCTGAGACCATAATCCACTGACACCAGATGCCAATTTCTGACTACTACACTTCTCTGGTATTACCGAGCAATTTGCCCAATGCTAGAATTAGTATGCAGTGAGTAAAACTGTACAGTATCTTGATGCAGTGTCCCTACTCATTGCTTTTGAGATCGTTGTGTTTAACAAAGTGTTAGTTAGCCCCAATTTTTGTTGTCCTCATTACATGATCTTTTCAGGTTGAAGTTACGACAGTTTTTGGATCTGCTGCACCTTCACTCAAAGTGAATCTTGTGCAAGTGTTGGGATCTGACTCTAAAGTCATCACCAGTGAGAACAAGGTATATAGCTGAATCAATGGCTTCCTCTGGCAACTTCCTTGTCATTGTTTTTGGGTGTTGCAGCTCCAATTCCCTAACATTATTCTCCTTTTTATCTCAGGAACTTCAATATGACCTTGACAACAAAGTCCATTACTTGGACATTGCTCCACTGAAAATAGATGTTGGGAAATACTCAATAGTTTTTGAGGTACTTGCACTTTACATCTTATTTATATGTTAGTAGTTGGCATTCTTTATAATGGTGGTTACCTCTTGTACTCCAGATTTCACTTCAGGAACCAGAGCATGAGACTGTTTATGTTACTGGAGGGAGAAACACTGAAAGTGTAATTGTCACAGGACTGATCAAAGTCAACAAGGCAGAAATAGGAATCTCTGACAATGATGCTGGGACCGTGGAGTCTGTCCAAAAGTAAGGATTTAGAAGTTATTTGAGTTCATGCTATTTCATTTAAAATGAGTTAGCTAAACCTTTGAAGCACACTTTTTATTCTTGAATGAATGGGTAATTTCTTCAATATCATATCGTTTATCATTGTAGTGTTTTGATGGCTGATCTTATCTAATTTAGTCATAAGAACGATTTGGATATATAATATATTCTGCATTTTATTCTTCCTATAGAAGAACTTAGCGTTTATCATTTTCTAATTGCTTGATTTCAGGTTAGATCTTCTGAAAGATACAAAAGTATCTCTTTCTGCATACCACCTGCAGAAGCTGCGTTTATCTTTTCAACTAACCACACCGCTCGGGCACACATTTAAACCTCATCAGGTTGCCACTCACTTTGATATTCTGATACCATGATGGGGATATTTTTCCTTACATCATTTAGCAAATGTGTTCAGGTGTTCTTGAAGTTCAAGCATGAGAGTAAGGTTGAACACTTATTTGTGGTACCTGGCTCTGCAAGGCAGTTCAAAATTGTTCTTGTGAGTATCTCCACACTGGAATTTGCTTTGTTTGTTCTTTGGATGCTCTTAATTCATTGTGGCAATGTCGTCAATAGTTTAGACCAGGCACTTAACTATCTCAAAAAGTTGCACCTGTATACCAACTCAATTTTTCAACGGTGATATTTAGGCAATGAAGCCTGTTTTCAAGATTTTTACTCTATATATAGTCATGCTTATGGGAAGCAGCACTGGGGGTATGCACTATGTTGGTGCAACTGACAAATTGAGGTTTAAAACATCTAGTTGCATTTTTGTGACGATAGATTTTGTTCAATATGGTATATTGATGTAGTGGTATGCGTAGGATAATTTTGCTTGGTGTAATCCATCTTCCAAGTCCTTGAAATTTTCTGAAGGGTTTAAAGTCATTGATTTTGTGACATGGTTCCTTATATGCTATTTTGACTTCTTGTAGGACTTCCTAGGTTTGGTGGAGAAATTTTACTACCTTTCTGGAAGATATGACCTTGAGCTTGCCGTTGGTGATGCTGCAATGGTAAGCAACCATATAATTTTGTCCTACTACTATATATGGTCCCCATTTGTTTGCTTTGCTGATTTTCTTTGTGTGTTCAGGAAAATTCATTTCTACGACCTCTTGGCCATTTGGAGTTGGACCTACCAGAAGCTCCAGAAAAAGCCCCACGTCCTCCTGCACAAGCTGTTGACCCATTCTCAAAATTTGGGCCAAAGGCAGAGATATCACATATATTCCGCGCACCAGAGAAGAGGCCACCCAAGGAACTTTCGCTTGCATTTATGGGTCTCACGCTTCTGCCTTTTATCGGATTCTTGATAGGGGTGAGTAAAATAGTCATTTAGTCATGTATATTTCTTACATTTGCTTCGAATCAAAGTTTCTGCCTGCTCTAGTGCAACTGATCAAGGGTCTTCTCTTGCAGCTCGTGCGTCTTGGAGTGAACTTGAAGAACTTCCCGTCCTTGCCAGGACCCGCTGCATTTGCCTCACTTTTCCATGCTGGAATAGGAGCAGTCCTGCTGCTCTACGTTCTCTTCTGGCTCAAGGTTTACCTTGTTCCTTGTGATAAATGTTACTTGTGAAAACCGGCGCTGATGTTCACTTCCATTTTGGTGCAGTTGGACCTTTTCACGACTCTGAAGTACCTTGGCTTCCTCGGCATCTTCCTTGTGTTTGTGGGCCATAGGACCCTATCCTACCTTTCCTCGGTGTCGACAAAACAGAAGACGGCATGAGTGGACAATGCAAATAGAGTTTTCCCGATCATCAATTTTTGAGGTGGCCATTGCAGGCCCTTGGGTGTCTTTGCTTGGTACTCTGACCGCACCCTAGATTTTCTTGAGCTACATGCATTTTGAGGGAGGACTCTGCTTATTCAGTTGGCTTCGAAGAATACTGATACTAGGAAAAGTAGTAGGACCTCACCTTCGTGTATTATGATGATGTACTGACAATTTCTGAATAGAATTGCATGTTTAATCATAGAACTCATAATATGAACACTCGCGATCGCCCTAAAAGATACAGCCCTTAAGCGTGCTGAAGTGTTACAGTAACAGGACCCACAGGATTCAGGATTCTACATTTTATCTTTATTAGTTTTCTTTCCTCAAGTTCTGAAGGAGGCCCTAATCTAATCTTCATAGCCGCCCTAAACCTGGAGCTAATTAAGAGTACATACGTCCAGTGGTGCCAGGGAAAAGCTACGGGAGAGAGTAATTAGAGGTTAGCATGTGAAGTATCAATACCGGAGTGTACTACTGGTGCTAAGACTATTACTTATAAAACTAAATATTTTAATTCATTTATATCACCTAATAAGGGTGTTCTAAGGAATAAACTTCGATTTGCACCTAAATGAAGGAATAATAGGTGCCCATACTCATACTCATAGTTATACATATATATTATCTCATAATCTACTCCGTTCGTCCCAAAATAATAGGTGCCGAAGCTCATATGTCTCTCCATATTCATGGCTAAAAAGTCACTTATTTTAGGACAGAGTACTAATAATGGCCTTAAAGGAATGAAGTTCGATTTGCACCTAAATTCGATTTGCACCTAAATGAAGGAATAATAAATGTATCGCTAATGTACGCCATGGGCATCCGTCCCGTTCGGATGGATCGCTCCGCACGCCCCGTGCGCCTCGCGCCTCGCCAGCGCGCGAGCCGTTGCTCGCTCCTGCCCGCACCCTCATTCACCTCACCCGTCGTGGAAGGGGAGGTCTGCACCTGCGCCCCCATCCACCTCGCGTTGTTGGTAGGAAGGGGAGCCCTGTGCCACCGTTGGTAGGCCGTGGCCGCCGGCGACGCTGTGTTTTCAAGTGTTTCAGACGTTTCCAAACATGTTGTAAGTCTATGTTTCAAGTGTTTCAGTTATTTCAGACGTATGTTTTAAATGTTCCATCTAGATGTTGTGTATGTTGCTATGACTATACACGCATATTTTAAGCGTGTGTTTCAAATATTTCAGGTGTTTTCAGGCTTCTGTTGCAAGTGTTTAATCTAAATGTTGCAAAAGTAGACATGGATGTTGCATATGTTGCTATGGCTATACACGCATGTTTGAAGTGTTTCATTTTTTCATATGTGTATTACAAGTGTATTATTTGGACGTTGCATATGTTGCAAATGTATGTCCCGAATGTTTTATCTGCTTTAGACGTATGTTGTGAATCTTTCATCTGAGCGTGGCAAAAATAGATCTTGATGTAGGTGCGGAGGAAGCCTAAGCTCTCGGTGGTCTAGCTATTGCGGCTCCCTAGTGTGGCGAAGATGGATGCCGCGGACACATGAGTGGCGGGGATGGGATGTCGCGGCGGATCGGTCGGGATGTGGAGCGGGACGGGCGCGGGCGCAACGCATTGGGCGGGATGGGATGCAGGCCTCCATGCTGCGTGTGTCGGGTGCGGACGTGGGAAGCTCTGTCCGGACCGACGCTGCCTCCATAGCGGGGATGGACGCAGGACGTGCGTCAGGCGCGGGACGTGCGTTGGGCATGGGTCTAGGCGTGCGTTGAGCGTAGGCGCGGAAGCAGTGTACGGACGGACGCCACGTACGGACTTCCGGGCGCTAGTCGCTCCGTAGATGTATATGCTCTTAATTACATTTGGTTTCGAGAACACAATAAAAATGAGATCTAAAACATGAGAAAATAAAATGTTTTTAATAAGAAAATAATTGACATTTAAATTCAAGTTGATATACTCACTGGGACCATTTAGGCGTAGATCAGTGGGTAAAACTTAACTTAGATAAGTACTTGGTGATGTGCCTCGCCGCATGTAGTGGCGGCCATGGTGCCATCGTGACGTGGCCACTAATGTCGGAGTAGAAGTAGCATCGCAGTGGGGCGCGGTCCAGTAGTGACACCGTTGGAGCTTCCCGTCGCACACAGCACTCCACTCTTGATTGGACTAGGGTTAGACTCGGTGGGGAACTGGCGGCAGCAGTCAACCTCGTACCTTGCGCCCTAGTCCCCACCTTTCTCTTTTTAGTGCTGCGCGATGGGGGTCCATGAGCCAGGAGAACGGTTGGGCGCCCCCGATCAAGGCGCGGATCAAGGGCTCAATTGGCCGTCGGGCCAACTGGTGGAGATCAATCTAACATTCTCTCCCTTGATCTCACCTTATGACTTAAACTTAACTGACTTTATCTTTTTTCCATTCCATCGCAGATCAGTGCATAGAGCGTGCCTCATCGTCACGGTCAGTTGCCATTAGATTAAATAGCTATAATACACCTCTCTGTTTTGAAACAGATTCTCAACTAGGCCCTTAGTATTCAGAAATTATAGGCTTTCCCATAAACCCATGTCAACTGTGTGTTCTCTGAATGCACTAAGTGGTTAGCCTTTGATAAGCGGATCCGTAAGTACTTACTTGGTACTTATATGCTCAATGCTTTCAAAATGATTCTAGATTTTTTCCTTTACAACATATCACTTAATGTCAATGTGTTTGGTAGCACACTTGACCTGTTGTCTTTGGAGTTAACTACTTTAAATGGTTATTGCTGTTGACTACCATTGTTAAATCTGGGTATATATTCCCTTAACCACTTTTGCCTGTTTCTGAGGCCTCATGACAAGCTATACTATGGTATGCATCATTGATGACACCACAACTGTTTCATTGGAGCTTTTTCACAATAATACTCCAACTGCGAGTGTTATCAACTATTGTGGATTTCACTACACATCTCGCCAAAACTTAACATTTATACCCACAACTATTTGATAGTACTTGTTCTTTCTTACTCAACATGAGACCTATGATACTTTGAAAAAATTGCAAGACATTCTTAACTCCATTCCAGTGATCTATATTTGGACTGGACTTCTGCCAAAATATCCCGGATACGTAAGCTACGTCAACGTAAGTTCTTACTTGTACATTCATTAAGCTTCCAACAGCTGAAGCATATGGAACAATGTTCATTTGATCGATCTCATATCGGTTCCTGAAACACTAAAAGTTTCCAAATCTATTACCCTTGACTATAGGAGCAGGCATAGGTTTACTCGCATGCATACTTTTATTTTTTTAGAATCTTTTCTAAGTATGCCTTTGCGATAGTTCTAATACCCCTTTTCATCTATCTCAGTGAATTTTAATTCCTGGAACCAATGAGGCTTCATCAAGATCATTCACATTGAAACTTGAGGACAAAGACTTCTTCTTCTCCAATAGCAGATTAACATTACTACTAGTGAGTAGGATGTCATCTATACACAGGATGTGGAAAAAGAATTTTCCATTCTTGAACTTCGCATAAACACTATTGTCCTTCTCATTTTCTTTAAACCCAAACTTTCTTATTGTTTCATCAACTTCAAAGACTACTGCCTAGAGACATGTTTTAACCCATAAATGGATTTCTACAGGCGGCATCCCATACGTTCTTTTTCTTCCACGACAAAACCTTTGGGTTGTGCCATGTAAACGTTTTCATATAAATCCCCGTTGAGGAATGCCGTCTTTACATCCATCTGATGTAACTCTAAATCGTAATGTGCCAATAACACCATTATAATTCTGAAAGAATCCTTGCATAAGACTGAAGAGAAAACTCTCATCGTAATCTATTCTTTCTCTTTGCGTAAAGCCTTATATGTTTCCGTGAGACTGGAGAGAAATTAAAAGATATAAGTCATGCTTTATATCTTTCCACATTCCCTTTGGAGTCACATTTTGTCTTGTAGACCCTTTCATAGCCTACTGTTTTAGCTCTATTAGGAATTTCTTCTAAGTCCCAAACATCATTGGTATTCATCGAATTCATTTCAACTTGCATAGCTTCTTGCCATTCAAACGAGTAAACGCTTCTCATGGCTTCTTCAAATGAGGTGGGATCACCCTCTATTTGAATTTCTTCACTAACATAGACTTCATAGTCATCAGAAAACTGGTTTACTAATTCTTTAAGACCTTTTGGGGCCTCAGCTACTAGCACTTTCATGTGGGGTTATTGTTGCTCTTCATTGCCAAGAGGCAATTGATTCTACAAGCTCCTGTATCATAAGATCCTTGTTTACATTATTTATCTTCTTCGAAAAGCCAACAACAGGTGTTGTATAAGTCATACAACATCAACAGGTATCGAGAAATTCGTTGTTTTTGAATCACTAAAGTGAGCACGCAGTCCCGCTTCTCTTCAAGTAATAGGTCTGTACATACCATGCTCCTCCAGATCATCTCATCTTCTATGAAGATAGTGTATCCTAAAATTTCTTATTTGGATTTAATCTGTTAAAATCTTATATGGCGCTTTAAGCACCGCCTTAATATCCTTGAGGTTGACTACGCTATCTTCCTATCGGAACTTTAAAAAGTTCAGGAATTTAGCTATTTCTTTGCTTAGGGGTATCATTGTTATGACCGACGGTCACATTCATCAAAATCTTTATCTCACTCAGTTTCTTACAAAATCTGTATCTCACTCTTAACGAAGAGTACATATTCATCAACATCTTTATCTCACTCTTAGTGAAGAGTAGTTTCTTAATTGATCTTAATTCTTACTCTTAATTCATCTCATAATTCTACCCCTCGAAATATGGCATGAACTATACTGCCATCCTTTTGAGAACTATTCAGAAAACTATGAACGAGGAGACACTTATGACTTACTTCATTCACATGATTATGCCATGCAAATAGAGTTATTTCTTGATCCGTATATGAGTACACTTTCATCATTCCACTTCAAGAACTCGACGAGGTCTTTTATTAACTGTACTTTTATAAGTCACGCTTGCATCTTTTTTTTTGTCATTTGATTAGTATTGACCATAATGGTGCATTTCTATTATGCCATGGTCAATACTAGAATAGCATAAGAGCTACCAAAACTTCTCTCGCTATGTGGGATACAAAAACATATGAGTCATCACAAAACTTCTCCTGCCATACAGGATTGACTAGCATAAGTACTATGCCAAATTCTCCCCATGCGGGATAAATCTATATACAAATTACTGTAACAAAAAATTTAGTCATGATGACTAAAACATTCACTTATACTTCATTTTTTAATTAAATCTTCCCGTTGGTTTCAATTTAATCAGAAAATTAGTAAACTAATAAAAAACTGTCCTGAACTGGCTTGACTCAAGCATTTTCATCCGCATACCCCAGCATTGCAGCCCGTTGGCATGCGGCCGAGTGATCTCGTCGGTTAAAAAATAAAACTTACCAGATGCTTCTGCATCAATTCTACATCACCGTTGGGCAGAAAATAGAATTAATGCATAAAACTCATAAATTAACTTGAAAGACATATAACTACTCTTTAAAATTAAATTCTTCCGTTGGTTTGAATTTAATTAGAAGATAATCAACATCATTGCAGTGAAACATGATAATAAAATACATTCTATTAGTTCAGGAGTATTTCTTGGTCTTTATCTACTCTCTAAAAAATTGACCATATTGGTGTAAAATTTATCAGAGATTTAAATTTCAACCTTAAACTCATTATAATATTGTTATCATCAACGTTGGTCAGAAAATAACAATACTATAATTTAACATAAACAAATCGGACTACGCCTCTAATTTAAATTTTTTTCGTTGGTTCCAATTTAATTAGAGGCTAAACATAATCATAATTTACTAAAAGTAACTGCTCTTCAAATTAAATTCTCCCGTTGGTTCAAATTTAATTAGAAGATAATCAACATTAAACTTTGCAGCGGAAACATGAAAAAAGAAAATTTATCCACTTTTCAGAAGCATTTTTCTGTACTCGTCTACTCTTTGAAAAAATTATCCCGTTGGTTTAAATTTTGACAAAGATTAAAACCTTTAAATTTGACTAAAATTCATCTAAAATTGCTTCTGAAATTAATAAACCTAAATACAAGACTGTTACTTTGCATTTCGGCCCTAAGGCCCAGCTCGCGCAGAGGCCCACGACCGCTCAGCCCGAAGGCCTAGCTCGCGCAGAGGCCCATGACCGCTCCCGCGCGGCCCAGCGGCTCATCTCGCCCACGCGCCCGCGCTCGGCCCAGCGCGCTGCCACGCTCCCCCATGCCCAGGCCGCAACCTAGGCCTGGGCCGGGAAAGTGCCTTCCCCGCCTGGGTTGGTTGCCGGTTCAGCAAACACCGACCGTCGGATCGAATCCAACGGCTGTCCGTGTGGATCGGCGGATAAAAAACTGCCCGGCCGGTCTCCTCCCCAAACCCTAGCTCATTCTTCACCCTCCCCTCCTCTCTCTTCGTCGTAGAGGCGACATCGGCGGCGGCCACGATGGCTGCCGGTGCTGGTGAGGAAAAGCACAGCCAGAGCAGATTCGGCTACCCTTCCTCTACTTCTTTCTCGCTCCTCTTCCCTTCTGTTCTAGCCCCGCACAGAGTGAGGAGAGCATCAGCGACGGCCGTGAAAGTGCAATCAAGCTTTAATTGTAGGTTTTGGTGATAATGATCTCGTAATTAGAGAACTAATGAGATTTATCGAGATGACAAGTAGGGAATTTTTATTTGAGGACGCTACACGAAACGGAGGAGCCCCCAACTACAAATATAGATGGCTTCAAACTCAAAGGAGGTTTAAATTCTTTTATATATTAAATTTGAGTATAGGAAAAGCCATACTATAAAGGGGACACAATGCTTAAGTTAATCTATGCTACCAAGTGCTCAAACAACCACATGCATCCTCAAATTCACAGCCAAGACATTCTACACTTCACTATTATCCTTACTGTCTTGCGGGGTGCGAGCTTCGACTTGCCCCGACCCCTTGGGTGCGAGCTCCAACTCGTCTGACCCCTTAGGTGCGAGCTCCGACTCGCCCGACCCCTTGGGTGCGGGCTCTGGTTCGCCCGACCCTTTGCCCGTGGGCTTCGTCTCGCCTCGACACCAAGGTCACGGGCTCCGTCTCGTCCGACCCCAAGGTCATAGGCTCTGTCTCGCCCGACCCCTAGGTCGTGAGCTCCGTCTCGCTTGACCCTAAGGTCATGGGCTCCAGCTCGCCCGACCTTTTGGTCGCGGGCTTCATCTCACCCTACCCTTTGGTCGTGGGCTCTGCCTCACCCGACCCTTTGGTGGAGGCCTTGTCTCGCCCGACCTCAAGGCCACGAACCTCGTCTCGCCCGACCTCTTGGGTGAAATGTCCGTTGGGGGTATATATGTACCTTTTCTTTTTCTCCCCAATGGCTTTCTGTGATTTAAGTGACCGTTGGGGCCTGAGGGGTATATATACCTTTTCCTTTCTTTCCTAATGATATAGAAAAAGGAACCAACCTGCTCCCTTGTTCGTCACTTCAGCACACTCAAAACAGAGCAGGAGCTCTCTCTCTCACTCCATTGTTGACCTCAAGCCCCTAAGCAAATCCATTGATTTCTCTATCAATCCTTGAGGGATAAGGGGGTCCAAAACTTGATAAGAGAGCATCTCCATTGATTCCAAACTCTAAAGAGCACTTGGTTCACGTTTTGGCATGCGGTTGTGTTTGTTACTCTTGGAGCTTGGCTCCTAACCGGCTAGAGCGTCGCCTGGTGAGCTTGCCAACTTGTGTGGCAGCCCCGGGAGGTTTGTAACCACCTCTTGCAGCAAGTAAAATCACCCCTCATCTCAAGAGTTCACTCTCTTGACTTGAGAACGAGGTAGGGTTGCAAACCCCTAAGCCTTAGTGGTATACCTCAATAACATGGACATAGGCAAGCCTTGGTGGCGAGCTGAACCACGGGATAAATCCTTATGTCATCTGGTACTTGTGTTGCTACACTTGTGTTCCTTTTGTTGTTGAGGTGATTTCTAGAGTTTGAGGCCGATCTACTTGTGTGTGGTGTTCCCACCACTTTCAGCTGTCGATCTACGATCCACTACCCTATAGGAAGCTAAGAAATATACCTGATCTAAATTTCATTGGGTAGATTTTGAACTATGAACTAATCTCTCCTACAGGTGTGGTAGTGCCGCGCTCAAAGAGCGGCAGTGCCGCTGGTGAATTTGACTTTGGTTTGAGTTGAATTGTTACAGGCCTATTCACCCCCCTCTAAGCATACCAGAGATCCTACAAGTGGTATCGGAGCAAGGTTATCTCGTGTGCGCTTCACCGCGTGAGGTATGGAGCCCGGGGAAGGATCCGATATTGTGAAGCCCGTCAATGTCGATCCGGAGGACGTTGGGCTGCATGACACTAACAGCAGTGAGCTTAGCGCCTCTACAATGAGAAACTCCATGCTCCCACAACTAAAGGCAACCGATGTCAAAAAAGCTCAAAATGAAGAAGAAAGAAGAAGAAGAAGGGCAGCTAGAAAAGAGAAAAGAGAAGCAAGAGAGAAGAAGAAGGAGCAACAACGGTTAGAAGAGAAGAAAGCAAGAAAAGAAGAAAGAAGACTCAAGAGAGAAGCTAGAAGAAAAAGAAGAGAAGTAAGAAAGAAGAAGGAACAAGAAGCAAAAGCCTCCAATGCATCTTCAAGTGAGCTATCCAGCAGCTCCGAAGATGGTGATGATGATGAGTCCTACCAAGTGCATAGTAAGAAGGACAAGAAAGAAAAGGGCAAGAAGAATGACGACAACAAATATGCCGCCGTATCCTTTAACTATTCTTCTATGTCTATGACTAACCATGATCGCAAGTTTTTCATCAAGAGTTACCTCATTTCGATGGGACTTACTTTGCCAAGTGGAAGCACTTGATGAGAGCCTATCTTATAGGTCTTCATCCCAGCATTTGAGAGGTTGTTTGCAATAGATTTGAGCCACCGGTTGATCCCAAGAATCCAACCATGGAAGAAATGAGAATCATCCACCTCAACGGTCAAGCTACTAGTGTGCTACTTAGTGCCTTGGATGGTGATGAGTACAATAGAGTGATTTGTGTGGATGTTGCCAAGCAAATTTGGGATACTTTGCATCTTGCACATGGAGGGGTGGACAAAGTGAGAAAAGCAAGAATTGATTTGTTGATGTCCAAGCTCAACCGATTTATTATCTTGGATGGAGAAGGGCCACAAGAGATGTTTGATAGGTTGATGACCATGGTGGGCAAGATTAGAGGCTATGGTTGTGATGAGCTAGATGATCACAAAGTTGTCAAGATTATGTTAGAAGCTTATTCACCAAGAAATGAGACCGTAGTAACTCTAATTAGAGACAATAAGAAGTTTGAGTACTTTACACCAAATGTTGTACTTGGAAGGATCTTGACCTTTGACATGCAAAGAGAAAAAGCAAATGAGAGGAAGAAGCTTGGAGAATTGCAAGCAAAGCTAGAAGGCATCAAGATCAACAAGGATGTAGCTCTCAAGGCCAACAAATCAAGCAAGCAAGGTTCTACAAGCAAATCCAAGACCAACAAGCAAGCTTCAATTAGCAAGCCCAAAGCAACCAAGGAAGTTCAAGAAAGAGTAGAGACCACCTCATCCTCTAGTGAGAGTGAACATGATGATGACCAATATAAGAAAGTGGATGATGTTGCTTTCTTTATGAGGAGGTTTCACAAAGGGTTGAAGAAGCAAGGGTACAAGGTAGTAAAGAGGAAGTTTCCAAACAAGAAGAGGACATGCTACAATTGTGGAAGCACCGATCATTTTATTGCCAAGCGCCCACATGAGATCAAGGAGAACAAGTATAAGAAAGAGAAGAAGGAGGACAAGGCCGACCAGAGAAAGAGCAAGAAAAACATGGGAGAAGCTCACATTGGGTATGAATGGGATTCATCTATTGAAAGCTCAAATGAAGAAGATGAGAAAGTTGCAACCATTGCTATTCATGAGCCATCTTCTTCACCAAGACTCTTCACCAATATGTCCGATGATGACTACTACTCCCCTCACATTTGTCTTATGGCAAAGGATAAGAAGATAAAATCTAAATCCAAGGCCAAAACTCCTTCACCTCCACCTCCTAGTGATATCTCTAGTAGTGATATTAGTGATAGCTCTAGTGATGATGAATCTAGTGATGAAGAAATTGATAACTTAACTAAGAACTTAGATGGAAAGACCAAACTATTCATCACTAAACTAATGGGGGACTTAGAGAGTCTCCAAGCTGAGCTAGAATCTAGGGAGGAAACTCTTATCCAACAAGAGGATCTCTATATTGCTAGCAAGGAAGCTCTTGCATTAGAGAGAAGTGAGGTGAAATCTTTGCGCAAGGCCTTGGCCAAAGAACAAGAGGACCATGCTATCACAAAGAAAGAAAATATTGCTCTCAAAAAAAGTATTGTGACTTAGATGAAAAGCACAAAGAACTCAAGCTGCAATATAACATTCTTTGGGATAGCAACTCACATCCCTCTAAGGCAAAGAATGCCTCTACTACCTCCATTAGTCAAGGTTGTGGAAAATGTTATAATATTAATTTGAATGCTTATTCCACTAATCCTGCAAACATAGAGGCAATGAGAAAATAAATTGCTAGACTCAATGAGATCATTGGCAAGGGCTGCTTGAGTGGTAAGGCTCATGTAAGTGACAAGAAGACAAATGATTCAAAAGTGCCTCAATTCAAGTAAGGGAGACACTCCTCAATCAAGCATGGGCTTAGGCACACTGCAGGAGCCAAGACAAATGGAAGAAAGATCATAAATGACTATGAGTGTGTCAAGTTTGAGAGGAAGGAAAGAGTTGGTATAGATCAGCCTGCATAGACAGCGGTAGTGCCGCAGTCCAGAGCGGCAGTGCCGCAGTGAAGGCTGGCTTTACCACTCCCCGCAAAAATAGGAAGGCTACCAATTCTGCTCCTGATCAAACTAAGCCCAAGAAAAAGGTGTTCCAGCAAAAATAGGTTCAGCAAAAGCCAAAGGAATCAGTGTGGGGCACTATGAACAAGTATGCCTATCAACCAAAGTTTCAACCACCTCGACAAAACTTGACTTCGTGTTTTGTTTTAAGGAGCAACAACAGTGGAAAAGTGGTTGCCAAATATGTTAGAAATGAAGCCAACACATATAAGAATACTTCTATTTGGGTTTCTAAACTTGTGACTAACATGCAAGGCCCCAAGTCAAATTAGGGTCATAAATCAAGCAACTAAATCTGTTTTGCAGGCATACTCCTCCGATGGGTCAAGTTGGGTGCTTGATAATGGATGTATAAATCATATGACCGGAGAAAGGAGTATATTCTCATCATATACCCTGAAGATGGACTCAAATGAAAATATTCTCTTTGGAGACAACTCTAAAGGGGATGCGGTTGGTCTAGGTAAAATTGCTATAACCCTTGAGCATTCAATTACAAATGTTTTACATGTTGATTCGTTAGGTTACAATTTGTTGTCCGTTTCTCAATTGTATGAGATGGGATTCAATTGTCTCTTTACGGATAAGGGTGTGGAAGTTCTTAGAAGGGAGGATTCCTCTATTGTCTTTATGGGTCATTTAAAGAACAAGCTTTACCTAGTTGATTTCAATAAAAGTAAAGCTAATCTTGAGACTTGTTTAGTGGCAAAATCTAGCATGGGGTGACTTTGGCATCGCCGACTAGCCCATGTTGGGATAAGGAACTTGACCAAACTTCAAAAGGACAAACATATCTTTGGGCTAACAAATGTTCACTTTAAGAAAGATAGGATATGTAGCGCTTGTCAAGGCAGAAAGCAAGTTGGCGTACCTCACCCACCAAAGAGCATCATGACCACGACGCAACCATTGGAGCTCATACACATGGATCTCTTTGGACCGATCGCTTACCTAAGTATTGGGGGTAACAAATATAGTCTTGTTATTGTTGATGATTATTCCCGTTTCACTTATGTATTTTTCTTGTTTGATAAGTATCAAGTTAAAGACAAAGTGAAGACTTTTGTTAGAAGAGCTCAAAAGGAGTTCGATCTCCCCATCAAGAAAATGAGAAGCGACAATAGGATCAAATTCAAGAACACCCAAGTTGAGGAGTTTCTTGATGAAGAGGGCATCAAGTATGAGTTTTCAACTCCATACACCCCTCAACAAAATGGTGTGGTAGAGAGAAAGAATCGTACACTAATTGACATGGCAAGGACAATGCTAGATGAGTACAAGACACCGGACCTCTTTTGGTGCGAAACCGTCAACACCGCATGCCATGCCATCAACTGCCTCTACCTACACAAGAAGTTGAAGAAAACTTCATATGAGCTTCTAACCGGTAACAAACCAAAGGTGTCCTACTTTAGAGTGTTTGGGTGCAAGTGTTTCATACTTAATAAGAAACCCAAAACCTCTAAGTTTGCACCTAAAGTTGATGAAGATTTTCTTCTTGGTTATGGATCAAATGAGCATGCCTATCGTGTTTTTAACAAAACCTCTGAGAGAGTTGAAATAGCAGTAGATATGACATTTGATGAATCTAATGGCTCTCAAGTGGAGCAAGTTGATTCAAGTGTTGTAAGAAAGAAGGATCCACCATGTGAAGCAATCAAGCAATTGACTATTGGTGATATAAGACCACAAGAAGACGGAGTCACTGAAGTAGAGGTTCCTCAAGCTGCTGATGAACAAAGTTCCACTGACATACCTGATGCTGAGGGGGAGCCAACCCCTGCTGCAAATCAGCAGAGCGGCAGTGCTGCACATAAGAGCGGCAGTGCCACACTCCCTCTGATAGCAGCAACAAGTCCAATTCCGATTCAAGGACAGAACCTACAACCTATATTCAAGCAAGAAGATAATGAAAATCCAGAAGATGGACAAGAGGCCATTGATTATCCAAGACTAAGGCAAATAATACAACAGGATCATCCCGTTAACATCCTTGGGAGTCTTCGAAAGGGGGTAACAACTCGTTCATATTTAACAAACTTTTGCCAATATTACTCGTTTGTTTCCTCTTTGGAACCTCTTAAGGTTCAGCAAGCACTTGGAGACCCGGATTGGGTGATGGCCATGCAAGAAGAGCTCAATACCTTCGAAAGAAACCAAGTGTGGACCTTGGTGGAGAGACCCAACACCAATATTATTGGCACCAAGCGGGTCTTCCGCAACAAGCAAGATGAGAATGATGTGGTGACAAGAAACAAGGCAAGATTGATTGCTCAAGGTTTCACTCAAGTATAGGGCTTGGACTTTGAGGAAACATATGCACCGGTGGCAAGACTTGAAGCAATCTAAATGCTTCTAGCCTATGTCGCTCATCACAATTTCAAGCTATATCAAATGGACGTGAAGAGTGCATTCCTTAATGGCCCCATTCAAGAACTTGTCTACGTTGAGCAACCACCGGGTTTTGAAGATCTCAAGTTCCCCAACCATGTCTACAAACTCCAAAAGGCGCTCTATGGGCTTAAGCAAGCGCCAAGAGCATGGTATGAATGGCTTAAGGAATTATTGCTTAAATAAGGCTTTGAAATAGGCAAAGCCGACCCTACCCTTTTCACTCACAAAGTTGGTAAAGATATATTTGTGTGCCAAATATATGTCGATGACATAATATTTGGTAGTACTAATCATACTTTTTGTGAGGAATTTAGTAGCATCATGACAAAGAGATGTGAGATGTCTATGATGGGTGAGTTGAAGTTCTTCCTCGAATTTCAAATCAAGCAAGTGAAGGATGAAACTTTTATTAGTCAAACGAAGTACACCCATGATATGCTCAAGAAGTTTGACATGGTGAATGCCAAGCCTATCAAAACTCCCATGCCAACCAATGGACATCTTGATCTCAACATTGAAGGGAAAGTCGTGGATACCAAGGTATATCGTTCCATGATCAGCTCTCTACTTTATTTGTGCGCATTTAGGCATGATATTATGCTTAGTGTGTGCATGTGTGCTAGATTTTAAGCTAACCCTAAAGAGTGTTACTTAGTGGCGATTAAGAGAATCTTGAGATATCTAGTACACACTCCTAACCTTGGCTTGTGGTATCCTAAGGGCTCTACGTTTGATCTACTTGGGTATTCAGATTCTGATTACGCCGGTTGCAAAGTAGATCGAAAAAGCACTTCGGGGACATGTCAATTCCATGGACGATCCCTATTGTCTTGGAGTTCTAAAAAGTAAAATTATGTAGCCCTTTCCACCACCGAGGCCGAGTATGTTGCAGCCGGTGCATGTTGTGCTCAACTACTTTGGATGAGGCAAACCCTTCAAGATTTCGGATGTCATTTTACCAAAATCCCATTATTATGTGACAATGAGAGTGCCATTAAGCTTGCAAACAATCCCGTAAGTCACTCTAGAACCAAGCACATAGACATCCGTCATCATTTCTTGAGAGATCATAAAACCAAAGGAGATATTGAAATTCGCCATGTGAGCACCGAAAAGCAACTAGCCGATATCTTCACAAAGCCCCTCGACGAGTCAAGGTTTTGTGCTTTATGTAGTAAGCTAAATATACTTAATTCTCATAACATGGTTTGAATTTTAGCATGTCTCTATTTGATAAATTAGTATCTAGGCAAAAGAATTGAAATTTTTCATATTGTGCATAAAAATGATTTATAAAAGACAACTTATATATCATGATCATGGTCTATACTGATTATTTGTTTTTGGTCATGGTTACACTTACATTCATGATGAGCCTCGAGCTGAGATCCATGACATCAGATACATGTGGAGAGATAGAAGGATTGCAGATGGCAAGAGGAGTGGTCTACACAGCTTCTATTACATCCCCAACAACCTCATCAGGAACACCATCAACCCAAAGGATGGAGCAGCCTTAGATATTAATGGCTATGTGAAAAATGTGTTGGCTAGATTCGCTCTAGGTGGGGACGGGTTCAATGTCCCTAGATTCATGTGGACCGAATTGAGATTTGCCATGGAGGATGGGAGGAGGGGTCTGCCCTATGCCCTCTACCTCATGTTCATGATTGAGAGGGTCACTGGATTTTATTTTCTAAAGGATGGGATGCACACCATCTACAAAATTGAGAAGACTCAACCTGCTGCATCTACTCAGGGAGCGGGGAGCTCTCATGCTCATGTAGATATTCCTGAATCTCCCCACTCTAGGTCTCGCAATGGAGGCAAGATGAAGAAGTTTGGCAAGTGGTTGAAGGCAATCTTTAGAAAGTGCACCTATGCAGCTGACAGATCGTATGAGACATAGCTTGAGCAACGTCAGTAGCATGGACAGGACCTTCCACCACTTCCTCCTATTCCACCTCCTCCATAGTATGACCTTCTGAGTCTCTATGACATAGATTCAGATGATGAGGAGGAGCAGCAGGGACGAGCAGTAGATTGGGATGAGACCCTGGAGGGATACCGTTAGAGACAGGAGCTGAGACGTTCCACTCGTTCCACTTGCTACACCGCCACCACTCACAGTTAGGGCCGTGCACGTATTGACTCCAACGACGATGATTGTGATGGTGGTGCCAGGACTGCTGCAGTAGGTGATGATATTGATTGGACTAACATCCAGGGAGATGACGAGTAGGTGTTGATCTTTCTTGTTTTCCTCTATTTTTGGTGCTTTATGCCAAAGGGGGAGAAAATTAGAGGGGTCAACAACAACTTTTCGCAACGTTGCGCTTCATGTCCTATTCGATGAGTGTTAGTCTCCACTAGGTGAAAGTTTGAGAGTTGCTTAAAACTTTAAATTGTGAAATAATGCTACTATTTGACTCTTTGTTTATCGGATATGGACATGTATCGTTGTGTGGATTAGAAGTCATCTTATTGTGCTAGGTTGCATATCCTTTTGTCTGAGCTAGCTGTGTGGTGCTTGACTCTATCTTGCTCGTACAGTCAGGTGCGGCTCTGCTGCATAGCAGCAAGCACTTGTGTGCATAAACTGTCATTTGCATCATGTTTTACATACCTGACACAGTATGCAGCACCCCACAGGAGATTGGATGTAGGGGGAGCCCCATCACTTTCACTAAAATGTGAATCTTAACTTCTTATGCCAATTTGAGAATTCAATTCTCTATTCACATATTTAGGGGGGAGACTCTACACCCATGGCTCAAAAAGTCTCATTTTTATTTCATATCTTTTGTAAGCTCTAATTGGGTTGTCATCAATCACCAAAAAAGGAGACATTGAAAGTGCAATCAAGCCTTAATTATGGGTTTTGGTGATAATAACCTCACAATTAGAGAACTAATGAGATTTATCGAGATGACAAGCAGGGAATTTATATTTGAGGATGCTACACGAAACGGAGGAGCCCCCAACTACAAATATAGATGGCTTCAAACTCAAAGGAGGTTTAAATTCTTTTATATATTGAATTTGAGTATAGGAAAAGCCATACTATAAAGGGAGGCACAATGCTTAAGCTAATCTGTGCTAACAAGTGCTCAAACAACCACATGCATCCTCAGATTTACAGCCAAGATAGTCTACACTTCACTATTATCCTTACTGTCTTGCGGGGTGCGAGCTCCATCTCGCCCGACCCCTTGGGTGCGAGGTCTGACTCGCCCGACCCCTTGGGTGCGGTCTCCGGTTCGCCTGACCCTTTGGTCGCGAGCTCTGTCTCACCCGACCCCAAGGTCGCGAGCTCCGTCTCACCCGACCCTAAGGTCACGGGCTCCGTCTCGCCCGACCCCAAGGTTACGGGCTCTGTCTTGCTCGACCCCAAGGTCACGGGCTCTGTCTCGCCTGACCCCAAGGTCGTGGGCTCCGTCTCGCCCAACTCTTTGGTCGCGGGCTCCATCTCGCCTGACCCCTAGGTCGCAGGCTCCATCTCTCCTGACCCCTAGGTCGCAGGCTCCGGCTCGCCCGACCTTTTGGTCACGGGCTTCGTCTCGCCCGACCCTTTGGTCGCCGGCTCCGGCTCGCCCCGACCCTTTGGTGGTGACCTCGTCTCGCCCGACCTCAAGGCCACAGACCTCATCTCACCCGACCTCTTGGGTGAAATGTCCGTTGGGGGCTGGGGGTATATATATACCTTTTCTTTTTCTCCCCAATGGCTTTCTGCGATTTAAGTGACCGTTGGGGCCTGGGGGGTATATATATCATTCCCTTTCTTTCCCAATGATATAGAAAAATGAACCAACCTGCTCCCTTCTTCCTTACTTTAGCACACTCAAAACAGAGCATGAGCTCTCTCTCTCTCTCACTCCATTATTGATCTCAAGCCCCCAAGCAAATCCATTGATTTCTCCATAAATCCTTGAGGGATAAGGGTCCAAAACTTGATAAGAGAGTATCTCCATTGATTCCAAACTCTAAAGAGCACTTGGTTCACATTTTGGCCGGCGGTTGTGTTTTTTACTCTTAGAGCTTGGCTCCTAGCCGGCTAGAGCGTCGTCCGGTGAGCTTGCCAACTTGTGTGGTAGCCCCGGGAGGTTTGTAACCACCTCTTGTAGCAAGTAAAATCACCCCTCATCTCAATAGTTCACTCTCTTGACTTGAGAACAAGGTAGGGTTGCAAATCCTTAAGCCTTAGTGGTATACCTCAACAACGTGGACTTAGGCAAGCCTTGGTGGCGAGCTGAACCATGAGATAAATTCTTGTGTCATCCTGTGCTTGTGTTGCTACACTTGTGTTCTTGTTGTTGTTGAGGTGATTTCTAAGATTGAGGCCGATCTACTTGTGTGTGGTGTTCCCACCACTTTCAACTGTCGATTTGCGATCTAGCACCCTACAGGAAGCTAAGAAATTTACCCGATCTAAATTTCGTTGGGTAGATTTTGAACTGTGAACTAATCTCTCCTGCAGGTGTGGTAGTGCCGCACTCAAAGAGCGGCAGTGCCGCTGGTGAATTTAACTTTGATTTGAGTTGAATTGTTACAGGCCTATTCACCCCTCCTCTAGGCGTACCAGAGATCCTACAGGCCATCCATGGCGACCAGAGGAAAGATAGCGCCGCCACCGTAGGCCCCCTCTCCGACACGCGCGTTCGCTAGAGAGTGAGCGCGCCGCCGTCGAGCGGCCTTGTGTCGATGCCCTGAGCCTGAGCCACTACGGCGGCACTCTTTGCCCGGCGGCGTGTGGCTCGGCTCGTTCTCCCACACGGCGGCGGGACTTCCTTCCCGCGCGATGGCGGTGGAGGAGCCCTGGTGAGTTCCTCTCCCGATCCGTCCATGCTCTTTAGGGTTAGGGTTAGGGTTAGGGTTTGGAAAAAAATTGCAATCTTTCATCTCCTTATGATTTCTTTTCATTTTTCTACCCCAAGATCTAGATCTATACCCTAGTAAGGTTCTGATACCATTGATAGAATTCTTGGACCATCTAGGCGTAGATCAGTGGGTAAAACTTTACTTATATAAGTATTTGGTGATGTACCTCGCCGCATGTAGTGGCGGCCATGGCGCCGCCGTGATGTGGCCACTGATGTCGGAGTAGAAGTAGCATCACAGTGGGGCACGGTCCAGTAGCGACACCGATGGAGCTTCCCGTCGCTCACAGCACTCCCCTCTTAATCGGACTAGGGTTAGACTTGGTGGGGAACTGGCGGCAGCAGTCAACCTTGTACCTTGCGCTCCGGCCCCCACCTTTCTCTTTATAGTGTTGCGCGACGAGGGCCCATCAGCCAGGAGAACGGCTAGGAGCCCCCGATCAGGGCGCGGATCAAGGGCCCAATTGATCGTTGGGCCAACTGGTGGAGATCAATCTAACACTCAAAACTATGTCGGTTTTTCATTACGAAACTACATGATGATTAGTTATGGAGTAGGGTACTAGGGTGGGGTGGGAATCACTCTCACCAACACAGATGTAATGATCTATCATTACATGTTGCAACAATCCCCAAGCATATGTGACCCGAAACCATCTCCGTTTTGCGTAAACCATAATAATCACACTATTACTGTACAGTTGCACTAGACAACAAAGGTACGGATGGAGCCCCCCTGACTTTGTTGTAGCCAACTAGCCATGGAAGAGGGGAAGAAGCTGAGCGAAGAAACGTGAATAAGAAAAGATCTGCATAGAAAGGGGATGCATAGAAATGACAACCAAGAAGGGCTACTTGCAAAAATTGAGTCCAAAGATAGATGCATACAAAAGTCAACAAAGAAGGTCTACTTGCAAAAATTGAGTCGAAAGATAGACGCTCCATAGGTGGATGAACGGCCCTAGCCCCATTTTGTGGTGCTTTAGGGTTTTGGTGATTAATAAACACAAGTGATTATGGAATAATGTGTGTTTTTACAACGGATAATCATATTGTTTAGTCACAAATGACTATGGTGTCTTGGCCCTGAAGATATGGATATGTGATTCCGTATGGTGCAGAGGACATATTTAGCGGCATCGTTTGTACTTAAATAATATATGTGTGGAATTTGTGAATGAACGGTGCACCATCCTTTCTAATCGTTGGGATTCCAGCACCGTATGATCTAGTGAAGGCAGCGGTGGCCGATGGATCATCCGATGGTTTGGTGGTATCTGAGTCTGTTAGTATTTTTTCCAACGACTAGGGCTAGCAACCTCTTCACTCTCTATCCTCTGGTTCATTTGGAGTTGCTACCCCCCCCCTCGCTAGCACTTATAGAAAGGATAGTGAAGCAATTGAAGAGCCGTCCACGGCAATAACTGAAGATTGAGAGTTAGCCTTAGTGCTATTTGTGTTCTTGGCTGGATTTTTATAGTTGAAGATGAGGACTTATTACTCTTGGTGATTGCATAACCTAGACGGTCCGGTGGAGGATTTGATGATCTTCCTTAGTGGAGTTCTCATTGAGAAAGCCCCAAAAGATGTAAATGGTTTATAACCCGCCATTCTGAAGTGGAGAAGGGGTATTCACTAGTGGATGGGAATGTACATGGTTTATAACCGGCCATTCTAAAGTGAAGAAGGGTATTCACTAGTGGATAGGAACCTAAACGAGTCATAGTGACTCTTTATGCTCCAACCGTGTATTAGGGAAGAGGTTATAAAAAAAAAGTAATACAAGAACAAGAGAAAGGCAATAAATTTTATTGTCGTATAAAATACAGGCTAGCAGCCTAACACGATTCTACGTGAATTGCATATACATTTTTTTGACACGAAAATTCAGGAAATGAGGTACAAAGTGCTCGTAACAAAACTATTGCATTTCCTCCGTGTGTAAAATAAGTTTCAGAGTTCCCGTTAATAACAAGATAAAAACGCCTATACACTTTTGTAGTTACATGCATGCTGGATCTAACGGGACGCGGTGGAAGCTATCTTTACAAACTACTGGACTCTTAGATGTCTGCTCTCCATACTGCCGCTCTCGATGCTTAATGTGCTCGTCCTCGTGGGGAAAAACCGTTTTGGTTTAGTTTGATTAGTTGTAAACCGTTTCTGGTTCATGGTAAAAACAATGCCAGCTTATTTCGAGCTCCTGGGTCCAGGTCAGTCCTTGCAAAGAATACACCAATGACAGACGACTCTCACTTCTGCCATTCCACTGAAAAAAAGGCGTGGAGTAAACCACATTCTGTGATTTCAGGGCTACTTGAGATCGTCATTTTGTCGCCTGGCTAATCTTGAATATAAACCACCCTTCTCAATAAGATCAATGTGTTTACCATCCTGCAAAACCATACAAAGAAACTTGGACGTAAGAAACCACATGATGGTGAAAGCGTATAAGATATTGTATAAGTTGGTGCCAACAATCATGAGATCATGTATCTCTAAACGATCACAACAGCACTAGAGTTTGCGGAATGAAATAATGAGGAAGCAACAGTTGAAAACATACCTCCACAATATTACCATTTTCCATCACAATAATTCTGTCAGCTGTTTGAATTGTTGATAGCCTAAACAAGAAAAAAATTTCCAAATCCCAAATAATCAGGCATGCTCAAAAATCAAGATAGCAAACACCTGCGTGCCTAGTATACATTACCTGTGTGCTATGATTACCACAGTTCTTTGAGCCTTCGAATCTCGACTAACTTTTGTGATGACGCTCTAGTTTGACAGAAAGAAGATGTCAATAGATTTTTCCTAGGAACATTTGGATTGTATATACACCATTTGAACTCATAGGATATTCAAATTCTTCATTAATGATTTACCTTCACATAATGTTCACTCTCAGCATCAAGCGCACTAGTGGCTTCATCAAGCAGTAAGATAGATGGGTCCCTCAGAAGGGCCCTGGCAATAGCAACACGTTGTTTCTGACCTCCACTGAGAAGAGCATCATCAACAATGGTGTTATAACCATCAGGCAAAGCCATTATGAAATCATGAGCATAGGCCTGCTTTGCAGCCCAGACCACTTCTTCATGACTGACTTCTCTTGGGCAACCATATTTAATATTAGAGCTAATATCCATTCGGAATAGGCGTGGTTCCTGCATATACCAAAACATGGTTGTTCAGTAAAACACGAGTCTCATGCGGTACTTAATGTATGTGGAGTTGATTAATCCTCAACCTGTCCGACGAAACCAATTCTTTCCCTAAACCATCTGATATCAAGCTCAGTGAGTGGGACACCATCAATTAGTATCTGCATCAGCACACAAGTGTGAGATATACAATCAAAGGATGACTATGGAAGTGTGAAAAGCTGAGACCACAGTTAGGAACAGCTTACTTGCCCATTTGTAGGTTCATATAGTCTTAGTAGTAAATTGATTATAGTACTCTTGCCACTTCCACTAAGACCAACCTACCAAGTTCCATCCATAAAGGTAGTAAGACATCCAATATCAGTCTGTGAGAATTAACTGCCAAAGAAAAATTAAGACCCCTATGTCTTACAATTGCAACTACTTCATTTGGATTCAGTGTTAGATTCAATCTTCCCAAAACTGGTACCTGTTAGAAATAAAAAAAGGGTAAATGAAGGGCCACATAAACCCTTGCCAACATTTATAATTACAAAATATCCATACTTTAGAGTTCATCCTTACATTTTCTTAATTTTTTCCAGGATATTAAATGTTAAGATCAGAAGTTCCTTAACAGTACTTGTAAACATAAAAGTATAAAAAACTGTGGTGTAAGTAATACCGTAGGTCTTGATGGATATGAAAATGATACATCAGCATACTGAATTTGCCCTTTCAACTTCTCTAACTTGAGGCCTGCAAAGATGAAAAGCTTTATATTACTGAATTGCTATGCCTCCAAAGAATTAGTCTTACAGTCATGCACACATTTTCTTGCCTTCCGAGCTAAGCTGCTTGCTAGGAAGGAGATCCATCAAACGAAAAACTTTTTCACTTGCTCCAACAGACTGCATGAGGGAGGACCAGTTGTCTCCAATCCACCATGTGGACAAAATTAGCCATTCAGCATAGAGTGTGAATTTTGTCAACTGCTCAGCAGTTAGCTTCCCAGACATGATTGCTAGACCTCCAATCACCACTCCAATGACCTACGCGAAGCTTATTTGCAAGAGTACTTCATCAATAGTGTAAAGACTTTAACACCACCAGATAATATTACAAATTACTCTGATGGTTAATTATTAAAAAAACAATAGCAGAGGAGATACCTGAGTAGAATGGTATAGATAGTTCAAGCTCAGGCTCCAGCCTCCATAAGCCACTGTCTGCCGAAAGCTTACATCATACAGCTTATCAAGCCACTTTGCATACCTATGGAAGACTCAAAGGTATTACGACACTTGACAGCTACAAAGTGTTTACTGCAATGGACCTAATAAGAGACAAAAAAAATGAGAGGGAAGCATAGAAATTGCCTTTTAAACTCCTGCTTTTCTGTTCCATACACTCGCACTGTCCTAACCAAAGTTATCACCTCTTGAGCAACCTGATTTACATCCGTGTAAAATATTAAGGCATACGAAGAAAATGAAATTGACTTAGCAAATGGCTTATTTGTCTGATTACAAAATCTTACATTATTGGCGCTTGCGGTGAACTCCTGTGCAAATTTAGCTGCCCTTTTCTGAAACCTACCAATCAAGTAGTAATGTGATGGGTTGATTTCTCTCACATACACCAAAAATGCAAGCAAACAAATATATTTCTATCATAAGCCTTTTAAAAAAATGCACAGCACTAACAATCAAATGGCATAAAATGGTACTGGAGTTTATGAACAGACAGCTGGAAGAGACAAAGGAGTAATCTTTTACCGTCCATGAACTAGCATAATTGTTGATAGAGTTGCACAAACAAACATTGTACACAATCCGAGAGGCCAAGATAAGACTAGCAGATAAATTAATGCACCTGCACCCTGAGATAAATTAATGAAATAGCACATGAGCTTTTCAAATGCTGAATGATGTTCAATTGAAGAATTGCAAAGGAATTTTCACCTGAAGTAAATTGCGTGAAATCAGGTTAAGGTCATTGCCTATAACACGAGACACTTGTTGGCAGTCCGAACCAAGTCTACTTGTCAAATCACCGACTGTTTCTTCATCAAAAAAGGAAATATCCTAGCACAATGTAACTACAGTAAAAATCCTAGTGGTATTATTGAGGGGAAAATGCTTAATAAATTTTCTTTCAGCTTCCATATTTCTGCATTCTTTCTTACCTGTGAAAGAATGGAATCAAATAGCTCCTCTCTCATCCGTTTGACCTAAGAAAAATTCAGATGAGTGTTAGGACAGATCATATGGAAGGAGTATGGACAGACAAACTTGTTACTTTGTTAGGACATGAGGAATCTGACATGGTTTTACCAATATCATGTTTGCAACACCAAAACAGCAGCTTCGTACGCCACTGCAAGTTAGGGATACCACTACATAAGCAACCTGATTTGTTTCACAAAACCATGCAGAATGCAACAATCAATTATGATAATTCTGTACAGAGTATCATGAAAAGTTGATTGTTTCCATTTGTGAAAATTTGTATATGTGCATTTTTCATAATGTTCTGTAGCAAGCATGATTTTCCCTATGATCACGCCTTTTGTATTCATCATTATATTGCACATACATCAAAACTTCATGGTCGAAACCCCCAAAATGTTTCAGAGTATACTTCCAAACTTTGCTGATCACATAGAGCTTTCAGAACCCTACATTACAAACTACAGTCTGCAGAAAACCACATTTTACTGATATAAACAGCAGAGCCTATGGTCAGCTGCTTCCATTGACTGAGCAAACCGGTGAGTTGAATAGCAAAATGTGTGTCGTTTTATACCATGGACAATATGAGCAAAATATAACTAACCTGAACACCCCGGAAACCAGACATAGGACAACCAGAAGCTTGGCATTTCGGTAGAACACTGCGCCTCCATTCTGTGCAGAGAAAATGGACGCCGCAAGGAGATGCGGTATGGCGATCTCCGCAAGCTGCAATGGCAACCAAAGCACATCACTACGCTCACCAACAAACACTGTAAACTAGATAAATCACTAGTCAACCATAGCACACTGTCATGTCATGGCTGGGCAAGCGTTACCGCAGCGCCGACGAGGGACGCGAAGCCGGCGTAGATGACCCATCTGTCGCCGGCGACGAGGGACCACATCCGCCTGAGCGCGGAGACGGCGGTGGTCCCGCTCCCCTCGGCGCGGCCGGCCCCATCCCCGGCCTCGTCGCCGTCCTCGAGGCGCCACCAGCTGCCCCCGGGCAGCACGTTGCGCAGGCGCTCGATGAACTCCCCCACGACGACGCGGCGCCGGCCGAGGCCACCGAACTCGCCGCCGATCGCCGCGGCGGCGCGGATCCTCGCCGGCCGCAGCCGCCGCTGCCTTGGGGCCCGGAGCGGCGCCCGCCTCGCAGCCAGGGTCAGCGACAGCGTGGGAGACCCCGGGGCCGCCGTGAGGAGCAGCATCGCAGCCGGAGGCGGCATTTCGCGGTGTCGAAACCCCTCGCGAGACTCGATCTGGACTCCGGCTCGCGACCGCGCGACTTCAAATAGCGAGACGAGGCCAAGGGCGACGCCGACGGTTGCGTCCTCGCCGGAGCTGGGCTGGTTGGGTTGCCGTGCGCGGCACTGGCACCGCGAGTGCGCGACGCCTCTCCTCTTCGTCCGGCTGCGCTGCCTCGGTGTGTTTTTTCCTTCCTCGCTGTCTTTTTCAGTTTTCTGTCTGGAATCGAAAAAGAAAAAAAGGAAAATGTGTGCCGTTTTGTTTTCCACGCGCGTGTTTGCGTTGCGAAAGTGCTTGGTTCGTTGGTGGTGGAATTTTTTTTGGATTTTGGAAATTGTATGGCTATGATTGATTTGCGAGGTTTTTGGATTGGCTTTGGTTTACGCGGCGAGGGAACGGACTTCTCTGTGGTCGTGATTTGCGAGCCTCAATTGCTGCTGGTCTGCTGCAGACTCGCAGTCGCAGACAACAGGGGCCATGGGCCATAGCTGCCTAGCCGGTAGTTGGCTCTTGCATGGTGGTGAGTTTTTTTTTTTTTGAAAGGGCCTGGTGGTGACTTGGTGTCGTGGTGGACTTGTGGTAGAGTCCCCTTGGTTTTATTTACCTAGGAAAAAAGAAGTTCGTTTACTCTCTCCGTTAGAAGTGATGTTATGTGAATTAAAATTTATCCTAGAAAAAATAATATTCTGAGTCTTAGACATGTTATTAGCCCACAGATCCGACGTCAAATTACCAATTGAGATAGGCTAGTGTTTGTTGCCTGCCTCGAATATCTACATGCAACGCGTCTTAATTAGGAAGTAAACCACGCGACATGCCTTCTTTTAAGGAAATTATGTGTGACAATATGGATATTAGAGATATTTCTCTTATCCATTAATCTGTCTAAAAATCATAGAAAATCACTTTTTTTAAGACAGAGGGAGCAGTTGTAGTCTAATTTTCTTTCATAAACTATAAAAGACGGATATCTAAACTCTGAACTCTTGAAACCATTCAAATTATGTTGCTCTTAAAAAGAGTTTGTTTTGAAGACGGTTTTATCTTTTTAAATTATAAAATCCAAATAGAGACTTTATAAGTTTTTTTAATGACATTAAATGTCTTTAACTGTCGGTACAGAAAGTGACCAACTAGTAAATATTTGTAGTTTTATCGTACGTTGTGATCGGAGGTGGCCTAGCACTCAATGACACAGGGTTTATACTGGTTCAGGCAACGTGCCCTACGTCCAGTTTGGAACGGTCAGTGACTTTATTCTTGAGCCCAGGTGCTCGAAGTTTACAGTGGGGTTACAAACGAGAAGGAGGAAGAAGGGGTGTGTAAGAGGTCTGGTCGGCTCCGGTCGGAAGGGCCGAGAACGACAAGAGCTCCGCTATAAGCTAAGTGTTCAAGCGTGTGCTTGGAGTTCGAACCCAGCGGTTCTGTGGTTGTTAGCTAGTGAACTTGATCGATGTTGGTTAACTAAAAAGACTCTCCTTTGTTGGAGTGAGCGCATTCCCTTTTATAGATAAAGGGGATGGCTTTACAAGTGAGAGGGTGAGGGTACGTATGCTACTGAGCTTTGTTGTCCATGCCGGCGGGTACAAGATAATGGTAGGCGCCCACAACACTGTTGATGTCACTGTAGAATGTCGGATGCATGTGGGAGGTTGTGTTGCCTTCTTCAGGAATGACAGATGTCGGTACCTGCAAATACTGTTTGATATCTAGAGACATGCGAGGAGTTTCACCACGTTCACCTGGTACGGTAAATCCCGGCGCCCACAACATTATCGACGCCCAGAGGCATATGGGGGGTCTTACTGTATGGGAGTTAATGGCGCCTACAATACTGTAGAGGGAAATGTCGGCGCCTACAATACTGTTTGTGTCAGAGCGGTTTGCAGAGTGCTGTACCTGCAGGCGTATTGGGTATGGTCTCTGGTATCGTGGTTTGACTTGTACGCTCTGGCTTGCTTTCCCCGTTTGTCCCTTTGTCCTCTCTGAGCGGGCGTCCCCAGTCGGATGGCCCCAGTCGGCTCTGGTTGCGTCAGTTGGAGAAGAGTGGCGAGCAGGGTTTCTGCGAACCCCGGTCGGAGATGCGGGGTCGGAGTCGGAAGTAGTGCTTGGGCCAGGCCTTCCGATTGAGGGGCCGTTCGGAAGCGGCTGGAGTCCGATGTGAGCGCTCCGGTCGGAGAGGTGGGCCGAAGTAGTCGACGAGCGGGCGCCGTTCCTCTTCGGCCAGACCTTCCGGTCGGTGAATGGACCGCCCTTTCGACATGTTGTTTTAGACTCTTGGGCCGACCCATGAGTTGTGTGATGTCTGCTTGGGCCGAGCCTTGGCGTGGAAGCCGGTCCCCGAGGGACCCCGGGTTTATGAACCCGACACTAAGCTTCTCAAAATTTTGAGAAAAAAACCTACATATGGACTAGGATACAATGAATCCAAATAAAATGTTTAGAGCTAGTGAAAATATAGAAGCTTCCAAAAGTTAGATTTAGTTCTTGAAAAAATGGAAAAATAAGAACCTAAAAAATCTAGAAAATACCAAATCATTCTGATCAATGTCTAAACATGTTTTATAAAAACTTTTTACAACAAAAAACATGAAACTCAATAAGCATACATCCAACATAGATAATGCTAAATGCAATCATGATATTGATTTGTGTTGGTTGTGTCTTTTTTTTTTGCTAAAAGTTTTCAAAACACGTATGGCTATCGATTATAATGTTTTGAAAATACAGAATTTTTTTCTAGACATTTCATAAGCTATAAGTATTTTATTTGGATTCATAGTGTCCCAGTCTATCTCTATGGCTTTTTTCGTAATTTTGGAAACTTATAGGCATTTTCTATGTTTCAAAAACCTTAACAAGTATTTTTTAGATTTTTTTATAAAAAGGAGAAAATCACCTACAAAACCACTTCAAACTGAGGAGGGGATGTAGTTGTCACGACTCGGACGTGCCCACTGCACAGGGGCTATTCGATTGTCAACTGCAGCGCTGCAGCTACAATAACCCATCTGCTACGGCGCCATTTTCTCCCTCATGGGTTACTGTAGCTGCAGCGCTGTGGCAGTCGAACACCCCCATAATCATTAATATCATGAGCATCACTAACATTTTAAACTCGCTTTGGAAAACTTGCATACGAAAATCTGCATTTCCTGGGCTCTGTAATGACAACACGAACCGTTGCAAGAGTGTTGCATGAGGCTAAAGATATTGATAGGGCTTACAATATAACACTTAAATTTGACACTATGCCCTGAGCCTATTGCAAATGGTGCTATGTCTCCTACCAGGTGCTCCTCATTTTCCTACCTTGCAGACTCATGAAGGTCTAAGAATTTTTTGTGATGACTCTGTCAACTCTCAAATCCTACTACACGCACCTAAACTGTCATTCTCACTCAATCTGTTAGAAGTATTGCCCATACTTCTTTTTTTTAGGTAGCTATTGCTCAGGTCTTGGAACCCTTGGAGCTTGAAGCCAACACTTTCCTTTTTGTGCCAAGCTAGGTGCTGCACTCGATCCCCGAGATACAACTCTATAACTGACAATCATGTGATGGTCTCTGCTGTTCTTGCTGGATCCTCGCACACTCATCGTGCACATCGGTCGTTGTGTCCTATCATTGCAGTGCAGGACATGAAGCAAGCAAGACGCTACTCGGTACTCAAGATATGTAGAGAAACAAATAAGATAGTTAAGCGATAGTTAAGGGGTGTTTGTTTCTTTTGTCGCTTCTAAAATTAATGTCACATCAAATGTTTAGATACTAATAAAGAGCATTAAATATAGATTAATTATAAAATCAATTACATAGACGGAGGTTAATTTGCGAGACGATTTTTTTAAGACTAATTAATCTATCATTAGCACATGTTTACCGTAGTACCACGTTGTCAAATCATAGACTAATTAGCTTAAAAGATTCGTCTCGCAAATTAGTCGCAAGTTGTGTAATTAGTTTCGTAATTAGTTTATATTTAATACTACATATATGTGCTAAATATTCGATGTGACATAAATTTTAAGAGCCTCTCTAAAAACAAACAAAGACAAGACGGGCAAGCATCAGGACTACATGTTTTTTTTTTTGTTGGGCACTTGCTTATTCTCCAACCTGTAATATCAAGCATGTGTTACAAAACTTTGATTGAGATAATATGACCCCCATCTCTGTTACCCGTTTTGTTACGAAATATAATAGTTTTAAATGTTCGAAAAAAAGGAAGGCTCTCCTAAGGTTGAGCTCTGTTCATCTTTTTTTGTTAAAAAAAAATAGAATCCTACTTAACACCAATGATCGCATTTATAATTAACCAACGACTATTCTTGAAACAGTAGCCATATGTGATAACCGTTCGATAGGGCAACTTTGGGCGTCTTTGGTATGAACTTTCCCAGCTTTAGCTACAACATTGATGCATTGTAGCATGTCAGAGCCAAACCGGAAGAAGCCAGAAATTTCAGCTTCACTTGCTTCACCCCTTTTGTAGTTATTTGTTATCTTGGGGTCCGAAACAGCTTCCGCTACAATGCAAAACAGTGACACTATTTGTCAGAAGAAGCTAAAGCGGACAAGAGCGGTACGAAACACGTCCTTTGTATCTCAAAAGATATACTTCCTCTATTTTAAATTGTAAGTTATTTAGACTTTTCTAAATATATAGCATTTAAAATATATCTGGACATAATTTGTATCTAGATCTTTAACAGCCGAAACACGGAACGTGGGCACCTTCCGCGTACCGGGAACGCCGTTCCAATTCGTGGAACGGCAACACGACTGAACGTTGCCGAACGACAACAGGACGTGACTCTCTAGTTTTTGAGACATCGAGTGGTCCGATTGGGCTCAGGATAGGGAGACTTCGGTTTGGGCCCTGGCATGACGAAGCTTTGAGCAGGTCGTGTTGATTTTGGGCTTGTCCAACATATTAGTAGCAATACTTTAAGGCTCATTTAGTGGCTGCCGCGGGCTCAAATAAACTAATACTCCGTTCGTTCCAAATTATAAGTCACTTTTACTTTTTGGTATATCTATTTTCCTCTATATATATATATATATATATATATATATATATATATATATATATATATATATATATATATAGATCTAATGTATGTCTAGATACACTAGCAAATATGCACGTACGGCACACACGTGTTTATCAAAAACATCACTACACAATTAATATTACGCTAGAAAGATTAAATCATTAGCTTCAATGAGATTTAGACTCCATGAATATCCATTCCTTATTTCTTAATGCACATCAGTAAAGACGACAATGAGATAAATAGTGTTCAAGAGCTTAATTAGGATAAAAATATGTGTCTATATATATATATATATATATATATATATATATATATATGAGCAAAGAACCCTAACCAATTAGCAATATAACAAAGTTTGGATAAGAATAGAAAAGAAAATACCTAACCTTGACCAAGTCATGCTTTATTAATTTGATGAAGCGATCAATCCAGAGTACACATCGCATATGCACGCACAGACACGGGCGTCCCGTTGGTTGTAGCCGTGTTATAGGCCATGAGTTCATCGTCGTACGTAGTATGTTCCATCATTAGTGGTGGATCTAGGATTTTAGTGAATGATATATCGTACAGAAAATTTCACATTTAATTTGATAAATTCATTTTCTAGTTCGGTAATATAATTATAGTATTTGCACTCTGATTCAACGTTTAAACACTGAATAATATGATGTCTTAAATTAAAAATTAAGTTTTAAACTCCCATTTAACAACTTGAACCATTTCACAATTAAAATACGTGTACCAAGATTCAAGAAGCCACAACGCTCTTCATAATCAATTGTGACTTGAGATAATAGAAATTAGAACGTAGATGATATGTGATTGACTGACTACATGTCTAAATGTGATCTGAGGGACGGAGGGAATTAGGGCCGGCAATACCTGAGGCTTGTGCTTTGTACATGTGCTTGCTTAGTTGCTCTTGCCTTATGCGTCTGCCGTCGTTGTGTCTGTTGGAGATTAGGAGACGGTGTCCCTGCCTCAATGGACGGTGGCCGCCGAACGAAGCCTGCAAGGCAGCGGCCAAACACCCAACACCGAGACACCAACAGGCAACCGACAGAGCGGTGATCGACGAGCCGACGACACGTCATGTGGAGGAACTCTTCCACGTACACATGCACGCATGCACTGATGCACATAGCAAATTCTATGTATAAAAAAAAAGTCAAAGTGACTTATAATTTGGAGCGGAGGAAGTACTATTGTTTAGCCGTAAAATCGTACCTTCACATGTTCTCATTGTGTGAAGACGTTCCTTGTCATCGTTTCATTTAGATGGGGTACGCGTTCCTAGAGGGAATGAGCTGATGCTGTATACTCCTTTCGTCCTATGTTTTCCAAAAATAACGTACCATGTACTATATCCTAACGTTCTGGTAACTTAGCTACTAAGATCTACATACATAGCCAACGTTATATATTTAAAAAGCCAGAACGGCATATAACTTGAAACGAATTCAGGATTGAATAGTTTTCAAATTAAGATGTTGTTCATAGTATAACGAGCGCGCACATGTTCATAGTAGAAAAGTAGGTGCGCATGCTAGAGTGGCTGCATATTACTGTATCATATATGAATTTTATCCACAAACCTCTTTGTTCTTTTAAAGGACGGTAAGAGCTTTGCTGTTATTTTTATTAGATGGAGTTAAAAAAAAAGGAAAGCCAAGTACCGACAGCATTAGAGCAAAAAACAACAACACATTGACTATTTTCTTTGAATGATGTGTTATCTTGGCCGATCTGTATGCAAGACGGCAAGGCTTGACCAGGTGGGACTAGTTCACATACGGTGCACATATACAACACGTTATCATCGAGGATAAACTTTTATCTTTTTTTTTCCAATGCATGAATAATAACTAGCCTATATACTCTTAAAACATTGTCTCTCACATGCATATACGGTTGAGAATTATTATTTAGTACTTAATTAGGGATTAATCCAAGAGATGTCTTTTCATCTCTCTCTCTTTCACATTTGTTACCGCTCACATAGTGTGTGTATATATATATATATACTGTTCAATGAAAATACAATAGAGAATCATTTGCGTCATTCGCTCGTTTCTCTCGCTCTGCTTTCTAACACGTTATCAATACTTTGCTCTCCCTGAGAGCGCCGAGAACAAGAAGAGAAAACGAGGCATCTGACTCGATTGCCAGAACTGGAGGCCATCGATCTCCATCTAGGAAGAAGAATTCGAGGCCCTTCGATGGAAAGAAAACAACGGCCATACATCTAGCCTCACCGGCGACGACAACAGCCAGCGGCCGTCAGCGCTCGCTGCAACGCTGGCAGTATCGGCATCGGCATCCTGCATGAAGAAAGAAGGCACAAAAGCCTGTGGCAGGAACTGAAGCATCATGTCTTGTACGAGAAATTGGAATGAGATGCTACTGGCTTCCATCATCGAACAAGAGTACAGAGCAGTAAGAAATCATTGTTATTTATTAATCTATGATGGTCTTACCTTCCTGAGAAACCGCAAGATTCTTTCTTCCAACTACTCCTTCGCCGGCGAGCCTATTGTGGCTGTGCGACGGAATCAGGACCCGAGCCCCGACAGATTGTAAGCAGAGTGGTAGGAGTAGGGGATTGGCCATCAATCCGGTAAGAATCAGAGGAAGAACAAGCACAGAATTGGAGAAGGTTGAGTTCTGAATCGAATAGCAACGGAGTGCTTGTTTTACAAGTTGTTCATCATCATTGTTATTCTCCCCCTCTCTCTCTCTCCGATTACATATACTGAGATGACACGGCTCTCTCGCCAGGTGATGGTCGGTCACTTCCACTCCGGCCCATGAACTCGTATGTTGGGCCTGCGGTCACGCCCTCCTCGACGCGGCCCATGCTCGGCTTGAATGTTGTCGTGAACATCAAGCTTGCCGTTGTCATTCCCGTTATCCTTCGGGGTTGCTGATGTATTCGTACGGGTGCTGACATCCCCTCCCCGATAAGAGCCTACTTGCCCCCAAGCAGGTGCTCGTGGAAAGACCTGGCGCAGAGTCTCCATATCTTCCCAAGTGGCCAGAGAAGATGGCATGCCTGGCCACTAGATGAGAGTTTTAAGACGGACATCGGAACCGACCTTGGCGACGCATTTCTGCAGCACGCGCTCAGGAACCTACAAACCATCGAGTCAAGAGGGTAATGGTTGAGCAGTATGGGTTACTGGTACCGTCGCCTTCAATTGAGAAACATGAAACACCGGATGGATGGAAGATGAATCCGGTAGCTTCAGCTTGTAAGCCACAGTTCCAATTTTGTCAGTGATTAGGAAAGGGCCGAAGAAGCGATAAGCAAGCTTTTGATTGGCTCGTGCTGCGACGGAACTCTAGACATAGGGTTGCAACTTGATGTAAACCCATGTACCCACGCTGAATGAACGTTCAGTGCGGTTCTTGCCAGCTTGAGTCTTCATCCGGTTCTTGGCACGGCTAAGCTGGTGCTGTATCAGAGACTGCATAGCTGATTTCTGCTGAAGCCAGCCATCAAGAGTATCAACTAAGCAGGCAGAGGTGGAATCAATACCGAGCTGCCTAGGAGACTGACCATACAAGGCTTCAAATGGAGACCTATTAATTGCTGAATGCCAAGTTGTATTATACCAGTATTTTGCAAGATGGAGCCAATCAAACCACTTGCTCGGAGCAGCATTAGCAAAACAGCAGAGGAAGGTTTCCATGCATTGGTTCACTCATTCTGTTTGTTCGTCAGAGTGCGGATGATATGAGGAACTAAGACGAAGGTCGACTCCTGCCAAACGGAACAACTCACGGCAAAGCTGGCTAGTGAAGATTCGATCACGATCTGACACTAAGGCTGTTGGAAGACCATGGAGACGATATATGTGCAGCATGAATATCTTAGCAACAGATAGTGCACTGAATGGATGCTTCAAAACAACAAAATAACTGTACTTGGAGAAGAGGTCAACCACTACTAAAATGCAATTGAATCCATGAGAAATTGGTAAACCCTCAACAGAGTACAAGGATATAACCTGCCATGCAGCCGAAGGAGTTGCCAGTGGCTGTAACAGCCCTGGATATTTGACTTGTTCCGGTTTGGCTTGCTGACATGTTGGTCAGCTCTGGATAAAGGCAGTAATAAGTTTCGTCATGCTGGGCCAAGCAAAAAGCGACCGGATGCGTTTGATGGTTGCTGGCGCGCCTAAATGTCCCCTCACTGGCGAACTGTGCAGTGCTTGAATCAATTTCTGCTGCAAGGCAGGGTTGTTGCCAACCCATATGCATTGCTTGAACTTAAGTAGCCCTTTGTCAATGGTGAAATTGGGTATGACATCAGGACTTGTGGTTAATTTAGCAAGCAAGACAGTTGCATGGGAATCTTGTTGATACCCGGAGATGATTTCATCCAACCATTGCGGTGTAATCACAGAAATGGCATAGCGAGTTTTCTTAGGATGTGCTGACATAGATGCCTAGCCCGTGGATCCGACTAACGGCAGCGGCCGCGCGTCTGCACAACGGCGGTGACACGCACACGCGCCAGGGCGGCAGCAGTGTCTGTCGCCTGGATGGCTGTGGCTAAGACCGAGATGGCTGGCGGCCCCTTCCGCTCCCATGGAGGCGGCCCCGCCCCTACGCCTCACGCGTGGCGGCCAGCGGCTTCTGAGCTGACGGCTCACGGCATCGCGTCGCGGCCGGCGCCCTGCACGGTCAGCCTGCCTCCTGCACGGCCTCGCGCCCATGACTACGGCCTTGGCACGGCGGCCCCTCCCGCGACTACGGCCTTGCGCCTGGTGACTAGGAGCCACGCCAGACAGCCAAGCTCTCGAGCGGCCCCCACGCCCATGGCCAGACCTGCGGCTGAGGGCCCGACCAAGGGCGGCGGTGGCCGACTAACTAGCGACGGCGTACACACGGCCATCAGGCCGAGGGACGCCGGTTCCCAAGCGACGCCATCGAGCAAGAAGGGATAAGATTGTGTGCCCTTTTCCACATAAACCCTTCCATTGTTCTCTGAATTACATGCTAAGCCTATTGGTTTATTACTGTATTGTTATTTTATGTTTAGCCTCAATACATCACTGTAATATGTTGCATTTATATATCCTATAAATGCTCGTTTTAGGCCTCGTATCTAAATAAATTATGATGCAATTATTTACTTAGTGTAAATAGATAATTTTGAGCATACCAATTCTCAAAAATCGCATCATGATATATTATTGCAGATAAATCTACTATTGTCATATTTAGATATGTTTTATGTGTCTATGATTTTCTGTTTTAGTCATGGACTCTAACAATATTAGTATAGGTAAAGCTTTTACTCCTATACTCTGTTTGCTTTTAAAGACCAGAAAATTGTTCATGTCTAAACATATATAGTTCATTGATTTTGTTATTTAGCAATTAATTTTAGTTGCAACAAATTAGGTCCTCTTAATTAATTAACTGATAGTTAATTAAGGATGGATAAATTAAGGCTTATATGAGTCTAATCCGAAAAAGCAAAATGACAACCAAACCATTTTTTGCTAGTGAGGCTAACATAGGAAGTGGATTTTGCTTTGATCCTATGGGATTTTGCATAGTTTTACCACTAGCCAACAAAAGCACTATATGCTTATTAATTTTAGTACAGTAGAGTATTTATTCCTGTACTTTGTTGACCTTGTTAATTTGCTATTTTTTCATAAATTGTATTTTAACATAGGTGAATTTTCTTAATTAAGTGATTATGCAAAATTTTCCAATGCATATCTTTGATACATTGGGGATCATAACACAAGTGATGGAGTCCTAGGCATTGGCTGCGCTTAATTCATCTTGAATTATTCGGTCCAGAGACCGTGCCTATGGCACCGATTATTTGTCCATTACTGAGAGATCTACATCATGTTTATTTTAAACTGATGATTACCTACATTGTGTTGTCCTAAATAAGTGTTTTAGAAATATGAGAATGGTACACTTTCATGGTGACTACCATCATTCATTATTAAAGGCTACACACATGTGGTAGAGTCTAAGACATTGGCTGCTATATATTCATACGAATATATCAGCCCAGAGACCGTGCCTATAGCACCAATTTATTTGCCTACTACTGAGAGATCTTGTCGGGTTCATAAACCCGGGATCCCTCATGGACCGGCTTCCCAACAAAGGCTCGGCCCAACCGACAACATTGCGAGCAACGCGCAACTCTTGGACCGGCCCAAGTACCTAAAAGACAGGCCAGAAGGGCGATCAAATCTCCAATCAAAAGGCCTGGCCGAGGAGGAACGATGCCCCGCTTCCGACTCCGGCCCGCCTCTCCGACCAGAGCACTCGCTTCGGTCTCTATCCCACCTCCGAATGGACTCTCCGACCGGAAGGCCTGGCCAAACACCGCTTCTGACTTCGACCCGCGTCTCTGACCGGGGATACGCCGAACCCCCGCTTACAAGCTCCTTTCCAAACTAGCGCAATCAGTGCCGACTGGGGCCAACCGACCGGGGACACCCGCTCGGTAAGGACCAGGGAATGGACAAAGAAACTAAGGCAGGGCGCACAAGTCAAACCGCAATACTAGGGATCGTACCCTGTGCACCTACCAGGTAGTACCCTGCGACCCTCCTGGCACGACAGAACTCAAGCAGTGTTGTATGCGTCGATATTTTCCCCTACAGTGTTGTGGGCACCATTAATTCTTATACCAGACAAATACGGTAAGGCTCCCCCCACATGCCTCTGGGCATCGACAGTGTTGTGGGCACCGGCATTTACTGTACCAAGCAAACATGGTAAAACCTCTTACATGCCTCCGGGTATCAACAGTGTGGCAGGCGCCTACGTCTGCCATACCCGAAGAAGACAACATAACCTCCCACGTGCATCTGACATTCAACAGTATTGTGGGCACCTGCCATCATCCTGTACCCGCCGACGCGTGGGCAACAAGGCTTAGTAGCATACGTACTCTCTCCCTCTCACTTGTAAGGTCATCCCCTTTATTTATAAAAGGGGATGCGCTCTCTCCCAATAGGAAAAATATTCATTCAGATCCGTCAAGTTCACTTAGCATATAGCGGAGCTCCCGTCACTCTCGGCCCCTCTGACCAGAGTTCGACCGGACCTCTTGTACCCCACATCTTTATCCTTCTCGTTTGTAACCCCACTGCAAACTTCGAGTACCTGGGCTCAGGAATAAAGTCACTGACCGACTCAAACTGTACGTAGGGCACGTTGCCTAAACCAGTATAAACCATATGTCATTGAGTGCTAGGCCACCTCCGATCACAACGTACGGCAAAACTATAAATATTTACGTGTTGGTCACTTTCTGCATCGACAAATCTACTCTATGTTTCTGACATAGAGATTATCTACAATGTGTGTACCAATATTAATAATGATTGTTTGTGAGGTCTATACATTTTGTGATTACCTCTAATTGTTGTAAGGTTTACAGTTTTGTTGACTACCTCTAACAATCCCAAACAAAGTGACAAGATATGGAACCCCCCAAATTTTACATTAGAGATCACAACATCACCATAGTGATTTTTAATTTACCTTAGGTGTAAATTAATTAAATCAGTGGTCTATCACATGTTGTGGATACTAACTTCAGAGGAGTCTGATGAACTCGCTCTTGATGGCATCAATATCCCACATGGACAATAGACATTGACATTGGTTTTATCCTATGGACTAATGGAAGCATTTAATAAACCACAATTAGGGGTTGCTTTCATTATAGATCAAAGAAAATTATGCCTTACTGTAGTTAAGGTACTACGTCCATAAAGATCATCGATAAGATTATCTTGTGGAAAGAAATATATATTCTTCGTGACTCACTCTTTAGGAGTTTTATGAACAATAAATAAACTCATATAGCTTGAGGCTAATCATGAATGGATCATGTCTCTAGTTTTTCAAACTATTAAAGACTACTATCATATTGTTCATACAATTTGCTTCCACTAGTAAAAGCAAATGGCCTAATGTGCAATATGAGTGATGGCAATGTGAACCCAAGAATGACAGAGTAATGTCATATATGTGGTTGTATTTAGCATCGCGCTAAACAATGCCATACCCTTAAGTTTTTAATTGATTTATATCAAAACATCTTTATGGGATGACATAGGATATACCTAGGAGGTTGGTTGTTTATGCTGGATCTTATGGGATCATATAACAACACTTCTCCTTTTCTCGTAAAGAGAACATCACATAGATGGACAACATGATCATCGAATATGTTTCGAATGATTTGTTTTGAGATTTGAGATAATCTCATGGTCCATTGATAATATGTGATAATATCCATAGAAGATGTTGTAATATTTGTGTTGTGAACTCATAGCTATTGTGGGTATCATATCGATGTATTTGATACTTGACAATATTTCTGGATTTCTATATATTAGACAAGAATCCTGTTAAACTCTTGTCATATATAGATTGTACGGGAATCATTCCAATGTGGAATGATATGTACCTAGTGGACATTTGTACAACAAACTCTATAATTAGGGAAGCAAAATGTTCCTGATTCTTATGACAAGAAGAGGGAATATTTTGGCCATCGCTGATGCGATGCAATGATCGTTTGGCCTATTTTGACACTATCATTCTTCCTTAGTGAGTTAGCAATCGAGGATATTTAATTATGTCCCAATTCGACTCGTATCTTACCAAATTATAGGGATATCTAAATATGTTTTCGTATGTGAAAACAAAAGGACAACATTGAATATGGCATATAAGTAATGAGATAAATCTCATTTTGGTTGTATTATGCATACAACCATCCCCGTATAACATGTTGCGTATAAGATAATTTTTCACACTGTTGATGCATTATGGATTTGGAATGAACAACTTAGCCATTATATGGGATGAGTGAAAAATTATTGGCAATTTTTTTGTCATAATTTTCCCAAAGTGTGGATATGATAAGTGCCATAGGAAAACAGATTTTAAGACCCTCTTATCTTAAAATCAGTTTGAATGTCTTCGATTTCTTGATCGTATTTAAGAGAATATGTGTGGGTCCGATAGAAAAGATTGTATGGACAGTTCAGGCATTTCATGGTTGTGAGGATACATCTATAAGATGATCTAGAGTGTGTGAAGTATCCACACTCAGCCATGCATTTGGTAAATAATGGCTCATGTTCTGAGCTTATTATCCTGAATACCATTGAAATTTTGTGCTTACAATGACGATTGTCGCTATAACAAGAGTTTAGTTACATATCCAAAGGGATAAGTGGAATCTACGAGTATGACATCAAGGTCATAGCAGGACCATTGTTATTAAACTGCTATTTGCCAACTTCGTGTTGGGGTTAGGTAGATTTACATACTCCTGATTTGAGATTAACTGCATATCCCTTATATGCATTTAGTACGTGGGAATCCATGAAGATTTCCTATTTGCGTAAGATTGGGTTACGTTGTATACGTACCAATCTCACCACCGCAGTGTAAATTGACGGGCACACACAGGAAACTAGGGATCAATGTGAGATTTCAATCTCCGTTGATTGTTAAGTATCTAGGACCTCTTATGGAGGATCTATTTACGGCCTCATACGCTGGTTGTAGTTGGATAATGAGCATTTCCAAGCATTATGGGGAGATTTGATGCACCATACATAATGCCAGGAAATTATTTGGAATGCATAAGACATTTCAAGCTTAGGATCACGCACTAAATGTTGAGTTCAAAGAATTGTTGATTTGCATAATATTGCAAATAAACTGCCAAATACATTTACTGATTACTAAGGTTTCTTTTAAACCTGTTAATCCGTTGCAAGTATGTGCCAGAAAAAGTGGTGGTACCAAATAAAACCACTCAACTCCCAATTGTAAATAAGGGGGGAGAAGTACGGCCATAAAGCAGGATTATTCATGCTAGCAATAGAAGGTTTTCCTTCTAAGATAGTAAATGTAGGTCAACCTATGTTTGGCGACACTTTGTGGGTAAATATTAATTATTACTCAGTGGATGGATGTTGATGTAGACAAGGCCCAATCTTCCGATAGGTACGATAGCGTCGATTGGTGGAGACTCGACGTTCATGATCTAGGCTTTGAACCAAAATTGATTCGGACCCTTGCAACCATTACACCACTGCTTCATTGGTTATCAACCACGCGAACGCGATTGACCACGCCGAGAAGGCTTTCCTGCAAGCGAATCGAGAACACAAGCAAGAACGGGATGAACGCAATCTAAAATTGCAAATAAATATGAGGTTTATGATAATGAGAAGGAGTTTAGGTCTTTATTCGAAAGGACTAATCACCACAGGCAAACAAGATCAAGAACCGGGGCCTTGGTCCACAGCAAGCGGCCTTGGCGGCACAGTTGTAGCAAAACGACGTCTGTTTCACGAGGAAATCAAGAACTAAACAAAACCTAAACCCTAAGGAGAGCGACGGCTGCTAATTATAGAGCTCCAGACTTCACCCCCCCTAGACGCGCCCCCTAATGGGCTCTAAGACGATACATAGCCCAACGAACCAAAAGACGGTGTCGCAGCACCCTGGCAGATTCTGGACGCTGACTTGTTTCGACGATTACCGTTGATTCCGAAAGGATTTTGACATGAGACGACTTGCATTGGCTTCCTTATCTAATTATCTTTCCATCTATATGTGGATCGTAAAAAACAGAGCCCAAACACGTCCGTGTGACCAGTTTTATGACAGACTGGTCCTAGAACCCGAGATGGGCTCGAACTTGATTTGGGCTTCCACCTTGGTGACTCAAACCGGATGAGCTTCGGGCCTCCTTCTTGGTTAGGACACCCTCGCTGATCTCCTCATCCTCTATCTCCAAGCATGGTTGTATGCATGGAGCTCATGTCCTTATCATCCTCCCTTTCTTGATGGAAAGCCGTACTCGACGTCGATTTTGCTTGAAGTCGATCCTGCACAACATGAGGACAAATGTAGTTTCCAAAATAATGGGAATGGACAATATTATGAGAAAGAATATGACCACATGTCTAGGTTTGTAGCATGTCTTATCCTACAGACATGTAGTCTGCTCGATTGAAATACACACGATCTTTGTCAATACTATCCTAAAAAAGATTAGTATTAACAAGAAACATATGCTCTCTTTCTTTGGATTCCACTTGTATTCGAAAAGCAAAACTAGAGGAATATGGCATAACAATAGTATTGATTTTACTATCCTCTAGTTGATCATTACTTTGCACAACAAAAGGAGAATTCGGATTTGTACAAATGTAAACTTGTTGTATCAAATATTGTCCTTGGTTGTTATATTTGTCAAAAACATGATATGTATATCTAGAGAACCATGGCAAATCAGCATATGCATAAAGTTTCTTCTCTAAAGAACTAAGATTACACGGAACATCAAATTCAATGTAACCCAAAGTATTTAAAGAAGACAACAATTTTAGCTCATCAACTTCACTAGCATTATGAATAATAAGTCTATTTTCAGCACAAGTGTTCGATTTCAACACACATATAGCATGATCATTCTTCAATGATTGCATGGGTATAACATAAATATCATCATGCAAGTCATCTTCGTCACAAGAAACATCAAACAAATCATCTTGTGACAAAGGTAAATCAAGCGAAGGCTACACTAAAATTTGCTCTATCATAGCATGATTGGTGAAAAAAATCAGCACATCAAGAGGACTCTCACCTTTCGTGAGTTTAGCATCATGGGCATTGCCTTTGCTCTCATGTTCAGCAGGAGTAATAGTTGATGGTTCTGAATTTTCACATGAGGCTGTGAGCATCTCATTTTCGGTCACATCATCCTCGCTCTTTTATACATTGTCCTGCAAAAGGTTAGGCATAGCAGGATGAATAATAAGAGATTGATCTAGTTGATGCACCTCATCATTTAAATTAATTACAAGAGATGGATTAACAAAATTTTCTTTCATAAGATCTTTCATATCATTCCATGTGTGAGGTTTATCTAAAAAACTTAAAGACTCCCACCAAGTTGATGCAGATTGTCTCAAAACACTAGTTGCATTTTTAATTTTCCTCCGTTCGCACATATAACTTTGTGTAAAAATATTATCTATTTTAGTTTCCCACTCAATGTACTCATCAGCACCAATACCATCATAAGTAGGCGGGGAAGAAAGAATAGATTGACCTGCAGGAGGAGGTGTAGCAGCAATAGTGCATGGCTCATGCATCATTGATGTCTCATATCGGTATGTGTTGTAACCTATCATTGTTAGTATCAAACAAGAAAACACACAAGTATGTATTTTCCTATCAGCTACTATAGGATGTGGTCAAGGAGTAAAGTCACACACGCTCAAGCGTCTTACCACGGTCTTACAAGTGTTCTTACCAAAGGAACAGGTGGTGCAATCGGTCGGTGACTGTGATACCGTTGTAGCTTGAGTGTAACAGTTGCAAGGCGAACCTGTACTTGGTTATAAGAAAGTGGAGCTTGGACAGGTACAATATAGTAGCAAGGAATATCAATAATTTAATTCAAAAATTGCAAGATTGAAAAGTAGTCCTAAGCTAGTCTATGTCGCCAGCCTAGACTCATCCTGGACCAAGCTCAAGCAAGTAACAATACAACTCGGCATGAGGACTCAAAGGATGCAAGCACTTCTGAATTTTTTCACTTTCTTTTTTGGTGCGGCTCTTTTGTTTTTCTTCTTTTTTTTGCACCTCTTTGCCTTTTTTGTGCGGCTTTTTTTGCACGTTTTGCCTTTTCCTTTTTTTAATCTCAGATAATGTGTCGTAAGGAACAAGAAATAGAACTGAATGATACACGACTAGAAAAGTGATCACAAGATAACAAATCTTCTAGCTTCAATGCACTAAGATATCTACCACAAATATTAGAGTGTAGCAGATGACAAATATATGCACATAATCTGTACGTGGTGTGCTACTATCAACGTGACCATAAGGGACTCCTTCAAGGCAAAGAAAGGTCACGTGAAAATCAAAAGGGAAATAATTCTTTCCTGTTTTGATTGGCCAGAAATAAATAAACAAGGATATTCGGCCACCGATCACGCCTAAACTGCAATGCTCTTTACTGTTTTGATTCAGGCATGATATATTCTTGGAAAGAAAAATGACGGCACCTCCAACAACAAAAACCGATCTACAATATGTTTATGCTCTAAATTGTTGCTCGTATAGCAGAATAGAACTAGTGTACCATGGAACACGAAGGAGACCTAGACACGACAAACACGACACGCGAGGGATGACCGTTCAATAAAGCAAACTAAAATTAAAAAATATTGCAAGACACAAAGGGACTATAGGATATGGAATATGTGGCAGTGTATATATTTTTTGGCTTTTTGGACTATAGGTAATGCAAAAATAGTAACAATCTAAAGGGGAAAACAAAGTTATACCTAACGGGCAACAAGGGCTCTGATACCACTTGATGTAGACAAGGCCCGATCTTTCGATAGATACGATAGCGTCGATTGGTGGAGACTCGACGTTCATGATCTAGGCTTCGAACCAAGATTGATTCGGACCCTTGCAACCGTTACACCACTGCTCTGTTGGTTATCAACCACGCGAACGCGATTGACCTCGCCGAGAAGGCTTTCTTGCAAGCAAATCAAGAACACAAGCAAGAACGGAATGAACACAATCTAAAATTGCAAATAAATATAAGGCTTATGATAACGAGAAGGAGTTTAGGTCTTTATTCGAAAGGACTAATCGCCACAGGCGAACAAGATCAAGAACCGTGGCCCTGGTCCACAGCAAGCGGCCTTGGCGGCATAGTTGCAGTAAAACGACGTATGTTTCATGAGGAAATCAAGAACTAAACAAAACCCAAACCCTAAGGAGAGCGACGGCTGCTAATTATAGCGCCTCAGACGTCACCCCCTGGATGCGCCTCCTAATGGGCTCTAAGACGATACACGGCCCAACGGACCAAAAGACGGTGTCGTAGCACCCTGGTAGATTCTGGACGCTGACTTGTTTCAACGATTACCGTTGATTTCGAAGGGCTTTTGATGTGAGACCACTTGCATTGGCTTTCTTATCTAATTAGCTTTCCATCCATATGTGGATCGTCAAAAACAGAGCCCGAACGTGCTCGTGTGACTAGTTTTATGATAGACTGGTCCTAGAACCTGAGATGGGCTCGAACTTGATTTGGGCCTCCACCTTGGTGACTCGAACCGGATGAGCTTCGGGTCTCCTTCTCGGTTAGTACACCCTCGCTTATCTCCTTGTCTTCTATCTTCAAGTATGGTCGTATGCATGGAGCTTATGTCCTTATCAGATGTCATTCACAAACCTAGCTCAGAGGTGCACCTAAATATTGATGCTAGGATATCGGAAAGCCCTGACTCTTGTTTTCGAAAATCACGATGAGTCATTCAGGGTATTTTGAGTTTTGATAACCGAAGAACTATATCATAGAAAGGCTACATGTGTTGACACATACTTCTCTGAATAAACCATATACAACATTCCAAGTCATCCAATCTATAAGACCATGGTAGAGTGCTTTGCTGACTCTTATTAGAATTTGTTGAGTGATGTAATACATGCAAATATAGTCTTGCTCACCAGAAAAGAGATATTTTGGGCTATGATGCCAACACCTCATGGTACCTTTACTGTGGGTACAAAACTGTTTTCATCCTAGAATGGATCGAGAACAATGTGGTGGTGAGATCAAAGCAAGACTAGTAGCACAAGGGGTTTACGCAAAGTCCAGGCATTGATTTTCAATGCAAATTATTCTCCATAATAAGTGTTATAAATTTTTGATACTATCTTTTGATTGGTAGTATAAAAGCATCTATCATTGCAGTTGATAATTGATAGATGTAGTGATCACATATATATGATCACTTGATTTGGTGTATTTGTGAAGCTTCTAGAAAGGAGTTCACACACCCAACCCTCATACATAAAATCGCAACCCATATTGTGTATTGCTTAAGTCAATATATGACTTAAAGCAGTTAAGTCGAATTTAGTACAATCGACTTTGTGCGTATTTCCTAAACTGAAGGGATACAAGATTGATTACACGTGGTGTTCATTTTGAAGTCCTTGATTGGATTTCATAGTGTTATATGATAGTCAATAATCTTGACATCATTAGTGATGAACACATGTTAATAGCATGTTTTAATCTAAAGACGGAGTTTGAGATGGAAGATACGGACTAAACTAAAACTTCATTTTTGTGTTTAAGATCTAAGCATCTTCTCTCAATATTTTGTACAAAAGCTATCTATATCCAGATCATATTGAGTGATTCAATATGAAGGTATCCTATGGTTGTTCTACCTCATGATAGAGAAAGATTGTTTTATGCCATAGTGACTGAGATAAGATATTGGGACATATGGTCCATTATCTCTGTGCTATTTATGCGCTAATAAATCTGGCAAAAGTTCCCGGACGGATATTATTTTTTGCAATCATTTGCTATCTATAGTAGCAGTGCTATTCCTACCAAATGTTGGGGGATTGAAGTTAAGAATATCTTTTGATATCTCAAATAGCACATGTGATCTTGGTGTAATCCATGATCCGATTATGTGGATATAATGATTCTGGTTACCTATAAGATCCTCAAAATCTAGATCGTTGAAATAGGTTGTACATGAATATGGAAAGACTATTTTATGATAGTATTTAAAAAGACATTTAATGGTCAATTTCATTAATCATTCTGACATTATATTGTACAAGGCTTCACATGAATGTGGATAGCTTGACAGAATGATATATCACATACCGAAGGAAGGTATGTGGTGTTGATTCTATGAATCAATGGTCATTATAAATAAAGGTAATGCAACTTGTGTTGTGGAGATGGAGACAAGTTATACTTAATGTAATATTTTGCACTAAGATGGTTCTATTCCATAGGTAATATGGGCATATGAACATTTGCAAACTAAGTCTCATGATAATCTTGCAGAGATATTCACAGAATCTACCATACTCCACATTTCTTATGTGTTGAGTGTATTGGTATAAATTTACTTTGAAGGTTTGCTAGTATCAGGGGGAGAGTCTCTCTGATTAATCTTGTTGTAAATATCATATTGCACTTTTTTCTTTGTATGAGTTTTTCCCTTTGGGTTTCTCATATAAAGTTTTTAATAAGTCAATATCAACATAAGATTATGTCATATCATCCATTTTTCTCCATAGGGTTTTTTTTGGATGATATTGGGACATAAGATGCATTGCACTCTTTTCTTTATGTGAGTTTTTACTTTTGAGGTTTCTCATACAAAGTTTTTGAAGAGGCAATGTCAACACAAAGGTATATGCTATATCATCTATTTTTCCCCACCGGGGCTTTGGAAGATGATATTTAAAGCACATTGACCCTATGGTCAAGGTGTTTTTAGACAAAGGCTTTGAGTTTATCTCAAAGGGTCTAATAACATTGGTGATTATATATCATGGTGTTTCTCTTTATTTTTCCCACCGAGTTTTAAGGAGTTTTGCCTGATATACCGGTATTACTATGGTTTTTCCCACAGGGTTTTTCAAAGATTCATAAAGACGCATAATAGATAAATAGTAAAGACTACAAGGAGGTAATTGATTAAGAGGGAGTGTTGAGAATTATTATTTAGTGCTCAATCAAAAATTAATTCAAGGAGTGTCTTTTCACTCATCTCTCTTTTACACTTGTAACCGCCTATATAGACCATATATATATATATATATACTGTTTATTGAAAATACAATAAAGAATCATTTGCATCGTTCGCTCGTTTCTCTCACTCTGCTGTCTAACATATACTTCAGGACCTTGCTATACTCTTCCAGTAGTAGGATAGTAGTCCTAGCAAGCGTACAACTCTTTGTTGGCGCGAGCACACGTCACCGGTTCCAGAGCGAGAGGTGGCTCTCACCGAACAGATCGCATCGTCATTGCCTTACCCTTTACGAACACACATGACACGCCTTTTTTCTCTCTCTTGTTATTTAACACTTTTTTCTCAAACAAAGATGAGAAGCAAACAAACAGAACACACGGACCACGTATACTCTCGGCCCATCACATTTATTATACGTCCGATGCCCGGAGAACCGATGGTCACAACACAAGCCATCATGGAAGAAATTAAAACACGGCGAACAAACACACGCCCACCACGAATGAATAAATAAAAAATTCGTCCCATCAGTCTGCTGCTATCATCGATCCCAGGCTATCAGCCGTCGTAATCCTAAGGCCCCGTTTAGATGCGAATTTTTTTTAGCTTTTAGCTATTGTAGTACTTTCATTTGTATTTGATAAAAATTATTCAATTATGGACTATTTAGGTTTAAAAGATTCGTCTCGCCAATTACGAGCAAACTGTACAATTAGTTATTTTTTTTACCTACATTTAATGTTTCATGCATGTACCGTAAGATTTGATGTGACGAAGAATCTTGAAAATTTTTGGATTTTGGGTGGGATCTAAACAGGGCCTTAAGTCTGAGGTACTAGCTATCTGATGGAGCGCGCGCGGTGGCACATGGCGGCCGGAGAGAGCTCCGTCGACCGTCGACCATCGGCACAGGGTCTGCTGGTGCGGCAGCGGCGTTAGTACTAGTTTAACATTATCGTCCCCCGGCGAAACCGAGCGCGCCATCACGTCATGTTTCCACGCAAGCGCCCGCGCCGCACATGGCGACGAACAGACAATCTGGCGCGCGCGGCTGCTGCTGGTGCTGGCCACGGGTATGGTATGGACCCACTCCATCCGTCGGGCCCGATCCATCACCGCAACGGCGTCGTCGCGAAAGCGTGCGCGCGGGCGAACAAAGTCTCGGCCATGCCCCGTCGTGGCGTCGTCCATTGTCCTGTCCAGATGAGGAATCTAGGGGTGCATCAGGAATCAACCAGCAGGTTAGGTACGGTGTTGTGCGTGACGCATGTGTCTGTCTGGGTTTTAGGCAGCCGATGTCGCAACTTGTTCGAAACTTTCTCAATTTTTCATCAGGGCATCCACATGTGATAAAAAGACACATCGACAAGTTTCGTGATTTTCGGACATCGTTTGGATTTTATATAATTTAAATAAACTTCCCCCGCGAGTACATCGTCATGTTACGACAACATGATGCGCGACATTTCATGCCACTTCCTGCATACAGCCTCGACATAGCCTAAATATCATGAATACTATTTTTTGAATGACCAAATTCCATTATTTCATGTACCTGCAGTTCAAATTTGGAATAGTCGGAAATATTCAATGGAACGGAAAAAATTAAGGAAATATAGTTAAAAAAACTCATAATTGTCCCAAATTTTGAAATATGGATATATTTACTGTAGCAAGTCCCCACAAAAAAAATGGGGTCAAAAAAAAAATTTGCCGGGTGCCACCCCGGGCACCCGGCAAAGAAATTAAAAAAATTCTTTGCCGGGTGCCGTCGTCACCTGGCACCCGGCAAAGGCCCGTGACTAAAAAGGCCGGCCCAAGCAAAGAAGCTTTTTGCCGGTGCCAGTCATGGGGCACCCGACAAAGAAATTTAAAAATATTAAAAAAAAATCTTTGTCGGGTGCCGTCGTCACTTTTCCCTAAGAAAAGGCCCCCGTGACTAAAAAGGCCGGCCCAAGCAAAAGAAGCCTTTGCTTGCCGGTGCCAGTCATGGGACACCCGGCAAAGAAAATTAAAAAATAAAAAATTCTTTGCTTAAGGTGCCGTGCGTCGTCACAGGCACCCGGCAAAAGGCCCATGCCTAAAAAGGCGGCCGACGCCCCCAACCCTAACGTAATCCAGGAGAGCCGCGCTGCGTTCACGCCGCCGCCGCCCGCCCTCGCTCCCGCGCGCCGTGCCTCTCCGCGCGCCGCCCATTCCCGCGACCCCACGGCTCCGGCACCGCGGCCCGCCCCACATGAGCCACGCCCACGCCCGGCGGGCGCTTCGCCTCGGCGGCGGTCGGCGCCCCGCTTGATCCGGCGGCCCATGGCTGCATGCCCCGCCTGACGACCCCGGGACGGCGCTGGCCCCGACGGGCGGTCTCGCCTGCCTGCCCGGCCCCAGCCTCACCGGTCGCGGCGGCCACGCGGCCTCACCTCGCCGGTCGTCCCCGACGAGGCCGGCTGCCCGTGGTCCGGCCGCCGGGCTCCTCCCACCACCGGCCAGCAGTAGAGGAGGTAGGTGGAAGGAGGAGGAAGGAAGAAGAAGAAAAAGAAGGGGGAGGAGGAAGAGGAAAAAAGAGAAGGGGAGGAGGAAGAAGAGGAAGAAAGAGAAGGGGGGAGGAGGAAGAAGAGGAAGGTGCCGACCCGATCGCCTGTCGATCCTCAGCTACCGTCCGACCGGCCTGTTGATCCTAAAGCTGCTGCTGCGGTCATCCCATTGCGTCGCCACCGCCCTCGCTCTTCTTGTGTTCTTGCCGCCAAGGTAAGCCCTACCCTTGTAGTGTTAGTAGTAGTAGTAGTTAGTAGTGTTAGTAGTAGTTAGTTGTAGTGTTAGTAGTAGTAGTTAGTAGTTTTAGTTGTAGTGTTAGTTGTAGTAGTTAGTAGTGTTAGTTGTAGGGTTAGTAAATAGTAGTAGTTAGTAAGTAGTAGTGGTTAGTAGTAGTAGTTGTTAATAGTTAAGTAGTTCTTACTATTAGCATTGTTAGTAGTTAAGTAGTTGTTAGTAGTAGTTGTAGGGTTAGTAGTAATTGTTGTTGTACTACTTCAATACTTTCATGTGCATGGAAAGAGAACTAAAGTACATGGCTCCTCTTGATATATTGGTGGTTGTTGGCCTTTGTGTCCATGTTTGGTATATATGTGGTTGTTGGCCTTCGTGCCATGTTTGGTATATATGTGGTTGTTGGCCTTCGTGCCATGTTTTTTTGCAGGTTTTGGGAACCTCCCCGTGCAGGGGAGGTGCTGCCGAAATTTTGAGTCGACACTAACCATTTTTGCCCTTTTTGCAGGAGGAGGACCTATGGGAGGGACTCGGCGACCCCGATCATCTTCGTCGGCGCTGCGAGTCTTCCTGCACCGCGTCGACTCGCCACTGCACTGACTCTCCACTACCCCGCTACCCGGACCTCACCGCCACCCTAGGTATAACCCCTCTATCCGTATGTGGTCTTTGGTCGCGTAACCTAGTTAGGTGTCTCCCGTTCGAAAGAGATACGGTCGAAGATATGTGGACCTTTGCATATCAGCGACCGTATCTATTTTGGATTGTCCACGCTTTTTGGACAGCCCACGGATGCGTAGTTGAGGTTAGTTTTCATGCTTCGCTCCGGTTCGAGACGGTGTTTCGGCATCACCTCTCCGTTGTTCTCCGGATACACACTCTCCCTTGCAGGACGTGTATCGGGAGAATGGCGGGGAGGTGCTGCCGAAATTCCATCTCGGATAGGAGCGGAGCATGGAAACTAACCTCATCTACGAACCCGCGGGTGGGATTAGGACCTATCCTCACCTATTAGAGAGTAGGGACACCGCGTAGATGCAATTGATGGTCACCTGTGGTGATGTTATATATGCTAGAGGATGGAGGACCGTCAGTGGATGTACACGGGCCGGACAAGTCAGGGTGATGCCAGCTATGAATGGATGCAGAAGACCGATCGTTTGTTGAATCGTGCATTTGGCAAGGCCGCAAAATTCCCGAAAATGGCTTTGTGTCCCTACAGCAAGTGTGGTAACAGGAGAATGCTAGACAAGGAACTCATGGGTACACATCTGCACAAGAATGGGTTTACGCCGAACTACACCCGGTGGGTCCACCATGGTGAAGCCGATCGTATGAGAGAGGAGGTGGTGAGACAACGTGTCGAGGCTTTCGATGCTGATGCGGGGGTAGCAGACATGGTAGATGACGTTCACCAAGCACAGTTTGCTGAAGGACGTGAGGAGGCGGAGATGCAGGCAGTCGTAGATGCGTTCAAGTATATGATGGACTCGGCACAGAAACCCCTTCACGCTCATTCTGAGGTCTCCAAGCTGGATGCCATAAGTCGCTTGATGGGGTTGAAGTCCGATTTAAACTGGAGTCGAGAAGGCTTCGATAAGGTGTTGACCGTGGTTGGCACCCTGCTTCCAAAAAACCACGTGTTGCCGAAGACCATGTACGAGGCACACAGGCTCCTTAAAGCACTGAAGATGCCATATGAGCAGATACATGCTTGTCTGAACGGGTGTGTCCTATTTCGGGAAGAACTCAAGGAGGCAAAGTACTGTCCGAAGTGTAAAGCCTCTAGGTTCCTGGAGGTAGAGTCTGGTGACGGTGGTGGCCAGAAGACCCAGCTTAAGATACCCGCCCGAGTCCTACGTCACCTTCCCTTCGTGCCGAGGATTCAAAGGCTATTCATGACCGAGGAAACCGCAAAACAGATGACGTGGCACAAGAATGGCAAACGCTACCATCCTGACAAGATGGTGCATCCATCTGATGGTGAAGCATGGACCAGCTTTAATGACAAGCATCGTCTAAAATCCGATGAGGCTCGTAATGTACGTGTCGCGCTGGCAACAGATGGGTTCAATCCTTATGGCATGATGTCTGCCCCTTACACATGTTGGCCCATGTTTGTTATCCCCCTCAATCTCCCCCTTGGCGTTGCCTTTCAACGACATAACGTGATCTTGACGTTGATAATTCCCGGGCACCCAGGGAGTAAGATGGGTGTGTTCATGGAGCCTATGATTGATGAGTTGATCAAAGCTTGGAATGAAGGGGTATGGACATACGACCGAGCTACAAAGGAAAGCTTCAAAATGTACGTCTGGTACCAGTACTCCATGCATGACTTCCTGGCGTATGGGTTATTCAGCGCCTGGTGTGTTCACGGGAAGTTCTCGTGCCCAATATGCCAGGAAGCTGTGAGGTTCATTTGGTTGAAGAAGGGTGGTAAGTATTCGTCGTTCGATCAACATCGTCAATTCCTAGATTCCAACCATCCATTCCGACAGGACACCAAGAACTTTAGGAAAGGTGTCGTAGTCATGGACCCTAGACCACACTTGAAGACTGGTGCCGAGGTTCATGCTCAGATAGATGCTCTCTTGCCCAATGAAGAAGGTGGTTTTGTGGGATATGGTGAGCAACACATGTGGACTCATAAGTCCGGCAGACGAGGCTCCCCTATTTCGATGACCTCCCTCTCGCCCCATAACATTGATGTAATGCACACCGAAAAGAATATCACCGAGGCACTTTGGGCAACACTCATGGACACCGACAAGTCTAAGGACAACCCTAAGGCTAGAGTGGACTGGCGACGTTGTCGCGATAGACCCACGACAAGTGATGCGGCCTCCAAACAAACGACAAGAACTAGAAAAGGCCTAAGGCCGATTTCGTCTTGAAAACCGAACAAAGGAGGAAGTACTACGATGGATCAAGGCGTTAATGTTCCTCGATGGGTATCAAAATAACCTGGCGGGGGAGTGAACTTAGGCACTATGCGAGTCAACGGCATGAAGAGTCATGACTACCACGTATGGATTGAGCGGCTTCTTCCGGCGATGGTATGAGGCTACGTTCTGAGCATCTCGGCTAGTCTTTGGCGAGAGTTGAGCTATTTCTTCCATTGACTTTGTGCCAAGGAGCTATCTCGGACCGTGGTTGCAAACTTGGAGAAAGTGGCACCTGAGTTGCTTTGTAAGTTGGAGAAGATCTTTCCACCCGGCTTCTTCTTGTCGATGCAGCATTTGATTGTGCACCTCCCGTATGAGGCACGTATGGGGGGGCCCGTGCAGGGCCGTTGGTGCTACCCAATCGAGAGATGTCTGAAGGCCGTTCGCAAAAAAATGTAGAAATAAGGCCAAAATTGAGGCTTCCATTGCAGAGGCTTCCATTCTGGAGGAGGTGACAAACTTCACACAGCTATACTACACAGAGAACCTTCCTAGCGTGCATAATCCACTCCCTCGCTACAATGTTAACGAGAATGAATCCAACCTTAGCCTTTTCCAAGGGCAACTCGGCAGGTCAAGTGGATCGACCAATAAGAGGTTGGAAAATGAAGAGTGGCGCATGATCATGCTATATGTGTTCCACAACCTACCCGAGGTGAAGTCGTTCATTGAGTAAGTTCTCAAAGAACTTGTTTAAATACGCTGTCACTATTCTCAAAGAACTTGTTTAAATACGCTGTCACTATTCTCGTGTGCACAGGGAATTTATTCGTGTATCCTGGCATCAACCAAGGGATCCTACCCCACGGCAAACCGACACCCTTCTTTCACGGGGTCCGGGAGCAGGGAGGCCCGATTTTATTTCTTGGTTCAAAACAAAGGTATTGTCCAATTTACCTCGTACCTAGTTCGAGATTCCGAGTTTCGCGTACTTAGTTCGGCAATCTTTCCTTCTTGCGCTTGCAGGCCCAAACCGATGCAACTATGAGTAAGGAGTTGAGACAGGTTGCAAATGGCTTCGACAGTAAGGTGAAAGCTTATTCAGGTTATGATGTGAATGGATATCGCTTTCACACAAGAAGCTACGAGCGAGCTCGGCCCCATCGAAAAACCACAAACAGCGGAGTTTGTACTCCCGGCATTGATGGCCTCGAGTATCATGGCATAATTGAAGATATCTATGAACTTGAATTTTATGGTTCGAAACCTCTTCGTCTCGTCATGTTCAAATGCCACTGGTTCAATCCTCGACTAACGAAACGGAGCCCTAATATTGGTCAAGTCGAGATTCGACACGATTCCATCTATCAAGGAAAAGATGTCTTTATTGTGGCGGATCAGGCCGTGCAGGTTTATTATTTGTCATACGCATGCCAAGGCAACAAGGCTCTTCAGGGTTGGTCTATTGTGCACCAGGTATCGCCACATGGTAGACTAGCTGTCCCAAACGATGAAGATTACAACTTCAACCCAAACACATATGATGGAGAGTTCTATCAAGAAGATGGGCTACAAGGGAGGTTGGTGATAGACTTAACCGAAGCGATTGGAATGGAAGTAGACAATGAAAGGGTTGATGACGAGGAAGAAGGAGATGAGGTGCAAAATGCCAAGGACATAGAAATGCTTGAGCGATTACATTTAGATGATGACGATGAAGGCAACATTGAACCTCTGGACAGTCTTGTTTATTTGGACAATTTTGATAGTGATGACGAGACATATGATCTAGATAATCCCAATAATGATGATTACTTCTAATACATGTAATACTATGTTATTTTGTAATCGTGTTTTGTTTATTTACTTAGCATCTATTTCTAATACATGTAATGATGTCTTGTTTGTTTCTTTTTAATTGCAGGTGATTGAACAAAGATGGCGGGCGGTAGTGGCCCAAGGAACGTGAACTCGAGGTACCAGAGGGCACGTCAGGACGTAGATGCCGGAGAGAACGCATCGGACGGGAGGAGGCAGAGGGCCAGGAGCAGCGGCAGCAGGAGGGGCCGGCCTCCTCTAGTCAAGTCGCGTGACGTGCCGGAGGAGCGCCGTACCACGGACTCCTCGGAGGACGAGCAGGTTCTGGCGACGGACGAGGTTCGGGCGACGGACAGCGAGGGAGAGGCACAGGAGGGCGGCGAGGCCGAAGTTGTTCCACTGCCTCTGCTGCGGCTAGCCCCTACTTGCGAGGTCCCTCAAAACTCCCTGGGCCTCCGCTTCCTCCCCTACGCCCAGTGATCCGCCCCCAGGGGGACAGGTAACTAACTTTAGATTTAATCACAGCTACTTCATATAACCTGTAGAAAATTGTCAGAGAAACTAATAATGTTTGTTAATGACTTGTGCAGGCACTGGGAGGTTGTGTCGCCTGGTGACTCACGCAACCCCAACCACATCTTGGGGCTTGTGTGCAGGCACTATTACCCCAGCATTGTCACGCACAAGGGGACTGTGGGGCCGGCCAAATCGTGGGACCACTACAAATCTACCCTCGACGCAGAATATGAAGACAAGCAGGAGCGGGTCAGGAGAGAGTTCTGGGTAAGTCTCGTTCGCACAACTTTGATCAATACATCGCATTCATTTGACACTTTTTGACATAATGAATTGATACATTGTGTCTGTCTGTAGACTTTTTTCAGGTGTGAAGAGGGACAGGAGGAGAGGGCGGAGAAGAACTTGGTGAAAAGTGCCAGGAAACGCATCAGCGACATGCACTACGAGGAGCGCCTCACTTGCATCATCAAGTACTACGCCACGCGACTTGGTCAGAAAGTCAGCAAGACACAGGCAAGACAGATGTCTCTGACCCGGGAACAGTACATTGAGGTAAATGAAGAAGAATAATACTGATTCGTTTTGAGATTAAGTAGCTTTCATTTGGTCGTCTTACATCTCAAATTCTTTATGACATGTAGATGATTCCATGGTGGTGCGAGTCCTTTGCCGACTGCTGGGAGATGATCGTGGACAGGTGGTTCACAGAGGGTTATATCCAGGAACACGAAGCCCACCGGGAGCGGGCTTTGCAGGCGACAGGCCCCACACACCACCAAGGCAGCCGCAGCCTTGGCGCATACAAGCAAGCTTGGGTACGTGAATTCATTTTTAGTATTCTGACGCTCCATTCTGCATGTTTCTTCTAATCATCTTGTTGTCTTTCTCGCAGTCGGCGTCGCATGGTGGCCAGCCTTTGTCCACGTTCATGGCGTATGGACTGGCCCGCAAGGGAAAGGCGACTTCCGCTGTCACCTTCAGCCCGGATGACCCACCCGAGTCATACAGCAACCCGAGCGTCCACACCCGCATCAGCTCCTACGCGTCGGACGCAAGGTCGGTCCAGGGGCCAGACTGGGATCCGAGCACCGACGACATTGATGGCACGACTGTCATGAGGATCGGACAGGGCAAGAAGCATGGGCGGTACTGGCTTGGCGATGGCACCCTCGAGTCCGGCTCTGTTCCCTCCCTCTCCCAGATCCGAGCAAGTACCCCGAGCGGAGGCCCGGCCATACGCCAACGGCCGTCCCCTTCACAGCAGCGGGTCGACGCACTCCAGGTTAGTCCAGTTTAACTCTTCATACATTGATCTTTACATAACTTAGTTACCTTTACATTACTAAAACATTCGATTGAAATGTTGCAGGCCGATAACGAGAGGATGGCTCAGGAGCTGCGGGACCTGGCGGCGAGGACCGAGGTGGCCGAGCGGGAAAGACAAGCCGAGCGGGCCGAGCGGGAGAGACAGGCCAAGCAGCTGGCGGAGATTACGATGTTCCTGCAGAACTTTGGGCAAGTGAACGGTGTACCTGTGCCGATGTTCGCTCCAGCGCCGCCGCCAGTTGTAGCTAGTCTAGTGAGTATGAATCCATATTGCTTCGACTAGTGCTTTCATTAGATGACCCACTCTAAGCGCCTGAATCTCTTGTCCTTTATGCAGCCTCCGTCGGCGGGTTCGAATGACCCATCTCAGGCGCAAGCAGGTGGTGCCGAGTTTCCTTCACCAGGCACTCAGTTTCCTCCCCACCTTTAGTTTGTATCTCTTTTTCACCGCTTGATGGACATGTGATGCACTGTGATCCACTATCGACTTGTTACGATGGTAATTGGACCTATTATGTTTGTGATGTCGTGTATGTGAGGTATTGTATTCGCGATGTGATATATATGTGTGGGATTGAGTTTGTGATGAGATGGATGTGATATATATGTGCTATATTGTCTTTGTGATGCTTCAGATGTGATACATATCTTTTATATGTTGTGTTTATGATTATAGAATCAAAAAACAAAATAAAAAAAATTAATTTTGAGGCTTTGTGGGTGCCACAACCACAGCACTTTCGGCAAAGTCAGGAATTCTGAAGGAATTCCCAGCTTTGCCGAGTGCCGAGTCCAGGCACCCGCAAAAAGTTTTTTCAAAAAATCTTTGCCGGGTGCCCCATGACCGGCACCCGCAAAAAAACTACGAAAAAAAAAAAAAACTCTTTGTCGGGTGCCCCTCGGTGAGACACCCGGCAAAGAAATTATAAAAAATAAAAACATCTTTGCCGGGTGCCTCCCGGACGCAAGCACCAACAAAGAAAATTTGAAAAAAAAAAAATTAAAAAAAAATTTTGCCGGTGCCTCGATATGGCACCCGGCAAAGCAAGGATAATGATTGAGCGCGCCAGAATTCACCACTTTTTCTTGCGGGTGCGGGTTTGCACTCGGCAAAGTCTTTGCTTGGTGCCGATAAAAAGCACCCGGCAAAGAAATCTTTGCCGACTAACTTTTTGCCGGAGGCTCTTTGCCGAGTGCTGCACCCGGCAAAGGCTTTGCCGAGTGCAAAGTAGCCTTTGCCGGGTGCATTCGGCACCCGGCAAAGCGCCTGAATCCAGTAGTGTAGGTTCGGAGGACACTGGAGATTTCTCTAAAACCTAACCCTAGGCACGTCTACCCCACCGTCACTCGCTCTAGAGATTTCCCCAAAGCTCAAAACCTAACCGTAGACCGGTCTACCCTACCGCCAACTGTCACCCGTAATGCCCACCTCCCACTCGCCCCGCCCGCTCGACGCCCTCCCTGACCAAGGGGCTTCACGAGGAAGGCGTGGTGCGTTGGTACAGTTAAGGTGCACGCGTGTCAAATAAGAATTTGGCAACAACCATGCTTTGCTTTGTTAAAAATAACAAATTTAGAAAGCCATGCATGCTTGCAAACCCAAATATCCTCATGCATGCATCCAGGTAATTACCGTACCAGCATATACACAAAATTAGAGGAGGATTAAGGCCCCGTTTGGCAGGGCTTCACTTCACTAGTGAAGCTATTTTATTTGGCTTCAGCTCCACGAACAGCTCCACCGGTGGAGCTAAAGCGGTTTTGGTAAACCGTTTGGCAAAATGGCTTCCCTGTGAGAGCATGTTTTTAGGGGTCTAGAGGAGGAGCCGGGAGAAGCCACTATTTTTGGCTCCTTCCCACCCCAAAGCTGTGTGAGAGCACGTTTTTAGGGGCTTCATCGGTGGAGCCGTTTCATTTTACCCCGTTTGGCAGAAAACGGCTCCAAACGGCTTCTGAAGCCGCTGGAGAAGCCCTGCCAAACGGGGCCTAAGGCATGCAGGTTCTAGCTTTTAATTTGCTGCTGTCTTCTTGTTAGCCGAATGGCACGACGACGACACCAATGACTGAGATCAGGTATGTCCATGCATGTACATGACTAGCTAATTAACGACGCCACGATACAGGTCCAACAAACCAAACCATGCACACAATTCAGCGTCACACAGCAGGTGCGGGTCTACTAGTCGATTTAATATCATCACCTAGCACACTACATGCTTAATTAACACACGACGGGGGTGACCAGCATCATCATCAGGTCAGCTGTTTCGAGCTAGCTAGCTAATAACTTTGAGATGGATCAATGGCGGGAGTGAGCGAGAGAGAAGGCTGCTGTTCTTTCAGATGCTCCCTCACGGCCATCTGGCTCATGGCGGCGGTTCCCTGCTGCCGAGCCCGCCGCACGGAGATCTCTCCTTGCATGCGCCTGGACCTACTGGAGCCACTGACCCCATCGACGCCAGCATCTTCAGGAACACTGGCTTTCTCTGGACCTACTGGACACATCAGCTTGTGCTTGCCCGCCGCGCTGGAACCACTGCTGCCTTGCTCTTGCGCCGGCAGCCTTACCTTCACGCCCCGTATCAGCTGTGGATACAACAGAAACGGTTTCAGGGGTTATGAGTTGCTGCTGCTGAAACCCAAGTGCACAAGAAGATCAAAGATGCACTGTACACTTGAGATTGACATCTACATACAAACAGTGGCATGCAAAACAATTGTGTTGAATTGCCGTACAGCTTTCAAGGACATCGACCAAGACACTTGACCAATGCATAATTTACAGGCATATGTATATGGATCTAAAACGAACATATATAGCAAGGAAATAGACAGGAAGAGGACATTACATATTTGCCCGACTTGACATCGGAGTAGATCACTATGAAATCCCCCTCCTGAAGCTCATTGGAACGAACAAATTCTCCTGCATGTTGAGAAAAACAGAAAAATGTTTAGATCAGAACATGACAAAGAAAAGATGTGTCGATCAAGATCGGATGGATAGAAATAATAACGTAAGATCCTCTCACCTGTGTTCTCTAACAGATACATTCTGCTCTTGTTGTTGGGCCAAAACCTACGTGCATGCAATAAGGAGCTGATGAGGCACTGACATTGCACTGGCAACGTCGATACTATACCATATAAATAATAAATTTAATTTGCACTTTCAGAACAAAATATCACCAGATCATATACAAATACAAAAAAAAGAAAGCTACCTATTTTGCATATAACTTCCAGTATTGGAACAGGTTTTTTTTTTCGAAACTCGGTAAGAGAATTGCTGAGGAACTTTGATGGCGTTTGGTTCGATGAAATGTAACGCAATCTGTTTATTTGGGGGACTGGATAGCGGTTCGATTTTGTCCGTTATGCAATACCACGTAATCAGATATTGTCCTATTCATCGGTGATACCGCTCGTCTCCGACCCTTATTGCGCTGCCGCCGTCTCTCTATATTACAGTTACACTGTGCTACCGTTACAACACCGAACTAATCAAAGTCAGCAATAAACGATCCCACCGACTAAACCAACGTGAGCTGATTTCATTTGCGGTTACGTTACACAAGGATGAACCAAACACCACATTTATTAGTAGGGGAAAAACCAAATCAGAAAAACGAGACACACAAAGACAAGAAAAGCATGAAACAAGAAAGAAGAAAAAAAGGGAGGAAGGAGGGAAATAGAACAAACACAACTACGGCCGCTGCTAAAGATTTGCAACCGGCTGCCAAAACTCGCAGCTTAAGGACGCCCACCTAAAGGAAGTAACAACTGCCTTGAAATAACTCGAGCTATAGCAAGTTTTTTTTTTTTTTTTGAGGGAAGCTACCACAAGTAGTTATTAGCAAGCTGGAGGAAGAGGCCATTTTCAGAACAAATATCACCTGATGGTGCTGAGCATATGCAGAATATTTTAGTACTGAAACAACAGAGATTAGCAAGTTGGAGAAGAGACATGTTTATTGCGTGCAGAATTCCGTGTATAGACGAGTGCATGCCACTATTTGCTCCTGGTATTCTCATCAGTATATTCATATGACCCACTTGCCCAATTGGGAAAGAAAGGGACCATGCCACAGTGATGCCGTACTCATGCCATTTTCTATTTCTGGCCCAGTAGGGAACACGCAGTTTTCAATCAATCAAACAAAGGAAACAGATTCGAGGGAAACAACCAACAAATGGATTTATCAATGCTCGGCTATCCCAAATAATCCCTAGCCCAATGACACTCACCTGTACCGCATGTTCCATACGCGCGATGTTCCAATGTCCTCCATGGGGATGGAGATGCCATCCCTCGACTTGAGCTCTGGCAGGTGAACCTCCGCTTCCTTCTGAATCGTCCAAAGAAGACAAGACGATTTTTAGGAGAGATACCAAACCATGGCCAATTTAATTTAAGAAGGCAAGACGATTTGAAGAACAGATTCAAATGCAAGCAGTTTGCAAGCTTTGATGTATATATAGATCTATGATCTATGCATGGCCGATTTTAGTTCAAGAACAGAAGTGCCCAAGCGGATGCAGCAGGCATGCACGAACTAGATTTATATGTGCAAGTGGGGGGCTAGATATATGATGCAGATCATGAAGGGCGTCGTCTGTCTCACTTTGGGGAGCACGATGCGGCCGAGGCTCCCGACGTCGCTCTGCTTGAGCACCTTCTGCAGCAGGAACCGCAGGTTCTTGTCCGCCTTGGCACCCTGCAATCCCACACACATGTTCATCAGATCCATGCGCGAACACCACAGGAACACGCATCGAATCCGTACGCGAGCATACGGCGCACGCACGTTTCATGCGTGCTCGATTGCTCGTCGACAGCGATGTGCGTCTGTCTATTATTACGAGCAAACAGAAGACAGATTGGTATAGATCTCGTGCTAGCTAGCGATGTGCCGAGCTCTGCATGCATATGCACCTGCCGCTTATCTGAAGCTGCTGCCAGGCGCTGGGGACTGTCGTCCTGCCGAGCACCAGACGCCGCCAGTGGCGCGGCCACCGCTTCCAGGGAGGGAGGCACCTGCTGCACCGGCGCCCTTGAGTAATTGGACTTGATGGAGAGCGGGTTCTGGACCTGCTGCTGGCTGCTCGGCGACCTGCAGAATCCCCAGCCACCGGCTGAGGGCGTGACCGGCGTGGAGTGGGCCGACCGAGGGGACGGCTCCTGCGGGTGGACGGAGTCCTGGATCTGGCCCAGGTTCAGCTGCTGGCTGCGCTGCTGCTGCAGGCAGGACAGGCGCCGCTGTCTCGCCATGCGCTTCTTACGGGCCTCCTTGGTCGCCGAGGCCTCCACGCCTGCCATGCGCTGGGGGGCCATGGTGGGGTGGCCGGCGGCGCCGGCGGCGGTGTACTGTCCGCCGAATCCGGGGGAGAACGGCTGCGTCATAGGGTAAGAGCCCGTGGAAGCCCCAGGTGGTGGGAACGGCACGTACTGCTGCGGCCAGGCCATGTTTGAGCCGCCGGCGCCGTGCATGTCGCCCACCGTCGGCGGGGAGAACGGCTGGCTGTTCACGACCACGCTGCTCGTGCTGGAGCTCTGGTGGAAAGGGTATTGTTGGCCTGCCGCGCTCGGGTACACCGCGTCGCCGCCGTACGCAGGAGGCGTGAATGGCTGCTGCTGGTAGGGCATCCAGGATGTGCCGCCGGCTGCGGCCATGTCCTGTCCGCCCGCGGGGAACTCGTATCCTGCGTTGGCGCCCGGGCTGGGGAGGTGGCCGTGCAGGCCCGCCGCCTCCTCCATCACGTCGCGAGGGCGCTTCCTCTGGAGGTGGTGGTTCTGCACCCAGGTGAGGATGAGCTTGAGCAGCTGCATGGTGCCCTGGCGCCCGCCGCCGAGCCGGGCTGCGGCGGCCTCGATGGTGGAGCGGCGGAGGCGGATCCCGCGGAGATCCTCGGCCGAGATGTTTTCACGGTTGCTCGTGAGCCACTCCATGAAGAACCGCGGCAGCTCCTCCCCCGCCGTCGCCGCCGACGCATCCATGCAGGCCTCCTCTCCGCCTGTGGTCCCTTCCAGAACGGCTTTCTCTTCAGGTCTGCCGTCGCCCACCGGATGCGGCAGCGCGGACATATCGTCCTCTAGCATCATGCTAACCTCCGGGAACGGCTCGGAGTCCCACGGCATGGAGAGCGACGCGAAGTCGAGGAGCTGGTCGATGTCATCGAGCGCATCAAACCCTTCCCCGGCCGAAGCAGGCTCGGAAGGCTCGCCGGCGGCGCCATCGGCGCCGCCGCCAGCTCCTCCTGTCGTGTTGGTGTAGGCGCTGGAGGAGTTGGACGAGGAGGACGACGAGAAGGTGGAGCTGGACGGCGACGAGAGGCAAGGGAAGTCCGGGAGGGAGGGCAACGTGTCTTCAGCGAACATGAAGTCATCCGCCGCCTCCCCTCCGATCTCCTCTGCCGGGGCCTCCCCTATGTCGCCACCGTGCTCCGGCGGGTTCTCTTGGGAGTGCGGTGGCGACGAGCCCGCCGAGGCGTCCATGCAGAGAGACACGACGACAAAAGGAGGAGAGAGACGTTGTATGTGTCTGCCGCGGCCGCCTCTCGGTGTAGGTGTGGAGGTGGGTGCAGTTACTGAGGAGACGAACAGGGCAAGCAGGAGGTGGAGGGGGGAAGAAGAGAGAGGAGGGAACCGAGATGCGGCTGCGTGGCACACGTGGCGGCCTCCGGGGGCTGTGGGGAGCGCTTCACCGCCCACGCCAGCCTCTCCTCGGCCACCCTACTTCTCACCCCTGTCGCGCACCAATACCTCTCTCGGAGACGTGGGGCCGGAGAGAAACGAGCCCACCTGTCATTGAGATACAATAAGCCATTACGGGTGAGGTTTCTCTGTGCACTCTCCCAGTCTATGGCAGTGGGTCGAGCGACGCTGTCCCGCATGTCAGTGTCTGTGTGTTTTCAGCTCTGGCCTCTGGGGCGAAGACTTCGCCGCGTTCTAATTTGACTGCTCCTGAAACGGAAACGAGAGCGCCTATGTCTGGCTCGTCAATGATGCGTGGGGCCCGCGAGCCCGTGGCCCCGTGCGTGGAAAAACCGCGTGCGCATAGCTGTTTCGGCGCCGTAGGATGTCCGTGTCGCCGGCGCGCCGACTGAGGCCCGAGTGTTAAGACGAATTCTGACCGTCCGATGCAGACTCCACGTGATCCCACGGACAGAAGCTCCGGTGGGTACCGCAGGCTTGTCTACGAAGGAGAGGGTATTTCTCTACGCGCACGCGTGAAACCTACACGGTGGGGGTACTTCGGTGACTTGAGGTGGCCAGGACGACGTGGAATCCTTCTATTGGTTGCAGCCTTCGCCCTTCGGCGTGTAGTACGAGAGACACGCTTGGAGCCAGTTCATCGGCAGCCATTTTCCGGCTGCACTCTGCTGGGAACTTTCCCTCGGTTCGATTGGGCTGGTTTGGCTTATAAGCCATAGTTAAAAGTATTGTTGACTAGTTTGGTATGAGAAAAAAATATTATTCGTTGGCTGATAAGCCATGGCTTATAAGCCAAATACGACCTAGCGAACATGATGTTTGCCTGTGGATGGATTGAGAACTGGACTAGGAATTCCTTTGGAAACTCCTCGGGTTTTCTTAGCTTGGCTGACATGTTATAAGCCATACTTTTTTAACAAAAAAAATAATATTTTCTCTCATAATAAATCAGCGAACAATATTTTTTAGCCTGATTTATCAGCCAAACAAACACTGCAGTCCTCCTTTTACTTCATCTTTGGCTCGTTGTACTTATGTTATTTTAGCATTTTCCCACCTGTAGAGGCTAACCGTAACTGTGCTGACAAAAAGATGATGGGCGTCTTAAATATGGTGTTGACTGAGGACCAGATTTTCGGGTTATATCAAAATTCAAAAAGATATTATAGATGGTACTAATACATTTACTGTTGGTACAAAACGTTTTTTTTAGTTTCACCAATGCAAATGCTAGTGATGTAGTTTGTTTTATTCATCTGGTTGTAAATATTTAACTTCTTTCCATCTCTAAAGGCCACCTTTAACTACCACACTCTAGTATGTGTTAATGTGTGTATTAATAACTCTAAAATGTGATACATTTTTATTAGAGCGAGAATAAAATAGATTGAAATACAAATCTATCAGAATAACCTTGGCCAAGTTCACAAAGTGAACTATAATGAGGTGGAAGATTTGATAGGTACTATGTATATGATTGTGTATGAAGGAGGAGCGTTTCTCTGTGTAAACGTGAGAACTCCACAATTGAATACTTTGTGGACTTACACTAATCAGGATGATGTGTAAACCTAGTATTGGTATCAAGTTTCAACTTTGTAAGGTTGGTTTGCATGAGTGGCATGCAACATCTAGCTCCGGAAGATCTTCGATTTTTGTTCCACGACTTCCTCTCACGAAAGATAGACTAGTTTTATAAAAGGAATGTATTTCATTAGTACAAAAATGATTTTAAAGACACCCTAGTTCATTTGCAGAGGTGTTTTAGTTCGCATTGAACTACAGATGCCATGGTGGTGTCATGTTAAGAATCTATCGTCATGTTCGTTTGGACTTGTTTAGCTTATAAGTCGTATTTTTTTAGCTAACGAATAGTATTTTTTTCTCACACCAAATCAGCCAACAGTACTTTCAGCAATGGCTTATCAGCCAAACAAGCCCAAGCGAAAAGGGTGTATATTGGCATTATTCTTGACTGTGTCGAGGATCCTAGATCCTCTGCATTATTCTTGACTGTGTCGAGGATCCCGGATCCTCTCCAACTACTGAACCTAATACAACTGAAGGTTCCAGTTCATAAGCTGCCGCAGGCCGGCCCAAGCGCGCTGTCCGGGCCAACTACCGCGTCGTTGGACCCGAGTGACCAGCTAGATGCTCTGTGTGCTCTGTGTGTGAGGAGAGGCACGAGACAATTGTAACAGAATTGAACTCTACTAATCATTCATCGTTCTACTCATATCCTCCTGTCGCAGACCTCTTCTTTTCTTTCCTTTCCCTTCCCCAAGTTATCCTAATAGACTGGAATGATATTCTGATAATAGCTGGCTAATAACTCATTATCAATCTGATTTGGCCTAGCTAGGCTCTATTTGAATCCCTATATATAATAGTTATCTCCTTTGGATCCGAACTAATAAAATAGCTAATTGCTAGCTGGATCTCACTAGTTGAATTAAATCAGATAATAGCAGTTAATAGTTATCTTAGTAGCATTATCTGTGTATCTAAATACCCTCCAACTAATAGTTAGCTACCTAATATTAGATATGAACTATTAGCATTAGCTGATAATGAATCCAAACAAGACCCTAGTAGGATAATTGTTATTTAAGATCTAGCTAATAATTAGCTAGTCTATTATACCGTTTGGATCTAAAAAAAATAATTACTGTCTAGGGATCCAAACGGGGCAAAGGATGAGCCGGACTGCCGGAGCGCCGTATATTAAAATCCCACCTGGCGAGGAGTCGAGATATAGATCCATGATGATGGGAATTACTACTACAGTATATGTCTATCAAGCTCTATACAGTAACCCTTTTATGTAGCCGTGTTGTGTTGTGCAATGTCCCTCGAGAAGTTAATACAACAATCTCTTGTTTAGTGATCGTAACGTTACTCCAACCTCCAGGTGTCGTGCTTCGTGTAGAGACAAAAGAAATAATCGCAAGACCAGTGATCCGCTACCCTTGTAACATGTTTGGCGTTAACAAATAAAGATATTCGCGGAATTGAAACTATGACTTCAAATTCCGGATCAACAGCTTTGTGAAAGACGGAAAGAAACTTAATTTTGCCAAACTATTGATTCACATCAGAATCGAAACATTGGATAATCTATTCTGTATTTCACAAGTGACTTCCACATGCGAAAATTGGTTCACGTCAGAATCCAATGATTGACGTAGCAAAATTGAGAATCGGAAAAAATCCCCACAGTATGGCGATTATAAGCTAAAACAAACAGAATGCTCGGGATCTGAGAGTGAGAGGATATTCTCAGTGTTGCTTGGTTGAGAAACTGATACTTTGATATCACAGAGGCCCCTCTGATCGCAGTTGTTATCGTGGCACAGTAATTCACACAAACAAACAAACAAACTGTAGCACACAGCAACCAGCAGCGTTGATCCTGCATTGGTCCAGACCAGCCAGTTGCTTCCCTCTTAAGTTACTGTTCATCAAACCAGCCGAACAGTGTTTTTCTCTGACAACGAACCAGCAGCCGGAACAGTATTTTTCAGCCAAGTTTCAGACCAGTATTTTTCAGCCAAGTTTCAGACCAGTGAACGGGTCATAGCCTTTGATCGTAGCATGGAAAAGGTTGATCTGAAATAAGCAAATACTACCAACACAATGATTATTCCAGCGCAGAAAAGCCACCTCTCAACACAAAGGCAGGAATGGGACCTGTTGTCTAAAACAAAAATTATCCCATCACAGCCAACTAATATACTATGAATTACAAACACAGTGACTGAGGCGTTGCCAATGAGAATCAGCCAAAATTTTGTATATTTGTTAAACATTATTCTGGCATTACAACCAATCAACCTGACACGCCCAACACATAACTCAAAGCTGAACGATGATCTCTGGGCGCACCAGCAAATTGATCAATTAGGCACACTGCTTCAAACGGAAGCAGGGCGTCTGCACAATCTCAGTTCAATACATCGGTCTTTTGATATAAAGGTTCCAGGCATTCTTTCGCTCTATGGACCTTTGACTGGAGATAGAAGCTCCCATTCTTGGCATTCCTCTCAAACATTGTGTCATACTTCTGCAAAGCATTCAAACAGGGGAAACCTGAAGTTAGTTCTGGCTCAGCCAATGGTTTTGTACAGAAGGTTCTAACATAATGGAGTTGGCAGAAGCTAACAGCTGCATGGACATATTTTGTGCATCATAAAAATAGTGTCACACACCTGGACAATCTCTTCCCACGTCGATTTCTCACTGATACTGAGAATTTGCCGGGCTTCTTGCTCGGTCATGGCCTTGCTAGCCCGTCTAATACCATTTATAGCTTCTTGGGCAGCTCCAGTTTTGTTTGCATCTACAGGAAAAGTCAGAAATAATTAATTGATTTTCATAAGGAATATGGCACATGGATAATGTAGCCATGCAGATGTTTTTTTTTGGAATGAAAGCCAACTCTTTATAGGTAAATAGCGGATTAAGTAAGTCAGGTAAGCCATTTAGTTCAGAAGCATTATAGTACCTTCATTCATCTTGCAAAAACAATCTACAAGTTAGCATTTATTTATACAGCTATTGTCATACACAGAACCTAATCAATTCAGTTAAAACAGGTTCCGCATAGAAGTTCCAAACACAGAATCCAAAACTACTTACAAAGTTATGACACTTTGCAGGAAAACAAGGGCTATGATGCGCATTAATAATTTGATCGACAAAAATGTGAACAATATGAAATTGGCTTTTCTATGCATGTATACAAGGACTTCACATATCCTTCAATACTAGGAAAAGCCATCATGGTGATTTTCTAAAGCGAGACATGAATATATCCTACTGAACGAAACAGACATATTATGGAGCTAACCATCACTTATCAGTTCACAAATGCAGAATTGGTTCAAAGTTCTTAATTTTCACATGTTTGATTGAAATTTAACAACAGAACAGTGCAAGCAATGTGCCGATGTCCCTAATCTAAGGACCAACACAAATACACAATGGCTGGGTAGTGGCCACTCCAAACTGTGACAGCCTGACAGCCCCCTTTCCATGGACCAACGCCTCAATATATTTTTTTTTATCCATTATATGCTTCAGAATGTACATGGAAAAATTGACAGATAGCAATAAGAAAAAGAACACATTTTATAATCTCTAATTTGTAACAAAGCTGCTCCAAGTGATATCCCAAAACCTTAGGACGAAGACTGATTACTCAGGTGTCCTACCTCACAAGTCACATGACATATCAGAGAACTGGAACAGGCAGAGGAGACTATTAGGGGCACAAGAACTCAAAAATTCGGTTTTTTTTTAGATTGTGAGCCAGGCACCCCCAAACAAAGAATTGCAGGTAACTCGTAACCACTGACAATTACTCCACAAATCACTAATAACCTCAGGCAGAGACACGCCATGGTTTCACGATTCAAGCCACCGCACAGTCAAAGCAGCTCGGGAATCCTATGTTTTTTGACAACAGGAGAGAGCACTCACTGACGATGGCCTGGCGGTAGGCCTGGAGCATGGCCCTGCCCACCACGGTTCCGCCCATGACGATCAGATTCGCCAGGAGCCTGCCCGCCTGTGTGTTAACCAGAATCGTCAGACGCGAGACAGATAATGAGATATAACCTCTAAAGGCGAAGCGGCTCGCGAACAGAACGCTTGCGGAGTCGAATCGAGAAGAGAATCTAAAAAATCAGCGCACCATAGCGATGTGTCCTCCTTCCCCTCCTGCGACGGCGGCGGCGGCGAAGAAGGCAACCCTGAGACTAGGGGCTGGCCTGGCCGAGAGGGAATAGGAAGAGGCCTCGCTCGTGGGGCACGGCTATAAATGACGAAGACACGGCAGGAAGGCCGTCCTTTAAGCCCGACACGAGCACAGCCCGGCCCGGTGAGATGCGGGCTCGGACTGGTCCGGCCTAAGGGAGCAAGCCGTGTCTAGGCCACTGCTCAGGCCTGTGGGCTGGCCCGGCCTCCCCCCCCCTCCTCACTCCTCCTCTCCCTGCGGCCAGCCCACCGTCCCCGCCTCCCCCCTCCTCATATATAAGCCGCACGTCCGGCGCGGCTCTCCCCCCACGTAGCCCCACGCTCGGTCGCTCCCACCCTGAACCCTAACTCCCTTCCCCTCCCACTCCCCGCCGCCCCGCGCACTCCCCTCCCCCGCGCCGCAAGGCCGCAACCGCACTCGCGGAGTCGTGGCCTCCCCGTGACGCGCCCCCTCACTCGCTCGTCTTCTTCCCGCGATGCGCCATTCACTCGCTTGTAGCCTCATCTTCCTCCCGCGACGCAGCGCGGACGGCCTCTCCCTCCCTCATGGCCTTCCGATGTAACATCCCTGGTGTTACGATCTCGTTTAGCACCGCGATTTAGGCTTAAGTAAAATTTTCAAAACGAGTTCTCATGTTTTTAGTTTAAAATGTACTTGAGGCAATAAGCGAATCCGGTGACCCAGTTTTGTGGACTCGAATAAACGCCCAACTTAAATTACTCAGTGCGTAGAAATATTTAGGAATGACCGATGACGATTCTAGCAAACGGTTTGTTCGGTTAGATTAAGCATGAAAATCAACTTTTATAAATAAAATAAAATCCATTAATAAATAGAACGATACATATATATAAACTCACGGGTTTATTTTGTTAAGCACGAACTGACGAGAAAGAGAGCGCAACAGCTTCGTTTATTTTTCCGGCGTGCAACGTACTCGCCTGGCATTACTTTTGATCACTGTCTCGTTCTCGTCGTGGCCCTGCAATTCGCTGCATTGCAAAGTCTCCTCATCCATCCGCATCCATGCTCCCTGGCTTTTGCTTTGCTTATCTCTCTGACTTGATTACTTCTGTCTACATTTGTCGAGCCGCTCCTTGTTTTCCCTCCCTCACTGCTTGTCTCTGTTTCTTTGATTGCCTGCCTTGCTTGTCTCTGTGGCCACGGTCTTGTCTGTGCCAACCGGAACGCCCTGCCGGCCACGTTGGGCCTGGCCGTCATGCCATCGTGTTTAAGAAGTAACCGAGCCCGCACGCATCTCCTTGCTTGTTCGTCTTGAGCTAGTCTGCGAATGATCTTCTCCTTCTCCCTTCTTAATTTAATTAGCACACATACACTCTTTATTGCTGATCAGCCCCGTTGACACGACAAAGGCACATTCGAGTCCAAGTCCATCATGAATCAACTAGCCCAGTTGACATGTCGAAAGACCAAAGACTACTCAAGTCCATCTGAAATCCAAACACGGTTCACTGCGTCTTGCACGTCTTGCATGGCGGGAACTGTTCACCGCAGAATCATTGTAGCTCAAAGAAAACACTGTTCACCATGGAAAACCATGTTTGCCACAGAAAAACACTGTTCATCCAAGCATCACGTCGTGCACAAGGAGCACTTTATTACCTTTAAGCAAGCTAGTTAGCCACTAATCTTACGACGCGTCGCTGTCGCGCCTATGCTTCTCCAGTTCATTCACAGTAGCCATGCCTAACCTTCTCGTCGTCCTCCTTATCCTCCTCTTGCTTAATTCCATCCCGCGTCTCCTACCTTTAAAAGGATACGCCGAGCCGTTCTGCTCCGCTGCTCACTTGCTTCTCTCAAATCAAGTTTCTCTGTTCTTGCCCGTGAAAGCTGCGTCTATTGATCTCCTTCCTCGAGCTGCAATAGACCAAGGCAGATAGTCCCCATACATCCCATACCTCCCTTCTACCTCCCCATGCCCTTGGATTTGGAAGTCATGGCCAGAATCACCATCAGGCGAAAGTCCAGCAGTTGTCCATGGCGGACGAGCTGAGGAGCACAAACGCCCGGTGCTCTCTGTGTCTTTCTCGAAGAGTCCTAGACATATACCGCTCTGCTCTTTGTTTAGTCCACAGCAGCAGCTTGTCCTATGCCATGTGCTAGTAGCAAAGCCGAGAACCAACTCAGCTCCTATACACGTAAAGTCAAGAGTCGTGAGCCGTTAATCCACTCCACCCATTTCTTTATTCCTTTTCCCTTTCTAATAAACCAGCAGCAGCACGTGGCCACTAATCATGTTTCATTTTCTCTCCTCGTGATTAATTAGCGGCCACCTTGCACAATTAATATCTCCACTATGCTAACTCCGATTCCATCACTTCTTCCTCCTAAATTCATCTAAAATCGAACCCTACCTATCCATAAAGTTTCATAATTTTTGAAATGCAGTTGAATTTATGTGAATATTTATTTGTGTCTATTTGCCGAGTACCGCGAGTTCGACGCCGATGGAGGGACGTCGATGGATCGCGGAGTCATCGGGAGTTGCTGGAGAAATGGTACTTTTGGAAGCGTGATTGGATTTCTAAGAATTTCGGCTGTCGTTGATTATTTACATCTATGCATTTGCATCAATACATATCATAATAGGAACGACGGTGGATCGATGGTATCAACTGGAGTAGGTGAAAAGATGGTGCCAGGGATCATATCACGAAGATGGAATGCTAACTTTTGGTTATATTTTACCCAGGCAAGCCCCGGTGCATAACCCCTACTTTTCTGCAGTTTAAATTATTTTTGTGCATTAAGTTTCAAGGAGTTGAATGAAACCCACTTGCATATATATATCTTTATCATATGAGTCTTACTAGTATGACATGATCGTGTAGATCGCTATGCTACAGGACACCAGTAGAAGTCGAGTGATTGCATGTCACTCATAAGATATAGGAAATATGTTACTATATCATTATCACTTGAAATAAATATAAATGGTGGAAAGGAAAAATGGTGACCGGGTAGGGATATGGTTTGGGTATTGGTGGGTGTAAGAGGTTGTATCGCCGTGGACGCGGGGCATGGCTTGGTTACACTGCTTTCCCTGTCTATGTCGGTTAAGGACCGGTCGTTGCATAAGACTCTAGGCAAGTCATAGACTTATTATCCCGAGCACATACTTGGGTATGGGCGCTTGAAAGACTTGTTGCTCTCTTGTCGTGGGTTTCGGCTCTTTCTGGACCGACTGTTAGGGTTTTGTTTTGGTGGAGGAGATCCTTGCACCGCACTGAGTCCGGGACTCAGGGGCGGGGGCTTGGAGTCCTAGTTTGGACGAGGACCTAGGACCCCAGGACAGGAGGGTGATGGGTTGGTCCTGCTTGTGCCTTGAGTACAAGTGGGACGTGTGTTTTCAGGGTACCTAGCTAGGAGCATTGATTCACGAATCGCTGGGAAATCCGGTATGGCTTGTCTACGCTCTAGCACCGTAGTAAGAACTAAAAGATGAAAGATGGAAAAAGGAACTCTGATTGCTTACCACATGCTTGAAAGTAGCACGGGTGCTTACATAGAATGGTTAGTTAATGAACCAATGCGGCTGTTAATAAAAATCAAATATAAGGACGCACGCTTAGTAATGCTTCCTGCAAATGTAATAAACCCACAAGCCAGATAGCCGTGGATATCCTTGGAGTCTTTTCTTTTCTCCTATCGAGTAAGTCTTGCTGAGTACAATTGAGTACTCAGGGTTTTATTCTCCCTGTTGCAGGTGACAGGTGGAGGCTAGAGCTGACCTTTGTGTGTGGATTCCTCCTGGTGGGCTCAGAGAGGATTTCCTTTACGCTACGATTATAGTTTTTATTTATAACTCTCACCAAATGTTTTTATAAATAGAAGTTCTATAATCTGTTGTCATAGTTTATTTATCTATGCTTCATCATGCTATGAAAAGCTATTTATTTTCCGCTGTAATTCTGATCACCTGTTTATATTTCGCTGTTCAATTAAATTATTCATAACTCTGATAATAAGATTACATTCCGCTGTTATTATAATAAATGTTATACTCTGATGTACATGTAAAGTGATGTAAGAAATGGTTAAGAATGATGTAAGCTTTATTATCTCATTTATGATCCTAATGAAAAAAATATGGATTTTCGGGTTCTCCCCTGGGGTGTGCCCGACGAAACCTAGTAATTTAGTGTTCTCCCTTGGGTGCTTAGTGTCTAATGGAAGACGAGCACTCCTAGGAGGCATTAGATTAGGCGGTTCTGCCACACCCGACGGCGGCAGTGACGCAGTGTCGAGCGCTGTTGCGGCGGCGTCGAGCTCGGCAGCAGCAGCAGCGTCGAGCGGGCAGCCTCCTCCATCCTCCATGGATCTGGCCTCCTCCATCCTCCTCCTAGCTCCTACCGCCGAATCCGACGGTCGCCGCCAGCCCGCCACCTCCCGTGACTCGAGCAGCTCGCGTCGACGACCTCCCCTCCCCCGCCTCGTTCTCTCTCTCTTTCTCTTGGGCTGTGGTTGCGGGCTTCGAGATGGCCCGGTCTGCACGGCCTCACTCGCACCCCGCTTCTCCCCACGCGCGACGTGGGAGACAGGCCTCCTGCCCTCCTGGCCACCCACTGCCGCTGCTGCCGTTGGAGCACGCGGCCGATCTGAGGACCTCGTCCTCCGTCCTCTCTCCCTTCCCCTACTGATGTGGGCCTCGGGCCGGCCTGGCCTGTTAAAAAGGCTATGCTTTCTGGGACGGCCCGGCACGAAAAGTGGCCCGATAGGCCATGCATGGGCTGTCGGCTAGGCACGGTGGACTGGGGCGGCATGTCCCGGCGGCTCGGCATGCTCTACCGTGCCGTGCCCTACCAGGCTGTGCCTGGCACGGGCCGGGCCGGGCGGCCCGAATGGTCATCTTTAGGTACGGCAGCGAATCACAAGGACGGAGGGGAAGGTCAAAATACCAGACTCATTTAACATTTGGGTAGCCCTACAGTCAAAAGGTTCAATACCCATTCGACATCTTCTCCAACAACAGCACCAAAAAAGAATTTTTTTCTGCAAATGGGTTTCTAGGAGAGAAGATACCCATATTTGGATTATATCTCTCAGGCAACCCAAAATAAGCCTTCCGTATAGGTACTCTGTTGGAGGCTGATTTTAGGTCTCCAGTTATTCATTTTGGGTTTGGGTGCCCATACGAGTCATCGGTTGGAGACAGTCTTCGCGCAGGGAAGTGGTGGCAGCTGCTGCGTTGGTGGTGGTGTTCGTCTTTGGCTTGAGCAGTTGACCATGAGGCGTGCGGCTTTTGGCTTTTCAGGCGCTCATCTTGGGCGGCATGAAAAACGAGAGTGAGACAGAGTGGGATGCGCACGCACTGGTAGGTTGGGCTAATCCACAGGCCCGCCACGACTAGGCCCAACACGTCATGAGTGCACATTTTTTCTTTCTTTTTTTATTTAGTATTAGTACTCGCTCCATATACCACATTAGAGCAACTTCAACACCGCAGCACGCAAATCAAAGCCCTACTTTTGATTTAGTCCCTACTTTTGTTAGCCCTCTATTTTGCATCTACTTTAATGTAAGCCTCCAAATCAGAGCCAGCAAAAGTAAGGCAACAGTCATTTATAAATGGGACCCATATGTCATTGAGGGCAAGCTTTTCTTATCTTTCTTGTCACACCTTTCCTCGATGCAGAGCCAATCTAGCTGCCTCCTATGAGCGGATGAGCTCCCCATGAGCAGGGCGTGGATATCGTGTTCGTGGATTTACCGCCACTAGAGAGGGGTGTGCCGGGCACAATCACCGAGAAGGGGTTCGCCGATGAGGAGCATAGCAATCGGGGTGGCGCAACATATCGACGGTCAGGGCCACTCTCGCATAGTGGAAGGAGGCGGATGATCGGAGCTACGCGCCCACGCGGTAGAGGAGGTAGTTCCATGTGAGCGTGAGGGGAGAAACGAATGCAACATCATGATGGAGGCCTGAAGTTGAGCCCCTAGGAATAGGGTCCCTGGGGAGGATTTGGGTGCCCATCCAAATTTAGAGGCTCAAGTAGGGGCCCTGCTGGAGCACAGTTTTTGCTTGGGCATCCATTTTAGCTGGGTGCTCAAGTAGAGACCCTACTAAAGTTGCTCTAAGATGTTTTGGGTTTCTAGATTCACAGTTTTACTATGCACTTAAATATACATTGTATCTAGATATATAGTAAAAGTAGTATATCTAAAAAGATAAAATGTCTTATAATTTAAAATGGAGAGATTACAAACTAAGGTTGTACAATGTATAGTTTCATTCGAGGGAGAAAAAAGTTTGCACAAAGTACATCAACTTCTACAATATAAACCAAAAGGCTCATCAACTTCTTTTTTTAGAGAGAGATGGAGCCATACATTTCAGCAACTTATGTTACACAATTGTCTCTGGACGAAGCTTAAATAAACTAGAGGGGTCAAGATTAACACTCATACTACATAAAATTCCACATATACTTCTGCTTCTCATTCAATTCACAAAGAATGCCTAGACTTTAGTGGCTAATAGCATGGCAATTGGCATACCTAAAACCCAAGTGTGTCCTTTGGATGAAGGAAGCTTTATTCCTAAATGAAATAATATTATGACCTCTACACATTATTAGAGATTAGATAGGAATTAGCTACTCCTAAGGCTATAGTGTACATGGGCGGAGGGATAGGGGGTGCAGGGGCCTCCCCACCCACCCCAACCCCCCCTCCCCACACACACCAAGGTTATAAGGTGTTTCATTGCATATACCCTAAATCACTATATGTTAGATAGAAATTTGCTAAGTTTATTAATATTAATAAAAAAATAACTAAGTATATTAACATCACTTGTTGATATAGCAAAGGTGAAAGTCTCTATGATCGTATGCCCCCAATGAAAATTGTTGGTTGCAAAGGACACTTAAGTTGTGTATGAACTAGAACACAACATTTTTTCTAGAGTTTGCACCTAAAAACACAAGAGGGAGAACATCGAGTGGAGATCTCCCAAAAAGTCATTTAGTAAAAGGTTGCAAGGACATACTCAAGAACAAGCACAAGCAAAAACAATTTAACTCAAGGTTCGTGCACCATGCATAGCCCCTACGTCCTAGAAGTTGAGGAAGCCACGATACTTAGGTTTCTTACAGTCTTATCTTCTTCTTGAGCTATTCACAAAAATCAAGCTTGAGGATTTTTATTCAGTGAAATAGGATGATACAAACTTTTAGGAACACTCCATAAGTTGGCTGCTTCAATGGCTGACGCACAGTTGTCTAGGATTCAACAAATCATTCAGCAATAAAACACAAATAGAAACGAAGATGAATGCCACCATATCTTAAAGGTTAGAAGTGAAGTTTTTGCCTTTAATCCTTGCCCTCACTCTGTCTCACAATCAATTCCCACCGGAGAGAAACTCTGGAGAGCAGAGAAGGAGTAAATGCACAAAAGAGACTTTGCCTTGAATTGGATCCAGGGTATATAAGAGACAGATAGATGAACAAGTGGGGTATGTATGCCACCCCTTAACATCTATTACAATGCATTATGTCACACACACTCCATCTAATAGCTAGATAGTATGTGAAATTTCATCTTGCCCACAAATTGAGGTCCTCTACTCGGACAGTCTAGGTTCCCAAAAAATCCCAACATGTAGATCACGAGATAGCCAAACCTCGAGCTGCTTACAACTAGTAAAAATGTGTGTGCTCTGAAGAACAAGTGTCTTGTATAGGTAGGTAATAATCTTTTGAGCCTTGAGACACATGAAAAGATGTCAACTTGAATCTTGATAGTACAGCTTGCCTACTACTCATTTTTTTCAAAATATATTGAACTAAACTCTACATGGTAAGCTTGATGTCATCATTTCATTCAACAACTAATGGGAGTAGGGTAATCAATATATTGCAACCTACACTTTTCTTGACTTAAACCATTGATTCTTTAAATTCTCCTTGACATTATTTCAACAAAAAACCACAGGCCTAGATTCACTTTCAATTTCTACTTTTTTGTGATTGATGACAACATAATCAAAGGTCACAATAAAATGGGTAACAAAGTTAGCTTTTGCATCTAACGATATAGTTTGCTCCCCGACTAAAAGAGTTGGTTTCAATCAAACTACCTAACAAACTCCATCATTGCATATAGTTAGAGAAAAGTGTAAGTTCCCCTGATCTCAATGCATTTGTGGGTGCAACAAGTGTGAACTATGAAATATGTGACGTGAATGACATGATATATCACTTTAGTACATAACATTAACTCCTTGCATCAATTAAAGTCTCTCCCTATCATCACAGCAAACCACATGGTTCGCCAAAGTGAGTATAGTACATCATACCTTACATGTCCACAAGACCAATAAAAAGATTTGAAAAGATAGATAGTGGTACTGCTAGAATAGCTGGCCGAACAAAACATCTGTGCAAAGCCAAATACTTTGCCTACCTTGAGACACAACAAACAACGAAAAATAAGATACCTCATGCCTGATGGAATCACATTGCCAGAAAGGAAACAACAATAGCTAAGGCTCCTAGTGTATCACTAGTTGCCATCATGCTCTCATCGTTGTTGTTACAATCCTACTCATGTCCCCCCATGTCCTCTTCTTTCGTCTCCTCACTTTCCTTCTCAGCAGCAACACCAGTGAACAACATGTAGGCTTATGGATGATCCCACAGGTCCACAAAAGTCAGAGAAGGGGAACTACCACGGTTTTGTCCAATAGGAGATGTTAGGAGCTCAAGCTTGGCTTCAATGGCCTTTTGCCTTTCTTTAATTTTATTCAGCTTTTGTCGCATGAACTCATTATGCTTGTGCATGGCTTCGGCATGGTAAGAGCACACATTAAATATGGCCTTGAGAAAGGGAGAGATCATAAAAAATGAACCACCACATTGATGGCAAGAAGTGGAGGAGGAAGACCTTGGAGGTGGCGAAGGATCCCTAGAAGTGGCAGCTAGTTGTGGAAGGTCCTTCATGAGCTGCAGCTTATAATGATTATGCTTGAATGGCTTGTAGAAAGTGCCATGTGTATATGAGCAAATTCAAATCTCTTGCCAAATGAAATCCACCACACTAAAACCTTTCTTCTTCCTATTTGACATCCACACAAGCAAATTCCTTGACATATCATGAATTAAGGAAGAATCTCCAAATTTAGGATCCACTGTCATGTGAAAAAGTGAGTTGAGGTACTTGTAATATGGAATCAACCCATGTGTAGTCCCAACCTCAACATTACCATACTGCTCATCATACATAAAACAATCTCCTCATCCCCCATCACATCACAAGAGTGCAACCTTGTCTTCTGAAGATCTTGAAGATCAAATCCAAAGAGCAAAGCAAATGGTGTCCTTGAGCAAGAGAGACGATGACCTTCTGTCATCCAATAGAAGATGGATTCTTTCCCTTCATGATCCTCATCAACATAGAGAGTGGCATAAAATTGAGCCACAACCTCCTCATTCCAATCACCATGGTACTCCATGATGGAGTATAGATTCCTTCTCTGGCACATGGTGATAATATGGTCAAAAACATCATCCCTCTTATCACACATATGCTGCCAATGAACCCATTTCATTGGAACAATAGGACAACTCTTGGCTTTGATCATAGAGATATATCAGTCACACTAAAAGAGATTCCAAAACCGATGATCCATAACCACATCTTGTTTTTTGTTGATGTAGGGATTTTCATACCGGTTGTCCCTAGCCATGGTACTCTTAGTCCCCGATGCATAATCCACTAGACTTATCCTAGAGTCATGGCCTCCAAACGCCCACTTGGGGGTTATGATACAGGGAAAGGTAACCTCTATTGCTTCATCCTCTCCTGCCATGTCCTCATCACCTCTTCATCGGCCTCTTGTGTGCTACGACGTGCTGGCTGCCCTACGACATGCTTGCCAATCCTCTTGGGAAAGGTACTTTTCCTATAGACTAGGAGATTCGGCCGCTCTTCATGGAGCCCTTCACCGACGGCTCCTTGCGTACACTGGACAGATTGCGTCTAGAGGCTTACGTTCTACACATGGCTCTCTGAGGAAGATAGTCCAGCCTCATGGCGGGAATAGGGAGTTGTTGACCAGCTTGTAGCAGTGGCTACTACTATCAATATGGAGAGGCGAGCAGTTTGACTTCTTACACTTTTTCCTATATGAGATCAAGGATGTGATAGCTAGCGCTATTAGTACTGGACAGAAACACATGTACCCTCACATCATCGGCTATCTGCTATGCTCGATTGACTCTGAAAGGAATGGGCCGCTGTACAATGAGTCGACCTACGAGGTTATGACCTACATGCCAGCAAGTCCAGACAATTGTCGTCATGGACAACATACCCTTAGGTCAGTTCAAGAGATGTTACCCATATAGGACAGACAAAGACACAAAACGGTGAATGCAGCCCTAGAGCAGGCAGAGCACCAGTCTGGGATTGAAGGGATCTTGAATGTACGAATGTAAGATTCAGACTCCAATGATAGCGACTACCGTGACCCTACGTTAGACGACCACGACGAGGGAGGGTCAACCTTCGGTGGTGTGGCCGACAAAGAGATGGATGATGTTCCACCTTGAAAGGTCCTTGTTTGGTTTTGGTAATTGAGAGACAACCCTAGGTGGACTAATTGTGTTTATATGAGATACATAGGTGATTAGTCCACATGTACATGTGTGTGAGCAACATATGCCATGGAGGTGGAAATGGCTCGGAGATGTTGCAAAGCTCACACATGTGATGATGAAGGAGCTCATTGCACATGGGACATGACATTGAGTCATGTGATCAAGGTAGAGAAGATCAAGACATGACTTGGCTCGATGGACGGGTTGCAAGTGTGAAGGGCAAGTTGAGTGATGACTTAGCACCGATGGACCAAGGCAACGGTGAAGAGCAAGTAAAGTCATGATCGATGAACCAATATGATCACATGATGATATGAAGTGGATCATATCATTGTTGATCGTGTTGGTGCATGTGTTGCATCGACATTGGAGGAGATGGAATGGAATGCGCAAGGCAAAGGTATAACCTAGGGTATTTCATTTCATCGGTCATAGGTGTGTAGAGAAGTTGATGACCGGGTTTAGAATAGATGGCCGTACTATCAAGAGGGGCAAACTTGTTTGCATATCGGTCATCTAGTGCCACTTGAGTGATCTAACTTTGCATTGTTGCTAGGATCGAGTGGCGTGGCAAGTTGAGTGACTAATCCTTTGAAAAATGATTGTGAAAATGCTAACACACATGCACATGGTGGCGTACACTTGGTGGTGTTGGCATATTTGCAAAGGAGAAGTTGGTGAATTGAAGGAGGTGTTTTTCACTGTCAAACAGTGACCGGACGTTGAGTTCGAAGTGACCAAACTTAGGGTTCCAGCGTCCGATCAATTATAAAAGAAGGTGGTGCTCTCGGGCTCGATTTGCCCTGTGACCGGACTCGGAGAAGAAAAGTGACCGGACTCTGGCTGAACACTGTTCAGCGTTCGATCCTGCTGACATGGCGGTGCGCAGAGAAGAGGAGGAGCGGACGCATTGGTGCGTCCGGTCATGGTGGACCGGACGCGTCTGGTCAAGAAAAGCCGCCTTTGGTGTCTTACTAGAAACGACCGAACTCAAGTGGTGAAGCGTCTGATCACTTTGAGCAGTGCGTCCGGTCGCAATTTAACACGTGACATGAAGTAGACTAGCCGTTGAGATCGGGCATTTAGCATTTGAAGCTAATGACATGTGGTGATCATCAGGCGACCGGATGCAGGGGTCCAGCGTCTGGTCAATCTGACCGACGTGTCCGGTCGTCCTGAAATCTGCCCAGTGAAGGGGTAACAACTATTTTAGCCCGCGGGGCTATAAATACAAGTGTTGGCTAGCCTTTGGCCAATTGCTGAGCACCCTTGAGCCTTGGTGGCTTGTGTAGGTATGCTTGGGAGCCCTCTAACTCACTTGAGCTTGATAGTGTTCATCCGATCGAGTGAGTGAGCGATTCTTGTGCGATTGCATCATGAGGTTGCATCAAGTGGCACTAGGTGGTCATCTTGCAAGCTGGTGGTGCTTGTTACTCTTGGAGGTTGCCACCTCCTAGATGGCTTGGTGGTGGTCTCCGTCGAAGCCTGCAAGAAGCTTGTGCGGTGCTCCGAAGAAGAGCTTTGTGAGGGGCATTGTGCTCGCCCCGCTGGAGCCATGAAGAGCAACTCTAGTTGAGTGTGTCATTGAGCTACCCTTACTTTTAGGGTAGGTTCTTGCGGTGCCCAACGTGCGAGCTTGGTGGGTGATGCCAATTAGCCGCCGAACCACCAAGTGAGCGTCGACACAACGGGGACATAGCGTGTTGGCAAGCACGTGAACCTTGGGAGAAAAATCACCGTGTCAACATTGTTCTTCCCGTTGGTTTACAATCCCCTTACACAAGCTTGTAATTACTTTCATATACATTGTGCTTGTGTAGTTGCTCTTGTAATTAGCTAGCTTGTGTAGCTTACTAGTTACCTTCTTACTTGTGTAGCATAAAAGTAGCTCCCTTGTGTGGCTAATTTGGTTTGTGTAACCTTGTTAGTCACATTGCTTAGTTTGTGTAGCTAAGTATTTGCGCTCTCTAATTTGGCATTGGTTGCCTTGTTATTGAGCATTGCTAGTGAGCTTAGGAGCTTTGTGCTTTTGCTTACTAGAATTGTGTAGGAGCTCCCCGGTGTGCAAAATACTTGTGGTATAGGTTTGTGTGACCTTGCTCCTAGAATTGGATAGGTGAGCTCTAGCTAGCTTGCACCTTTGTTGCTTAATTAGGATCTTTATAAGGTGTTAGAGAACATAGATAGATGGGTGTAGTCTTGGCTAGACCGATAGTTTTAATTCCGCACTTGTTTCGGTTAGCCAGCATGATTAAGTTTTAGAAAGGATGATTCACCCCCCTCTAGTCCACCATCTCGACCCTACACGTTGTATCAGAGTAGGTCTCTCATTTTTGGTCTTCACCGACCCGAGAGGATGGTGACTTATGGGCTAGATGTTGATTGTCCATACATTTTTTATGGCACACACTTTACACGATGGAAAAATTGGATGATATGCAATTTTAAGTTTATTTGCCCTCAAATGTGGTGGATGGTAGATGTAGGCTTTTCTCATGTGTTGGATGAAGATAATCTAACTCAAGCACAAGAGAAATGCCTAGATCTTGACATCCAAGCTACTAACATCATGTATAGATCTTTGGATGATTGAATATTTGGAGAGATCATTGACATGAAGACCGCCCATGAGATTTGGAGTTATCTCGATGAGAAATATGGGATGGTTTCCAACGATGAGGATGAGCCCAAGAAGGAGGCGCATGAGTGTGTTGAGCATGACCATAATTTGGTGCAAGTTTTGCGAGGTGCTCCTTCTCCATCCTTGGCGAGGTGCTACCACTGAACAGGAGCTTGACCTTGATGATTGCAGATCTTGTGTTTACAGAAGATCTGTAATCATCTGGTTCTCTCCTGTTTAGGGGCTCCATACTCGATTGGGGGTGCTTCAAGTTTGCGAGGTGCTCATTCTTCAAGATTGGGTGCTTTATATTCTGTCTTGTAGCTCTCATGGTCAAGAAGCAGATCACATCCCTTGATTGTGAGGGTTGCAAGATGAAAGGTAGAGAATATCACTGAGGGTGAAGTTTTGTGATGTGCTATGTTGTTCTTTCAATTCCATAATCTTTATACCTCGGAGGATCTGTTGCTTTGTATGTGCAAACTGCCATATGGTACGGATCTGTTATCGCATAGACCTCAATGAAAAATACGTAAAGAAGTACTATCGAAGTATTTAATTTTGGTTGATGCTTGATAGCCGAGTCTCATCGGCTCAAAATAGCTGACACCTAAAGTATCACCTTTAGAACAAAAAATAACAATAAAAGGCATAGGATCAAAAGTGACATTCAAACAGTAGATTGTTTACTTATAACTTATAAGACCCTATATATAATCTATGGACCTAAGAAAACATTGTTTACAACATCTTGTGCATGGATGGTCACTGTGATAGCCTCAGCAGCATCAGTGAATTCTCTAATTAGGTCCTCTTGATCTTCCAGCAAGAGCGGCATCGGCACAATAGCGAACGCCATGAGTTGCCACTTCTCTGGGACGAACCGGGATATCCTGTAGGCGATCTTCAAGAGAAACACCCCTGGCGTTGACTGCTGCAACTGCGCCAAGTGCTACACATTGAAGGGTCTCCTGGCGATTCTGCAGGTCAATCTCCCGGCGATGAGCCTCCTCGATCTCGCGATGAGAAGCAGCCAATTGTTCCTCAAGATCTAATGAAAATTTTACCTAATGCCCTAGCATGAGCGTCATTAGCCCTCATCTGAGCAACATTGGTCTCTTCTTCAGATGCAGAGAGGGCTATTTTAATGGCATCGAGACATTGCTCGAGCCGACCTACCTCAAGCGTGGCTTCAGAATATAGCTTTCCAGCCTCCCTCCTTTCACGGATAAGATTCTAGATATCATGACTCGACTCAAAGGATGAAGATGAAGATACCATGGACCCAGGAAGATGTGCTTCGATAGCACGCACAATCGATTGTTGTCCAACCTCCCCCGGAATTGGCTGATGTACCGCAGCATGAGAGGTAGCTCTGCATATTCAAAGGATTAATGCAAGGCAGCCATAGAGATAAGAAATCATTCCCTCTCACCCTTGGTGACGAAGAGGGACACGCAGGCATAGAGATGGATCCACGACTTCTAGAGTTCCCTCCCTTGGACACTTGCCATGAGCCATTGTTTAGAAGAAGACTAGAAGGAGAAAATGAAGAAGAAAGGATTTGTAACACAGCACAATAAATGAACACAAGCAGTATTCCTTCTACTCCGCCTTGCCTCCAAATTTATAACCCCAAGGGATAGTGGGTTCATAGAAAATTTGGGGGCATGTGTTCACACTGAAATTTATTCCAAAATTTGGGGGCATGTGTTCACACCGAAATCTGGGAAGATACACAATAAGCCCAAAACTTAGGGAAGCGTGCGTGAGTGTTGAATGTCGTCCCAACTTCCAACACCGTCCCCACCACTTAGTAAGCCTACACTAAGTCTGGATGCATCTTCAAGGCTAGCCTATTTAAGCTGATTCTTGGTGCACTGAGTGTCTCGCCCCTCCCCTCCCGTCCCCTCCTCTCCCTCCACATTCCTTAGCATTACACTGAGAGAGCGGCAACTCCTTTCGTCCACCATGGTTCATGGCATACTTCGGTAGCTCCGCCATTGCTGGGAGAAGGCTTTCAAGGTCGAGTTCTACAGTGGTCTGCTGGTGGCCATTTGGCTTAGGTGTTAGAGGAATTTCCACGAAGAGATGGGAAAGAACAATAGCATCTTCGGTGGCCCGGGTCGCCGATGACACGGCGGCTAGGCTCATTGATGGTCGGCGTGCGGGAGACTTCTCGGTCAGAATATCTATAGGAAATCCTAGAGGGCAGAGGGTGCCTTGCTATTGTCGGGAAACCTTTTGAGCCCACAGATATCGACCTAGGATCTCTCGATGCTGTGGCAGGCATTCCTCCCCGATGTTGATGAAGACGGCACGGGCAATGCTCCTCATGGGGCTCCTCATCCTCTCAGATGTTAGAGGGAGTTCCGTGAGGTGGTTCTTCCCTAGGCTTCTTCTAGGCGTCGTCCCTGCTCGTGGCAAAGATTCGGAGGCGCAGTGAAGGTTAGTTACGCCTTCGTCCGGCTTCTACGCTTCATGAGATGTCCATCACTCAATGCAGGGATAAACCTATGGTCATCGCTTAAATTTGGCTTATGCCAATGCTTATGTTGATTTGTTACGAGAGAAAAACATTGTTTGTTCGCTGAAAAGTACTACTGAAGTAGTGCTAAAGAACAGGACCAAGGTTTTTGTCATGATAACTGTAGTTGCTGATAGATCCTTGTTATTGTACGCCTGGTGAATGAAAAGTGTAACAGAGTTAATCAAAAAAGAATTTCTTTTGTTGATTTTGAATACTGATACCTCACTGTGATGTTGGTGGGGTGTTGGTTTGTATGTGCATACCGCTGTATGGTGCGGCTTTGTAATCGCGTCCATTGTTATTGTAGAGATCAGTACCTTTATTATGCAACATCAGCTGACGAACTTTGTCATGTTAGCATCTATTGTTATTGTAAAAAGTACGCTATGTGTTCACTAAGTTACTAAAGCCTAGCTGAATTACATTGTACAATTATGTCACCGTCGGATATAAGCGGCGCTGAAAAAATTGTATCACCGCCGCTATTTGACGTTAGATACTAACATCTTCTTGTTATAACCTACAAAAATAAAATTCATAATAGTTTGCTCCTTTCTAATGTTCAATTTCCGTATGACACGCCCATCATTAGGTGCTATGTACCAGCTTCTTTTAGACCCAATCACCACCGCTGGTAGCCTTCACCATTGATATCGTCAAAATTTGCAAGCCAGCACGAGACTCTCGCGTGTTTTTAGAATTTGACGCGTTTGTAGTTAGCTTACAAAGACCGCTACCCACCCAGCCGCCACCTTGTCTATCTCCTCCTTAAGTGTTGCTATTCCTCACCTACTCATCGGCTTGCAAGCCGTCACTCACCATCGACAAGCTAGTGCTCCGCGCCAGTACGCCTCACCGGCACACCCGCATATATCCACCGATGACCAGGCTGGTACTCATCATCGCCGTGGCCACTCGAGCTCACTGCCACAAGATCCAAAGGCAAGAATAATGCTTTCTTGCACTTCTCTTATCCATGTTTCTTGGCTTTTTATTCCCCTCTTATCTCATCTGAGTACGAATCAAGCTTCCATTTCCATCTGATCATTAAGGAGCTCATGAGAACATCCCCACAGGTGCTCCTACTCTGATTCAGGTGACAGTGCTACGGCTTCCATTGTCGGCCCTGCTCCACCACATCCTAGTCAAGATGGAGGAGGAGGCCACCAACAAAAGAAATGAAGTAGACATCCTCATAGACAATGTCTTGGTCTTTATCCTCCGTCGCCTCACCGCCCGCATCTTGTGCAGTTGAAAGTATGCGTGTTGCTCCTGGTACCGCCTCATCTTCAAATTCGAGAACTGTAAGGAGCTACCCCAGTTTGTCGCTGAATTCATATATGGCAACTGGAAAGGCAAACACCGATTCGCTAGCTTCACCGCTGAATACCCCTCCTTTTCCTTCTTGCCCTTCCCCATTTAGGATTTAGTCATCTCAGATTGCTCAAGAGGCCTCTTCCTCTGTTGGTGTGTTGGGCTTCACTATGTTGTCTGCAATCTAGTGACTAGCAAATCAATGGTACTATCGCATAGTAACCTTTGTTATGGTTCAGGTTGCTTGGGGTTCGATCCCATAATCTCCTCGCACTTTCATGTGATAGAACTGTGGGTAAGGTCGCCTGGGGTGTTAGTTGTCGGCATCTACTCATCTAAAACTGGAGCATGGATGTGTACATAATCTAAATGGGTAGAGGATATTCTAGCATGCAAATTTTTAGGAACTGTGTTTCTTAATGGTTTTATGCACATGTTGGAAGTGTCCCACATAGTTGCTGTTGATATGGAGGGAAAGACATGGAGGAAAATTCTAAGGCCACCAGGTCCTATAATGTCCATCTATGGAGATCAGGGTCAGTTGTGTCTATGTATTGCTTATATTTTCAATATGTCTAACCTTTCAGTCTAGATCCTTGAAGACTATGGTATTAGTAAATGGACATTGAAGCATATGGTGAACACGCTATAGTTATTTGGATTGAACAATATTAGACTTGGTTCCGAGGCTGCCAATGCGGACAACAGAGTGATTGCAGTTCACCTAGAATGTAATTTGATTTTTCTTGTTGGAGAGGACAGAACACTGATGGCATATGACATGAGCCATAGAAAAATTCATGTCCTCCCTGCCTAGATCGTTCGCTATCCTAAAAGTACCTGGATTATTTATTTGAACAGACCTCACTATTTACCTTAATGTTCCCTTGTTCATGGAGTCATTAGCAGAGCAGTAAAGCTGCATATGCTTCATTTTGTTGTTAGGGCATGTCTTTGTTTAGGTAGGGAGTTGTTTTGAGTCTATATATAGTCTAATTTTGTCTTGGTAACTAAACCAATAGTATGTTAAATATTATTAATTCCGCTGCTTTGCATTATATAGGTTTTGGAGTCTCTGTGCTTTTGAACGATTTTTCTGCAATAGCTATGGGAGGAAGAAGAGGGGTTCCATGCTGCATTGGCTGCCAAGCTGATCAAGGAGCGCTAATCTGAAGGAGCAGAGCACATCTACCTCATTTTAGTTTGTGTAAGTCTATAGGGAGCAGAACCTTTATGATGCTATCTATGTACCGCTTGTGTTAATTCATCAGTTGACATAGTTGTTTTGTTAGTGTCGAGCGTTGTTATTATAACAAGTACTCTTCATTGTTGTAACACCCTAAAATTTGCCTCCTTTGAAATAGAGTTAAAATGATTTATTTGTGAATTTTTGTGCACATGAAATATAGGAAAATAAAAAGTTTCATTAATTTAAAATTCATCATAAGGTAGCAACATGTGTGAGCATACATGTTGTTGCATTCTATTTATTGCGATGAATGGTGTTGATCCAAACTCCAAAGAAATTTGGAATGCTTTTGAAAAGAGTTTGAAAATGGCTTTGAAATAAAAGAAAAGAAAGCAAAGAAAATTAGAAAATAAAATTATTTTTTAAAGTTGTAAAGTTTATCTCGAAAAGCCTAATAGAATTGTCCATTTTTATTGAATGGGAAAGTATTTTTGAAACCATACTCGAATTGGATTTGAATTTAGCTTAGAATTGGAAGATTAGAAAAAGAAAAGGAATTGGAAAATGTAAGAACTCAAAAAGTTATTTTTGGAAACTTACCAAAAATTGGTTCATCTATGTTGGAATTAGAAAGTATATTGAAATCATATTTATGCTTGATTTGGTTCATATTTGAAATGGTTTTGAATTAAGAAAAGAAATAGAATTCAGAATTTAAAAAGGATTTGTATTTGAAAAATGTTCCTTTTCTCATTTTAGCCCAACTCCAGAACCGGCCCGGCCTTCTTCCTCCCCCATCGGCCCACCCCGCGCGGCCTGCTCACGGCCCGCATGCACCATCGCTCCTCTCCCTCTCTTCTGCGCGCGCTTGCAGCTCCGCACCGGCCCACTACTCGGTGGCCCGCTCTGCTTTCGCCTGCCCACATCCGCACGCGCCGCTTCAACGCAGCAGCACGCCCTCGCTTCGCGCTTTTCGCTTTCGCTACACCCGCTTTCGGTCACCACCCATACCCACAGCGCCGCACGCGCTTTGCTCTCACTACACCGCGGGTCCCGCCTGTCAGAACCGCCTCCCTCCACTTTCCTTCTTCCCCGATGCCCTTTCCTTTCTCTGCCCGTCGATGGCGCAGCCCCAAACGGCAAGCCACCGCGGCCGTCTCTCCCGCATGGCAAGCCGCCGCCGCCGTAGCTCCACTGTTCCGGTGCCTCGAACCTCGCCGCCGACGACGTCCTGAGCTCCGTCGTACTCGCCCGCGCCCGTAGGTACCTCCCTATTTTGTTTTTGGTCACGTTTTGGTTGGATTCACCTCACCCGCACCCTCCCTCTCTCCTCAGAGCACCGCCGCCGTCGACCGCGCCTTCGGAGGCCTTCCAGACACCGCAGACCTCTTCTTCTCGACTCGCGGTGAGCTCCTATTGCTCCCCATGCCTTCGGTTCATCAAATAGGGCCCTAGAACGACATATTGGCGAGCTCCGAACCACCGGCCATGGCGCCTCCACGAGGAACGCCACCCCGACGAACTCCCCGTTCCCGTTTTGGTACCCTACCGACTTCGCAAGCGCCTGTAGATTGTTTCTGTGTATTCGGATTCGATTGGGATGGCCGGAATCACCGCCACGGCGTCCACCGCCGAGCTCGGCTCGCCGCCGGCCATGGAGGGCTCGCCGGCGGGACTGCGCAGCCGGTGGAGATCCTCCCAAGCACCCTGCGCTGTTAGATCTAGCACGGACGGTCACGATTAGAATATACCTGTTCGCTGTGTAACCGGTCCACCGGGACCCGTGGACTCGGTCCACCGCGCCAAGTCGTGGCGTCCCATCGAACGCAGCGTGGCACACCAAGACCAAACGTCGTGCCGCCACGTGGTCGCTTTCGGCCGCCAATGCGGTCACCAAAGCCATCAAGCCACGCACGTTTTGCAGAAAGGCCCCCGGATTTCCAAGTAACTAAGTCGCGGTCCGATTCAGTTCAAAATGATTTCTTTTAGGTCCTGATTTTATTCACTTTAAACCCTGTAATTTCCAGAAATAGTATGCCCAGTCCAAAATACATTTAAATTCAGATTTTTTTTAATTGTTTTAATTCAAATTTGAGTTCAAATATTTACAGGAATGCCACTGAATCTTATTTCATGCGTAACTTTTGCGTTTTAGGTCCGATTTGATCCGTTCGAATTGCGTTAGGACCGTATTTACGTTTTCTACATGTTTATACAACTGTTAGGCATGTTTTCAACACTTGAGATTCATGAGTAGATTTAATCCATTATTTAATTAAAGCAAAACTTGTTTAAATCATAACTTATTCATTCTAACTCCGAAATAGTCCGTTCAAGTTGCGTTAGATTCATAGCAACGAGATCTATGCGTTAATTATAGTGTTTACTACATTACTATTTCATAACAATCATAGTTTAAATCATATCTTGATTAAAGATTATACAACTGAGTTTTATACATAAAATATGATCTGTTTTACTTTTGTTTTATAATTCAAATCTAAAGTTGACTTAATATAATCTATATTATTTATAAACATCTTTTGTATATGAATTCATATAGTTAACATAAACGAAGCCTATAGTTTCTTTTCCACGTGTTAAGCAAATCTCTCGGTAGTTGTAACTTTTCAACTGTAGCTTCGATTAGCGTGCCTCTCATGATGTGTGTTAAGTAGTGATGCGTAGAATCGTATATCAATCTCTTTTACTTATTTTTTTATGATTGGTGTACTGTTCTGATATAGATGCAACTGTATGCTATGCATGTATGTGTATGGATGTTTGTGTGGTGTTCTACGATTGTCCAGTCTGTGAGATACACGTGGTGATCAAGAAGAAGAAGAAGGACATTGAAGATAAAGCTTACCGAAGGATCGGTGTATAAGGCAAGTATAGCATGGGATTATCCTTGTTACCTATTCACATTTAATCACTAAATTCATATTGCATGTGTCTCCTTTGTTGCCAATAAGGATATCCTAGATATTTGATATCTTGCACCTTGAAACCTTTGGGATATTGCATGAGATAGTTTTGCTAGTGCTTAATCAAAACCATGATCTTGTAACTTGACTAATGATATATGCAATAAACATTAAAACATGACTTTTTAGTAACATGGAATCAAATTTGAAGTGTTTATCTGCTTGATTCCTCTCCCTAAGGACTTATCTGTAAGCGATCATCCGGGACTTACAAAGATGCAATTTGTGAGGGCCATATGGCTCTGGCTTTAGCTCAAGATATGAGGATCTTTTCTAGCTTGTTAGTGGTTACCTTTGAGGCGCTGGGTATGTTTCCTTTCTTTGCTAGGAAGTGTGTACCGTGTCACGATGCCCACGCTTGCCACTCCTAGAGATGGGCCACATCGCTGGCGGCGGCCCTAACATGTTAGACGAATTCTTTGAAAGGCTTTATAGTGAACCCTGCCGACCTTCCTTGGAAGTGGGTCAAGAGAATAGCTACCTCGGGCGAAAGGGTAAATCACAACTCACAGTGAACGTGTATAAACTCTGCAGAGTATAAAATCATTATAATGTAGTGCTCACGGACACGAAAGCGACCTTGGACCCTTATGGAATAGAGATGATCACTAATGGATAATGATGATGCTAATAATTGATTGTTTATGCTATACATTAATCATGTTTACCTGATCATGTGTTTATGGGAATGATAAATCCTTTGCTACTCAATTGCTTAAGAAAATGACCTATTAAAGCTAATCGCAGTAAACCAGTGTCAACCCTTTTGAGCCTCATGAACCCCATGATATAATTGTTAAGTACGACATGTACTTACGCTTGCTTTATTTTTCTATACATTGGATAAAAATCCCGGATGGGTACCAGATTGCTGGTTTGGAGGAGTTAGGCTTGTGGTCAACCAGTCAGTCGTCCCTGTGGATTTGGAGTCTTCGCCAGAAGATCGGAGTCAACTTTCTCGCTGTCTATACTCTGAGGGTACTTTTCTTTTACTAATACGTTATGTAATAAGTATTGTCTCTTGATATTACCCTTATTTGTGGCTATATGTGAGAATTGACTTCCTGGGCTCACATATAGTGTGTATCTGGTTTTGTCTTTAAAACCGGGTGCTACAATTGTGGACATGATGAATGGTGTGTGTTTAGTAAGTTATTAAGGCCCAGCTGAATTAGTAAATACATTATGAAAACCAGATGCAATTCTGTCACCGTTGGATGTAAGGGCCGTTGGTTGTTTTAGTCATCACCGCCATACCACTTGCCTTTGGTGAAGCAGACGGCCATCACCACCGCTATTCGTCTAATGCGGCTAGGGTCAATAATGCATCACCGCCAAATCGTTTAGTAACCCGACACCGACTAAAGGATCATCATGGGTGGATCGTATTGCAGCGTGATGGTGACCATGCCCTATGACCAGATGGTTCATACGCTGAAGCGATGGTGATGTTTGCCTCGACACAGGTGGGCCACGCTCTAATGCGATGGAATAAGGATCTGATCATGGATGGAGCATAAGCCATGTGGTGGTGTTTGTGCATACCCACACACGTGGGTCGTGCTCTAATGCGATGGAAGTAAGGACCTTATCTCAGATACCGACGGTGATGGTTATGAGTATCACTACCCACAACTTACTGTCGAGGCCAAAATTGGATTGCGATGTGGGTTACGATGCAGCTGTGAAAGGTGTGAGTGTAATAGTGTACATAGATGTTAGCCAAGTAGGTACCGCCTCTAGTGTCTATTCAGCAACCATCGAAGCTTGGATAGATACTTGCTAGGCTAGTTGTCGGCCAGGAAGAAAACCAGAAGCGTATGGAATGACAAGAGAGGTGTTTGAAAGCAAGTATTGATAAGCAAGTGAAGAGTGTGGTCCTTCTCAAAGAGTAGATGAGCCAGCAATCATCTGCTTTTTGTGAGGCCATCAACCAACAAGGGCAAAAAATTGACCTAATGTGCAATGTGTTCACTGGTTGCTTTAATCAACTGAACAGTGCCACAGGGGTTAAGGCCCCTGACTTTTAGATGCTTTAGTTGCAATGTGGTAGTCAGGTCAACCCCATTGCTGGTTATCTAACTGGTCCTAATAATACAACTGTCCACACAGAGTTACCCATTGCGATGATGCTACATAAGAAGAGTTCAGCTTCAGGTCCTGATTAGGCCGGTGATCCACCTTCTTCACCCCCTCAGGTCGAGGTGCAAGTCACCACGGAGGCACATATAGAGCCTCTCAGGGCTTCTCTAACACCTGAGATACCTAAGCCAGCTTTAGGTTCTGATGAGGCAGGTGATCCACCTTCTTCAGCCCCTCAGGTCAAGGTGTAAGCTACCACAGGGACACATACAGAGCCTCTCGATGCTTCTCCAACGAATGAGATGCCTGAACTTGTGAATGCTAGTATTACTATAGTCGAACATAAGCAGAGTTCAGCTTCATCTCATGAGGCAGCTGCTCGACCTTCTCCACCCAATTAGGTCATGGGTCCAGATACTGCGTGCAACGCCATAGGGGCACATACAGAGCCTCCTAGGGCTTCCCCAACAATCGCAGAGCCTGATGCAACCACCGAGCCTACTAATCCTACCATTAATAGAGCTGAGTCGACCCTAGGGTCTCACACTACTACTTTAGTTCAGCAGACCGGAGAGTCCACCATTCATCCAGGTAACCACTTCACTGAGCATAATGAGACATCAGATTCGGACGATGAGATTTTAGGTACTCACCAGGTGAGATGCACTCACTAGGCGAGTTCAACCTCAACAGCACCGTCATGACTTCGATGCCTACTTCATCGTCATCACCACATCCTTCAGATGCATAGTCACCTTGATTCCCTTCCGAGGAAGGGACGTACAAGAGATTGGTGATAGTTTGACAGTCAAAGGGAGGGATGCGTTAGAAAGTGAGGGAATGGAGGCATCAAAATTTGGATTTAGAATGATTCTTGATGTAATAATTGAAGTCTTGCTTACGACACAATGTCTATTTTATGGTTCTGTAATAAGTTGTACATGTTGAACCCTTTTTATCACTATGTTGCCACGTAGGCATCGAAATTTGGATTTAAAACGATTCTTGATGTAATAATTAAAGTCTTGCTTACGACACAATGTCTATTTTACAGTTCTATAATAAGTTATACATGTTGAACCATTTTTATCACTATGTTGCCACTATAAATTAAACCTAACATCTAAGTGCGATATGAGCGACATCTATCTAGTCTGACTACCTCGTTGCAACTCGAGTTGTTCCTCTTAAGAGAGAACTACAAGGTCGAACAACGCCATTGCTAGTCGAGGAGTCACCCAGATACGAAAACTATTGTCCAACGCGTTGCAATCATAGAGTAGGGGACTTTCTTTCGTGCGCCATCAAATCTTGCGTGCGTATTCAGAAAAGAGTAATAGATATTATTCGACACATTATAATCGCATAGCGTTGGACTTTCTCATGTGTCCATTTAGAAAAGGGTAATACACATTGTGTCGACGATTAACATTTACAATGCCTGACGTAGGTGGAAGCATTCAGAATAGAAATATGTGAAGTTACTAAGTTACCTATGGTGTTTCATAAGAGGGAAGAAAGCTTCCCTAAAACCTAACTCCCTTTCGAGAGGGGAGGCAGGATCCGGCCCATGACCTCCTAATCACCTCATCCGAGCATGTCGGCCGCACAAGCCGATCACATCCAAGCACAAGAAACAAAACACCATGAAAGACAAAGCGACGCGCATAAGTTGCTCTTCGAATTAAAGTAACAAACTAGCCTTTCATTAAGATTGGAATGACCCTAGATACAATCTATGGTTCAAAGAAGGCAGCGAGGACGACGTCTCCCACATGTGTGGCCACCACGATGGCCTCCGTAGCAGCGGTAAAGTCACCAGTGAGCACCTCTGTCTCCTCCTTATCGGCGCCAACTAGAAAGCCAGGTTCAAGCAGGCGGAGATCGTGGCGAAAATGAAGCTATGCCACGGCCAGGGCTAAGGCTGCCCCATGGCGCACCCTGCTAAGGGACACTCTCCTAACCTGAGCTGGCATGGCCCATGGACGGTCCTCAAGCAGGACACCCCTACGTTCACATCATTGACGACGATGAGGGCCGCCTCTCGAAGAGTGGCCAACTCCTCCTACAGGACTAACAACACTAAAGACTGTCAAAACAAGGTCATGGACATTTGGACAGAGCTTCTGAACAAAGGAAACCTTACGATCATCCTAGCCTGAGCATCGGCAGTTGCCGCCCGAGCATCAGCAGTCTCCCGCTCTGAGGTAGCAAGGGCAGTCTAGACGGCATTGAGGCATAGCGTGAGACGACTAACGTCTCCCCTAGGGTCACAGCGCGGGTTGCGAGCCGCATCCCAATTACGGAGGGGCTCATGGACTTCCCGGTGGCCATGAGGAGAAGATCCTATCGGTTCCATAGGGCTCGCGTCCAAAGAGCGGGCGGCACCGGATAACCGCCCGACTTCTAGCGTCGTGGCGTGAGCAATGGCACTGAAAAGATTAAGGAGATCAGAACAGAACTGACTCTGGCAACTAAGAACAAGACCGCCTTACCCAAAGTGCCACAAATGGGAGCGGAGACATGGCGGAGGCCCGCTCCCCTCCAGAGGGTTCTATGCCGGGTGCTTCCCATGGTCCATCACTCTGGCCGAAGACGCGACTCACTCGAGGCTAGAGAGAAGGCAAAGGAGTACCGCAGGAAAATAGAGAAGAGCGGTTGCCTCGCTCTTACCTCTCTCATAGATTTATGGCTACACCAAGCACACTGGTGTAACACCCCTGGTGTTACGAGCTTGCTTAGCACCGAGATTTAGGTCCGAGAGGAATTAACCAAAGAAGTTTTTGGGTTTTAAAATTTATAATGCATGTGAAATGATAAACAAATTCTATGTGACTCACTTTTGTGGTTGAGAAAAATCAAAATAAATAGTGTTACATAGTGCTCTTGGGAGCTCAAAAATCAAATTTGACGTTAAGATAAGCTCTTTTCGTTAAGTCGGCAAACACTTGAACTATTATTAAAATACCATTTTGGTGAATTATATTGAGCAAAATAGTTAAATGGTGCTTAAATATTTTGCTCCTATGGGTTAGTATAAGGTATAGACTATTGCATGAAGTATTTGTTGGTTGAAGTTAACAAGGTTTAGACCTATTAAAAATTTAGATAAAAGAGTTAATGGTTACTTAGCCCCAACTAAAATCCTTAACTTTTCTAAGTATGGAAAAGTAGTAAGACATTACTATTTTGACATTTAATTTCTAACAAAAATGTTTAAACACTAGCTGCATGTTTTGGTATTGTTGATTGCATCAAAGTGAGTGCTTGAGCATGGCATAGGTCGAAGTTGTGTTGGATGTTACGTTGCTCTCGTAAAAATTGCCCAAACCTCCTTAGAACGCGTTGTAATCGTGTTGTAGCGCTATGTTCCTGAACCGGTACTTCAGTGACGAGTCCATGTTGGCACTCTTTTAGCGACTTATCTGGTTGCTCTCGGGTCATGGCGATTGCTCTGCTAGGTAGTTGGTATGGTTGGTTTTAGGTTAGAGAAATTGGTTGAACCTTAGTCGAGCTAATCAACAGCTTTTGCTTCGCTTTAAAATTCAGGCACGTCACAGCTTTGTGTTGTCTGGTGTTGTGCGTGTGGTCACCATGGGAGGCCAACCCACATCACCGCGCGGTTGTGCCACGTACGTGCGTGGCCGCGCACCGGCTGGCCATGGCCGCCATGGCCTTGCCGCGGCTTGGCCGCTCTGGCCGCACCGCTAGGCCGCCGGTCCGCTCTGCACCCGACCGCCCCAGCCACTATTGCTGCTACTGCCTCTGCACCCACATCGTGTCGATGCCACTACCCCTACCATCACATCACCACGCTGCACGCCTATTGCTATGCTGTGCCGCTGGCCCGCCTTGACGCTATGCGCACGAGGTCGTGTAGTCGTCGCCTTGCCATTTATGGCACTGCGGCGCGCAGGCCACGTCGGCAGCGAGCGCTTGGCCATGGGCCACCCCAGTCATGCCAATCGTGTCTCACCAAGCACACACATGTCAAAAATGTGACCGAGTCCCCACCACCTCCCGTCCACTCACTTTTCCCCTATCCGCCTCTCTGCTGTCGCCGCCGCCGCCGCCACGCCACGCCACGCTAGAGCGCCTAGACGCAAGAGGACATCTTCCATTAATTGGCTACACCCACTGCTCCACTCTCACGTCCCCTCTACAGCCGTCCCCACCCTGCTTTGATTGCGGCTCAGCCGAGCCTCAATTTTGGAGCTTCGCCCCACCACTGCGTCGTTAAGACCCGTCACCTCCCGCGCCATGGCTAGTCCTCCCCACTTAGTCCTGCATCGAATTTGCTGCACCAATAGCTCCACCTTGAGCCCCTTTACACTGTGTGCATGCTAGTCATAGCTCTAGTGCCACCTCCTCGCTGCTAACGTGGCCATGCCTTTACGGTCCACCGTTCACCTCGCAGCGCGCACGTGACCAGCCTCGTTCGGGTCATCTCCGGCCAAGCTGGCACCTCACGGTCATCGGTGAGTTGTCGTTCCTCACCCGCTACCCCTACTATCTTGTTGTTGCTGTGGCTCACTAGAACGCCGTCACCATTACCGTAGGGTGCCCGCTGTTGTGGAGAGGTCCTTCTACGGCGTCCTGGCTCATGCAACCGCCACCCATCGTCTCGTGTCGACCCCTTGGTGAGATTCAGCCTCTTAGCTAGGTTAGCATGGGTCTCGGGTGGCCAACGCTGTCACCAATGCCACCGCTCGCCATGTCGGAGCGTGCGGGGGAGGCCAAGGATCATGCCATTGTAAAGAGGAGAGAGTGCAAGGGTCTTTTGCATATGTTGTCTCTAGGAGTAGTAACATAGACTGCGGGTTGTTTTGTTCAGAGTCTAGGGGCGCTTTTGCTAATATGTTAGCGCGCACGCGGGCTCCTCGCCGTGGGCCACATCCATGCGTGGGCCGCGCCTCGCGTGGGCCGCGTTGGGCCAGATTCGGTTATCTTTTTCGGGGAAAATAGAAATAGCTTTTCATTTTTATTTCTGAGTTGAAATTTTGATAATTAATATAAAATGATATAGACGTCCAAAAATTGTGAAACTAATTTTGTTAGGTTCCTAAAATCATGATATATCTGCTAGTATTTTTTGTTCACATAGTTTTATAATACTTTCAGGAGTTATCTAATTAATTTAAGTTGCTTAATATTGTAAGATATAAACTTGTAGGAATTGTTGTGATAAATTGGTGATAGTGTTGGCTCTGAAACTTTCACAATGAATTCCTCACATTATTAGGTGCTCACTGTAATTTTTGTAGCTCTATAATAATTAGTTTGCTAAGGTAGCTAAATGAGCCCTACTTCAAAAATATATGTTTAATCAATAAAATGCCAAAAGACCTTTTGATTTTTGAACTAAAACATTTTTCTGGAGACAAAGCATTACTTGGCGATGTGGATACGTAGCCTAGCACATTAGTTATTAGAGCTATCTCGTTAACTTGCGAGGCGTAATCGTATTTCTAAGAGTTTTGGTTTTCGTTGATTATTTACGTCTATGCGTTGCATCCACGTATATCATAATAGAAACAACGATGGATCATGGAGTCGACTGAAGTAGCGAAAAAGATGATACCTTGATGATCATGTCACTATGATGGAATGCTAACTTTTGGTTATATTTTACCCGGGCAAGCCTCGGTGCATAACCCCTATTATTCTGCCCTTTATCTTATGCTTGTGCATTAAGTTTTAAGGAGTTGAATGAAAACCACTTGCATATATATATATATATATCCTTATCCTTTAAGTCCTACTAGTATATCAGGATCGTGTAGATTGCTATGCTATAGGATCCGATAGAAGTCAAGTGATTACCTGTCACTCACGAGAGATAGGAAAGATATTATTGTTGTTATTATATTACTATCACATGGAATACATATGGATGATAATTGGAGATCGGGCAGAATGGTACTTTGGATCTGGTCTTGGTTAGGCATTCGAGCGAGGCTCGGATTGCACTTGTTCTGCCTGTGTCAATTGAGAACCGTCCGTTGCTATGGATGGTAGTCAGGTCGTAGACTTATTATCCTGAGCACATACTTGCTTATGGGAGCGGGAAGGCTCGTTACGCTCTTGTCGTGGGTTCCGGCTCTTTCTGGACCGACTGATTGGAGGTGGGGAAAGGTGGAGGTCTAAGCACCATATTGAGACCGGGTCTCAAGTATGGGGGCTTGAAGTCTAAGTTTGGACGGGGACCTATACCCCGTGATAGGAGTGGAATGGGTTGATCTTGTTTGTGCATGGGGTACAAACGGGGAGTGTGTTTTGGGGTACCCAGCTAGGATACATTGATTCATGAATCACCATTTTTGTGACACGGTACCGACTTGGCTATGGTCTAGCACCGTAGTAAGAACTAGAATATAAAAGATGGCAAAATGGTTATGATTTCTCACCACCTGCTTGAAAGTAGCATAGGAGCTTACATAGAATGGTAGTTAATGAGCTAATGATGACTGCTAATAAAATTTAATATAAGGACACACATTTAGTAATGCTTCCACAGATGCAATAACCCACAAGCCAAATAAGCCTTGCATATCCTTAGAGTCTTTTGTTTTCCTCCTATCGGGTAAGTCTTGTTGAGTACAATCGAGTACTCAGGGTTTTTATTTCCCCTGTTGTAGGTGATCGAAGGATACATAGAGCTGACCCTTGTGTGTGGAAACCTCCTGGTGAGCTCAGAGAGGATTCCTTTCCCGCTACGACCGTAGTGTTTATTTATAACCCTCACTAAAGGTTTTTATAAGAAAAGATATAAAATCTGGTAGCATCTCTTGTATGAAAATGTCCATGATGCTAATGCTCCACCATATCATTAAATTAATCTTGCTTCCTCTGTAACTCTGATAACATTGTTATATTCCACTATTATAATCAATTGAGGTAATATTTTGTTACTGTAATAAAGTGATGTAAGAAATGACTTAAGAGAATGTTGTAAGCTGTATTCTCTCATTTATGATCCTGATGGAAAAATGTGGATTTTTGAGTTCTCCCTTGGGGTGTACTCGACGAAACTACATAGTTTAGTGTCCTCTCTTGGGTACTTAGTGTCTAATGGAAGACAAGTACTCCTAGGAGGCATTAGATTAGGCGGTTCTGCCACAACTGGGCTCTCCAGGTTTCATGCAAATTTAATATAGATTTAATTGCTGTGGATTTCCAAGCAACAGGTTGCAGTGGGGGGCAGTCAGAAAAAGAGTAATAGATATTGTTCGGCACGTTACAGTCACATAGTATCGGACTTTCTCATATGTGCATTCAAAAAAGAGTAGTACACATTGTGCCAACGATTAACATTTATACAATGCCTGATGCAGGTGAAAGCATTCAGTCATTGTCCGGCATGTTACAATCACATAGTATCGGACTTTCTCGCGTGTGCATTTAGAAAAGAGTAGTACACATTGTGCCAACGATTAACATTTATACAATGCCTGATGCAGGTGAAAGCATTCAATCATTGTCCGGCACATTACAATCATGTAGTTTCATACTTTCTCACGTGTGCATTCAGAAAAGAGTAATACACGTTGTGCCAATGATTAACATTTACAATGCCTAACACAGGTGCAATCATTTAGAATAGAAATACACTAATAAGTTACTAAGTTACCTATGGTATTTCATATGTTTCGTGGATCAGTTGGAGGCCATTGAGCATTTCATTGTCAATGGAAAGCAGATCTAGTGTCAGGAGCTGCATCCACTCCTGGCACCAGGCCATGGCCTCCTTCTTTGTGGGTTGCACATTGAACAACCAGTGGCACAGCCATCGGTCCATTTCTCCATGAAGCGCTTTAGGACCTTCTTCATCATCGACCCTGGCGACATGACCGGCTTCCACCTAGTGAGGAGCATGTCGAACATGTCGTACCCTTCATTCGGTAGGATGACACTAATGGCAATGAACCAAGATGCCAAGCGTGGTACAGCGAGCTTGTCGATGAATGGCGTCCACCAATCGGTCACACCAAAAGCGAGCTCATACTATAGCACCATCTTGTCGTCACAATCTGTAGTGAAGAACCACCTGCATAGAGCACCCTGACAATCTTTTCTAGGGAACTCACCCTATAGGAGGTTAAGTATTTTCTAGGGTGAAATCTTAGATGCCCACCTCATCAGGTGGTCAACCCACGTGTCCGTAGCTGCCATTCCTCCCAAGGTGGCTTGTTGCGAACATTTCCATGTCCACGCTTTAGGTAAGGAATGATGGCACTATCGACAAACTCGTTCCAAACGTCAGGCCAAGCCGCTTGCTTCCATGGCAGCACAATGTCATAATTTTTGTGCACGTTTTCACCAGTACACTTCAACAGGAACTTCTAGACCATGGTCAGCACCTTGGTGACCATCGGTTGTAGCAAGTCCTGGTCGATGGTCGACATCCATGGATGCAGAAATATATTAACTGGAACAATCTCCCAGGAAGCGTCGTACATGTCGACAACACTACATCATGCAGGAATTCCCTAGCATGAGGGAACTCTGACGGTAGGTTGTTCAAGGACTATACCAATTGTTCCTGCTGCGGGAACCTAGTGGGAGTCCATGTCTCCTTCAACCATTTCATAATGGGGTCGACCACCAGTTCAATGAGCAACCTGGCATACGGCGAGGAGGCAAACCTATCGTCCAAGAGTATGTACTTGAGCTTGCTCACTGCCTCCATCTTCCTGTTTGGCTACTCTAGCGAATCATACCACGTAAACTACTTGAACGTCTCCTGCAAGATAGGGACCAACATCTTGTGCGCTGTGTCCGATAGGGATATCCCCTTATAATAGGAGGGATACTTAGTCAGCAACTTTGTGAACTCACTGGTAACCGTATCCAAGACGACCTCGGTGTGGCTCTCTTGCGGGCTTGGTGGTTGCATGACCTCATCATTATGAGGACTCAAATTGCTTGCGCCCTTGTCATCAGACGAGATTGAATCATTGGAGGGATTATTGGCTACAGGGTGATGTAGGAGGCGTCAGCGCGGTCGGTGCCGAGACCCAAGTACCTGTGGCACAGTCGCACCTGGATGAGGTTGGCGTCCCCTTGGTGGTGTAGTCCGAGGCCGTAGCCAGCACTATAGCCCATGTGTTCCATTATCCGGTGAACCGCTAAGTTGTTCACAACGTTCGGCGTCCACCGTCGGATAGGGCGACGCTCGATGCATGCCTAGCGGAGTGGAATGGCCGAACCACGACGCCAGCCCCTCAAAGACAAATTGTAACAACCCAAAAATGCACACACCAAAAATCACAACTACAAAATTTTTGTTTAAACCCTATGTGATGTTGAGTGACACATGTAGAAGCCAAACCCTAGTTTTGGATTAGATGTGACCCAACTAGGTTAAAATCATAAGCATAGTTTGGTTTTATGCCACATGTGTAATTAAATTCCTAAATAAATAAATCATGCATGCATCCTTAATTCCACTTGTGATTTGGATTCTTTTGCCTTATGTGATGTTTAACTAACTTACTTAATATTTATGATAAACCCTAAATAATGAATTATTTGTTGGAAGAATAAAACACCCCTATATTAAAACTTCAACTATTTTTGTATAACAAAAATAGCCAATAATCCCTAATATATGGGATGTATTTTGACCACCATTTGAAACACCTTGTGGGACCCACTACAAGACTCGAAGCTCAAGTTTAAACTCTAACTAAAATGAATCGAAGCAAAAGAAAGAGAAGAGAAACAAACAGAAAAGGAAAAGGAAAAGGAAGGAGGCCTCGTAGCGCAGCCTGTTCGGCCCAACTCGTGCCCGCCTTTCACCCCGCGCATGCGCTGCGGCCCGCCAAGCCGGCCCACGAAGGAAGCCCAGCAGGACGCCCTTGCCAGCACGCCCTTCACCCGACCGTAGCCGCTGCCAAGCAGGACCCAGGTGTCATCACCCACCTCGGTCCCCCCTGCTTTCCCCAACCACAGGGCAGAGATGGGAGCGGGAGCTCCACGCAACCCGCCTCGGCCGCACGATCGCGCCACCAACCGATCGGACACGCTCGAGGATGCCAGCCGGACCAACCAAGTCTGACAGAAGCCACGCCCGCGGCGTGACCCTGCCCCCCCCTCGTGCGCCCCGCCCATCACCACCGTGGCCCCGTCCCGCATTTCCTTGGCTGCGACGCATCCTCTACGACCCTCGCTGCCAGGCGGAGCCCACTTGCAGGCGATAACGACAACATGAGCACCCTCGGCCACTTGATCACGCCGAGCCACGATCGCCATCCGATCCCGTCCGCCATTGGTGAGCTTTGGACCTTGGGGCTATAAAACGACACCCAGAGCGCCCTAGGGTTCCTCAGCCCACCGCCACCGTTCGGTGGCCCAATTGCCCACACCACTCTGAGAGAAGAGGGCCGAGAGGAGGACCCAAAGGAGGGAGGCAAGCAGGGAGCTCGGAGTCGTCGACCACAGGAGCTTGGAGCGCCGTCCCGAGCGCCTACTCTGACGACGCGGCTTCCACCACTAGGTAGCACCTCGCCACCGCACCACCACCTAACGCCGCCAAGCACCACACGGTGAGCCTCTCGCTGCTGAGACCTCCTCCTAGCCCCATGGATGCCGACGCACACACACGCGCCAAGCACGCCGCAGCGACGTCAAGCCGTCCCTGCTCGAGCACGCCAACGCAAGCCACACACGCGATGCCCTACATGCACGCACACGCCCTGCACTGCCACACGCCGCACGCAATGTCGAGCCAAATTGGCATGAGAACGTGTTGCATCACGCACACGAGCACGCACGCGAGCACGCACGGGCACGCACACTGCAGCCACGAACACGGCCATTGTGAAACCACCGCGGCCGCATCACCGTGGTAGAGGTGACGCCACCACCTTGGCTGGCTCCTCCTAACCGCGAAACACGCCACGGTCACGATCGAAGTAGACGAAGGCCACCGGAGGACCCCCGTTGACCACACCACGCCACGGCCGGAGCGCCGCCGCAACCATTTCGACTCCACTGTGGCCAGGACCGCTGGGAGTGCCTAGCGCCTCCTTGTCTCGCCTGCCCTGTTCACTGGAGCCATGGGAAGCTCACGTGCCCTGCCAAGCATGCTCCCAGCCACCACATCGCCCTGTCGCCGTCGACACGCCACAGCCAAACCTCCGCCACCGTGGCCAGCCCCATGGGGAACCCTACTCATCGCTTCGACCTCACCATCATGTTTGCCATAGCGGGGCGATGCTTTTACCCACCTAAATTGAACACCAGTGCCGCGGGTGACGCTCGCCGGGGAGCTCACCACCGGTGGGAGCACGTCGGGGAAGAAGATGGGGAAATTTCCCCTCGCCGGCCACACGTCCGTGCACTTGGTGCACGTGAACCGAACCCTTGGAAGGAGTAAGTGGACCAAGTCCTTCATAGACTAGCTCTGTGGTCTATGGACCAACGTAGGTGGGTTCACCATGAACCGCGCCTCACCTGCGCCTGTGGACCACGGCACGTTAGTGGCCCAGTAAGACGATGTGGCCACACCAGCGCGCGCCACGTGGCGGGCCAAAGCCCAGCCCATATCCAGGCCTAATTGGCCCAGTTTGGACCTGGCCTGGTTGATCGTTGACCGGTCAACGTTGACCATTGATCGGGGCCCACATGTCGGCGACACAGAGACACTGGACCCACATGTCAGGAGGCGACGTCATGATGACGTCACGATGACATCAGCTGCTGACGTTAGCAGCCCTGGCCCACATGTCAACCACTGTGGTACGTTGACCATTGACTTTGACCTGGCCCCACCTGTCAGTGACCGTTTGACCCCGGACCCACCTGTCCGTGACCGACCGAGAAGATGACATCATGCTGACGTCAGCGGGACCTGCCTGTCAGCCGTGGTTTAGCTCTGATGACGCCATGCTGACGTCAAGCTGACGTCAGCATGCCACGTGAACCCGTCACAGTGTGACACGTGTCAGCCCTGAATTAATCAGCCTTTATTATTTTCAGAAATGGATTTAATCTTCAAAATTCATAACTAATTCATACGACCTCAGAAAATATGAAACCAGGACCAAAATTCATCTAAAATCGAGCTCTACGCAATGAACCCATGTTTGAGTGCATTTGGCTCTTTTGAATTTTCATTGCTTCTTTGTGCTATTCTATAGACGTCGCTAACGCGACTACAATTCGATCGTATGCAGACTCGGAGGAGAACCAGACGGACGAGGATCGTGAGTACCGTGAGGAGTGCGGGGATGACTTCACTGAAGGTGCCACATCCCACCCAACCTCGTAGCACCTATTACGCATGGCTAAAATAGAACTGATATTGCTTTACTTTATTGTTATATTCACACTATGATAGGACTTGCATGGTAGTATGCTTACTTGATGGCCTTTACCTTGATGCAACCTTACCCCTGCTTACCCTGCTATTAGGCTAGACACACGCTTGCTGCTATATTTCATTGCTTATTACTTCTACTACGCTTGTACTACATTGATGCGTGGTGGAAACTGGTGATATCTGGACTATGGGGTGAGTGCTGCGTGTCTGACTTGGGTGCGTGGAGGGTGAGGGTTGTGTCGACCAAGTTGGAATATACGACAAGCCTGGGGCAAGTCTTACCGTGGGGTGCTACCTAGGCACCCCTGGAAATGGTTACCTGTGGTGGGTAAATGGTATATAAGGTGGCCCTAGGTGTGAACCTGTGATGGGAGGAGCCCAGGGTGGAGGTGCTATGGTGGCATGGTAAATGGAAACCCTGATGAAGACATTCTGGCTTGGTCATCCCTAAGGACTTACTAGTACTCAGATTCACCGGGAAGCCTTACGTACCACTCACCCTATATGGTGCGGGACGGCCGGACTACTTGGTAGGATATTGCCACTACTGCTAGGTTGATAGCGGACAGTGCGAGGAGGTACGGGGCACGGAGGATTCCCCCACACCCTTCCAAGACATCATGGAGACCTTGTGGACCTGGCTCATGACTCACAGTTTCAGCCACCCCAGACTAGACTTGGGGTGTACCAGGGCTGAATGGTAGAGTGACATTATCCTAGGCTAGCAAGCGGCCGAAATCAGCCCAGTTGACGACGGTCAGCGAGGAAGGTGGATCTTGTGGTTATGTAAAACCTCTGCAGAGTGTATGGTTGATCGATACATATGCTGACTTGTCGGCTATGGACCTTTCCTAGGTTTCGCTTAAACTAGATAGTGAGATGAGTCCTTCTCTTCTTCCCCCTATGAGTGAGTGTTCGGTCGTAGCCAGGGGCTATGGGCCATGAGATAGTGCCAAGAGGGAGTTGGCCTGTCGACTGAGCGATGGTATGGTGGTGATGTGGTGATGGTGTGGAGATGGTGGTATATCGATCCCAAGATCGAAACCTGGCTCTGGACAGAAATGGGGTGGGATAGGTGTGGGAATGGTGTTAAAACTTGACCAATTATTATTATATACTTGATATGCTAATACATAGGAAACCCCAGCCTTATAGGTTCCTTTTTGATTATATCCAACTTGCATCCAATTTCCACAAAGCAATGCTCATAGGGTGGGAGTGGCCAGTACAAATCGTACCGATAAACTTTGGCACACAGGTTCTGCTGAGGAGTATAGCTCTGAGGAGTTTGATGGTTGAGGGGTTCGTTCCTATGCTCGAGTTGGGCGATCTTATCTTCAAGCTGTTCTAAATGAATGCTACTTTTGATTCCGCCAATGCGGCGATGTAATAATTTATGTAATTCTGCACTATTTGTACTATGATATTACGTTGTATGGATGTGATATTCGACTAGAATTTGGGTAATATGATCTACAACGGTCTTATTACACTTCGACTCTATGGATTTTCCTTCGTGGAAATTAGGTTGTTTCACAAATGGCATGGGTCGCCTGTAATCGATGGCAGCAATGGGCATGGCATCCTTGTTGGTAACCACGGCGCCATCAGCATCGACAACCAGCGCCACCAGCATCGACAACAATTGCGCTAGGGAAAGCACTAGTGTTGTGCTTTGCTGGCGCCGTATGCTATATGTTGCCGCCGGTGGGCTCGTCAGAGGCCATGGGAAACGGCGACAGTCATGTGGATGGATGTCACAACAAAGTGAGAGGCAAAAGAAGTTGTGCACTACTAATTTTTTCACTTAAGTACGGGAATGTATTGCAGCAATTCCAAACACTGGATGGAGGATGATCAGTAACTGATGCATTAATGCAGCTGAATTAAGATTGGGCCGCATCTATCGCATCGCCATGGGCATCGCAACCGTCAAAGTTTGTCCTTTCTGATCGGAGGACGTGGGTGTATAGCTATTGAGATTATCGGGACCCTAAGACAGTCCGACCCTATGAAATATAGATGCTCCGGATCACTGCGAGTCGATGAACAATGAAATACGGTGCTAGCAACTATCAGCGGCTATCCAACTAGTCCATAGAACCTAACTATCAGGGGCTAACAACTAGTTCTAGTCTATAGAATCCAACAATTAGTTTGCTTTTTTTAGCCCTGGCTAACTAGTCATAGTCTATCCCAACAGGGCGTAAGACAGTCCGATACTAGGAAATCTTGACAGGCCAGATAATAGTTCTGATGAAACAACAAAATACAGATCGTGCCAACTCTTGCGCCGAGTTTACTGCAACCATCCATTGTTCGTCTTGCTCACCTCCACCTTGAGCTTATCTTCATCGTACTCCTGCTCCTCCTACCATTCCTCATCCTCGTCATCGCCGCAGGTGGCCTCACTAAAGCACCCCTGGTTATCTAGGAACTCAAATGTGATACAAATACTAGTCCTAGGAGGCTAGTAACACATTTATTGCATCAGATAAGTCTCAGTGCAGTTGTCTCGACAAGCATGGACAATGAAGGCATGCCATGATTAGAAGTAACCATAATATAATATAGGTCCAACAGACCCAAAAACAAAAGGAATCGCAGTCAAACATCTGACAAGTTCCAATGCCATAGGCTAGCTGGGTGCAGACACGACCTTACTCGAGCATAGCTTCAGGATTGAAATCCGGATCTTCCTCTATTCAACAAAGCAAGGGTGAGTACAAAGTACTCAACAAGTCCAACCTTACCCTACGGAAGGGGATAACAGTACATGCATATAGATATATCAAGGATAAGGTTTGGTTTTATTTGTATAAAGCTATCTTTAGACACATGCAAGGTTTCATTTCATAAATACCTTTGCAAAAGACACATATTTTCCATATATAGGAGTAATTCTGAAAAGGGGGTTTGTCAAAATTTTAAGTGCTGTTGAACACTCTGTTCCCACAACACATGGCCAGTAACCAGTCATTTCCAAAATCACACACGCACTTAGGTTTCCACTCATCCCAACCCATCTAGTTGTTGAAACCAAACCATAACCTGTTCAAGACCACGGACATGGCTATCCGGACAAATTTTACACTCTACAGAGGTTGTACACTTTCACCACAAGTACGATACTATAACTTAACACCGTCATGCAAGCATAGATCCATCAGAGCCATTACCCTCTATAGCTGAATACTGGCGCTCACCATGGGCACACTAAGGCAACAATATCATAATACAACAATTTACATAGCTCATTACATTTCATACAATTTCTCAGTTTCCACAAACATCTCTTAGTGTCCCGCTGCACACCTGCCTCTAGGTAATTGCCATACTAACTAGGGGGATTTAGACTAAGCCTTGCCACATACAAGGTCGAGTGGTTGTATGATAAAGTGAGTTAGGTGAGATGGATCATCAACTCAGTCCTTAATCGAGACAAGGCGGATATCTTCACGTTTAACCACAAAAGGTACAAGCCACAACACCACGGTATCCCACAAAAGGGATCCAATCTGCCCCATCTCTAGGGTAATCACCATCTATAACTTATTCATTAACCCTTTCACAATACCCACAACTTATCCTCACCACTCACACAGTTTTTCTTTAAAATCATTTTATTTGAGAAATCACAGTGATGAGTATCCATGATGGGTACCAAGTCCTAAGCATTGCTAAATAATAGTATTTCGCCATAGCATAATATTTATTCCTAGGTTTGAGCAAGACAATTATCAGATAATATCAATCCAAGGATGATTATTCAAACGTGTTTTAGCTAAGCAGCGAAAATACCTCGTTCGTATATCGTACATGCAATATTTAAAATGGTTTCTATGGGTTATGTTTAAAAATGGAATCAACATGCATTAAAGGGGAATAGATTAGACTTGCCTCTGTCGGCGTCCTCGAGAAACTCCTGCTGCAGTCTGGGTCCTCGGTGTCGAACTTGCGGTACTCGTCTCCGACGTCCTCATTCTTCGGCTCCTTCACTCCGTCGGCTAGAACGCGCAAACAAACACAATCAAATAATAGCACTTACTCAAATGAGCTCTAAAATCATGAAATTAATATGGGAGGTAGATTTTAGATAAATTTAGAAAGAAGAAACGATGGATTCAGAGTTTGGATGTGGGAGATGGATTTTAAAAAATGGCTGTTTGTTTGATGCCAAATGAATCATTCATGTTTGCATGCACATGACTGGCTGGGTGATGAGTTGCACATCCACTGCGTGACGTGCGTGGCCTTAATGGGTTCTAGGCTTTGTAGATTAGCACCTGGGCCATGTGCCTTTATTTGACTAATCCAAAAGAGTAAGGAATAGACAGAGAGAGAGAGAGAGAAGCACGCACTACACCAGATTTGCACATCACTGTCGGCATCATCACTGTCGGATTTATGAGAACCAGCAGTGATGTACCTTCACTGCCGTTTATGAGCTTGAAAATGAAAAAATGATTGGGGCTAGGCTAAAACCGGCAGTGAAGGACCACATCACTGCCGGTTTGTGGCTTGAACCGGCAGTGTTTTGGCAGCCACTCATCACTGTCGGTTTAAGCCAAGAGCCGACAGTGATTGTGCTCTATCACTGTCGGTTCTAGCCAAGAACCAACGGTGACAAGCCTACAACACAAAAAGGCTACAGCCGTCCTCTCCTTCCTCCTCTCTTCCATCCCGAGAACAGAGGCGTGCATTTAGACCCTTCCCTCCATTGCTGTGGCTGCTCTTCACCATGAAGCTAGTGCTTGGATTTTGAAGAATGACTTGATATTTTTGCTTTAAGGTTAGTAACAAACATCCACTTCTTTGATTTTGTTGCTTAATTAGCTTCGTTTTGATGGCTACATTGCTTGATTCTCATTCTAGTTCTTTCTCCATTCTAGAGAGCACTTTTCCAATTGGACTTTTGTGCAAGGCTCAAATTGTGGTGAATCCATCATCCAAAAGGTTGGTGTCTATGAACATATTTAAATTCCTAGCTAATTATTCCATGGTGGTCAAGATCATCATTGTTAGTATGTGATGCTATAATTAGTTCTTAGAAGTAGAGTAGAATAGTTGTTCTTCAATATTGTGCAATAATTGTTTTTTACTACGATTTTCAATTTACAGGGCCGGGGCTACCAATTTCAATTTTTCAATAATTAGTGTACAATAATGTTTTCCAAAAATAATACTTTCGAGCTACAATTGTTGTTCATGAAGCTCGATTTCTTATTAATTTTTTGTAATTACCGTCTCAGTATTTTTTTTTGTGCAGAGATGGATCGAGAGTGGATGCATCTATCCCGAATGGACAAGCGGTACATGCATGACGTCAGTCAGTTTATCACCGATGCCAAAGCCCATGCTGGGAATGAGAACCCTGTCTTCTGCCTATGCAAAGATTGCAAGAATCATAGGAACTTTCGTCAAATTGAGTCTATACGATCGCACTTGATTACCAGAATGTTCATGCCAAACTATACGATATGGACTATGCATGGCGAGGTTGGTGTGAATGTTCTGCAGGAAAACATTGATGATGTGGACATGCCTGACATAGCCATCCACAATGCTGACGAGGAACCCGGTGTCAACACGGAACCTATGGCCACAGTTAATAATGTGTTTAGGAACACGCTAGCTGATGACACCGAGGATAACGATGGCATTTCTCAGCTGCTACGTAATGTAGAGACCGGATGTCTTAGTGAAAGACAGCTGAGAAAGCTAGAGAAAATGAGACAAGATGGCAAAACACCATTGTATAGGAATTGTCCAATGAGCAAACTGGAAGCCAACATCATGCTGTTAGAGTTCAAATCGACAAACGGATTGAGCAATAAAGGCTTCGATCAGTTGTTAGGTATAATAAGGAAAATGCTCCCAGAAAAAAACGAGTTTCCAGAAAAGACATACTTGGCCAAGCAAATGATCTGCCCCATTGGCCTCGAGGTTGAAAAAATCCACGCGTGTTCCAATGATTGCATATTGTACCTTGGAGAAAAATACAAAGACTTGGATAAGTGCCCCAAGTGTGAAGCTCCACGGTACAAGGAAGGGCCGTCAAATGAGGGTACCAAGACCAGAGGAGGTCCCGTAAAGGTCGTTTGATATTTCCCTATAGCTCCCCGGGTGCATAGGCTGTTTGCATGTGCAAAGTCAACCAGCTGTTGCGCTGGCATGGCGAAGAGTGTAAGAAAGATACAATGATGAGGCACCCTGCCGATGGGCATGACTAGAGGACTAACAATACTATGTTCTATAAGGACATCAGTGAAGAGGTAAGGCACCTTTGGTTTGCTTTGAGCATAGATGGGATGAATCCTTTCGACCAGGTTAGAAGCAATCATAGCACCTAGCTAGTGACGCTCTGTATATACAACCTTCCACCTTGGGTCTGTATGAAGCGGTCGTACATCCAGATGCCACTACTGATCCAAGGGCCAAGACAGCCTAGGAATGACATCGATGTGTTTCTAGAACCAGTGATCGATGAACTAGCGGAGATGTTTGAAAGGGTGTGCCAGATGTTTGGGACGAGTACAAAAAGGAACATGTCACGATCAAGGGAGTACTTATCGCTACAATCACCGACCTACCAGGTCGAGGTTCGTTGTCCGGAGAGAAGACAAAAGGCTATACTGGATGTGTAGAGTGCTTGGATGACACTGATACGGTAAATCTACCAAATAACTCAAAGATAGTTTATATGGGACACCGTAGGTTCCTACCTAAGGATCACCCTTACCGCAGGAACATAAAAGATTTCAACGGTGCTATTGAGAAACGCTTAGCTCCAAAATATCAAGACGGGCCTACGATACTTCGAGAACTCAACAAACTGGAGGTTGTCCTTGGGAAGGGAAACAATGCAGTAGCAGCGCTGATGGGAGCGTTTGGAAGAAACAATCGGTTTTCTGAAAACTACCTTACTGGCCATTTCTGAGTGTACGCCACTGTCTTGATCCCATGCACATCACTAAAAATGTGTGCGCTAACACTCTTAATACATTGATGGACACCAGGGGGACATCGAAGGATTCACTAGCCACACGCTTGGACATGCAACACTTGGGAATCAGGAAGGAGCTGCATCCCATGGAGCTAGAGAATGGCTAGTTCGAACTTCCAGTTGCATCATGGACATTGAAGAAGGAAGAAAAGCGTGCGCTTATTTCTTTCTTCAATGAACTCAAAGTCCCGACGGGCTACGGTGCGAACCCGAAGAGGCTAGTGAACATGAGAGAACTCAAGTTCAACTATGGCAATATGAAGGCCCATGACTGTCATGTCATTATGACTCAGCTGCTCCCTATTGCCCTACGTGGTATCCTCCCCCCAAAGGTCCACGCCCCAATCATAAAGATTTGCTTGTTCTTCAACGCGATCTCAAAAAAGGTCATTGATGTGTCCACGCTAGAGCAGCTGCAATGGGACATAGCCGAAACTCTTGTTAGGCTTGAGATGCATTTCCCTCTGACTTACTTTGATATCTTATTGCATCTGCTCATTCATCAAGATTGTGTTAGTTTCTTGAATCTATGTGCCTCACTGCCTCCGTTTTTGTTGAAGTCCGAATTCGAAAGGCAAACACAGAATAAATACGCTACAACAAGAGACGAAGAAATACACAATAAAGATTTAAGGAACATTATGAAGTTAGTCGAAGACAACCCTGATTTAACCATGGAAGACGCCGCGAACATCTATTATGATGTACAAGGGACGGGAACACCGGCAATGAAGTATGAAAGGGGCAATCTTTTGGTTTCTGATCATGAGTATAAAAATCTGACAACATATATGCGCCAGTTACATGAATATTACATGGCTCAAGCAACAGAGACGGACGACTTTAGTTTTGAGGTTATTATCCATTCGCCACATGTTTTCCAATATCTTGAAGAAGAGAAGTTCGATGTCGAGTGGGAGTGCTTGTTCCAGCTATACCAGAAACGCTCTCTCGATGTTCAAATGTTGATGCTGTGGACTATGTAAGTACCCTACACGCACGATATTACAATTAACTACTCTCTCGAGACACAAATTGTTAACTTTTGAGCAGTTCCCATGATTTTATGTAGGTGTATAGCAAAATTTTGCATTCTAAAAAGCAAATGGGATTACATAGGCTTCTTGGACCCATGCGAGTCAATGAGAGGACATGTCTAGGCCTCTATGGATATGACGTGGAAGACCTGAAACAAAGATTGATTGTTGTTTTCGATGAATTCACGATGAAGAAGAAAACCCACATACTTCTAGCCTACAACTGCGAGTATGTGTTCTCGGCTTTTAATTTTATGCTTCTTTTTTCGTTAAGATTATTTGATAATTAGGATTCTGTGATTGCAGCAACCATTTTGTCTTTATTTGTGTTAATCTTGCCAAAAATCTGCTCGAGGTGTGGGACTCAAAGAAAAAACCATTTCATCATCTGGATGCACTGGTGGCAATGCTGAATTAGTAAGCGATCCTAATAACTATTATTTTCTAATCACACATACCGCTTTCTAATGTTCCTCTTTTTAATGTTGCTCAGTGTCCGAAGAAGACATATCGGTGGGACGTCGGTCCCATTCAAGGTTGTCGAAATGGAGGGGAAGTACCTATCACAGCCGGCGAGAAACAATGAATACGGGTTTTATGTAATGTGGACAGTGCTTCGCTACATCGGCGGGAAATCGGAAGAAGCCGATAAGTTGGTGTGTATAATCTCCATTTCATTTATGTCTATTAATAATTCAACAAAATGATTTACTGTTCCTCTTTGGATATCATCTTTTTTGAACGACAGCGCAAGAAATTTAAGCACGAAAGGCTGCTAGACATGGAGATCGTCGCACTACAATCAGAGCTGGCAAAATTCATCTTAGCCGAGGTATTGGAAAAAGATGGAGTATTTTCCATTGCACAATCCATGAAGTACAAGGACCAGTATGGCCCAGAGTGGCTCGCCAAATTATTGTAGGAAATCCGAGAAGCATGTGTGAAGTCCAAGAACATTTCTTTTTTATTTTGAGGGGTCAAGATGTGGATAAGAACATTTCAATTGTAATCATAATATTTGTAATGTTTAATATTGATGGACCTGTCATCTATGTAGCATATATAAAGCGAAACCCGATTCCATGAAAAAAATATAAATTAAAATAAATTATAAAACAATAAAATACGAACGAGCCATCACCGCCGGTTAGCAACAAACTGACAGTGTTGTCGTAACCATCACTGCTGGTTAGAAGGAAACCAATAGTGTTGGCTTGCTCAACACTGCCGGCTTGAACCATGAACCGACACTGATATTTACTATAATACTGCCGGTTTGATCCATGAATTGACAGTGTAGGCTTGCTCAACACTGCTGGCTTGAGCCAAGAACTGACACTCTTGAAGCAACCGTCACTGTCGGTTGGCACTACAAACCGGCAGTGTTGTTCAACTAGACACTGCCGGGTGGAGTCAGAAACCGACACTGTTTCCTATAGATCAATGTCGGTTTTTAAGGACCGGCAGTGATGTCAACTCTCCATCACTGCCGGTATGCCACTGTCGGTTCAAAATCCGGTAGTGAAGTGGGTTTTTGAACCGGCAGTGATGTCCAGATCTGGGGTAGTGACGGGCGTTCATACCCCTTGGCTCGTCTGCCATGGACGGCTACTGAAGCTCGCGGGGAGCTCGGCTCTGATAGAGAGAGGGAGAGCCATGGGTTGGGGAAAGCGGAGGAGATGCTGGGGAGGCTCACCGTCGACGGAATGGAACTATGGCGGCCGATAGGAGGAGATCGACGAGACACGAGCTTCATCTATGCGCAACAACAGAGAAAGGAGAAACTGGAGAGAGAGAGATGGTGAGCAGCAGTGCAACGCGCTCGGGTGTGGTGGAGGGGAGTAGCTTGACATCGCGCTTTATGGGCGGCCAGGCAGGAGCTCTGGTACCCGTGCCCAGCTCGGCGTCGCCTCGGCATGGCTATGGCAGAGTGGGTACTAGATGAGCGACGTGCATGGCACAGGTGATGCTAGGGCAGCACAACGTGCAGCAGCAGGCGACGACCGCGTTGATGGTTTATGCGACAAGGATGAGCTGCGTTGCTTACATGCGTGCATGCTTTGCTCTGGTGGTATGGGATGCCTGTGCATGTGTACCTGCTCTGCTCTATTTGCTACTGGCACTATGTGCATTTAGTTGTAGTATTGGGCTCTGAGTTGCTTGCCTGGTATCTGCTGGTGCTGCTCTAGCGGGATGAAGAAGGGAGGGAGTGGGAGGTGGGGTCCATGACGTGCACGACGCAACAGAAGGATGGGGCCCACATGGCGTGGTGGTGCACGAGCACTGTGATCGGTGAGGGGGTCTGGCACAGGTGCGCCATGGCGGTAGTCGCAGGCCCGGCGCACGCGGGCACTGTCGAGCTAGGGCGAGCGGAGCGGGCGCGAGAGCGGTGGGAGACGGGTGAAGATATTATTGGTGCGATGCGAGGGATATATATTTGTACGGGGAATAAAGAGATATACTTGAGATGGAATAAGTAGGAAGGGAACTTAAATAGAGCTCAAATGACTTTAGTTTTCAAAATAGATTTTGAAAATATTTTTGAGCGAGTAATTTTAAGATTTGAATTTTCGGGATGTTACAAACCTACCCCACTTAAAAGGAATCTCGTCCTCAAGATTCGACTGGCTCCTAAACAGGTGGGGAAACTCTTTCTTTAGGGTATCTTCTCTTTCCCATGTTGCCTCTACTTCAGTATGCCTGCTCCACAGAACTCGACAAATTCGGACTGTTTTCGTCCTGGTTTGCTTGGTGACTGTGTCCAGGATTTTGATTGGAACTTCTTGATATCTGAGATCATCTTGTAAATCAATAGTATCTAGTGATATTTGTTCCTCCGATACTCTAAGGCATTTCTTCAATTGAGAGACATGAAATACATTATGTATATCTGACATTTCTTCAGGTAGCTGAATACGGTAGGCTACGGCGTCAATCCTTTGCAATACTTTGTATGGTCCAATATACTGATGTGCTAGTTTACCTCTGACTTGGAACCTCCGAGGCCCTCGAATTGGAGAAACTCTGAGATACACAAAAACTCCAACTGCAAAACTTAACTCCCGTCTTCTATTATCAGAATAGCTCTTCTGTCGTGATTGTGCTTCTTTCAATTTTTTCCTGATCTTAGCCACACGGTCTTCTGCTTGCTTTATGAAGGCAGATCCAAGTAAGGCCCATTCTCTAACTTCTGACCACATCAATGGGGTCCTACATTTTCTTCCAAATAGGGCTTCAAAAGGTGACATACCTAAGCTAGCTTGGTAGCTATTGTTGTATGAGAACTGTGCATAAGATAGGCTTTTCTCCCAATCTTTACCATAGGTGAGTACACATGCTCTCAGCATATCTTTCATGATTTGATTTATTCTTTCGGTCTGATCATCTGTCTGGGGTGATAGGCTAAGCTAAAATCTAACTTGGTTCCCATGGCTTCATGCAATCTCTTCCAAAACTTAGAGGTGAATTAGGTACCTCGGTCAGATATAATTCTACGTGGAACACCATGTAGCTTGACTATGTTATCCACATATAACTGTGCAAGCTTGTCTCCACCATAGCTGGTGCGTACGGGTAGTAAGTGAGCAACCTTAGTAAGATGGTCTACTATTACCCATATAGAATCATTCTCTTTCTGAGTTTTGGGTAGTCCATTCACAAAATCCATGCCTATCTCATCCCATTTCCAAATAGGAATAGGCAATGGCTGGAGCAAACCTGTTGGTTTCTGATGCTCTGCTTTAACTCTCTGGCAAACATCACACTATGCAACAAATCGTGCCACATCTGCTTTCATGCCATTCCACCAATACCTTTCTTTTAGGTCCATGTACATTTTGGTGGCACCAGGGTGGATAGAGTAAGCTGAGTTATGAGCTTCATCAAGGATTAGTTCTTGAAACCTTCCTTCTTTGGGCACACAAATTCTACCTTTATACCACAAAGTTCCTTTATCATCCACTCTAAAGTAAGGAGCTTTGTTTTCTCTGGTGTGCTTATGAATCTTCATGAGGTCTTTGTCTTTATGTTGTGCCTTCTTAATTTCTTCCTCTAGGGTTGGTTGCACATTCAGACTACCATTTTAAGGTTGGCGTACTATATGCATATTCAACTATGCTATCTTCTCTTGCAGGTGAGTGTTCTTAGGCACTAATTGTTGACCATATGACTTTCTCCTTAGGGCATCTGCTACCACATTGGCCTTGCCTGGGTGGTAATGAATTTCTAGGTTGTAGTCCTTAATTAACTCCAACCATCTTCTTTGCTTTAGGTTTAAGTCCGATTGGGTGAAGATATACTTCAAGCTCTTGTGGTCAATGTATATTTCACACTTGTTCCCAATGAGATAGTGCCTCCAAATCTTGAGGGCATGTACTATAGTTGCTAACTCTAGATCATGGATAGGATAATTCTTCTCATAGGGTTTAAGCTGGCGGGATGCATAAGCAACCACTTTTCCTCCTTGCATGATAACACATCCTAAACCTTGTCTTGAGGCATCACAATATATGACGAAATCTTGATGAATATCTGGCAAGGTCAGGACTGGTGATGTTGTCAGTCTCTCCTTCAGTTCTTAGAAACTCTTCTCACATGATTCTGTCCAGGTAAATTTCTTATCCTTCCTGAGAAGCTCTATCATGGGTCTAGCTATCTTGGAAAATCCTTCTATAAACCTTTGGTAGTATCCGGCTAATCCAAGAAAACTTCTAACCTCACTCACATTGGGGGCTGTTGCTAATGAGAGACAGCTTCCACTTTTTCAGGGTCTATTACAACTCCTTTAGCTGTTAGGATATGACCTAGAAATGCAACATTTTCAAGCCAAAACTCACACTTGCTGAATTTGGCATACAAATTATGTGTTCTTAGCTTTTCCAATACCACTCTCAAGTGTTGTCCATGCTCTTCAGCACTCTTAGAGTAGATAAGTATGTCGTCAATGAAGACTACAACAAACTTATCCAACTCCTCCATGAAAACCTTATTCATGAGATTCATAAAATAAGCAGGGGCATTGGTTAATCCAAAGGACATCACCATAAACTCATATTGTCCATATCTAGTTACAAAGGCTATCTTGGGGGCATCACTATCCTTGATCTTGAGCTGGTGGTAACCTGATCTTAAATCAATCTTGGAGAAATACTTAGCACCTTTAAGCTGATCAAATAGGTCATCTATCCTAGGAAGAGGATATTTATTTTTAATGGTGACTTCATTTAGGGATCTATAATACACACACATCCTCATACTTCTGTCTTTCTACTTTACAAATAAGACTGGGGCTCCCCATGGTGAAGAACTGGGTCTAATGTAACCTTTTTATTGCAACCCTTATTTGCTCTTTCAATTCAGCTAGCTCTGCTGGGGCCATTCTATAAGGTCCCTTATCGTCCGGCCGCATCGGTTCACCATGGCGGAGAGGTTTGCTACCTTCAACCAAGGCCGATTTACCTTGCAGGTGTTGGATTTTGTTCGCACCTATCGGTGCCCTTGTTGCATGACTTATGTAGAGATGTGGGATGGCACTCCTCATTAGTAGTATCAAGTTATGTCAACATATGTAGTTAGGACTAGTTTACTGCCAGGTGCCGTTAGAATTAGTATGAAGTCATGTTAATCATCTGTAGTTAGAAATAGTATGTCTAGGTAGTAGTTGGATGACTTTGAGTAGTGGGATGACACTGCTCTCCTCTTATTATTATGGTAGATGAAGGCATGGTTATGTAGGTTGAACTCGTATCGTGGCTGTAATCCACATATATATGAAGTCTAGTTTGTCGTTATCTTTCTATCTAGTAGCACTGATATCCTCTTATTATGGAGTAGAGAGTACATATCTAGAGCGTTTCAAGGATAGAAACGTATAAGGTGCTCAATGTGCCATAAATTGGGGATATCGATTCCATCCAAGTCACAAAGCTGGTAAGACCCTAGTCGGGTAACCTCTTTGACCACATAAGGCCCTTCCCAAGGGGAGGAGAGCTTGTGCATCCCTTTGGTTTTCTATTTTCTACAGAGAACGAGGTCGCCGACAACAAATGAACGACCTTTGATGTTGCGCTTGTAGTATCTCCGCAAGCCTTCTAGGTATTTGGCTGTGTGGATGCAAGTGATCAGGTGTTCTTCTTTGGCCCTGTCGACATCCTCTGTCCGAACAGCTGCGGCTTGCTCTTTATTATAATATTTCACCCTAGGTGCTCGGAAGGCAATGCCCGCTGGTAGTATGGCTTCTGAGCCATAGACCAAAAAATATGGAGACACACCGGTGCTATGACTAGCTTGAGTGCGTAGTCCCCAGACCACAGCTGGTAGCTCTTTGAGCCATCTGCCCGGATGTTTTTCCTCTTTCTGATATAGCCTCTTTTTAAGGGCATCAAGGATCATGCCGTTCGCCCATTCGACCTGGCCGTTGGCTCTAGGATGGGCAACAAAGACATATTTGATGGAGATGCATCGGTCTTTGCAGAAGTCCCAAAAATCATGACTAGTGAATGTAGTTCCAAAGTCGCTAATAATGCTGCTCGGGAGACCGAATCTATGGATGATATCTTCGAAGAGCTCGACTGCCTTCTTTATAGTAGCTGAAACAAGCGGTTTGTATTTCATCCACTTGGAGAACTTGTCAATGGCGACGTACACGTACCAGAAACCACCTGGCGCCGGCTTAAAAGGCCTGATCATGTCTAGTCCCCAGCAAGCGAAAGGCCAGGAAGCTGGGACGAGGTCTTCTGCATCGGTGATGGTCGTGGGCCAGTAAAAACCAGCTCGAAAGGCTTTGTCGACTAGGTTTCTCGAGGCCGCGTGGTTGCCACAGGAATCAGAGTGAATTTCGAGAAGTAGTTTCACTCCTTCTTCTTGGGTGATGCATTTCTACAGTATCCCTTCCTTGGCACTTTTCCTCATCAAGTTCCCGTCTACCAGCACGTAATGCTTGCTTCGATGGATTAGGCATTCAGTTTCAGTCTTGTTGGCGGGTACGTCGGCACTTGTGAGGTACTTGATGAACTACTCCCTCCAGTCGACGGCCGGCAAAGGTACTGTAAGTACCAACTGCTCGGCGGGGGGGGGGGGATTTCTTGAACTTCCTTCTCTTCCTTAATAGATGACATAAAGAGGTCTTGAACGAAGACCCCTGGAGAAATCGTGACATGAGAAGAGCCTATCTTAGATAGGTCATCGGCGAGCTGATTTTGATCTCGTACCACGTGGTGGTACTCGTTACCATAGAACTTCCCTTCGAGTTTCCTGATTTTGGCGCAATATGCATCCATCTTCTCACTGGAGCAGGACCAGTCTTTGTTGAGTTGGTTGATGACCAGCGCAGAGTCTTCGTATACCATGAGGCATTTGACACTAAGATTGATGGCTATACGAAGTCCGTGGAGACATGCTTTATATTCGGCGGAGTTGTTGGAGGTTGGAAAATATATTCGGAGAACATATCAGAGCTTGTCTTTGGTCGGCATAATGAATAAAATGCCAGCACCAGCACCGTTGATGTTAAGGGCACCATCAAAGTACATCACCCAGTGCTCGTTGCAAGTAGTGGGGATGGGCTCTTGGATCTCGGTCCACTCAGCGACGAAGTCAGCGAGCGCCTATGACTTGATGGTAGGCCTGCTTCTGAATTCAATGGAGTAAGTGCCGAGCTCAACAGCCCACTTGATAATGCAGCCGTTGGCCTCTTTGTTGTGGAGGATGTCCCCTAGAGGGAACTCGGTGACCATGGCGATCTTGTAATACTCGAAGTAATGGCGGAGCTTATGTGACGTGATCAGAATAGCGTATAGCAGTTTCTAAACTTGAGGATAACGAGTTTTGGGCTCATTAACGACCTCGCTGATGAAGTCGGCTAGATGTTGAACCTTATAGGCGTGCCCAGTCTCCTCACGTTCGATGACGATAGCTGTGCTAACGACGCGAGAAGTGGCGGCGATGTAGATCAGTAGGGTTTCGTCTGTTCGAGGCGCCGTCATGATCGGAGGCTTCGTTAGAAACAACTTAAGCTGCTCGAAAGCTGTATCTGCCTCCTCCAACTAGGAGAAGTGCTTGAAGGCCTTAAGGAGGTTGAAGAACGGTAGTTCCTTTTTGCCGAGGCGCGATATAAAGCGGTTGAGAGCAGCCATGCAACCTATAAGCTTATGTGTGTCCTTTACGTAGGTTGGCCGTTTCATGTTGGTGATGGCAGAGACCTTGTCGGGGTTGGGCTCGATGCCATGGGCGCTAACAATGTAGCCCAGGAGTATGCCGGATGGAACTCCAAAGATGCACTTTGAAGGGTTCAACTTCTATCTGTACCTTTTCAGGTTGGCGAAAGTTTCTTCGAGGTCGGCGATGAGATTATCGGTGGTCTTGGACTTGATGACCACATCGTTGATGTATGCTTCGATGTTGTGTCCTATCTGTTGACTGAGGCACATCTAGATGGCCCTTTGGTAGGTTGCCCTGGCGTTCTTGTCCGAAGGACATGGTGGTATAGCAATATGCACCAAAAGGCGTGATGAACGATGTCTTGATCTGGTCGTCTTCCTTGAGGGATATCTGGTGATAGCCAGAGTAACAATCGAGAAAGGAGAGCAGTTCACAGCCGGTGGTGGAGTCTACAACCTTGTCTATCTGAGGTAGACCAAAGGGGTCTTTAGGGCAGTATTTGTTGAGATCAGTGTAATCAACGCGCATTCTCCATTCTTTATTCTTTTTTGGAACAAGAACAAGGTTTGCTAACCACTCAGGATAATACACTTCTTTAATAAATTCGGCAGCTAGGAACCATTTTATTTCTACCCTAATAGCCTCCTTCTTGTCTGGCGTGAATCGTCGGAGTTTCTACTTGATCGGTTTGCTGGTCGGCGAGATTTTCAAGGAGTGTTCGATCTTCTCCCGTGGTACCCCCGGCATGTCTGTAGGTTTCCAAGCAAACACATTAGCATTGGCACATAGGAAGGAGATGAGTATGCTTTCCTATTTTGGGGTTGAGGTGAGCCCCAATCTTCATGGTCCTGAAGGGGTCATCGAGGCCGAGGCCGACCTCCTTGGTTTCCTTGGACTTGGCGAAGGTGCGCGGAGGCTTCGGCACTGGGATCTCTAGGTCATCGACGGGCACCGTATTGGCATCGGTGACCACGCTAGCCATCTGGATGGAGAGGTCGATGGCTTCGATGAGGGCGAGACTCTCTGTCTCGTAGGCATAGGCGATGGAGAGGTTGGCCCATAGGGCCAGGACTCCTGCAGGTGAAGGCATCTTTAGCACCAGATAGGCATAGTGTGGTACAGCCATAAACTTGGCTAGAGCTGGCTAACCAAGTATGGCGTGGTAGGCGGTGTTGAAGTCGGCGACGTAGAAGTTGATGTGCTCAACACGGTAGTTGCTAGCCATGCCGAACTGTACTAAGAGGGTGATCTCTCCAAGCGATTTGGATGCCCTGCTAGGTACCACACCCCAGAAGGAGGAGTCAGAGGGTGCGAGGTCTCCTATCCTGAGGCCTAGATCCTTTAGGGCTCCAGCGAAGAGGAGGTTCAGGGTGCTTCCACCGTCGACGAGTACTTTCCTGAAAAGCACTTTCCTGACGGTTGCATCAAGAACGAGGGGGAAACGCCCTGTGTAAGGGATGTCCGCCCACTGGTCGGCCCTGCTGAAGGTGATGGGGACCTTAGACTAGGGGCAATACCTGGGGTTGGCGATGGCGTCTTTCGCGTTGACGACGAGCACCCGGTGGGTAGGGAGTTTTTGATCTCTTCTGCTCTCGGTAGTGATGAGGCCCCCGAAGATGGTGGTGACCACTTTGTCGTGATCCTGGAAGGCATTGTTGTTGCCCCTAGGTGGTCAGTGGCCTCCAACTCTGTCGTTGTTGTCGTCGTCTGGCTTTTTAGCCTGGAACTCCTTAGCCAAGCCGAGGTAGTCCATCTTATGCTTGCTATTTTTGTGGAGAGGGCACGGGCCTTTGAGGATCTTCTTATACTGCTCATCATAGTTGCGCTTGGCGTGAGGTTTGATAACGGCGACGACAAAGTGGTCTGGTCGGCGGCGGCGAAATTGACCAGATTTGGACCCTTCTGGCCGATCACGGCCACTATCCCAATGGTGACTGCGGTTGTCATAGCGGCGGTTGCTGTGGCGCTGGTCGTCGGGTCGCTCATCGCTGTGGTGAGTTGGGCGATGAATGCCCGCATCCTCGTTGAAGTGTACTTCAGCCTCTTCGGCGTCGGCGTACTGATCGGTGGTTGTTATCATCTCGCCGATCCCCTTAGGCGGCTTGTGATTGAACTTGGAGCGCAGGTCGTGGTGATGGAGTCCTCGGATGAAGGCAGTGATGACCTCAGCTTCCTTGATATTAGGAATAGAATTCCTCATCTCAGAAAAGCATCTGATGTAGCTACGGAGGAGCTTAGATGGCTTCTGGTAGATGCAGTTCAGATCGTGCTTGGTGCCTGGCCAAGTACACATAGCCATGTACTTGTCGATGAAGACCTTCTTCAGCTCTTCTCAGGATCCGATGGAGTCTGGGGCAAGGCTTGTGAACCAGTTCATCGCAGTTGGCGTGAGCATGACGGGAAGATAGTTCACCATGACGCTGGTATCTCCCCCAGCGGCATGCACAGCAGTGTCATAAGCTTGTAGCCATTGTGTGGGGTTCATCCATCCTTAGTAGGGCTCGACCCTAGTGATTTTGAAACCACGGGGCCACTAGAGTGTCCGGAGTGCCCTTGTGAATGCTCAGGGCCCTTTGGGATCGTCGCCATCATGATCTGCGGTGTTGCCGACGTTGAGTGGCTGGAGGGCTGAGTCTGGATTACCGAACTCTTGCTCATATTCTTGACGGCGGCGTACCTCTTCTTCATGGTGAGAGAAATAGCGCCCTTTGATATGACGTCGCGCATCTCGGAGATTGTTGAGGTGTGCTCGGACGTCTTGTTCAACTTCCTGGACATGTTGGCGAGGGTGGTCGATGCGGTTGCCCATAGCTCCCCCCGGATAGGTTGTCCATCATCATGATGCTGGTCGGTGAAATGACTTCAGCTGGGGCGGCGATTAGATCTTGGCATGGCGGATCGGCAAATCGAACTCGTCGAGTAGGAAGGTCTCTGATCCTGACGGATCTCGTTGACTTGGTAGTGCGCCGCTTTAAGCATGGCGACGACGTTAGCGACTTCTAGCGTTTGTGGAAGCCGAGCGAGCTCATTGGTAGCCACAGCCAAGTTGGCGCTTGGGGTTTTGTAGACGTCGTGGCCATCAACACAGATAAATTTGTCGTCGAGGCTACATTGGAGTTAGCATGGCCTTCCTTGCGAGTCGAGCTGATCGTTGCGAGCAGCCTTAGCTAGCTCAAGGGCAGCTTTGTTTGCTCGATGCTGCACACGGTTGGCATTCCTATTGACATGAGCGGTGCGGTTCTCCTTGGTTTCCCTGTCCCGTGGGGGCTGTCGACGCTAACATTGAAAATTCCACCTCCACGAAAGGGAGGGAAAGGAGGTTGTATGGCGGTGGTTTCGATGATAGTCTCCATAGAGCCCTAGGACTCAGAGTCTAGATTTTCCTTCAGGATGGTTTGGAGGGATGCTTCCGGGCGTCGGTCAACGTGTAGCATGTTGATAGCCGCGCGAGAGCTAGTTGATGATCTGGTTGGCGAGAGGATGGATATCTCCCACTTGGTCAGCGAATTTGCCCCTTAGGGCATCTTGATAGGCGGTGGCGACGCTGGTGAGCCCGAAGGGTAGGGCTATAACAACTGGAGTTTCCTGATCCACCTCTGATAGATCTGAATCAGAGGGTGGTCGGCGCTGGACCAGAGTGGTCAGAGCCAATTTTGCGATGGAGAGGCAATCGATGACCTTCTGTCCAACCTGATCGATGGATGCAATCAGATCGTCGTTGTTGATTTGCCTCCTTGGGTAGCGGGGGAGTGGGCGGCGAATTGTCGGCGAAGGCGACCTCAGAGGTGGTTCCGAGATTGGATCTATAGTCGTAGGTGTTGGGGTGATCGGTGCAATATTGATTTGCACCGGCTCAATGAGCTATCCGGCTCTGTCAATGTTGATGATCCAGGAGATCGATACGACCATGAAGATCTGGCCAGGCTATGGGAGGAACGAAGAGCCTACAAAATGTACCATCTTGTTCGACATGGAAACAACACGCACACCCCTACCTGGCGCGCCAACTGTCGATAGAATATCATCGGCAGTCCTCCGAGGGGTATCCCACGAAGGTAGATTGATCGGCAGAGATGCGTGTAATCGAGAACAAGAAGGCAACAAAGACACGAGTTAGACAGGTTCGGGCCATCAGCATGACGTAATACCCTACACCTGTGGTCTGTTGGATTGTATTAGCTATTGTATGATATTGCGTGTGTTTGGAGAAGGTCCCTGCCCGCCTTATATAGTCTGGGGCGCAGGGTTACAAGTCGGTTAGATCTAGGAGATAACCAAAAAGTAATAACTGATTACAAAAATCATGAGATCATACGTATCCTAACAGATCTCATAGTATCTTTAGGATATCTTTCCGGTGTCTTGCGAGACACGCGGAGCAGCGTCATGCCCCACAAGGCTTCGTCTTGTGGGCTGGGCCACCCCTGGGGGCGCAACCCTTGTGGTCTGCCATGGGTATCCGGGGTCGTACCCCCCACAGATGTAATGTGCGCATTTGTGCAAACATTTTTGTTTATAAAGTATCGTTTACCATTAACTTTGTGCGCACGTGATGGTCCGAGCATTGTAAACCTGAACGGGCTAGACATATCTCAATCCAACCGCGCAAGAGTTACTATGTGCCTCGGTTTGGTGAACCAAACATGTATCAGTAGTGGTAGTAGTAGTCATGAGTGGCTTTGATCTGTATTGAACCTAACTTGTCACTTCGCTCTCGGCAACCGCGCAAGGTTTCTTTGAGAGGAGCAAGCCTAGCCTAAATGCATAACAGAGTAGCCATAGGTGTTGAAATTCTACTACGCACGTATCTGTGGTGAATCTAACTCGTCTTGTTTGCATGTATCTAATAAAATTTGTTGAACTTGCAACAAGCATGCCGCGAGGTGTTCATCTGAACAAGTCTCGCCTAGACAGAAAGTCCAACGGCCATACATTTGGTATCGTCGTGTTGGTTCACCATGGCAGAGAGGTCTAGTATGTTGCCTCGTGTGAAGTCATGTTAATCATCTATAGCTAGAACTAGTATGTCTAGGTAATAGTTAGATGCCTTTGAGTAGTGGGATGGCACTGCTCTCCTCTTATGGTCAGATGGCACTACGCATTTGTGCAAACATTTCGGTTCACAAAGTAACATTTACCATTATTTTTGTGCGCACTTGATGGTCTGAGCATCGTCCATCTGACCGGGCTGGACACTTCTCACTCTTGCCAACCATGCAAGGATACCTTTGTGCCTCGGTTTGGTGAACAAAAAATATATCAGTAATGGTAGTAGTCATGAGTGGCTTTGATCTATGATGAACCCAACTCATGTCTTCAATAAAATTTGTTGAATTTGCAAGAACCATGCAGCGAGGAGTTCATATGAACAAGTGTCGCCTCTATCTAATGCACAATGGAGGAGGCATAGCTGTTGCATTTTTTTACTACACATGCCAGAAAGTCCGTCGCTGTCCATTTGATCTCTCATCGAATAATAAAAAGTGTAGCCATCTCCCGCTAGCTGTTGCATGCCTCTGCAAAACCAACCAAGAGAAATTACTTATGAAAGTAACTCCTCTTCACTCTTTAGTCTACCCCTCTAATATTGTGATTGTGTTTTTAGAGTAAAATAACTGCAGAGGCTTTCCTTCTGTATCCAATTCACCATTGGCAACCACGCAAGGGTGGCTTTATGCCTCGGTTTGGTAAACCAGACACGTATCAGTATAAATACTTGGCATGCTGGTCAAACTGATTAATGATCTCGCCATAGTGGTTGAAGCATGTTGTGTGAAAGGAATGCTTTATGTCAATGGCTTATGCAGTGTATATGAACCTATAATAAGTACTAGTTGCAGTTGAATGGAATAGTCATGTACACAACAGACAGTCCACATAGTGCAGTACTGACACCGATGGACAAAGCATATGTGTCCACTGAAGCACAAGTTGATAACAACTGAGCATACCGAACATGTTCAGAATACAAAGCCAGAAATCCAAAGTAAAGTGCAGTTTTATAATACATGTTCTCCCAAAGATTATACATGAAATCTCCTACAATTCATCGTCATCTCTAGACATGTGATCTCTACCGCCACAGTTACTATCGTCACAACAATTCTGGTTTCCAGTATCATCTTCATCCTCATCTTCATCCTTGCTGCCTTCAAGTATGCCAACTGCTTCCCTCTTATCTCATAGAAGGTCTTCTAAATTGGCTTGAATGACAGTGCCTTCTCCACCATGACTAGCTTCGTGCATAACCTGATCACCATCACCCAGTAGGACTTCATGCTCATTGTTAGAATAATGATTATCTTGGTGCACTACAGGCTTTATTTCATTCATGTCATACATATCCCTATGTTTGGACTTCTGCACATACCACCAATCTTTGCCTAAGGAGGTGTCCTGCAGATAAAAAAATCTTCCTTGCTTGTGTCGCGAGAATGAAAGGGTCATTCTTATACCAGAATGATTTAATGTTGATGGATCTATAATGTTTGTCATCATCAATGCCTACAGACTTCGTAGTGCCATCTAGATTATATCAGTCACAGCGCAGAACAACCACCATTCTATGGCTTTGTATGCTAGAGTTATACATCAACTGAATAACTTCTCTAAAGACACCATAAAATTCCACCAATTGGCTTTCATTTGTGATGGCGGTCATGACACCACTGTTCTGTGTACATAGGGATTTCTCACGGTCAACAATGCTATACCTGACTCCATTAATACTGAAAGCTACACAGACCCGGACTCAGGTATTAGGACCACATGACAGTGCATACAAACCTTCACTGACCTCTGTTGGTTTCTCTCTACGTAGCTCCTTGATCTGCATACAAACATGAAACCACCGTCACCACTAAGTTGTCGTTTAATTCTACTAATGATCGGCCTAACAGAACTAAAATATGTAAATCATGTACATGAGACTTAAACCACTCTGGAAACTCTGCGACTAGCCTACTATCAACATCATCACTTGCCCCTTGTTCCTCTAAAATTTGTCTCTATATTCTATAGCACATATAAGCATTATTATTGGTAACATTTTGTACGTAATATAGAAAACAACAAATCAGCATATAAAAATCATACTTATTGCACATATGGTCCAACCTTGTCGTAGTTATTAAGCACATACCAAGCTAGTTTATTGATTTCGGCTTTATCCTTGATGTCCTTTACCATAATCTGGCCAATGGGCTTGACACCAAGCATGAAAACAGAGGCCTCACCAGGTCCTAGCCTATCATGTGACATATTGTCATCCTAGTTTTATCTTGTTTTAACATCGTCCATAAACCTCTCCCAAAATGTCAACGTCTCACTTTCTAAGCCTCCGCAATTGATCCTTCACGCCTGGTCTTGTTCCTAAATAAATTCTTCAATGTGCCCAGTCGCCGTTCTATTGGGTACATCCATCCATACTATACGGGCCCTCTAAGAAGTGTCTCGTCAGGTAGATGGATAGCCAAGTGCACCATAACATCGAAAAAGGCCGATGGAAAAATCCTCTCAAGCTTACATAAGATGAGTGGGATGTCCCGTTTTAGCTTTTCCACGACTTCTTTCCTCAGAATTCTACTACACAGTTGCCTAAAGAAGTTCCCAAGTTCTAAAATAGCTTCATATACATCTTTGGGAACAAAACCTCTTAAGCCTACAGGTATGATCCTTTGGAGAAGGACATGGCAAGTATGTGTTTTTAGCTTGCCAACTACCTTGGTACCATATACACTTATGGATTTTGCTAGGTTGGCTGCATAACCATCTAGAAACTTGATACCTTTAAGGAAGTTGCAAAATTCTGCTTTGTGTTTTTCCGTCATGACATAGTGAGCTTCTAGAAATTTAAGCGAGGTGCCATGCTACACACCGTGATATTGAGACCTTATCTTCATATCATGCAAATCTAGCCTAGCGTTTGTTGTGTCCTTTGTCTTGCCCTCTACTTTCAGCAATGTCCAAAGAATGTTTTCACATATGTTCTTCTCAATGTGCATGACATCAAGATTGTGTGGCAGCAATAGGTCCTTCCAATACGGCAGCCCCCACCAAGTAGATTTTTGATTAAAAATCACTGGCTCTTCTCCACACTTTCGTTTCCTTTTTCCACCGTGCTTACCTGGGCAGACATCTTTTACCTTCTCAAGTTTCTCAAGGACCTCCTATAAGGTGAACTTTTTCGGCGCATCTTGGTCCTTAGTTTTTCTATCAAAATCTAAGCTCTTCCTCCAAAGGTGATCCCTAGGGAGGTAACGACGGTGTCCAAGGTAGCCTAGCTTTTTTCTTAGGCTCCTTGACAATGGATTTTTGTTGCAATAAATACATGCATAATAACCTTTTGTAGTTTGGCCTGACAAGGTGCTCAACGCTGGAAAATCGTGTATGCACCAAAGCACGGCAGTGTGCAGAGTGAAGCCTTTGTTATTATCATGATGTAGTACATGAAAAGTGTTGACACCCTTCCATAGTTCTTTCAGTTCTTCTATAAGAGGCTCCAAGAATACATCAAAATCCTTTCCTGGAGAGGTTGGGCCTAGGATCAGTAGAGACATAAAGTAATTCGATGGTTGCACACATTCCCATGGTGGTAGGTTTAGAGGCATTACAAGAACAGGCCACATACTATATGTCGAGCTAAAGTTGCCAAATGGATTGAAACCATCTATGGCGACGGCAAGCCTCAAGTTCCTTGGATCATCTCCAAAAGTTTGGTGCTTTCTATCAAAGTCCTGCCATGCCTCCCCGTTTGCTAGATGGCTCATTTCACCTATATTCTTCACTCACTTAGTCTCGTGCCATTCGACGTCCACTGTTGTTCCTCGAGCAGCAAAGATCCTCTACAACCTCGGTATTAGAGGAAAATGTCTCAAAACCTTATGAGGAACCCATCTACTACCATTTTGTATTATCGGGGACCTAATACCGGGGTACCCCAAAGAGGAGGAATCAATGAACCATCGAACGGTAAAAACTCCCAAAAGCGCGGTTACATCTCTTGCCCGACCAAACGGAAGTCTTGTTCTGCCTCGCCCAAGCGCCCATGTGCCCTTAGGACCCGCTCTACCTCGCCCGACGGACGGTGAAGGCGACTCACTTCCTCGCCCGGCAGGCGGAGGCGACTGCTGCCCCCGGACGGTGGAGGGCGACTCCGCCTCGCCCGACGGCTGGAGGGCGACTCCGCCTCGCCCGACGGCTGGAGGGCGACTTCGCCTCGCCCAACGGCTAGGCTCGGCTTCACCCGACCCCCAGGGGGTGCGCTCCGCCTCGCTCAACCCCCGAGGGCTGGGCTCGGCTCCGTTCGACGGCCAAGGGATGACTCCGCCTCGCCCGACGGCTGGGCTCGGCTTCACTCGACCCCCAGGGGGTGCGCTCCGCCTCGCTCAACCCCCGAGGGCTAGGCTCGGCTCCGTTCGACGGCTGGGGGACGACTTCGCCTCGCCCGACGGCTGGGCTCGGCTTCACCCGACCCCCAGGGGATGCGCACCGCCTCACTCAACCCCCGAGGGCTGGGCTCAGCCCCGTTCGATGGCCGGGGGACGACTCTGCTTCGCCCGATGGGTAAAAACTAGGTTTTTACCTCATCCAAACAGCCAATGACGAATCTCGCCTCGCCCGATATCCAGAGGCTGGCCCAGTCTCACCTGACGAACCGCGCCCTGTACCCTCATGATGACGATTGCAGGGTAAGACAAGACGTTCGGGTCAACCGCAGCGTTAGACGCCATGCCCTGCACCCCTATAGGGAAGTACCGTCAGGATGTGACCAGGCGAGCGCTTGGACCCCTCCGGGCGTGGTAGAGCCTGAACAGTGTTGCGGGCGCCTGCTCTCCATCCTACAATGTTGTAGGCGCCGCCCTCAGCCTCTAGACGAAGAACCCGACGCAGACATACGACAACCACTACGTTCCAAGGGCAAACCAACAATCACCACGCCTCCCGACCCCCATGGGGTCGGGGCTCGGCAAATCCTGTCCGACACGCCGCTCGCAGGGGCGGGATGGGACGTACCCACTTGCTAAACAGTGGCCGTGGCATGGCCCACGACGGTCCACAATCGCCTCAATCCTGACACGATCTACCATGATGGCAGATCAGGCGTGGGGAAGAAGGAAGGACCGGGTTCCTCGAAGGACCTTCTATGCTCTTAGTGTTTTCTTCTTCCCCGTCTGTAAAAAACCCTGCTTCCCCTTGATCTATAAAAAGGGAGGCAGGGCTCCCCACTAAGGAACCGATTCTAAACAGGTTAGCACACACACACACACACCACACGGCCAAGCGCCAACAGAGCTCTTGGCGTCCTTCCAATCACTCCATCAGGGACTTGGGGTCTCTCCCTCTCCCAACCGTTTGTACCCCCTACTACGAACCTCATTCGGTGCTAATAACACGAGCATCAACAGACTGGACGTAGGGACATTCAGCCCGAACCAGTATAACCCTTGTGTCCTTTAGCGCACCATCCAGGCCTAACGCGCATCAATTACAAATTTACTCGCCGGTGTTTGTTCGAAACACCGATAGTTGGCGCGCCAGGTAGGGGCCTTTGCGTGTTCCAAACCAGGCCGCGGATGGCTAACCACGACATTAGCTGGGTCTCAGGTGCACACGTGCATTTCAGGAGCCTGGATTTCATCATTGCGGGGGGAGGAGAGTTATCATGGTCGCACGCCACCATCCAATCTCTTCCCTCCAACGGCCTTTACCATGAGAGGCTTCGGCGTCAGCTCGACGTCTCCCATGGACCATGGGAGTCCAGGGAGAAGCAGCATCGCCTCGCCATCGCCAACGGCGACAGCATGGTGCGACCTTCTGGAGAGAGACACATCTCTCCGGAACGACACGTACGGAGCGTCCCGATGGCGCTTCCATTCGGTCTCCACAACACCGCGGCAACCGCGAGCCATCTTCTGGCACTACGCATGGTTCTAACGCCCACGGACAACGAGTTCGTGGGGGTGATTGAACACGACATGGAGTCTCTCCACAAACTCCTCGCCGAAGAGCCAGAGTCATCCTCTAGCTCCGACTCCAGCAGGGGGAGCCATCGTCCTTCCCGGGGATGCTTTGTGATGCAAACCCCCGAGGGACACGTCGAAAGCGCCTCCGGGGAGGAGACTACCCCCGCATTCGACCCCGCCGGGGCAACCCAAAGAGGAGCAGCCGCCCCGCCCCACGTGGGGGTGGAGCAGCTAAGAGACCAAAGGGAAGAGATCGCTGAAGCCGGGCAACAGCTTGCCCGGGAATACGAGAAAGTCAATAAGGAGATCAGACGCCACGGAGATGGTGGGCGCGCACGCACCACTGCCCGGGCTGTACACCAAAGGATTCTCACCAATGACAGGGCTCTCCCACACTTCGCTTGGGCGAGCCAAAACATTGCCGCCGCAACGGCCTTACTTCACGGTCCCCCAGAGGCCGCGACGTCCGAGGATCGCCGGGCCCGCCGAGAAATCTGCACATTGCTCGAACGTGCGGCGGCACAGCAGGCAGAGAGCTCGTTGTCTCGGCGACACGAGCTCGACACCAGCCAGTGCACACCCTCGGTGCATCCCGCCAAAGATGCGTCAGTTCACCAAATGCCACCAGACGGCAGGCGAGACGCTACAGTCCCGGTGCATGAACGCCTCGGCCACAACCGCGACGCGCTCAGCACCATCGACGCCCGCAGACGTGCCTACAACGACTCAAGAGAAGGAGCCAGACATGGCTACCACCCTCGGCGCGGTGGATGCTACGACAGCGGCGAGGACCAGAGTCCGAGCCCCGGCCTCCCAGGACCTCAAGCCTTTGGCCGACACATCCTCAACGCCACTTTCTCATCAAGGTATCGACCGCCCACCAACGTTCCTAAATATTCCGGTGAAACTAACCCCGGGCTCTGGCTTGAAGACTATCGGCTTGCCTGTCAAGCCGGTGGCGCAAATGATGACCACTTCATTATTCGCAACCTCCCACTGTTCTTGGCCAATTCGGCGCGAGCATGGTTGGAGCACCTACCGTCCAACACCATACACAGTTGGGCGGATTTGAGGGAAATCTTTGTGGGAAATTTCCAGGGCACATACAAACGCCCCGGGAACCCATGGGACCTTAAGAACTGCCGTCAGAAGGCCGGTGAGACTCTCCGTGAGTACATCCGGTGCTTCTCACGGCAGTGCAACGAGCTTCCCAATGTCGCCGACGCCGACGTGATAGGAGCCTTCCTATCGGGGACGATCTGCGAGTCTTTAGTTCACAAACTGGGACGCAGGAGCCCGTGAACAACCAAGGAACTCCTGGACATCGCGACCAGTCACGCCTCAGGGAAGGAGGCAGTCGGAGCGATCTTCAATCGCCTCGACAGCAAGGCCAAGCGGGATGAGGACGCCGGCGAAGGCGCCTCCAACCGTTCTGCCAAAAAGAAGAACAAGAAGCAACGGCGCAACGATTCGCTCACAGCCGCTGTCGACCGCAAGGGTAGTCGGAAGCCCGCGGAGGGCACTCCGAACCACTTTGAAAAGATGCTCAAGGGGTTGTGTCCGAACCACGCCTTCCCTGTGAAACACCTGCTCAAAGACTGCGGTCTCATGCGCAAGTTCTTACTCAGGAGCGCCAACAAAGGGGAGCAGGGGAAGCCGCCTGCCCCCGCCGCAGATGATGAGGAGGAGAAGGACGAAACCTTCCCAACGCCGAGTGGCGCCCTTATGATCTTTGGAGGATCAACGGCCTGCGACTCCAAGCGGCGTCAGAAGGTCGCATGCCGTGAGGTCTATACAGCCGGACCGGCCACGCCGGCCTTCCTCCGGTGGTCGGAATCCGCCATAACCTTCGAGCGCACCGACCATCCGGATACCGTCCCACACCCGGGAAGGTACCCGCTTGTTGTCGACCCGATCGTCGGAACAAAGCGACTCACAAAGGTACTGATGGATGGGGGCAGCGGCCTCAACATCATGTACGCCAAAACACTCAACGAGATGGGTGTCGACTGGATGAACCTCCACCCCATCCGAGTGCCTTTCCATGGCGTCGTACCTGGCAAACAGGCCATACCACTCGGGCAGATCGATCTGTCCGTCACTTTTGGGGATCGGTCTAATTACAGGTCTGAAACCCTCACCTTTGACGTGGTAGGGTTCCCCGAAACTTTCCATGCCATCTTAGGACGACCATGCTATGCGAAGTTCATGGCTGTTCCCAATTATACGTACCTCAAACTAAAGCTGCCGGGACTCCACGGGATTATCACCGTCGGCACCTCCTTCCAACGGGCCTACGAATGCGAGGTCGAATGCTGCGGCCATGCAACAGCAATCGTTGCCTCCGAGGAACTCACCGCCCTCAGGGAAAAGGTCACCGAAGAGGCGCCTGACGCCGAGAAAGTAACCGGGTCGTTCAAATCAGCAGAGGGCTCCAAAGAGGTCATCATAGACCCCGGCAGCTCCGAAGGAAAAATGGTGCGCATCGGCACCACGCTCTCCCCCGAATAGGAAAGCGCGCTCGTCGACTTCCTCTGCGACAACAGAGACGTCTTTGCATGGAAACCCTCGGATATGCCAGGTATTCTAAGGGAGGTCGCCGAGCACACCCTAAAAATCCATCTAGGCTCTAAGCCGGTGAAACAACGCCTACGCCGCTTCGACAAGGAAAAGCGCAGGGCCATCGGCGAAGATATAGCCAAACTATTGACCACCGGATTCATCAAGGAGGTACACCACCCGGAGTGGCTGGCAAACCCCATCCTTGTTCGAAAGAAAAACGGGAAATGGAGGATGTGTGTTGATTACACCGGTCTCAACAAAGCGTGCCCGAAGGATCCGTTTCCTTTGCCACGCATAGATCAAATAATCGATTCCACCGCGGGGTGCGAAACCCTCTGCTTCCTTGATGCGTACTCCGGCTACCATCAAATTGTGATGAAGGAATCCGACCAACTCGCGACCTCTTTCATCACTCCCTTCGGGCCGTTCTGCTTCGTTTCAATGCTGTTTGGCTTGAAAAACGCTGGGGCAACGTACCAGCGATGTATGCTCAGATGCTTCGGAGACCTCATCAGGCGAACCGTTGAGGCCTACGTCGACAACATCGTGGTGAAGTCCAAGCGGGCTGACCACCTCGTTACTGATCTCGAGCAGATCTTTGTGAAACTTCGAGCAAACGGTATCAAGCTCAACCCCGAGAAATGCGTTTTCGGGGTCCCGAGGGGCATGCTGCTCGGCTTCATCATCTCCGAGCGTGGCATCGATGCCAGCCCGGACAAGATTTCGGCCATCACAAGCATGGGCCCAATCCAGAACATAAAGGGGGTACAGTGGATCACCGGGTGCCTTGCCGCCCTCAGCCGATTCATCTCACGCCTCGGCGAACGAGGTCTCCCCCTTTACCGCCTTTTGAAAAAAGCCGGCCGCTTCAAGTGGACGCCCGAGGCCCAGGAGGCACTTGACATGGTCAAGCTGCTTCTGACAAAGGCCCCGATCCTTGTCCCCCCAAGCAACGGAGAGGCACTCCTGCTATACATAGCGGCCACCACACAGGTGGTTAGTACCGCCCTGGTAGTAGAGCGGGAAGAAGAGGGGCACGCACTCAAGGTACAACGTCCCGTGTATTTCATCAGCGAAGTACTATCCGACTCCAAAACCCGCTACTCCCAGATCCAGAAACTCTTGTACGCCGTCCTCATCACCAAGAGGAAACTACGTCACTACTTCGAGTCACACCCCGTGACAGTCGCAACATCATTTCCCCTCGGCGAAGTCGTCTGGAGCCAGGACGCCATAGGAAGAACCGCGAAGTGGGCACTCGAGCTGATGGATCAAGGCATAACATATGCCCCATGAATGGTGATCAAATCCCAAGTATTGGCTGACTTCATCGCAGAATGGACCGAGATCCAAACGCCACCGGCGATCGTCGATCACGAGTACTGGACAATGTACTTCGACGGGTCACTAATGAAGAAAGGCGCCAGCGCGGGGCTGGTCTTCGTATCACCCCTCGGGGTCTGAATGAGGTATATGGTCCATCTCCATTTCCCCTCGTCGAATAATGTTGCTGAGTATGAAGCTCTCGTCAATGGCCTACGAATCGCCATCGAGTTGGGCATCCGACGCCTTGACGTTCGGGGCGACTCCCAGTTGATCATCAATCAAGTCATGAAGGAATCAAGCTGCCACGGCGCCAAGACGGCCGCGTACTGCCAAGAGGTCCGACGGCTGGAGGACAAGTTTGACAGCTTGGAACTCAATCACATCCCGAGATGCCTCAACGAGGCAGCCGACACGCTTGCGAAAGCGGCATCTGGCCAAGAGCCGGTCCCCACGGGAGTTTTCGCCAGCGACCAGCACAAACCCTCGGTATGCTACGAAGGGTCGGGGCGGGCCGACGACGGCCCATCCGATCCTACCCCAGGGGCTGACCAACCAGCGGCTCCGCCCGACCCCGAGGTCATGGAGCTTGAAGAAGGCACAACGCCCGACCCTCCGAACGACTGGAGAACGCTCTACCTTGACTATCTTCTCCATGACACTTTACCAGCGGATAAGACAGAAGGCCGACGGCTTGCACGCCGCGCCAAGTCCTTCGTTCTTGTAGAAGGCGAACTCTACAAACGAGGCCACACCGGGATCTTGCAGCAATGCATTCCCGCCGAACAGGGCAAGCTTCTATTGAGCGACATCCACGGTGGGGTCTGCGGTCACCACGCCGCACCAAGAACTCTGGTTGGAAACACATTCCGACAGGGCTTCTACTGGCCCACTGCAGTAGCCGATGCCGAGCAAATCGTATGCACCTGCGAAGGGTGCCAGTACTACGCTCGGTAGACTCACCTCCCGGCCCAGGCACTCCAGATGATCCCCATCATGTGGCCCTTCGCGGTCTGGGGGCTCGATCTAGTTGGACCTCTTAAAAAGGCACCCGGGGGCTTCACCCACCTACTTGTCACCATAGATAAGTTCACCAAATGGATCGAAGCTCGGCCGATCTCTACGATCAAATCCGAGCAAGCCGTGTTGTTCTTCCTCGACATCATCCATCGTTTTGGAATACCAAACTCCATCATCATGGACAACGGCACGCAATTCACCGGCAGGAAATTCATTCGATTCTGCGATGAGCAACACATCCGGATCGATTGGGCAGCCGTCGCACACCCCCGGACGAACGGGCAGGTCGAGCGCGCTAACGGCATGCTCCTATAGGGCCTCAAACCTAGGATCTTCAACCAGTTGAACAAATTCGGCGCACGATGGGTCACCGAGCTCCCCGCTGTGCTCTGGAGCCTGAGAACAACTCCCGGCTGGGCCACCGGCTACACGCCCTTTTTTATGGTCTACGGTGCCGAGGCCGTCCTCCCGATGGACCTTGACTACGGAGCACCAAGGGTCAAAGCATACAACGAAGAAGGAGCCGAGGCATCCCACCAAGATGCCATGGACCAGCTGGACGAAGCCCGTGACACCGCCCTCCTCCATTTGGCCAAGTACCAGCAGGCGTTGTGATGGTACCACGGACGATGGGTATGGGACCGAGCCTTGAACGTCGGGGACCTTGTCCTCCGCCTCATACAGAGCAACAAGGACCGCCACAAGCTCTCCCATACAGGAAGGGCCGTGCACGTCATCATCGAAACACTCCGGCCAGGCGCCTACAAGCTGAAAACCATCGACGGCAAGGTCTTCACCAACGCCTGGAACATTGAACAGCTACGTCGCTTTTACCCCTTAATAAACGCATACTTTTCCTTATTAGTCTTCTGTCTTTACAAAATCCCTGAACTTTAAGTGACGTCCGACCCCCAAAACACAAAGGGTCCGACCTCACTCAGGGGCTGATACAAACTGGTACAAATCGACTATGACTACTACTACGGTCTCCGTGCTAATCTCATCAGGCACAAGCACCAGAAGGAGCTCTTCGTCGCCGTCGAGGGCGTGTACACGGGCCAGTACGTCTACTGCGGCCGCCGCGCCACGCTCTCCATCGGCGACGTCCTACCGCGCCATAGGATCCTCGAGGACGCCGTCGTCCGCAACGTCGAGCATCACGACCGGTGACTGTGGTGTCCCTCCACCAAGGCACCTAGGGACTACGCCATCGTCATCAGCCACAACACTGACAACGGTGCCTAAACGAGGGGCGCCCCCAGCCGGAGGAAGGCCACAACGAACCACGGCAAGGTCAACAACGCTCGACACCCTCCGGCGCTCCCCCTCCTTCAGCGGCGGCGGCAACCTCTCCTCGATGAAGGTGGCCCACACCATCTCATCTACGTTGGATGACCTCCAGCTCGACATCACGCTCCTGACTCACCGACAAAACTGTGAGTATCTCCCTCTAGCATTACCCCCTCTCTCAACCAGGATCCGCCGCGACGCACGAGCGCGCGTATTGGAGAAAGAAAAAGGGAGAAGAGAGGTAGCGGCTCGAGGCGAGAATGAGAAGCGGATGAGAACCCCCCTCCCTCTCCCTATTTAAGGAAGAGGACCAACAGATAAGGAAAGGCGAAAGGCGGGACCGAAAAACTCTCTGCCTTCCCCCATATTCAATACAGGTGGCAAATCAATGCGGACAGGAACCCGATGGGACACGCCGGGACCGACGGGACGCCACGCAATTAATGAGATGCCGCCTGACCAAGCGGGCATGGCCCACCACCACCCACCGGGCGCGAGGACCGGGGCGCACCCGCACAAGCGACTCTCCATTCCCCTAGGTAACACAACGGAGAAACGACCGCTAAAAGATAAGTACCTCTGCTTACTTACTTTAAGCAATAATTTCTTCACCGAGCCACCAACCCCAGCAACGGCCTGGGCACGGACATTACTCGGGGGGCTGTCGAAGGCGTCTATTTGTTTAGACACTCTCTTTGCCCGACCCCTTATTGCAACTAAAAACCAGGAACACGGTGTGTGGGTATAAAAACTTTGAAAACAACTGGACGAACCATCAGACCCCACGCCTCGATGGCTACGGTGTTTTTTTGTTCACCAGCTTAAATCGAACTCATAGTTCCCCGCACCACTAGCCTCGGCTCTCACCTTCTCGAGAGGGGTTTGGAGGGGTCCCCCTGTAGAGCCTCCTTCGCGGAGAGTCTGTCAGGATGACTAAGTCAATCGGGCGGCTCGAATCGCCACCGAGAGACAGAAACAAAAATTACGATGCTCGTGCAGGTCATGCCAACCCCGTCATAAACAACGGACTCGAAACCATGTGGACACATCTGATAGGAGCTTCCCATCGCTCACACCACCGAGGTAACATTAACGAACCCTATTTTCGTTTCAAATTTATCAGATATTAAACTCATGCAAACGCTGCATCGCAACACTTCATGTCGTGTCATGAAGTGGCAGTCACTTCGTCCTATACGAGCAACGAACGACCGAGGTTCGTAGGCCGGCCCGCGAAGAGCTCAAGGCCGCCTCGCGTCAAACAGAGCCAGGGAGAAATAACTGAGACGAGCCCCAGCGGCCCTGCCCGACCCCGCTCAGAAGCGGACAGGGGCGTCTCGACCTTTTCTCGTTCGAATCTAACCCCGAGCCAAACCCACAGAATCTCCACCGATGAGAGGCCAAAGGGCCCCCTGAGCCCATCGAAACGGCTCAGGCATCTACCGGGAGGCGGGTTGGAAAAAAGTGAAATGCCACCAGCAGGCTCTACCGACCCCATCAGCAAATGATGGACCCGGATTTCACACGAACGTACCCGTTAGCGAGCTCATTGAGCGCGACACTCGAGCCATCGAGGCAAGTCTCGTCAACTCAACCCCTCCAGTTGCGAAAACCGAGGACGGGGTAATGCACGAAACATGGCCGACCCCTATCAGACCCCAACAGGGCTCGGGGACTCAAGCCGCTCGATCCGACATCGAGAGACCAAGGTTCGTAGGCCGGCCCGCGAAGGGCTCGAGGCCGCCTCGCGTCAAACAAGACCCAGGGGAGAAAACATAGATGAGCCTCAAACGGCCTTCGCCCATCCCGCATTAAGGCGGACAGGGTCATCTCAACCTTCTAAAAAGTTTGACCCAAACCCCCTGCTGAGCCCATAGGATCCCCGTCAGAGGGGGAATCTGTTGGAAGGCAGGCCAAGGGGTAACGAAACCCCACCCGGGGGCTTTACCGCAAAGCAGCCGGACTAGGTTTTTTCGTCCGAACACCCCCGTTAGTAAGCTCATCGGGCACGTCATTCGAGCCACCGAGGCAAATAACGCCGCCCCAATCCCTCCAAACGTGAAGAAAGATGGGCGGAATGAACACCACAAAACGAGCCGGCCCGTCTCCAGTAACATCCGACCCCCACAAAAACAAGGGGTCAGATCTCACTCGGGGGCTGGTAAAGGTACGAATACCTCCTCTCTCTTACCGAAATAAGTCTCTTTTTTGCCAAAAGGAAAGAAGGTAAGATCAAACAAAACGAAATCACGAAGCAAAATCATAAAACTGTTTCCGAACACGACAGTACCGACATTAAGTTCGCATATTACATATAACTACTCATCAAATTTATTTAACTAACTACTTCCACGAAGGAAGAGCCATCTCTTTCAATCTATCCGCCAGGTCCCGCGCAAAAGGCACCACCGCCTTCTCCATCTCGTCCAGCTCAGGATCTTCATAAACAGGCGCGAAGCCTTGGCTCATCACCTTCAGGTTAATCTCCTTATCATAATGAGAATGGGCGACGGTAAAGGCTTGGGTGATCCCGGCGCAAAAAGCATTTTCCTCAAGTTGGCTCACTCGCGCCGTGATACCCGCAACACGGGCCGCGAGCGGGCTGGTCTCCACCGGCTCCACCACCTATAGGGCGTCAAGGACTTTCCCAACGGCGATCTGCAGAAGGTCGTGCCCGTCACTTTCAGCCTGAAGCACCCCACGCACCTAGGCGAGCTCCCTTTTTAGTCCGGCGGAGACATTCTCGGCAACCTGCTTCTGGGTCATCGTGGTTTCGAGATCCACACGAAGGGAGTCCACCACCCAGCGCACCTCGTCGTGCTCCCTGATGACCCGGTCGCGCTCCTCGCGAGCCACGCTGCCCTCTGAGCGAAATCTCTCCTTGGACTGATGCGCCTCGTCCCGCTCCCCGCGCAAACGATCGATCAGTACAGCGTCCTCGTCCACCTTCTTCTAAAGGGCCATGGCCTCGCTCTCGGCCTTCCGCCTGAGGTTCCGCTCCGTCTCTAGCTCGTTCTGGGCCTCGACAGCTCGCCTATTGGCCTGAGCATCCTTCTCGAGCAGCTCGTCCCGCTCCTTCAGAATTCTGGCGGCTTCTTCCTCTTCAAGCTTCGACCTCGCCTTTAGGTCCTCGAACATCCCGTGAATCTCCTCCGCATCCCGACACGCCTTGGCCTCCCGCTCTGGCGGCGGCAAAGAAGTCATGCATGCCATATCCGCTTCGCAATGGGCCTCTTCGCCAAGGCGGTCCCACTCCACCTTTTGCTCACGGAGGAAACGGGATTTATCCTGCTTCTGACGAGCAATGATAATCTGCAAAAGGAAACCAATATCAGAAGTTCGAAAAACACAAAAACATATGAAGAAAGAAGAAAACAACGAGGAAGATCAAGCCGATACCCGGTCATGGGAACAAAGACCCCAGCGAGACTTCTTCTCCGGCTGGTTCGAGCCTCCATCATGCTCGAGATCCCGGTCAAGGCTCTCCCGCTCCATGCTCTCGGCATGATCGCTGCGAGAGGGCAACCGACGAGGATCCCGAGGGACATCCATCGGAGCGCGGTAGCTCCCCAGCGTGAGGGGCGCGCACGCCTCCCGACAAGGGGGCCGGGGGCGGCTCCCTCCTGGTCCTATGCGCCACCACCACGACGCCCGATGACCCTCTGGCGGTGTCCACTTCTATCCGGACCGCCTCATCCACTACTACCGGGGCCGCCGGTGGCACCGACTGCTCCATCCCCTCGGACGCCAACGCGGCAACGTCCAGCCCCACTGGGCTTGGAGTGGTCGTGGCCATCTCCACTTGGATCTCCGGTGGCGCGAGCTCTGCTCCTCCCCCCGACACCACCTCCGCCGGCGGTGTCGGGCCCATGGCCGGCTGTACCGCGCCCGTCTCGGAAGATACCGCCGGCTCGACAACCGCCGAGGGCGTAGGCTCCACCACAGGCGTCGTCGGATCAGCCAGCACGGCCTCAACATCGGCGCGTTCCTGCCCAAAACAGGGGCCACGTCGGGCAGCACCATCTGTCCCGCCTGAATGGCGAGACTCTTCTTGGGCGCCAGCCCCAGGGAGTGGCCCATCCGCAAAAACCTACACAAAGGTAAGAGGCCTCAGGTCAAAATAGAAAGGCAAAAGGATGAAAAAATGGGGGAATCAGCGGCTTACGCGGACACCTTCGGCCGTCGGGAGCGCTTTGGGGACGAACCCCCAGGACCTTGCCCCAACTCATCTGGATGAGGCCTTTTCGAGCCTGCCCCCTGCTCCGAGGCAGGGGGGCTCGTCTCCCTTACTGCAAGGGGCACGGCACCAGAGTCGCTCCTCTCTACCATCACCACAGGGTCGGCGGAGGCAGGCCCGCCTTCCTCCGTCCACCGATCCTCGCCCAGAACACCGTGCGAAGCGGCGGACTCCCCAGCTTCCACCAACTCGCTTCCCTCCGCGTGGAACGCGAAGGGTCCCTGCGTGGACGGGTGGGCATCTGTCAGCATGCCCTCATCCTCCAGGATGTCCCAATCCACGCCAATGGCTACCTCGCTGTCGTCGTCGTCATCATCATCATCGCTGCTCACGTCTTCCCCTCGATCCTATGCTTCTTGCTTCCGTCGCATCTCCTTCTTCTTCTACTCTCTCTTGTCTTCTTATCCGCTTCAATACGAGGCGATTTCCCCCCGCCAGGGCTTATTCTTCTAAGCAATGAACCAGATCGCTCTTTAAAGGCTAGCCTCCTCGGCTGGTCCCAACATCACAAAAACAAATATTAGAACCAGGGAGATTCAGGAAAAAGGAAAGTCACGGGGAGATAAGGCTTACAAATTCAAAGAACCTAGGTTCCGGCCGCATTGGGGGATGTCCGGGCACCGGATACACAATGTCTAGGACGTCACCAGCAGAATCCTTCGTCGGCTCTGTCGCCTCCTTAACGCGTTGTGCCACTTCGGATTAAGGGAGCGCCTCGTCGACAAGTACCGTCCCCTCGAACGACATCCTGGGCATCATCCGATATAGGGGAAGCGCGCGCGCCATCAGCGGCGCCACCCTCCTCGCGTGGTAGGCGCCAATGATCCCCGCCCCCTTTACACCCCGTTCCTTCAGAGCTTGGAGACCGGCAAGAAGGTCGGCAAGGTGCTTCTTGTCTTTAAGCTGGACGCCCCAAGTCCACGACCCCGGAGCCTCTTCGATCAAGCACCTGGTGTACTTAGCCAGGGTAGCACTCGGGTCATCCCTGACATAAAACCACTGCAAGTGCCATCCCTTGTTCGAGGTCGCCAGACGCATGAGCGGGTAATCCCTCGACCGGGTATGGCGCAGATGAATGCTGGCACATCCCATCGGCACATTCACCTCCTTCCCCTCGACCCGCCTCTTCGACAAACTGATGGTGAAGAAGTATCACCACAAATCAAAGTGGGGATCGATCCTCAGAAAACCTCGCGCACAGGGGCAACAAACGCCGCCATATGTTGAACCCCATTGGGAGTTAGATGTCGCTCTCCACATCATAATAATCCAACACCCCGAAGGAATCTATGCGCAGTATGGCAAAACCCCGCTCATGGAAAACGGCGAAAAGACACAACATACCCTTCGGTGGCGCCGGCTCACCCTGCGTCACCAGCAAGCAAGCCACTCTCCGGACGGCGGACGGTGACGACGGAGAAGGTCGGCGGACAAGGCCCTCCAAACGTCGGGGGGTGATGCCGGATTTACCCTACAACTCCATCGAGGCGATTGGGAGAAAGGGGGGCTCGAGCTCGACGGCGGCGGTGGGGGAGCAGGAGGCTGAAGGCGAACTAGCGATGGAGATCCTAGACGTGAAGATGAGAAGGCAGGGTATAGGACCCCGGGGGTGAACCCCGTGGTTTTATAGGGGCGATGGGTGCGAGAAGGGCAACCGCCCGCCTCGATCTCGAGCTCGCCACGCGCCGTCTGTCACACACGCCATGGGACACGCGCCCGCAGTTCCTATCTTCTCCCGCCATAAACCACGACGGACGGCTCGACTTCCCCAGGCAAATCCGGACTCTCTTCCCCCCCGGGGAAGCACGGGTCATAAAGATTTGTTCTCTCTCTTTGGCCCACCTAGGGCCCGGAGGCTCAGCGGGCGGCCCACCAAGGATGGGTCCGCGAACGACCCAAAATCAAGGGCGTAAGCATTACTGAGGTCTCGATCCGCGGTCAAGCCCTAGTTAGGCAAGTCTTGAATAAAAACCCCACGAACGGGATGCCATGATCCAGCTAACAAGAAAACTTAAATCTTACGATCTTACCCACGGAGGGCCCACGCAAGGGCTCGGGGACTACACCCACCGGTTGCGCTCGCGCGCACCATCTGGAAAGGTAACTCCGATGAGATCGAAGAAACCCCTCGGATGATTCAACCCAAATCACCCAAGGGCTCGGGGACTATTGTCGGGGACCTAATACCGGGGTACCCCAAAGAGGAGGAATCAATGAACCATCGAACAGTAAAAACTCCTGAAAGCGCGGTTACATCTCTTGCCCGACCAAACGGAAGTCTTGTTCTGCCTTGCCCGAGCGCCCATGTGCCCTTGGGACCCGCTCTACCTCGCCCGACGGCTGAAGGGCGACTCTGCCTCACCTGACAGCTGGAGGGCGACTCCGCCTTACCTAACGGCTGGAGGGCGACTCCGCCTTGCCCGACGGCTGGAGGGTGACTCCGCCTCGCCCGACGGCTAGAGGGCGACTCCGCCTCGCCCGACGGCTGGGCTCGGCTTCACCCGACCCCCAGGGGGTGCGCTCCACCTCGCTCAACCCCCGAGGGCTGGGCTTGGCTCTGTTTGATGGCCGGGGGACGACTCTGCCTCGCCCGACGGTTGGGCTCGGCTTCACTCGACCCCCAGGGGGTGCGCTCCGCCTCGCTCAACCCCCGAGGGCTGGGCTCGGCTCTGTTCGACGGCCGGGGGACGACTCTGCCTCGCCCGATGGCTGGGCTCGGCTTCACCCGACCCCCAGGGGATGCGCACCGCCTCGCTCAACCCCCGAGGGCTGGGCTCGGCCCCGTTCGACGGTCGGGGGACGACTCCGCTTCGCTCGACGAGTAAAAACTAGGTTTTTACCTCATCCAAACGGCTAATGACGAATCTTGCCTCGCTCGATATCTAGAGGCTGGCCTAGTCTCATCGGACGAACCGCGCCCTGTACCCTCATGATGACGATTGCAGGGTAAGACAAGACGTTCGGGTCAACCGCAGCGTTAGACGCCATGCCCTGCACCCCTGCAGGGAAGTACCATCAGGATGTGACCAGGCGAGCGCTTGGACCCCTCCGGGTGTGGCAGAGCCTGAACAGTGTTGTGGGCGCCTGCTCTCCGTCCTACAGTGTTGTAGGCGCCGCCCTCAGCCTCCAGACGAAGAACCCGACGTAGACATATGACAACCACTACGTTCCAAGGGCAAACCAACAGTCACCGCGCCTCTCGACCCCCACGGGGTCGGGGCTCGACAAATCCTGTCTGACACGCCGCCCACAGGGGCGGGATGGGACGTACCCACTTGCTAAATAGTGGCTGTGGCATGGCCCACGATGGTCCACAATCGCCTCAATCCTGACATGATCTACCATGATGGCAGATCAGGCGTGGGGAAGAAGGAAGGACCGGGTTCCTCGAAGGACCTTCTATGCTCTTAGTGTTTTCTTCTTCCCCGTCTGTAAAAAACCATGCTTCCCCTTGATCTATAAAAAGGGAGGTAGGGCTCCCCACTAAGGGACCGATTCTGAACAGGTTAGCACACACACACACGCACCACATGGCCAAGCGCCAACAGAGCTCTTGGCGTCCTTCCAATCACTCCATCAGGGACTTGGGGTCTCTCCCTCTCCCAACTGTTTGTACCCCCTACTACGAACCTCATTCGGTACTAATAACATGAGCAGCAACAGACTGGACGTAGGGACATTCAGCCCGAACCAGTATAACCCTTGTGTCCTTTAGCGCACCATCCGGGCCTAACGCGCATCAATTACAAATTTACTCGCCGGTGTTTGTTCGAAACACCGACATGTATCCTCTCATCTAGACTCTTTGCATTTTGGGCATGCTTGTAATTCCTCACGATCACGCCAAAACAACACACAGTTGTTCTTGCACACATGGATACTTTCATAACCTTGTCCCAATTCTCAAATATATTTGAGGGCCTCCTCACATGATTTTGGTACGTTGCTACTAGGGAATGCATCTGACAGCAACGCTAATAGTGCATCAAAATAGCTATTGCTAACTCAATAGTGGGACTTGATATAGAGCGACCTGACAAGGAAGGAGAATCTTGAGAAGGTAGATCTAGAAGAAATTAATTGCTTCAACTCATCCAACACTCTTTCAAACTTTGGGACTCTTCCAGCCCGCTCTTCAGATGTCAATAGGTTTTGAACTAAATCATCAAAATCTGGTAATATGTTATCATCGTGATCCTCTTACTCCTCCTCCTCCGCAATCCAACCATCATGATGAGATCCATGCACATCTAATGGATCTATAATGTCAGTACCTCCTCCCTCTTCCCCATGATGAATCCATGTGGTGTATGTGGGTGAGAATCTGTTTATAAGTAAGTCGTCCTTCACCTCCTACCAAGTTTTAACCACCTAGTTAAGACAATATGTACATAGGCAAGGGATGTTTTGCTCCGGGTATTTTTGTTTAACCATATCCATAAACTCTTCAACTCATGTGATGAACGTCGGCGAGAATGGTCTCCCATTAGCAATCCAGGACCTGTCCATCTGTTGCAGCAAAAGTATGCAAAGTCCGTTAGAGTTTTCACCATTGGGTGGACAATGGCAAAACTAGCATTAGAACAAAGCATACAATGTTCGAGAGTACTAATCTGTGCATTTGTTCATATCATTGTAACACTCTAAAATCATTTTTGGAAATAGAAAATAATTTGGTTTGTTTTTATTTAATTTATCATGAATTATCTAGGCCAAATAATAATTTTCATGAATATTAAAACCAAATATAAGACTTAGAAATATTTTTGTTGCATTCATGCTGGTGCACAATTTTTGTTTGAATGCAGGGCTAGAGTTGCGTGGCTTTGAATTCAAACTTTGTTTGAATTTGAGGTAAGTTTGCAAAATCAGAAAATAGAAAAGAGTTTTCCTTTTTCTCTTTTTCCCTCCCTCCATTTCTGGCCCATAGCCGAAGCTAGCCCAACCTCCCTTCTCCCTCCCTTTTTCCTCTCTCACGCATGGCCAGTCCACCCTGAGGCCTAGGCCACAGCCTGCTTGGCTGCCTCCCCGCCAGCGCCCCGTTGCACCCGCAGTTGGGCCGCTCGGCCCAGCTATGCCGCACCAGCAGCCTTGCCCACCAGCACACTACTGCCGCTGATGGCCTAGCCCCTCTTGTTAGCTCACCCATGCCCGTTGCCGCCTTGGCCCTACCTGGCAGCGACCCAGCGGCCCTTCCCCTACCTCCAGTCGAGTGGACACTGCCGCCGTTTCACCTCGTCGGCAACTGCCGCCGTGAGTGGCCTTAATGGCCACTCAGCCCGCCTCCACCGGCCCTAGAGGCGCACTCGCGACGCCCACTACCTCTCCCAAGCCTATAAAGCCAAGGCTCAGCCCCCCTGAGCTCTCCTTTTCTCACTTCGCCACAACTACCTCTCGGTTGCCATCCCCGGTAGCTCGCCGCCATCGTCGCTATGCCGATGACCTTCAAAAGGTGAAGCCACGCCCGTCCAAAGCAACCCCGTGCACTTCCCTTTTATTTTGCGTGAGCAAAAGCTCACTGGAGTTCACCCTCTTTCTTTGTAGATCTTGTCGCCATCACCCTCATCGTGGTGAGCCCCTATGCTAGCACCATGCTCCCTACCATGTTTGTCGTCGCCTCCGCTTGCCCCTGGTGCAACCTGCGTCGCGAGCCAAGGCCGGGAGCGCCGTATCGGCTGCTCGCCGGTGAGCTCCGAGCTGCCCCCATGGTGCGCCGCCACGGAGACCCGCCACCCTAGCGACCAACTCCTCCCCTACGCTGTCGATCTAATCACGAACGACTGTGATTAGAAGATACCCCTTCGGGGTATAACCGGTCCACGGTGAACCGGTGGACCAAGCCCACAGCGCGGTCCACGACCTCGCCCAATCAGCGCCCACCACGTGGGGCCACGTCAGCGCCACCGCAGCAACTACCCCCATGTCTCACCACTTTTGCAAAAAAGCCCCTGGAGTTTTTAGAAATCAAGACACCGTCCTGATCAGTTCAAAAACCCTTTGTTTTAGGCCCCATTTTTAGCAGTTTAGACCCCGTTTTCTCTTATTTTTAAACGCACAGTCCAGTGCCTCTGTTTTGTATAGAAACCCCTCTATTTTAGGTTTAATTGCGTTTTAGGCCTCGATTTTAGTGTATAGGCCCTTAGAAAAAATATATTTAATTGTAGAAATGTCCCTGAAAATGGTTTTGTTCATAACTTTCTCATTTTAGGTCCGATTAGAGTGATCTTCACGTTCATGTGTTCATAGAAATGAGTAGATTAGTTTTATAAGTGTTTCTCTATATGTTTCTATTGCATGATGTAATGTTCTAATAGAAATATATCTTTCTTGCATGTGATGATTGTCTGGATATCTTGTTTGGTGATGGTTATGCGTATAGAGGGTGAGGTGTTCGAGGAACAGGAGTTTGAGGAGCAGTACCAGGATCAAGCTTGTGAGCAAGGCAAGTATAGTCTATGGTTTCTTTGTTACCCAGCAATCTTTAATCACTTTATACATATGCATGTGTCTAAATTTGATACACCCTAAGGACATGCCTAGAAATACTTGATCTATATTCCTTGTTACCCATGGGAGGTTTTGCATAATAGAAGGATAAGTTTTGCTACGATCAACAAAGGCTTAATTGTAATCTTGACTAATGGATATATGTAACAATGGATAAAAGATGCTTTTTAGCAACTTAAAGGGGGCTAGGGTATGGGTCTTTTTATACTCGAGTTGCTCTTCGTAAGGACTCGTACTTAAAGCGGCCACCCAGGAGGTCCGTACAACCTTAGGAATCACATGGCTCTGATCTTAGCTGTATAACTAGTTTTCTCTAGCTCGTTAGTGGTTACCGAAAGGCGCAAGAGGGGGGCCTAGGTTGCAGAATGGCTTCTTGCCTATCAAGATGTGTGTTGGGCTACGGTCAGGGTGTGCCAGTCTTGAAGGGGGCCTCCATTAGCCTAGCTACTGAAACCTCGTGGCTACTAACTTGTTAGGGTAATTAGTGAAAGGCTTCGTAGTGAGACCCTACCTACTCACCTTGGAAGTGTTAGGGGATCGACGGGCCCTAGGCAAATGGGAATCACGATTCAGGGTGAAAGTGTACACACTCACGGACACGAGTGGCCTGGATCCTTTTTGTATAGCCAGATATGTGGTTGGATGGGAGATATCTTTAATATTGATGTTTATAATTACTCTTCACATGGGAAAGGGTTTTCTCACTAAGTTAGTAACTTAGGCGTTAAATAAAACATGATCAACTAAAATGCTGACCGCTTTAACCCATGTCAAGTCTTTGAGCCTTACATCCCCATAGTTATACTTGTTGAGCATGGTGAGCTGACGCTTGTCGTTGTCACCAATAAAAATCTCGGATGGGTACCAGATGGTGAAAGCTATGAGGAGTTTCCCGAGGACGTCTAGGACCACTGAGGAGGACGTACCACCAGTCGGTGTCCCCGTGGGATGGAATTTTTATAGCTTTTCTACATATCCGCTGTAATAATGCCGTTGGCAATGATGTGAAAGACATGTTCATGAGATGTAATAAAGTTATAATCGTTGTTCGTGCTATGATATCACTTCAATTTGTATTTACATGTGGTTTGGGACTTCCTAGGCCCACATATATTCACTCCATAGTTTTATTTATAAAACTGGGTGTTACAATCATACTTTGGGATAGTCTGATTTTCTATTTTCGTGTGACAAAAGCATTGATTTCAATTGAAATTCATACAGAATAGCCTTTCTTTATATGCTCTTTACTTTATCGTGTATAGAAAATTAAGTCCTATAATCACAGAAGAAGGTACTCATACCTTTGTTCTACGAACTGGTACGGCTCGGCTGCAAGCCGCCTCTGCCGCGGTACACACCTGATCACGCGGACGCCAATGCCACCACGCTCCACGCCATCAAAAGGACGCCTGAGCCACCATAGCAGACCGAGGATCCTCCGCCTCCATCGCCGCCGCCGCCGCCACAAGTCCAGCAGGCACAGATTTGTTTCTACTTGTAGGGGATATATCCTATTTAGGTCAACCTGTAACACAGCCAATAGGATACTATAGCAACTCCAAAGAGATGTCAGCACAGCCAGGCGTCTAGCACAATGGTAAAGATGCTCCAATCCTTGGTCCAGATCCCATGTTCGACTCCTAGGTATCAGACCTTTTTTATGAAATTAAACCCCGACGGCACACATGATACAAGTGACACGCAAACCGTCGGGTCCCACAGGTCAGATGGAGATAGAGAAAGGTTACACATGACATGTAAGCTGTTGGGTCCCAAAGGTCAGATGCAGAAAGACCGAGCAGAGACTTTTATGACGAATTACAAGTGTCAAGTGACACGCAAGCCATCAGGTCCCACAAGTCGGATGGAGATGGGCCATCGGGTTCCACAGGTCGGATGGAGATGGAGAACGGTCCCACAGGTACACGTGTCATGTAAGTCATCGGGTCCCATAGGTCGGATGCTGAAGGGTCCTGTATGTATACGTCAGACGGGGAAAGGACCGAGCGGAGACTTTTATGATGAATTGCAAGCATCACATATGAGTAACTACAGGTCCCACAGGTACATGTCGGATTGAGAACGGTCCCATAGGTACACGTCGCATGGAGATATGTTCGAGCGGAGACTTCTATGATGAATTGCAAGTGTCACGGATGAGTAACTGTAGGTCCCATAGGTACACGTCGGATGGAGAAAGTATCGTGTGGAGATCTATGACAAAGCCGTTCATTATAGATCAAATATTGTTCATCACATATGTGTAATTAGTTCAATGACGAAGCCCTGTTCGTCACAGTTTTAAAGGAGATCGTCACAGATGAGTCGCGCGAGTGATCTGTGATGAAACCATGCGCTCTTCTATGATATTTTTTGTGACGATGCCTGATTTCATCATAGAAAGGGAGGGTTGTAGGATCATCACCACCGATCTATGATGAAACGGAAAAATTCGTCATAAAACGCTCTTCTATGACGGTTTTGAATTCGTCATTAGCATTTTCGTCATAGAAGAGGATATTTCTAGTAGTGTTTACATTGTGTACTTTGGTTGTGTGCTTTACCTTTCTAACTTAGTTGATAGGATTAGAACCTAGGTTGCATAACTTTTTTGTAGTAGAGATAGCAATACACATAGCAAAACTTTAGTTGCACATTTAGATAGATTATTTTTTGCATAAGTTTTGACTAGGAGAAAAATAGAGGCCATAATTAGAACTAGTGTTTAATTAACCCCCTCTTAGACGTCACCACGTCACGGTCCCTACACCTCGTGTTCTCATCCTCGTTGTCGTCCTCCTTCTCCTCATCATCACCGACGTCGTCCTTTGTGGCACCATAGGCATCATCAAAGAACTGCTCCTCCTTGAAGTCCTAGGGAGGACTTCGATCAGGAGAGTTGTAGTCATCACTGGAGCCCTTGTCGCTAGAGGGCCAGCCTTGCTAGAACTCATCCTCGTCAGTAGAGGAGTCGTTGTCGCGAAGTTTGAAGAAGTCGACCGATTGTGGATGTTGGACGAAGGGGATGAAGAAAGAAGAGGGGTGGTATCAGAGGGCAAGTGGCGTGAAGAATATGTAGAGGCTTCTACCTACAAAAATAATGGTGATGAAAGGGCATTGGTAGTTGTGACAGTACTAAACAACCACAAAGACTGCTCACCGCCGGTCCACCACTGGCCGTTTAGGACCGGTGGCCATAATGGCTATCACAGTTAGCTCTATGTAAAATCCAGTAGAGCTACAAACACTAAAGATCACCACTAGATCTAATGGTTACCGGGCAATGGTTTAATTGGTATCCACGCCTCGTCGTCCATCCAACCGACGGTGAAACAATTTCACCACCGGTGATTACATAACTAACGGTGATAATGGTGTTGCGATAGCTCATTCTGTAGTAGTGTTCGCTTTGCTCCTCTCATCTTCTCCAATGTTGAGCACTTGATCAAATTGTGGGCAACACCATCTCTACCATGGATGTTACCTTGCTCAACTCTTGGTGTGGACTTCACCTAGCTTAATCAACACTTAGCAAAAGGTTAGTCCATAAGTTGTCTCAATTACCAAAAACCAAATATGGAGCTTTCACTGAGACTCTTTCGTAATGCTTGGAAACAACCCTAACCAAGAACTCTCGGTCAAATCTCCGGCGAGCCTGACAAAGAGCCTCGGCCAAGTCAACAGGGCAGATGGTCTTACCGCGTGTCCAGTCTTACCACTAGCCTCTATATAGCCCCTCTAGTGCTAGTTAGCTTGGCTGACCAACCCATACCTATATAGCCCAACATGCCTCGTAGTCAGCTTTGCCTATAATAGTATCTCATAGTGTAATGCCAGTGACATAGTATGTTGAAGTATTTTTACATATGAATTTAGTGGTGCTGAATTTGTGTGATTAACAAATGTTAAAAAGTTTAAATCTGAGGGTCTATTTAGAACATAGGAATTTCGCAGAAAATATAGAGAAATTTCAAAGAAATCACTTAATTTTCTCACAGGAAAAACATAGAAAAAAATTGTGCACTTGAAAGGCGGCCTTAAGGTTGCGTGCACCTTATATTAGGAAAATTGAAAGAAAGAAGTACAATGCCATAAATCTTGTGTAAGAAAAATTACAGAGGAAGAGGATGGATCCACGTGGTACGGAGCTGCGCGGATGGATTGGACCCATGAGCAGCAAACGAGAACGAAACTGGCGACACCTGCGTGCTTACAACCAGGCACCAGCGACCCCGACCGCGACGACGCAACAGCATGCAGGAACTCAGACCGGTCGGACTCCACGCCGACGCACCGAAAAAAAAGAGAAGAAGATAGCAGCAGAGGAGGCGAGGCGAAGGCCCAAACGTTCGGGGGCGAGCGGGATTTGGAAGCTGCGCAACGCGCATCCCAAATCCCCCAATCCCGACGCCCACCCGACCCCGTCGCCAGATCTCGCGCCCCCTCCCCGGGGCTCGATCGGATCAGCGGCGGCCGGCGATTCGGGGACGGAGAGATCTCGCCGAGGCTTGGGCCGGGCCGGGCTGGTGGGAGCCGGGGAGCCATGGCGTCGGCGCAGGCGCCGTCCTCCGCCGCCGCGCCGTCGCGCAAGGATCATCTCGAGGCCGGGAAGAAGCGGGTAGGTCCGTTGTTGCCTGTTGCTTGCGAGAAATGTAGTCCTTGTGTACCCGCAATCGCTGATTGGGCAATATGTTAGGAACGGTGTAGACAAACTAGGGGCATCCTGTCGATTAGCGCGATGACTGGTGTGCCATTCAATCGGTTTTGCACAGGGTAGAGAAGCCAAATGCTATCAAACTTGTCTCAGGTCGTTTTGCGTGTGGTAGACAAGCCAAACGGTAACAAATTTTGTCTCGGTTGTTTTGCTTGCCGTACAGATTTCAAATGCATGAAATTTGCCACGTTACTTCAGGCCCAGTTTGCAACTTTTTGAAATTTAGCTGTTTAGATCTCGCTTGAACGCCGATATGGCAAAAAAAAATTCACTAGACATTAGCTCTGGAATAACAATGTTCTGTTTTCTCTGATCCAGCTCGAGCAGTTCCGCAAGAAGAAAGCGGCGAAGAAGGCCACTGCAGCTAGCGCAGAGCAGGCAAAAGCGCCTGCTCTTGATGTAGTGGAGAGCCTTCCTCCAATTGCCAATACTGGTAGCTTGGAAGATGGGCCGGTGTCTGATGTAGAGCCAAACCAAGCGAGCACGTCTTTGGTGCCATCAGCTGTATATGAGAATGGCCCAGTGAGTGCTTCCAGAGGTGCAGAATTCCCGTCAAATGGTCCTGTCACTGTAAATACTTCTGTTGGTGTTAGTAATGTTAGACCCCAGCAAGATGCTGTTAGTGATGGAGGAAGTAAGTTCTATGGGAACTTAAGCTTCTCTGACCTTGTTAATGGTCATCATGAGAACTGGAGAGGTGACGAAGCCCGTAAAAGGGACGAGCACAGCCCTGACAAGGATGTGCAATCAACATCTAAATTAAGTGCTTTTGGGAACAACAGCAGTTTAACTTTACCTTCTTCTGACAACGCGACGAGTTGGGGAAGAAATTCTTTATCAAGTCAAGTACATGATACCGAGCAATCTAGTTCATATTCATCCAGCACCCTTTTTGGAAAGTCTGAAAATGCCTACACTCAGGATTACTCCACAAACAATGATATCTTTGGTCAGTTGAGAGGTAAATTTGAGGCCTTATATTCATATATGCTGAAACTACAATATACAATATTTAATAACTTGAGCCTGGGGCTCTTCTGCTCTTCATTTTTTCCTATGTAGCTACCTCCAAAGACTCTTCCCAAGTGGAGCAATCTGTGTATGCCAGCACTCAGGATTATGGCAATGCCTTCAATAGTTCAAGGACCCCTGATACTGTAGATCATGATACAAATGTTGGAATAACTCGGACATCTGCAGATTCCACACCTGTTAATTTTGAAAGACAAGATCCTTTTCTGTCATCTGGTTATCCAACTACATACACTCGATCAAGGCCATCGTTTCTTGATTCGATTGGAGTACAAAGAGCCCCTCCAACAACTCAAGCTTCATATAGGGAGCCTGCAAAGGCTAATCAACTATCCAGCAATTCATATTATCAGAGTTCATTTTTGCAGCAATCAAATCAACAATCCACTGGAACTAATGCTACAGATATTTCTCTTGCATCAGAAAGTCAGAAATATAGTCATGAAAAGGGGTCATATGGCAGCTCCAACCCTCCTGATTTCTCACTTCCCAAAGAAGAAAGAAGTATACAGCATGGTAATCAAACATTCCAAAACTTCACAACTCATGGGAAAGATGATGATTTTGCAGCATTAGAGCAGGTGATGAACGTTTAAACAGCCCCAGCCAGCATACGATTTGTTACATATATTTTCTTGAGAATATGATATTATTATACTGACTAGAGCTGTCATGGTATATAATAGTCATAATACAAAGAATCTAACTGTTTCTTTGTATTTTCTGATTTTAGATTTTATGCTACTAACATGAAGCGCTAACTGTTGGCCTAGTTGTTGTTTTATAGTAAACTAAAATCTCTGAAAAAGGAACATATCTCCAATATCTACTCTGTGGGTTCACTTAATGAGTGATACTGTACAACTTATAACTAGTCACTTCTTTCTGAGTTACTGTTATTATGTGCCTCATAATTGTTTCCAGACTCGTAAATGGCACTATTATGTGTTCTTTGTTGTCAAGATCAATTAGTTAGCTTTACCTTGGATATGTATATTTTGACTTATCTAAACATTTATCTCTGAAGTCTTTATCATTAGGAAGTTAGTAACTTGTGCTGAAAAGATTACATATATAATTTTTTTGTTTAGGCCCATCGACATACTACTAATAGCTTCTCTGGTTTGGATGCCAGCTCATTGAAGATTTGACAAAAGAGAAGTTTTCCTTACAACGTACTGTTCAGAAATCTCAAGAGCTAGCAGAAACTTTGGCCACAGATAACTCTGCATTAACTGATAAGTTCAACCAGCAGGTCTGTGCAAATTTCCCTGATGGTTATCAGAATAGTTTTAAAATGGATTTGTATCATGAAATTTGTCACTGATGACCCATAGATAGGATGATATAAATTCACAACATAGGGAATATCTCCCCCCACCCCCGTCTTACTTCTAGTAAAATGGACAAGGCTGTTTGCTTAACTTTGAAACTAGCATCTTCCATGATTGATTAAACAAAAAAAAAAAATCTGGTTGTGCTGTAATTTATTAGATGCTAAACTCACCGGTATAGCTGTCAGAAAAAAGTGATTGCCTGCCCAGTTCCTCATTTTATTGTTGGATTCAACTTCTTGGGTAGTATATATTCGCAGAATCCTAGCAGTTAAACTTAGCAGTAATAACAGTGCTATAAGGGCAGCTAGAACTAAAGCCACAGGTGATAAGTTTGATCGTATTAAGCAACCCCAAGACTTAAACCAATCAGTTATCTCTAATGCTTGATCAATACTCATCTATATGTTTATATATATTACATCTTGCTTTAATAACGATGAAATAAATATTGATACATGTGCTTGTATCTGGTATTAACCAAAATTAGTATACTGTATGATCCTTATTTCATAATTTTTAAATATCAGGCACATATAATCAGCCAATTGACATCTGACATGGAGAGATTGCAGGAAGAAATTCAAGCTCAACTGGTCAGACCTACTCTACCTTTTCTAGTACTTAAATTCGGGGAAAATGTATTCTCAATATTAGAACTAAGTAACTGCATTGCCTGTTATGTCAATATTGATATGGATTGCTTGGGGAAATCGGGGTAAAGCTCTGAGGACTAGGATAAAGTCTAGATCACTCTTGTTGGCACCATGCTTGATCTTGGTCATCAGGAGGTTCTAATAACTGTCTATCTCTTTGCTTAATCCCCTAGCACTAGATACTATTTTATAAGAAGAATGAGGTTAACATGGCTATTGGACTCAATCTAATCTAACTTTGCCTTCAAAGTCAACCACTCAAACAAAAGTAACACAAACTACTTGTACCTACCGTCTGTTCTGTGGTTTTCAATTATCAAACATCCAGGGATTTCTTGGATCGTTATCTTGTACATGGTATGCAAAATGTGTTTGTCTTTTGGTGGCTGACATGGTCATGAACTGGAGTCAACAACAACAACAACAACAAAGCCTTTAAGTCCCAAACAAGTTGGGGTAGGCTAGAGTTGAAACCCATCAGAAGTAATCAAGGTTCAGGCACGTGAATAGCTGTCTTCCAAGCACTCCTATCTAAGGCTAAGTCTTTGGATATATTCCATCCTTTCAAGTCTCCTTTTATTGCCTCTACCCAAGTCAACTTCGGTCTTCCTCTGCCTCTCTTCACGTTACTATCCTGGCTTAGGATGCCACTACGCACCGGTGCCTCTGGGGGTCTCCGTTGCACATGTCCAAACCATCTCAACCGGTGTTGGACAAGCTTTTCTTCAATTGGCGCTACCCCTAATCTATCACGTATATCATCGTTCAACTCGATCCCTTCTTGTATGACCGCAAATCCAACGCAACATACGCATTTCTGCGACACTTAGTTTATTGAACATGTCGTCTTTTCAGTGAGGCCAACATTCTCGCACCATACATATAGCAGGTCTAATCGCCGTCCTATAAAACTTGCCTTTTAGCTTCAGTGGTACCCTTTTGTCACATAGGACACCAGACGCTTGCCGCCACTTCATCCACCCTGCTTTGATTCTATGGCTAACATCTTCATCAATGTCCCCGTCCCTCTGTAGCATTGATCCTAAATATCGAAAGGTATCCTTCCTAGGCACTACTTGACCTTCCAAACTAACATCTTCCTCCTCCCGAGTAGTAGTGCCGAAGTCACATCTCATATACTCAGTTTTAGTTCTGCTGAGTCTAAAACCTTTGGACTCCAAAGTCTCCCGCCATAACTCCAGTTTCTGATTCACTCCTGTCCGGCTTTCATCAACTAGCACTACATCGTCCGCGAAAAGCATACACCAAGGGATGTCCCCTTGTATGTCCCTTGTGACCTCATCCATCACTAAAGCAAACAAATAAGGGTCATGAACTGGAGTATGCTGAAAAAATTGTACTCATTTAAATCCACAGCAACTGATTGCTATGAGCCTATAAAACAATTGTCACTAGGTCAGCTGTGTTATGTTTGATTTTTCAGTGACCTCTCTGTTAGTTAGGCATAACGTTTGTGATTAGCACTATATATCAGTATTTGCTGTTTAATTTTTGTCATCTCTGTGGTACATCTGTCTTCATATACTGTTAGAATCCTTATATTAACCCTATTTATACAACAGCTGGCGCTGGAGTCTGTCAGGACCGAGTATGCTAATGCACAACTAGAATGCAATGCTGCAGATGAGAGGGCAAAAGTGCTTGCAGCTGAAGTCATTCTACTAGAAGATAAGGTGCTTTATTATCTTCTTGCTTATTTTGTACCGTTATGAAGCTTCTTGAAAATGCCTGGCAGCATGGCAGATTGTTTAGAGTATGTTATGTATGCAAAGTGTTCACATGCCTGTTCAGTGTTCACATGCAGTACAGGAACTAAACCTATAATTTGTAATCTTTGGGAAATGAATTGTATAGGTACGACCATATAGGCGGGGTTCATCGTATCATTGTAATGCGCGGCTTGATACTAAATGTTTTGTTGCTGAGATCTTAAGGATGTTGAACTCTCTCTTTTCTACAGCAATATCGGGTGCATTGTATTTTTTCGAGTTCTTCTTAATGCAATGATACACAGATTTTTGCGTATGCGAGAAAAAAATTATTGTTCCACATCCACTCTTTATGCTAGGCACGATCATGCTTATTTGCCTATTTGGTCTTAATTTCATAGGCTAGTTTGACTCTAGCATTTACCCTGCATTTTTAGTGAAACTTGAAAATTATGCAAACTTTAACATTTTCAGCCAAGCCCAACTTAAGCATTGGCTCGTGGAAGTTTGATTTTTAATTTAATCTTGTAGGCTTTGAGACTGAGGTCAAGTGAGCTAAAACTTGAAAAGGAAATCGAAGGTTTACATTCTGAGATTTCTTCTTACAGGTGAAATTGTGTACTGATTTTACTAAGCCCCATGCTGCAATTGTATGACTGCCAAGATATTTGTGTTTAATGATATGTGAAATGGATCCTAACGAAGTATAACGATTGATTGAAATCCACATTTTTATCCACATTGGCATTTTTGAGGTGCTATGCAAACAAACATGTCATATTCACCTTAAAAAATACATGCCAGAATACCGTAAAAAAAAACATGCCAGAAACTACTGAACACATGAATTGAACTTCCAGGTATTGTAATGGATTTTTTTTTTACTATTTTTTCCTATTAATCATCTGCAGGCGCAAAGTTTCTAGTCTAGAAAAGGAGCGCCAGCATCTCCAATCTACTGTTGAAGCTCTTCAAGAAGGTACATCTTCTCATTGCGATCTAACACATATAATGTTTGAGCTCTCTTCTTTCTCAGTTGATCTCTGAAATTTTCCTCTAGTCAATCCTAGAGTATTTGTTTACATCTTGCATACACATTGATGTGCGCTTGTTTTTGTCTCGTGCGCTGATATGCCTATTTTTCGTTTCTCTTCTCTCTGTTTGGACAGAAAAGAAGCTCCTATACTCTAAATTGAGGAACATTCCTGTGAATGAGAGGCCAACAACTACTGTAGAGAAACCTTCAGTTGATAAAAGGGATGCATCTACGGCAACAGAGGATTTAGGTGTGAATACTAAGATCTCTTTATTTCTTTATCTATATCAATGAATATCAACTATATTTATGGATGCTCTAATGGGTTTATTACTTTATTCAGATACTGGGGAGCTCAGCTCTTCAGAAACGCTGACCAGCACTGTTGACACATTGGAAGATGCTGGAATTTCTGTTAGGCGTTCCAACATTACGTCTGATTTTCCTTCCTTGGAAGAGGTCTCATCTAGCATTCCGGATGATCAGCTTAGAATGATCGACAACATCAATTCTTTGATGTCAGAGGTAATCTCTTTTATTTTCATAAACGTGGAGCTATCCTTATACCAACCAGAATTTCTCAAATAACCTACTTGATTTTTGGTGTAAAAGCTATTGTGGTTATGATATAGTTTTTTCGTATTTGCAGTTAGCAGTGGAGAGAGAGGAGCTGCTGCGAGCACTGAGAATTGAGTCATCCAACTGCTCCAAGCTGAAGGTATTGTCTGCCTCTTACTCTCTTATGCAGCATCTAGTAATGTAGGTGAGATGCCTGTTTCATGACATAGTTAAGCCCTGGGTCTATTGGAAAACATGTTTGCTGACCAACATGTGAAGCAAGACTTGTGTTACTTCTGTAATTGTGCATCTATTAATGCTGTTTACTCTTATATCCTGCAGGAGTTGAATAAGGACCTAACACAAAAGCTGGAGATTCAGACACAGAGGCTTGAACTATTGACTTCTCAAAGGATGGCTAACGCGAATGCCCTGGCAAAACCAATTGACACCCGCTCCATCAATGATGCAGCAATTTATGCGGATGAAGGAGATGAGGTAAGTGTTCTTCACCAAGTAATTTGGTAGTTGATCCTAGCACATAATCCTTGATGGAAAATTCCATGCTGTCACGTTGTGTCCCCAGAGTATGATTCCAGTGTTCTTTTTTTGTAGCTTGAATAAGAGTTAGCTAAGAAGACTGAACTTTACATATGCATATTAAGTTCATATCACCCTGAAAACTACTCCCTACATTTCAAATTATAAGTCGTACTGGTTTTTCTAGGTATCTAGATATAGCGTAAATCTAGGTGCATAGCAAAAGTTATGTATCTAGAAAAGCCAGGATGACTTGTAATTTGAAACATATGGGGTATCTTTGTAGACGTTTGACACTGGAATATGACTCAGGTTGTTGAACGGGTGCTTGGCTGGATAATGAAGCTCTTCCCAGGAGGGCCAAAGCGGCAAACCAGCAAACTTTTGTAATGAAAATAGAGCTCCTAGTATACCAGATGTTTCTTTCATTTAAGGCTTGTTTAGATGAAAGGGGTTGCTCTAGGAGCACCAAGTATTTAGTTCAAATTTGAACTAAATTTTAAGGAATCTGTTCCAAATTCCCAATATCTAAACATGCCTTTGTATAATCCTTTTGTTTGCCCGGTTTTGCTGATAGCATGGTGAGAAGCTGTATATTGGAGCCATTCAATGTAACCAATTCTTTTTTTGACAGAAGATACTGTACTTCCCTGGAGTATGGGGCTGCAGCCTGTATTGGCAAAGGAAAAGAATAGTCGTAAAGAATAGACCCTTTTGTATCCATTGAACATTTTCTTGCATTATACGAGTTGAATACGCAGCCTGTAATTGTTTACCATTCATTTGCACGTTAAACTATCAAGGGCCAGCTCACATCTCGACGCTGGTAGGCAGGCAGTACAGTACTGGTGGTAAAGTACTTGTCAACAACAGGTGACCCATAAAGATATCCAAACGGAAAATGGGTCTTCGGTAACTTCGGTAGTACTGTATCAACGTATACAAGAGATTTATTTTAGGTGTCAATAGAGATATAACCTAAATCTGAGTATTATCATCTCTCCTGAAGATCTATTTATAGAAAATGTTTTTTTTTGTGTCTTGTTGTTAGAGAAGATAAAAAATGGATATTAAACTCTTTGTCTGTAGCGCTATCCAAACATAAAATGAGTCTTGTATTTTAAGTACCGCTGTTGGAGATAGTCAGCCTGTTCGCTTGTTGGTTTCAATCAGCCCAAATCAACCAGCCAATAGTGTTTTTCTCTCACAATAAACCAGCACCATCCAGTCCAAATCAGTCCAGAAACCAACCAGCGAACAGGCCGAGTCTAAGAGATGGCAATGATACACGCGTTTCATGCTGCATATCACAGTATTGTTTAGTCTTCCGCCTTTTATTATTACTATGCAGTTGTGCCCAAAAAAATAAAGACCCTTATATATTATAAAAAAAAATCGTGCCTTTCCTGACCGCTCAATAAATTTTGCAACCCAAAGGCCGTCGAGGTCTGCTATGTCCATAGCTGCTCTGACGAAGAACTACAAATTTGCAACAAACAAAGGAGCAAAAGTCCGACAGAAATGGCAGAAACCCCCGGAAGGAAAGGTGAAGGTGAATGTAACCTTTGACGAGAGTGTTGTTTGCGTGAGTGTCGGGACAATCATAAGAAACAGTGTGGGGGTTGCTATAGCGGCTTCTCACAGCTACATTCCTCATCTGGTAGATGCGTCAATGGCGGAGGCCTATGCCTTGAAAGAAGGCCTGATGCTAGCACAATTTATTGGATGCAATCGGCCTATCCTCCAATCGGATTGCATGGGGGTTGTCGAAACGATTAAGGATGGAGGTTTCTCGGCAACATTAGCTGCGTCTCTGAATGATGAATGTAACATTATCTGGAATGGTTTTCAGAAAATATCCATTGAGCATTATAATAGGGATGCAAATCAGGTGGCGCATGAACTAGCAAGAAGAGCTATGCAATCTAAGCAAAATTATAATTGAGACAATGAGCCCCCTAGCTTTATTCTAAACTTTCTGATTAATGATGTAACCACACTCAATGAATAAAGCTTGATGATTTGATAAAAAAAAATTGCAACTCCTTCGGCTAGTACTGTTCCATGAAGCTTCATGCAAACTCAGGCTACTCAATTGACAACGGTGGTTGTGGTTCCAGTGTGGTTGGTGTCTTGTCCTGACTCCTGACCAGCGAATAGACGCAGCAGCTAAAGGAGACTACTTCCTGTTGTGGGTAGGAACGTTGTGTGTAGGGACGCTGAGATAGAACTTTGTGTTCTTGAAATCGTCTAGTAGCGGATTGTACCCATCTTTGGTCCTCGTCTTCAGCGGCAGGCCAAACTCCTCCATGAAGGCTGCAGTATCAAGCTGAATTTGCACGATGGCCGACACATCAGTTAGTCCAATACGCACAGGCAGCCTGCAGAGCATCGCTGGCATGCAGAAGGTGAGAACTTACTATGATCGTCCTCCTCTTCTTCACGGGTTTGAATGCGCCAGGATTCTTCTGCTCCTTTGAGAAGCCAGAGCAGTGATGGTCGATCTGCTCCAGGAGCCGGAAATCGGTTGGGAAGAAGATGTCCGCGTCACCCTGCCGAGTAAATACAAACAAGTGATGCGACACTAGTTTGATACAGGTCGAAACAACAGAGCAGTTATGGTCAATTGGCTCCAGACGCGAGAAAGCTGTTCGGAAGTAATAACCGCATCACCTTGGCATGCAACCAGGTTTGTTGGCTCATATACAGCACCTTAAGAGCAAGTATACTAAATAGCTGTAGGTGGGCTATATGCTGAGGTGGAAGAGAAAGAAGAGGAAAGAGAGAGGAGAAACGATCTGTAAGTTTATAGCCGGTTTAGACACAAGAACCAAGAAATTTTGTAAGAGAGATAAGTGGGCGATCATCATAGTGAAGAGCTAACTACCATATGGATTGGTTGAGAGATGGACTGCATAGATCCATATAGCCAGTAACAAACTGTATTATTAGCCTTGCTCTAAGAGCGAGTATAATAAAGGGGGCTGTCAACGAGCTTTATGCTGAGGTGGGATAGGAGAAAAGTGAGCTGTAGGTTTACAGCTACCTGATGCACGAGCTCTAAAAAGCATTGTGAGTATTAATGATGAAGCATGTCCTAGTAGCGTAGCCAACTGCTATATAGACGGGGTTGATAGATGAACTATAAATGTATGTATAGCCAGCAATTGGTTGTATTATTAACTATGCTCTAACATGGTAAAATGGTAATGCATAGCAGTATATTTGCTAAGAGTTTTTAGTGTGCCCCAGCCCCATCTGATGGTTTATTCTTAATTTGCTACTGCTTGGTTTGTTATGTCGCACTGCCGAATCCAGCTAAATTTGTTTACTGGTTCTAGTAAATTTCGCAGTTATAACCCAGAAAACTACCCTCCCAGCTGACTACTCCCTCCATCCTACAGTATTTGTTTATTATCTTAGGAGAAAACTCTCCACAATACTGTCCATTGAGGATATCAAGGGTGCACTTATTGTAGTATTTCCACTATCTACCACTAATTAAATGCTCCGGTAGAAAAGGCATGGTTGTATATAATATTATATTTACATTTATGGGTGCTCATTTCACATTGTTTTCTTTTTTCATGAAACTAGTACTTGGTCTGCGCATGGTGAGCTGTGGACAAGTATTGCAAAGCAAGGGAGTGATACACACAAATATGAAAAAGTAAGTGCTTTTGAAAAGCCATCCCAACGGTGGTCTTGGACAGCTAAGGTTGATAGATTGACTGACTATGGCATGTGGACACATGATCAAATACGCGAATAAAAGAAAAATGGCTATATGTGTACCTGAGCATCAAGGTAGTTGCGATGATCTGATGTCTTCCCATCCTTCTACAAGGGCAAAACAAGCTAAGTGAGATGATCAAAAGCAAAGATCATGATCCTCAATTGTGAATAAATTGGTAACTGTATGGCACGCAACAAAACTTGCAATCATTCTTACGGTAAGTGGCCTTTGAAGCCTAGTTGGAGAAATGAAGTAGTTAAAAAAACTGGAGCTTTGCATGCTTGATAAAGTTGTAGTATATCAGGACACTCACCTTTGACGAAACCAATGGAGCCCTGTCACCAGGTATGCTAACATCTGGAAGATAGCTGAAATCTGAAGCAATAAGGGACATACTCGGTAAAGCTTGATGTAGAGTATCCATTAGTTTCTGCGAAAGGAATTAAAGATCAGAAATAGTTTTCTGAGTCCCAGAACATCCATAAAGATCTAACCTCGCAAAGCTAGAGTTTTTGGAAAGGCATACCAAGCAGCCAGTCGGCAACCAAGCTCTACGAGGCTTTGGGAATACTTTTGATAGAACTCCTTTTGCAGCAAATGCTAGTTTTTCACTGACAGAAGCTTTGTCTTCATTCATGCCAATAATATCAACACAGCGGGAAATTAATGGGTCTTGTAGTGGCTTATAGACTTCAGAGACTTGTGAACTTTCTTCAGAAAAAAGGCATGCAGAACAGATATACATGTGAAATTAAGGATAAGTAGCTATACAATTTTCTAAAATAGCAGAAAAGACTTCGATCATTAATAATACCAAGTTACAGATATACATTCAGTATTTTAGTTAAAAAATAGCCCTAAGCACAGGGATGGCAGATATGTTCTACATAGGGAAAAAGAGGCAACCCTTCAATGATACTATAACTAAACAGTGAACTTTGTAACACAAAGTCGAGCATAACAGAAGCATGTCATGAGGACACTGTATAACAACACACAACCTTCCATCCCAAAGAACTTCCCCTGGTTTTTTCTATTAAGAATTGAAACATATTTTGCAATCACCATGCAAAATCATCAACCATAGACTAGTAGCAATGGAGTGACGGTTAAATGGTTTGATAAAAGGATCCTGCCAAATATTTGTATTGCGTAGTATATGATATGCCTGCTTCTTCAATCACATTTACTCAAGTCTAGAATTTTCCAATGTCCTCAGTTGAAAACCCACATAAACAATAAACATAAGAGCAAACATAGAACTGTGGTAGTACACGACAGAGGTTCTGATGGAAACACAAAAGTCACAAACCTGCCGTTTACTTTTTCAATCCACACTTCCATCCATGGAGAAACCTGATCTGGTGAATAGACAAGGTCATGTGGTAGATTGTCAAGTACCTGATATTCCATGGAAAGATAGTTACTGTTGCAGGCACCACTGTGGGTCTTCCTTTAGATGCAATGTTTACTTCGGAACATGATGAGCAAAAAGGGTTGCCAAGGAGGTTTTGTTTGCTATTATTTTTACAGCTAGTAGTTTCGTATTGTTTTGTGATCAGAATATTACTACAGAACTAAATTTGACATTCGTAGAAGTTCAAACATGGAGTGAAATGCCACACTTACACTTCTACAGAGCAGATAAATTCTGAAGCAAGTACATGCGTTTCTTAGCAGCATAGTATTTTGTATGCCAAAGCATGCAATACTTTTATGCTTTTAGATACAATGACTAAACTGGACACATATACTTCATTTCATAACGGGTGAAGGTGCATGACGATGTCATTGTGCTTCTTTGGTTTGCACATAAAACATAAGAACAAACACAGAAGCCCCAGCAGAACATACCTCAAGCAAAAGCACCCAACACGGATGAGGATCCTTGCGGCCTGCACAATAGAAAAGGAGACTTATATCAAATCATGTAAAGGTAGGTTGCCCTACACAGTGGGGAATAGCTTACCCCATCCAGGTCTGTTAATTGCATCCCGGTGCTCCACCGTAAACTTTGACAAATGGCTTTGCACTTCACCAACAGTTTCCAATTGCTTCTCAGCAAGAGAGGAGCTAATCTCTACTGAGCTAGCAAATGAAGATAAAGGCAAGGTCAAAGCATAAAGAGCACATGGCACAAAATGCTAGAGTGCCAAAAGCATGGCAGCACAAAGAGCAACAACTGCCAGTAATATCTATCTTTATATGGCATGCATGAACCCTATTGTTCTGAATTTCTGATATTGAAGCAAGAAATGAAGATACATATGCTTACATGTATTTCATATCATTGTAGACTTTTGGTGGTGCATTCAGCATCATGTAATCAAGTATGCACTTTGCGCATGTTCCAGAGCCACCACCAATCTCATATATCTGATCAGTACAAGATTCTGATTCATAAGCAAAATGGATGAAACATACTCCTTGATATTCATGGTATCAGAGGAAAGCAAATCCAGAGCATCATATGTGGGTAGAAGAGTAGAATGATGTGACAGGAAATCTTGAGATCACACCTTCAATGGGACTGAAAGATTTGCTGTACGCAGAATCGATGCTGCTATTGCATAGGCATACCATGGCTGCACCATCGAGGGAAAAGGGTGCATCAGTGACCAAACTGAAAGAACCTCATTCTCTTCAATCGCTAAAGCAGAGAAGGTACCTTAAAGAGCTCCACGGGAGTAAACCAAGCGATATCATGCTTCTTATACAGTTTATCAAGGTGCTGTATATACGCACTCCTCCCTACATGGTATTGAAGCAAATGAATTTTAGGCCAAAGTTAAAAGAACACGCTTCTCACATATTCGCCAAATGCCCAACATATTAACACACAGCAGGACACAGAACCAGCATCAGGCAATCGGCAAAGGAGTTTTCCATCACCACACGTCCCAGATGTGACACGCACACAAGCTGTTCGTTGAAATGCCAGCACGACGAACAAACAAAGAACAAGTACTTTCCCATCCCCGCAATGCCGGAACACACACCAAACTTCCCCATGGAGAAGGCAATGAGATAAAAACTTAGGAAATGTGCAAGGCATAGGAGATTTAGGAGACCACCCTGGAGCTGGTTGAAGCGGATGCTGGCGTCAAGAACGCCCACCGGCCCCGCCCGCTTGGAGAAGTAGCCATGGTTGGGGTCGTACAGCGCTGACCTCACGAAGTCGCGCACCTGCGAATCCCCCCATGTTGTTCACACCCGCCGCAGAGAGATCTCTCTGTGATCGGGAAAAGAAATGAAGGCTCAGCCCTTACCAGAACCGGCTTGTTGCCAGCGAGAATCCCCGATGAGAACAGCGCCGCCGTGACCCACCGCACGCGCAGTGCTCCACGTCGTAGAGCGGGGACATGCGCCGAGAACGCCGGCGCCATAGTCGAGGCGGCGGCGCGGCGCGAGTCTGTGTTCCTTCCCGAAACAGGTGCGGTGCGGTGCGTGCGTTCGAGCCCGATCCGAAACAAGTGTGCAGAGGAACAGACGGAGCTCTTTATGCGGGTCCGCACCCGACCCGAAACGGAACTGGCGCACGCCCAATCCGATGTATATAATGGAGCGGAGCCCCGGTGCGGCGCGTCGAGTCGGCTGCCATTCCCCACGCGCACGCCGCCAAGTCGAGGGGGCCGGAGGAGACAGAGGAGAGGGAGCGATGCCTCGCGGCAAGGCTGGTCGGACAAGCGCCACCGCCACCGCCACCGCCACCCCCCACGCGCGCCTCCCGAAGTTCGCGAAGCGCAAGGAGACGCTGAGGAACAAGGCCGGGGAGCTCGTGACGCGCTGCAACGTCGACGTCGCGGTGGCCTGCACGGGCCCCGGCGGCGTGGGCGACCTGGACTGCTGGCCGTCCAAGGCGGCGGTCGACCCGGTGGTGAGGCGGTACAACGCGCTCCAGCCGGCGGAGCGCGCCAGGCTCAAGGAGGACCTCGCCGACCACGTCGCGAGCGAGGTCGCCAAGGAGCGCGAGAAGCTGACCAGGACGCGGGAGTCCGGCTTGGCCAATGCGTTCGGGTCGTATGACGGCTCCCTCGAGGGCATGTCCGAGGAGAAGCTCAGGGAGCTGCTCGCCTCGATCGAGGCCGCCCTGGTGGCCGCGCGGGGCAGGGTCCTGAAGCTGAGAGCGCCGCCCGGCGGCGCGGCCGATCGCGCCACACTCTCGCCGGGCCTCGTGCGCGACCACGAGGCCGCCGAGGAGGACTCCGCGTCCGCGACGAACAATGTGGTGCCGCCGCCGACAGAGCCGCCGCGGGTGGCGGCGGGCTTGGGCCGCCGCCTTCCGGTAAAGACCGCAACACGCCCAATGCCGTGCCCGTCGACGCGGACGAGGAGGAGGTCGTGACGGAGAACATCGTGACGGGCGAGGATCCCGGCGACGAGGTGCAGATACTGCGGCCGCCAGGCGACGCCGACGCCGACGATACGGAGTGGATGCGGAACCTGGTAGACGATCTCAAGAAAAAGCCCCAGCTGCACAGCAGATATCGGCCCCGTTCGCGCGTGCCCTTCAACCCGCCTTAGATTTTTTTTTTTTTTATCATTTTTCTCTCACAAATTAATTCAGATTCATCTAGATTCCTCTAAGCGAACGGGGTCATCGTATCTATTCGTTACATTAGACGTTTGGATATTAATAATAAAATTAATTATAGAAGCCGTGACTAATCCGTAGAACAAATTTATTAAACCTAATTAATTTATCATTAGCGTATGTTACTGTAGCGCCATATTATTAAATTATGGACTAATTAGATTTAATAGATTCATCTCATATATTAGTCTCAATCTGTATAAATAGTTTTATAATTAGTCTATGTTAGTACTTCAAATAGTGTCAAACATGTTTACTGTAGTCGATATGATAGGGGCTAAATTTTATGAGGTGTGAACTAAACACCCCCTAAAGCTATGTGTACAGTGACAGGTGGTTTCCGACACTTCTTAGAGTCTGCTTATTGCAAAACTTTTGCTCAGCACTTTTAACTCATGTTTTAGGCAAATTGATCTAAACACTTGGGCTAAAAGTGAGAAAAAAGAAAAGATAAAGTTTAATCTATTTACACCTCAAAAGATACAAAACTGAACTAAAACATCTTGGGTGCGTGAAGGACACCTCATACCTCCACCCACTCACCTTCTGAGTGTAGAGAGGAAGGAGACGGAGAGGCAAATCAATATTTTTTTTATAGATGACTAAACTTTTGTCATGGATCTAAACACCTCAAGGACTAAAGTTTAGCAGCAAAAATTTAAAGGCTAATCTTTTACCATGGCAAATGGAACTAAACGGGGTCTTATTTCGGGAAGAGAATCTGTATAGGACAATGAGAAATATTCTCGTGTACTGATTGAAACAAAGAAAGAGACCGCAAACCTAATATGTCTATGAAATTTCTGCGCAATTGCTCAATGACATTGACAATGTGGTCTAGCATTGTGAAAAGATAAAATTCCTTTGAATCTATCACTCTGTAAAATTAGTGTTCAGTAGGAAAAACCAAAGGAACCAACGAGCTTAAGTTCTTGATTTTGTTTTTTTTATTACAAATAACCAAATGAGTATAGCCACCGGAGTACCGGACAACTAGAATTAGACCTATTTTTCTTTTTATATCTGATTGATTGATGAGTTATAATTTTTATTTATTCAAATGACTAGCTAAAGTGCGCGTATTCAACTGTTTTTCAAATGAGAGAAAAATATTATATCGCAGCCACACGCATTAAACAAATACATCTAAAAATAGAATCTATATGGCACGTAGTAATATACTGCATTAATAACCGAATATCTCTGAGTACCTCTACACCATATCATGGAATGAAAATCAATCCACACAAGATCTATTGACAACCGACCACCATCATAACCAAGGTACATCTTTTTATAATATATATAAAGGTTATATTATGTATCCCTACAATCTACATGTGTACCTACCAAACTTTTCAAATCCATCCTGTGGGTCCAATAAACTTGTACTTTTCTCTCCTTGTTTCTCCACTCCATGGTCCATGGTTCCTTATCCTCTAAGTCTTCTTTTGCACTACTACACACAAGTTGGTTGTTCATGGCTACATAAAACGGCGTGGCTCTACTTAAAGACTTAGTAGATATATATTACCAAGGTGGTGTTTAAATTCAGGGAGTAAGATTTAGGATGTCACATCGGGATGTCACATTAAAGCGTTCGGATAGTAATAATAAAATAAATTACAGAAGTTCTCAGTAATCCGCTGAAAGGTCCTAATATGGCTAGAGGGGGGGTGAATAGCCTATTTAAAAACTACAAATCAACTAGAGCAATTTGATTAGTAAGACAAATAGCGTAATACAAACTTGCTCTAACTCTACAAGGGTTGCAAGCCACCTATTCAACAATTCTAGTAGCAATGATTAATGGGCACACAATCTACTTGATCACTACTCACTAAGAGCTCTCACAAATATTACACTAAAGAGCTCCACTAGATAAAATTAAAGCACAAGGCAAGCTCTCAATTCTAATTACACTAAAGAGCTTGCTATATCTAGTTTGCGGAAATATAAATGAGTAAGTGATACGATTATACCGCCACATCGGAGAGTGAACCAATCACAAGATGAAGATATGACCAATCACCGGGAGAATGCCAAAGACAAGAGACAATCGATTTTTTCCCGAGGTTCACGTGCTTGCCAACACGCTACGTCCCCGTTGTGTCGACCAACACTTGGTGGTTCGGCGGCTAAGAGATGTTTCACAAACCTCGTCCACACGATAGGACATCGCAAGAACCGACCCACAAGTGAGGTAACTCAATGACATGAGCAATTTACTAGAGTTACATTTCGGCACTCCGCCGGGGAAGGTACAACTCCCCTTACAATCACCGGAGATGTCCACGAACAATCACCAATTCGTGCCAATCCTCCACCGCTGCTCCAACCATCTAGGTGGTGGCAACCACCAAGAGAAACAAGCGAAATTCGCAGCGCAACACGAATACCAAGTGCCTCTAGATGCAATCACTCAAGCAATGCACTTGGATTCTCTCTCAATCTCACAATGATGATGGATCAATGATGGAGATGAGTGGGAGAGTTTTGGCTAAGCTCACAAGGTTGCTATGTCAATGAAAATGGCCAAGAGAGTGAGCTTGAGCCGACCATGGGGCTTAAATAGAAGCCCCCTCGAAATAGAGCCATTGGCTCAATAATTGGGCTGACTGCGCATCGACCGGGCGCTCTAGTCAAATGCACCGGACGTAGCACCGGACGCTCCGATCGTGAATACCGGACGCGTCCGGTTGGCCTACCGGACGTGTCCAGTCGCTCCCAGACCACCACGTGTCCCGTTCAAACCCAAGTAACCATTGTACCTCACTGGCTGACGACCGGACTCTCACACCGGACGCAGAAACACAAATGACCGGACGTGTCCGGTCACTCCGAATCGGACGCTGCCAGCGTCCGATCAACTATATTGTCGAACACCGTTTTTTTGAATTACACCGGACATGTTCGGTGTGGAGACCAGACATGTCCGGTGGCTGAATTCGTCGCCAAATAACGAACGTGTCCTGTCACCATACCGGACGCGTCCGGTCACTCTGTAACCAGCGCAACTAACTCCTTTTCAACTATCTTATTCACCCTTGCTCAAATGTGCTAACCACCAAGTGTATTACCTTGTGCACATGTGTTAGCATATTTTCATAAATAGTTTCAAGGGTGTTAGCATTCCACTAGATCCTAAATACATATGCAATGAGTTAGAGCATCTAGTGGCACTTTGATAACCGCGTTTCGATACGAGTTTCACCCCTCTTAATAGTACGGCTATCAATTCTAAATGTGATCACACTCACTAAGTGTCTCGATCACTAAAACAAAATAGCTCCTACAATTTATACCTTTGCATTGAGCCTTTTATTTTTCTCTTTCTTCTTTTCCAAGTTTAAGCATTTGATCATCACCATGCCATCACGGTCGTCATGATCTTCGCCATTGCTTCATCACTTGGAGTAGTGCTACCTATCTCATAATCACTTTGATAAACTAGGTTAGCACTTAGGGTTTCATCAATTAACCAAAACCAAACTAGAGCTTTTAATCTCCCCTTTTTGGTAATTGATGACAACCCTTACACAAAGATATGAATTGAGATTTAATTGAATCCACGTTGCTTGCCCAAGCATATTAACATGTGTAAAAGAATATGGACAAGTTTCATGAACTCCAAATGGTAGCAATTGCTCCCCCTACATATGTGCTAAGAGTTTGGATTGTAGCTTGCACATATGCTTAGATAGGAAATATAGGAGTCAATTTCTACCAAATGATGCTAAGGTATACGAGATGGACCTTTAAAGCGTGATACCAATCGGAGTGCACCAATATACCATCCTTAGCACCATTAGTAACTAGACATACACAAAAACTAAAATACCCCATGAGATCAACATTGCAAGTAAGGGTCTAGTTTCCATAAAATGATTTTAAGTCTAGTTACTTTAGCTCAATACCACTTGGAAATACAATCACTAGATTACCTATGCATGCTAGTTTTTTATTTCATCAATCAAGCATATAACTAGCATACACCACACAAGCATGGATATTGAAATTTGAAACTTGTGCCATGCAAGCAAATATATAAAATGCACATTCAAATGCAACATACAAGTTTATGAGCTTGCTCCCCCTACTTGTGTGCTCAAAATTTTAATTGAACCCTTTCCTTTATCATATATCTCATATCTCTCCCCATATGTCAAATACTCCCCTATTACGTATATATTTGTTTCTCTCCCCTTTTGTCAACAATTAGCACAAAAGGTGAGCTCAAATTATAGATAGGTTGGGGTGAAACCATGTGAGATGAGGATCATTTTTCCAATTTGGTTCAATCTAGATTACTTGCAAAGGATATTTAACTCGGTTTGATCTAAGGACAAGCTTCTTCACACCTCTAAATAAGGGTTATCTTGTACCATGTTAATTTAAACACTTATAGCTCATTTTATAGATCAAACACTAGGTTACAAGCCCACAAGCATGTCATATGCTACCACTAGATCATTTTAAACATACAAGCAATAGTGGTACCATACAAGCATCAAATTCATTTGATTTTCATGAATGAACCTATTTGAAATGTAAAAGATGTCTAGATGCACTAATCATGTCCTTAACAAGGATGTATGCCATGCCAATCAATTTTTACCTTGAATTGCTCAAAGGAGAGGCATGTCATATAATAGGGGTGCATCAACACATATTGGAGAAGTTAAGTATGTTCAATTCATTTCTTAGCTTGCAAAACCTCTTTTCATCAAGTGGCTTGGTGAAGATATCGGCAAGTTGATCTTCGGTGCCCACACTCTCAATGCAAATGTCCCCTTTTTGTTGGTGATCTCTTATGAAATGATGGCGGACATCAATATGCTTTGTTCTTGAATGTTGAACCGGGTTGTTGGTGAGCTTTACGGCACTCTCATTGTCACATAACAATGGCACTTGCTTGAATTTAATTCCAAAGTCACTCAAAGTAACCTTCATCCAAAGTAATTGAGCACAACAACTATCGACCGAAATGTACTCTGCTTCGGCGATTGAAAGTGCTACACTATTTTGCTTCTTTGATGACCAAGACATAAGTGATCTTCCCAATAGTTGACATATGCCCGATGTGCTCTTTCTCTCAACTTTGCATCCCACATAATCGGAGTCCGAATATCCAATCAACTCAAATCTTGTTCCTTTGGAATACCACAATCCAACATTTTGTGTATGCTTCAAGTACCTCAATATTCTCTTTGTTGCCTTCAAATGACTTTCTCTTGGTGAGGCTTGAAATCTAGCACACATGCATGCACTAAACATCACATCCGGCCTTGATGCGGTCACATAGAGTAGGCTTCCAATCATAAATCGATACATCTTTTGATCCACCATGTTGCCACTAGCATCACTATCCAAGCTTCCACTTGTCCCCATTGGTGTACTAATAGCTTTACTATCATCCATTCCAAACTTCTTGAGCATGTCCTTCATATACGTGCCTTGACTCACAAATGTGCCATTCTTCATTTGCTTGATTTAAAGACCAAGGAAGTAGCTAAGCTCTTCAATCATGGACATCTCAAACTCACTTGCCATCATCTTGCCAAACTCCTCACAAAAATCTTGATTTGTTGACCTAAAAATGATATCATCAACATAGATTTGCATTACAAACAAGTCATTTCCAAGCTTCTTGGTGAAGATAGTGGTGTCAACATTTCCCATCTTGAATCCCTTAGAAAGTAGAAAATCCCTCAATCTCTCATACCATGCTCTTGGTGCTTATTTCAATCCATACAAAGCCTTTTTCAACTTGTAAACATAGTTGGGTTTCTTTTCATCTTCAAATCCGGGAGGTTGTTCAACATACACAAGCTCATTGATGTACCCATTGAGAAATACACTCTTCACATCCATTTGGTACAACTTAATGTTGTGGGCACAAGCATAGGCTAACAAGATCCTAATTGCTTCCAATCTTGCAAACGGGGCACATGTTTCTCTAAAGTCAAGACCTTCAACTTGAGTGTAGCTATAACAGAACCAACCAATTATACGAAATTAAGTAAGAAAATCATCCGCCAGAGCAGACGATTTAGCAAACTTAAGCCCGTATAACCCGGTAGTCCGTGAAATCACGAAGGATTTCAAACCAACTTTCATTCTAGCCAAGATCGTAATAAGTTTAGAGGTCACCATCACATATTACATAAAAAGTTTGCATCTCAGATACATCAGAGTTTAAACATAGTTATTACAAAACAAGTTCGAATAAAAGTAGCGGAAGCCACTTGTTCAAACCACACACACTCACACGGAGTTCAAATATAGTGCCAGTGAATGATCATCTCCAACAAAAGCATTAGACAAGACGTAAGGAATGACCATGCCCATGGTCCTAAGCATCACCCATCGCAGGATAAAGGCAGTTGATACAGTAGCCATAATACATCTGCCCATCTGCAACAAGTGGGAATAAAACCCTGAGTACGAGAAGGTACTCAGCTAGACTTACCCGACATAACCGAAAATAAGTGACACCAAGGATTATGAAGGATTTATAGTAGGGTAGCTGACTCATTTGCAAAGAAAGCATTTTTAGCATTTCAAGAACTTTTCTAAAGACATTATTGCCAAGTTAATTAATTATAACCTGTCGACTAAATTTGCACCTACACTAGAGCAAACATGTGATTAAGCCAATAATGATAACCAACGATCATTGACAACTTCCATACTGTCATATTCATTATAACTTTCCAAGTGTTCCATCAACATTACTATGATGAAGTCACTCAAGTCAAGTGCTCACTATCCAGGAGCGATGGCGATTCGAATCGATTCCTAACCAGCTGGTGATTTATTCCTTACACAAACCTTACTCACCCGCTAAAGTGAGATATTGATCACCGAGTCAACTATCCAGGTATCTCGAGTTTGCCAGGAACCACATGTACCCGGGGGCCGACCGACTGCACTTTGGTCTTATCATCTCGCCCCCGTGTCCTACCACACCTGCTCCGGCACAGTGCGCTGCGGGCAATCTACTCGGCCCGAATAATCTCCCAGCTTCACGGTCGGAAGGTACTTTATCCGGCTAGCTAAATGTAAGGCATGCGTTCAACATGACTCGAGGCCCAACAACGGTCGGTCCTTATTCGACACAGACGGAAAGCACTACAGTTCAAAACTCTGCAAGTCTCCATTCGGTCTCAACTTCATTTAACACTTAGTTATACCATGACTTCATAGTCATCCAAGCAGATCCAGGTAACCACCTATAGCTCGCAGGTGATAGGAAATCACCCGACTTCTACCGGTCTAAGCCAGCTAAGCATTGACTCGACTGCGAGTACCAGGGTAACAAGGATATAGTATAACAAAGGTAAACAAGGATAATACAGCAACGGTTGCAAACAACTCCTGAACGTAATGCATCAATTAAAGTAAAGCATTTAATTAATAATTGCAAACTGGGAGAAAATGCTCCGGGGCTTGCCTCTCTCGAAGGAGCTCGGGCGGTGATCGGGGCACTCCGGAAGTTCCTCAACGTCCTCCTCGTCGGCTTTGGGCACTTCCTACGGCTGCACCTCGAGCTGCTCCTCGGGCTCCTCGGGTATGACGACTGGGTTCTCGGTTTGCGATCCTGTATGATGCAATGTGCGTAAGTGCTTATGCAATCGGTGCATCGAATGAGATGAATACAATGGATATGTTTAAATGCAAGGTAGTCAACATCATCCAAGAACATATACTACGAGCACACGTCATCTACTGCATTCTCTTCTACTACTAATATGTTAAGTCAACACATCTTATTGAATGCTTCAAAGATACACCAAAGCTTCACTAATTTCTTAATCACACTTAAAGCAACACTTGCTTTAAACCCTAATTAATAATAGGTTTGAATAGCAACATCTATTTTTATTGCTTAGAAAAATCTTAGAAAATTACTACAGCATAGTACTATCCTAAGTAGTCTACTATCAGATTTTCATGGTATTTGAATGAGTGGATTAGCCTACACAAAAATAACAAGCTATGGCATGATTATGAACATAAAAATACTTTGAACTGTGAAACGTGTCAAACAGCAGAGTTAGTATTTTTCCTAGGTTCTTCATAGCATACAATGACTGTACAAAAATTATCACATGCATGTTTTATACAAAGTTTGCTCTCTAGCTAAAATAACAAAAATCAGCCATTAAAGGTACTTGAACTACACCTCAAGATTTTCCGACAACACATGCATGAAACATATTTTTCCTAGGAAGTACATTACATAAGAAGATTAACAAACTTAGAATCATATTTTTTTGAAGCCTATAGATTTTTCTACACATTTTTCAAGTTATCAGCAATATACATGATTAAATAAAGTTCTACAGAAAAGTATCTCAAAAATGACATGCAATAATTTTCCCAAGTAGATCTGATGATAAGGAACCTATACAAATTTATTTCAACAGATTTGGAGCAACTTTGAGTATCTAAACATTTTTCAAACCATTTCTATTTTCAAATAATAAAGAATAATTGAAAGCAAATCATCCTATTGCTACTGGGCCAGCCCGCTGGAATCAGCTGGCCCACGGCCACATTTGGCCTGCGCGGCCCGAGCGAAGGGAAGGGTGAGGCGTCCCGGCAGGGCGTCGGCCCATGGCCTCTCGGCCTGGCTCGGCCGAGGCGAATGCCACGCCGACGCTGCGACGTCGCGGCGGCGCGGCTCGGCCACGAGGCCGGCGGCCATTTTCGGCCGTGACAGGGCGAGCTAGCGGGAGCACGCGGTGCACGAGAAACTGGCAAAGGCGGGAAGGTAGCTAGGCAGGGTGGAGAAGAGGAGGAAGGTGCCTTCCATGGCGGCCGAGCACGGCGACGCCATGGCCGATGGTGGCGGGGCTCGAGACGGCGCTACCTGGGCTTAGTAGGCGGCACAGGCACGAGCACGACGTGCCAGAGAGCGAGGCGGAGCTGCAGGCGCACAATCGTGGGCCGAGGTGGAGGAGACGCGGCGGATTTTGCCGGCGGGTGCGGTGCCGCAGCGAGAGGGAGAGTGAGGGCGCTCGGTGCTTGCGGAGAGGAGAGGCAGCGCGGGAGTGAGCCAGCGAGCGCACCGGCTCTAGCAGAAGTAGGCGGGCGCGGGCGCAGGCCGGCTATGACGCGCGGCGGCGTCGACGACACATGGCCGCCACGCGGTGAGCGAGCTCTGCCGCGGTCGGGACGCGGCGCGGCGCGTCAGCGGGCAGGCGAGCGCGGAGGCAGGCCAGGCGCGACGCTGGGCTGGGCTGGGCCAAGGCGAGGCACGTGGCGTGGCAGGAGGCTGGCTAAGCCGACTTTGGTCGTGGGCCGGAAACGAGGCGGCGGCCCGCGACTAAGAAAAGCCCTTTTCCATTTTTATTTTCAAGAACTTTTTAAATGCCAGCTTTCAAATATTATTTTGAACAAGGAAATGACTTCTTTTGAAAATGGCCCAAAAATAAAAGTTGCTTAGAATTTAGTACTCTACAACTTTGCTTTAGGGACCAACTAAAAATTTTGCATAGATTTTGAATTGGGAAGCAAAAGCTAAATAGAGAGGATTTTTTGACCCTTTTCCCATAATAATTTCAAAAGCATATTTTGTCAAAAGTTGGAATACAAACTTTGCTCAAAAAATTGTGCTAAATAATTCTAGATGATTTACAATCATAACCAAACAAGTTCTACTAACCTAGCAAGCAAAATCAGGGCAAAACAACTCTTAAACAGGTGTATTCAACATTCAGGTTACACAACACGTTTCGTATGTTTCGAAGTAGTGTTTCAGTTGTTATTTACATGATTAGGCATGTATGATTAGGATGCTTTATGATGCATGTTATGCATGATTTGCAGTGCCTAAATGCTGGCATAACACCGGGGTGTTACAGTAACCTTGAGCCACTAATCTTGCTTTGTTTCTTATTACTATCCTATCTTGATCTTGCTTGTTCCGAAAGACCCACTTGGTTCCAATCACATTATGATCCTTAGGCCTCTCAATTAACTCCCATACTTGGTTTCGTGTGAAGTTGTTTAGCTCTTCATGCATAGCATTGACCTAATCAACATCCTTCAAAGCTTCATCTATCTTCTTAGGTTCAATGGATGACACAAATGAGAAATGCTCACAAAATGAAGCCAGTCTTGATCTAGTTTGCACATCTCTTCAAATATCACCAATGATAGTGTCCAAGGGATGATCTCTTGCAACATTGGTTGGTTGATGCACTTGCACTTGATTGCTTGCATTTGATAGATCACTTGGTTGAGATGATGAACTAGCCACTTGTTGTTGATCTTGCACTTTGTCATGACTAGTACTTGCTTGAACTTGATCATAAGAACCACTAGCTTACACATTTGAGTTAGAGAGCACTTGATTCTTGTCATCTTCAACATCAATCACTTCTCTATGCCTTATATCACCAATGTCCATGTTCTTCATTGCATTGACCAATTGAGTGCATCTTACATCATCTAGATTCTCATCTTCCTCTTGGAAACCATTTGTTTCATCAAATTCCACATCATGAACCTCTTCAAGAGTGCCACTAGCCAAATTCCAAACTCTATAAGCCTTGCTAGTAGTGGAGTAACCAGGTAAAAAACCTTCATCACATTTCTTTTCAAATTTGCTCAATCTAGTGCCTTTCTTCAATATGTAGCATTTACATCCAAAAACCCAAAAGTATGCTATGTTGGGCTTTCTTTCATTCAATAACTCATAAGGTGTCTTCTCCATCATGGGGTGACAATAGAGTCGGTTGCTATAGTAGCAAGTCGTGTTGATTGCTTCGGCCCAAAATGAATGACTCACATTGTACTCACTCAACATTGATCTTGCCATGTCAATCAAAGTTCTATTCTTTCTTTCAACTAAGCCATTTGATTGAGGAGTGTACTTGGCCAAGAATTGATGTCTAATTCCAAATTCATCACACAACTCATCAATTCTAGTGTTCTTGAATTCATTTCCATTGTCACTTCTCACTTTCTTTATGGTTGTTTCAAATTCATTGTGAATGCCCTTGACAAATGATTTGAATATTACAAACACATCACTCTTGTCCACTAGAAAGAATACCCATGTGTATCTAGTGAAATCATTCACAATCACAAATCCATATTTGTTTCTACCAATGCTAGTGTATGTGGTTGGTCCAAATAAGTTCATATGCATCAACTCAAATGCCTTAGATGTGCTCATCATGCTCTTTTTAGGATGTGTGTTACCAACTTGCTTTCCGGCTTGACATGCACTACATAGCTTATCCTTTTCAAACGTGACATCTTTCAAGCCTCTAACTAAATCATGCTTGATCAACTTGTTCAATTATTTCATTCCAATATGACCAAGCCTTCTATGCTATAACCAACCCATGCTAGACTTAGTGATCAAACATGTTGTCAATTGAGCTTCTCTAGCATTGAAATCAACTAAGTATAGATTCTCATATCTAAATCCTTTGAATATCAAGTTAGAGCCATCTACACTTATAATTTCTACATCATCCACACCAAATATGCACTTGAAACCAAGATCACATAATTGAGCTACCGACAATAGGTTGAAGTTCAAGCTCTCTACTAGTAGCACATTGCAAATGCTCAAGTCATTGGATATTGTAATCTTACCAAGCTCTTTGACCTTGCCTTTGTCATTGTCACCAAATGTGATACTATCAATCTCATTGCTCTTATTTTCATTGATTGAATTGAACATTCTTGAATCACCGGTCATGTGTTGTGTGCACCTACTATCAAGCACCCAATGTCTTCCTCTGGCCTTATAATTTACCTGCAAAATAAGATCAATTTGTTTTAGGTACCCAAATTTGCTTGGGTCCTTGTAGGTTAGTTACCAAGGCCTTTGGTACTCAAATGGCCTTCTTCTTTGGGCCCACAATTGATGTACCAATGAACTTAGCCTTCATACCATTGGCACCTTTAAAAAGTATGTAACAAGAATCAAATTTAATTGAGGATACATTAGGTAGCTTGTTCTTGTTAATCTTGCAATATTGCTCTATATGCTCAACTTGCTTGCATCTATTGCAAAACCGACCATTGACCTTTACAAAGCTAGCTTTGGCAGTGACAAAGGCCGCCTTGCCTTTCTTGAGGGTATAGCCTAATTCCTCTTTGTTGAGAGAAAATCTTTGACTACCCAAACACTTTAGCAAGCGGGATTATCCACCATAGGCATTGTCTAAGGCACGAGTGAGCTCATTCACCTCCTTCTTGAGGGTCTCATTTTCCACTACTAGTGATGCATCATTCTTAGGTGGAGTGGAAATGGTAGTGCTACAAGAAGTGTTAGTAGAAGCAATAATAATGGGTTCATGAATAGATTCATCAATAAGATCACATGTTAGTCCCACATCACATGTAATTATCACTTGCTCCTTCTTGGCTTCCTCCTTCTTGACTTGCTCAATGAGAGAGGAGTGAGCTTTTTCAAGCTTAGAGTGAGCTTTGCCTAGCTTCTCATGGGCATCCATTAGCCCCTCATGAGTGGCATTGAGCTCATCAAAGGATTGCTCAAGAAATTTTACTTTCTTACGTAATTCTTTGCACTCCTTTCTATTCATCTCATTGCAAGCGTGCATTTGCTCACATATGTCTAAGAGTTCCTCCTTGGAGTACTCCTCATCATCATCCCTACATGAGTTACTCTCACATTCATCATTATCACTCTCATCATATATTACCTTGGTAGACTTTTTGCCATGAGGCATGTTGATGGAGTGTCGAAGATGGAGAGCTTCTTGTTGATGGCGATGCTTGCTAGTGCTCTCTTGATATGCTTCTTGTCATCATCACTAGAGCTATCATCATCCGAAGAGCCATCACTATCCCATATTACCACATAGCCTCCACCTTTCTTCTTTTTTTGGAAGGTCATCTTCTTCTCCTTTTTTTTTTTTTTTTTCTTTGTTGTCCTTCTTGTTCTTCTTCTTTTCATCTTCATCATTGTCACTATTGTAAGGGCAATTTGCTACAACATGATTGGGGCTCTTGTAATTGTAGCATCTTCTCACATACTCTTTGCTCTTAGTGTGATGTCTTCTCTTTCTTCACTGTATCCCTTCTTCTTCATGAACTTGCCCATCTTACGCACAAAGAGAGCCATAGCTTCATCATCAATATCACTAAGATCATCATCATCACTTGATTCTTTCTTGGATTTGCCCTTGTTCTTGTATGATGATGAGCTAGCCTTGAATGCTATACTCTTCTTCTTCTTGTCCTCATCTTCCTTCTTGTCCTCCTTGTCATCCCCGTCTCTTTCCACACGGTATGTTTCTTGTGTCATGACTTCACCTAGTACTTGGTTGGGGGTGATCTTCAATCCTCCTCTTATGATTAGCAATCTCAACATTTCAAACCTCAGAGGTAGGCTCATCAAGAACCGATAAGAGACATCATCATTCTTGATCTTCTCTCCCAAAGCCTTCAAGTCATTGACAATGACTTGCAAGCGATGGAACATCTCCGAAATACTCTCATCATCTTTCATCTTGAAGCTTATCAACTTGTTCTTAAGAATATATAACTTGGCACTCTTCACCTCCGATGTGCCCTCATAGGTTTCCTCCAATCTCCTCCACACTTCATTTGCTCTTTTACAATCCTTGATTTGCTCAAACACCTTTGAATCAATGGCATTATATATGGTGTTGAGCGTCATTATGTTGCATTGTTTGTTGGTCCTATCTTGGTTGGTAGGATTGTCCGGATCAATGATAGCATAATCATTTTCCGTCACTTCCCACACTTGATCATTGATTGAATCAAGATACATCTTCATTTTTCTCTTCCAATAATCATAGTTTGTGCCATCAAAGAATGGTGGTTTGTCCCCCACATGGTTGAACACAACTTGAGCCATAATTTTGACACCGAGGTTGTTAAGCCTTTAATCAAACGGTGACCATGGCTCCGATACCACTTGAAAGGTCCTAATATGGCTAGAGGGGGGGTGAATAGCCTATTTAAAAACTACAAATCAACTAGAGCAATTTCATTAGTAAGACAAATAGCGTAATGCAAATTTGCTCTACCTCTATAAGGGTTGCAAGCCACCTATTCAACAATTCTAGTAGCAATGATTAATGGGCACACAATCTACTTGATCACTACTCACTAAGAGCTCTCACAAATGTTACACTAAAAAGCTCTACTAGATAAAATTAAAGCACAAGGCAAGCTCTCAATTCTAATTACACTAAAGAGCTTGCTATATCTAGTTTGCGGAAATATAAATGAGTAAGTGATACGATTATACCGCCACATCGGAGAGTGAACCAATCACAAGATGAAGATATGACCAATCACCGGGAGAATGCCAAAGACAAGAGACAATCGATTTTCTCCTGAGGTTCACGTGCTTGCCAACACGCTACGTCCCCGTTGTGTCCACCAACACTTGGTGGTTCGGTGGCTAAGAAGTGTTTCACAAACCTCGTTCACACGATAGGACACCGCAAGAACCGACCCACAAGTGAGGTAACTCAATGACACGAGCAATTTACTAGAGTTACCTTTTGGCACTCCGCCGGGGAAGGTACAACTCCCCTTACAATCACCGGAGATGTCCACCAACAATCACCAATTCGTGCCAATCCTCCACCGCTGCTCCAATCGTCTAGGTGGTGGCAACCACCAAGAGAAACAAGCAAAATCCACAGCGCAACACGAATACCAAGTGCCTCTAGATGCAATCACTCAAGCAATGCACTTGGATTCTCTCCCAATCTCACAATGATGATGGATCAATGATGGAGATGAGTGAGAGAGCTTTGGCTAAGCCCACAAGGTTGTTATGTCAATGAAAATAGTCAAGAGAGTGAGCTTGAGCCGGCCATGGAGCTTAAATAGAAGCCCCCTCGAAATAGAGCCGTTGGCTCAATAATTGGGCTGACCGCGCATCGACCGGATGCTCCGGTCAGATGCACCGGACGCTCCGACCGTGAATACCGGACGCGTCCGGTCGCTCCTAGACCGCCACGTGTCCCATTCAAACCCAAGTAACCGTTGTACCTCACTGGCTGACGACCGGACTCTCACACCGGACGCAGAAACACAAATGACCGGACGCTGAGTCGCTAGGTCCGGTCGAGTCCAGTAAGCCACCAGGGCCGACCGGACGCGTCTGTTAGAAACTGACCAGACGCTAAGCCTCAGCGTCCGATCGATTACAGTAAGCATCCATGCTCGACCGGACGCGTCCGGTCACTCCGAACCGAACGCTGCCAGCGTCCGATCAACTATACTGTCGAACACCGTTTTTTTGAATTACACCGGACGTGTCCGGTGTGGAGACCGGATGTGTCCGGTCATTGAATTCGTCGCCAAATACCGGACGTGTCCGGTCACCATACCGGACGCGTCCGGTCACTCTGTAACCAGCGCAAGTAACTCCTTTTCAACTCTATCTTCTTCACCCTTACTCAAATGTGCCAACCACCAAGTGTATCACCTTGTGCACATGTGTTAGCATATTTTCACAAACATTTTCAATGGTGTTAGCATTCTACTAGATCTTAAATGCATATGCAATGAATTAGAGAATCTAGTGGCACTTTGATAACCACATTTCGATACGAGTTTCACCCCTCTTAATAGTACGGCTATCAATCCTAAATGTGACCACACTCGCTAAGTGTCTCTATCACTAAAACAAAATAGCTCCTACAATTTATACATTTGTCTTGAGCCTTTTATTTTTCTCTTTTTTCTTTTCCAAGTTTAAGCATTTGATCATCACCATGCCATCACGGTCGTCATGATCTTCGCCATTGCTTCATTACTCGGAGTAGTGCTACATATCTCATAATCACTTTGATAAACTAGATTAGCACTTAGAGTTTCATCAATTAACCAAAATCAAACTAGAGCTTTCATCCGTGAGACAAATTTATTAAACCTAATTAATCCGTCATTAGCACATATTTACTGTCGCACCATATTGTCAAATCATGGCCTAATTAAACTTCAAAGATTCGTTTCGCAAACTAGTCACAATATATGCAATTAATTATTTTTAATCTATATTTAATACTTCATGCGTGTATCAAACATCCGATGTGATAGAGGAAGACCTAAGACGAGGAGCATAAGCTCTACCTATTCGGCACTAGTACGTAGCGACGGTTAGGGTGTGACTCGTCATCCAAAGTAAAGCAAGCGAGCTACATATGACAAGGTGACGAGCCTGAGTTGCCAATTTCCGATCAAATCAAAGTTGTCGTTGGAGGATTTGGTAATGCTGTGTCCTGACAACGATGTTTGCGGCTTATATATAGTTACTGTCAGTGTGTGCGGGTTTGAATGGTTGACGGCGACCGAGTGAGACCGCTGTCCGCCAACGAGCTGAAAGAGTCGCCTAGATCCGTAAACGCTCCTGAGCCCTGTGAAATCTATCGCAGTATCACTTGCCACGTAATTTGGTTAAAAAAATCCATCAGGTACGCATATATACCACTTCTCATTCTGAAACACTGTATTGGAACTGCACGCGTGCGACACTTGTGCACCAAAAAAAAAAAACAAATGCACTGCACTGTGGCCCCATAAGATGGTTGTGGCAGAAAGGACACCAGGTGCAGGAGGGAGGAACCGAGAAGGTCCCGCACGCACAGATGCCGTTTTAATCTTTGACATATAGAACGAGGTGATGGTAATCCATTCTTACCTCTTGACAATTACCCTGCAGTGAAATGTGCTCTCTTACTTACCTCTAGTGACGGGAGGGAGGGACTAGTATGGTCTGCAGTCTGCTCTAGCGCTCTAGAAATCGTTTCATAAAAGAACGTAAAGAACGACAGAGGAAGTGTCTGCGAGTGTGTGATAACGAAGTCTGGAGCACTGTCTCCTCTCTCGTATGTTGGATTGCTTGCCGCCGTTGCCGGTTCTCTCATTACATAGCGTGTTTTGTCAACAAAATGGAAATGGGGACCCGGTCTTGAGAAAAGAGAGGACATTCTCCCTATCTCTTACGTTCGCCTATTGTGGTGTTGTGGTTGAATCCTAGTGCTCAGCCGTGAGCGCGAGTGCCTGACTGCGTCAAACAGCTTTTAGAAATTCCCTGCAGACCCAGTACCAAAAATAATGGCATCACTAAATTTTATAATAAATTTAGAAAAAAATATAAAATCCGTGTCAAGTCGACGTGAATAAGTTTAATCACAAATATAGCTAACCTACATTTACATCATATTCATTTTGGCTTGTTTGGCTTATAATCCATATTTTTTCAGCCAACAAACAGTATTTTTCACTCACACCAAATTAGGCGTTAGTTCACAGAAAGACATCGACCTTCCTAATAACTATTTTGGTACATATATGGATTAAAATAAAAAAAAAGTTACTTTAGAAAGTTGTAGATACCATCACGATATCCAATTTTCGTGTAAATTTTATCATCAGACAAGTTTGTACGGACAACAATTAGCTTCTAAAACTATGTTGACCTTGGAGCACGCATCATAGCTCGCTGAATCATAAGTCGAGAAGCATAAGAAAATGACACGTGGCATGCGATAAGTCACCATTAATGCGTGTAGTTGGGGATGAAAATGGACAAAATCGTAGAGGATAATGCTTTCTTCATATTCTAATTCATTTTCTTTTGTTGGATTAGTAGCGAAGTGGATGTTAAATAAATTCAGTTGTGAATATAGATTACTCAGTTGGATCGATGTCAGAGCAAAAATGGACTTGAATAATTAGATAAGACATAGTTACGTGTGGTTTTTATTGGGGTGGTTGTCATGTTGTTGCTTTCACCATATGGCTGGTTTTTTTGTATTTTTATTGTACAATGCTTCTTCTTTGTTAATATATATGCCCGACAATTTTCGTGCATGGATAGCTTTTTGAAAAAAGGTGACGCGTGTCTTTTTATGATGAGAATCAATCCATAACCGGAGTCATAAAGCAATAGCAGAACACATAACTTGTTTTAGTCCTAGCCACCGTGTCTCATAATTTATAAGAGCCAACATAACTAGACATACATGTTGTGAAGATGGCTACAAAATAATACTTGTAGGGGGTAGCTAGACTTAGAGCAAAACTAATGATATAGCCTATTACTGGCTGTGTCGGTGTTTTGAATAAACATCAACTAGTAAATTTATATTTGTTGTGCGTTAGACCTGGATGGTGTGCTAAAGGACACAAGGTTTATACTGGTTCGGTCAGAATGTCCCTACATCCAGTTTGCTGCTACTCGTGTTATTAGCACTGAAAAAGATTCGTAGTAGGGGTACAAACGGTCGAGAAAGGGACAGGTCACAAGTCTCTGATGGAAAGGTCTAAAAAATGCCAAGAGTTCGGTTGCTGCTTGGCTGTGTGTTGTGTGTGAAATCGATCCGTCGTCCTTAGTGTGGTGTCCTGCCCTCTCTTTTATAGACCAAGGGGGAGCAGGGATTACAGATGAAAGAAAGAGGAAAAAAACCAGAGGTAGAGAAGGTCCTTCGAAGGTACTGGGTCTTCCTTTTTCCTTGAGCCTGCCTTGCTGATATGCGAGACAGTGCCAGGGATAGCATGTTTGTTGATCCTGATAGGGTCGTGCTCTAGTTTCGGTCAGCTAGTGGTCACGTCCCATCCTACTCCGGCGGGCGATGCGGCGTGCCAGGGTATCGAGCCATGACCCTACGGAGAGCAGACGGGGAAGTGACCATACATCCATTACTGTTGATGATGTGAGTTCCCTCCTGGATTGTAGTGGTTGTCGTATACTTATGTTAGGATCTGCGTCCGGGGCCGATGGCGGCGCCCACAACACTGTAAGACAAAAATCGGCGCATACAACACTGTTTTGGCTCCGTCATGCCTAGAAGGGCTTAAAGTGCCCGTCCCGTCGTATCCTGATGGTACTTTCCTATAGGCGTGTAGGGCATAGTCCTCGGTGCTACTGGTTGACTCGAATATCATGTCTTATCATATGCTCCTCATTATGAAGAAGCAGGGTGCAGTCGTTGGACGAGACGGAGCCAGCCCCGGGACATCGGGCGAGGCGGAGCCAGCCCTCAGTCATTGGGCGAGGCGGAGCCCAGCCCTCGGGGTTCGGGCGAGGCGAGGCCAGTCCCCAGACATCGGGCGAGGCGGAGGCAAGCCCTCAGCCGTCGGGCGAGGCGGCATCTGTCCCAGGACATCGAGCGAGGCAGAGCCAGCCCTTAGTCGTCGGGCGAGGTGGAGCCCAGCCCTTGGGGGTCGGGCGAGGCGAGGCCAGCCCTCAGCCGTCAGGCGAGGCGGCGTCTGTCCCGGGACGTCGGGCGAGGTGGAGCCGGCCCTCAGTCGTCGGGCGAGGTGGAGCCCAGCCCTCGGGGGTCGGATGAGGCAGAGTCCAGCCCTCAGGGGTCGAGCGAGGCGGGGCCAACCCTCAAGGGCTGGGCGAGGCGTGGCCAACCTTCGGTCGTATGGGCAAGAAGTGCAGTTGTGTTTTTGTCTATTTAGAAGCATCAATGTTTGATGGTTATTAGCTCCACCTTATTGGATACCCTAGTATTAGCTCCCCGACAGTAGCCCCTGAGCCCCCGGGTGATTCGGATAGAATTGCCCGGTGGGTGATTTGACTTGCCAGATAATAGGTGTAGCCCCCGAGCCCCCAGGTGATTCAGATAGAATCGCCCGCGGGGTATTTCGATTCGCCAGAGGGTATGTGCGAGCGCACCTGTCGGGTGTAGCCCCCGAGCCCCCGGGTGATTCGGATAGAATCGCCCGGGGGGTAATTCGGACCCTTCGCGGGTATGGCTGTGAGATTTGGTGTTTGACAATTGAATGGTTTAAAGAGAATCCTGGTATCCCGTTCGCGGGGATTCGTCTAGGGTCAGCCTGGTTGAGACTCGATTGTGGATCGAGACTCCCTTGAGGCTCGTGTGCCTGAGCTTTGGTCGCTCACGGGCCCATCCCTCATTGGGATGATCGTTGAAACTATTGGGCCAGCCCTCGAACTCCTAGGCCCAAAGCGGACCAAAGAAATGCTTTTTGACCCATATCCCCTCTGTGGGAAAAGAGTCCTGGTCTGCCCGGGAAGGCGAAACGTCCGACATGACTTTGGTGGGAAAAGATAGGGATCATGGACGCATATCCCACGATGTGACATGGTGGTGTATCGTGGCAGGCACGGAGATCTAGGCAGACGGTTGCCCTTCTCACATCCGTCGCCCCTATAAAACCAAGGGGTCTGTCCCTAGGGTTCCGTACTTTGCCTCCTCGCCTTTGCATCTACAACCTCCGCCGCCAATCACCTGAGCCTCCCACACCCACATCGCAGCCACCGTCAAGCTCACATCCAACCACCCCTCCTTAGGATAGCGAAACTACTCTTTTATTCGCACGTACCCCTTCCTTAGGATTTTAGCTATCGTTCTGCGACTGTGCATTCGGTCTCATTGCAAGTCTAGCCTTCCCCGAGCCCCCACGCGTAGAGGGGGTTTGGTCAAGGGTCGGGTCATTTTTGTGACTGTCGCCCCATCCATGGTTTTTGCAACTGGAGGGGTTGAGGCGACGTCACTTGCCTTGAGGGCTCGAGTGACGCGCTTGATGAGCTCGCTAATGGGGATGTTCGAACGAAATCCGATTTCATCGCTCGTGACAGGGTCGGCAAAGCCCTTAGGTGGCATTCCGTTGTTTCGTAACCCGCCTTCCAATAGAGTCCCCCTCAATGGGGACTCTATGGGCTCGGCTAGAGGCTGGATTGAACTAGAAGGTTGAGATGACCCTATCCGCCTCTATGCGGGTTGGACGAATGTCGCTGAGGCTCATCTATGTTTTCTCCCCTAGCTCTTGTTCAACGTGAGGCGGCCTCGGGCCCTTCGTGGGTCAGCCTTCGAACCTCGGTCTCTTGATCTAGGGTCGGGCGGCTCAAGCCCCTGAGCCCCTTGGGGTCTGATAGGGGTCGGCTGAGTTTCACGCGTCACCCCGTCCTCGGTTTCCGCAACTAGAGGGGCTGAGCTAACGACGCTTGGCTCGACGGCTCAAGTGTCACGCTCAATGAGCTCGCTAACGGGCATGTTCGTGTGGAATCTGGGTCTGTCGTTCGCTAACGGGGTCGGTAGAGCCCTCATGTGGCATTCCATTACTTCTTAACCCGCCTCCCGGCAGATTCCTGAGCCGTTCGATAGGCTCAGGTGGCCCGTTGGCCTCTCCTCGATGGAGATTCTGTGGGTTTGGCTCGAAGTTAGAATCGAACAAGAAAGGTCGAGATGTCCCTGTCCGCTTCTGAGTGGGGTCGGGCAAGGCCGCTGGGCTCATCTCGGTTTTTCTCCCCTGGCTCTGTTTGACGTGAGGCGGCCTCGAGCCCTTCGCGGGCCGGCCTTTGAACCTCGGTCAGTTGCCGCTCATATCGAATGAGACGACTACCGCTTCATGACGTGACGCGAAGCGTTGAGATATAGCAATTGCATATGCAACATTTGGATGTATGGGATTAAAGTATGATTTCATGGAAACAAAAGGGGGGGTCGGTGATGTTACCTCGGTGGCATGAGTGATGGGAAGTTCTTACCAGACATGTATGTGCGGGGTTCGGGTCCGACATTTGCGACGGGGCCGGCGTAACCTGCACGAGCATCGCAATTTTTTGTTTCTGTCTCTCGGCGATGAAGCGAGCCGTTCGATTGACTTAGGCGACTTGACGGCTTCTCCTTGAAGGACATTCCACAGGCAAACCCCTCCAAACCCTTCTCGAGAAGGCGGATGCTAAAGCTTAGGGTGTGGGGAACTGTGAATTCGATTATGTTGGTGAACAAAAATGTCATAGCCGCTAGGGCGTAGGGTCTAGCGGTTTGTCCAGTTTTACTCAGAGTTTTACACCCGCACACCGTGCCTCTGGTTTTTTAGTGTAAGGAGGGTCGGGGCGAACAAAATGTCTAAATAAGTAGACACTTTCGACAGCCCCCGAGTGATGTCCGTGCCCCTGCCGTTGCAGGGGTCGGAGGCTCGGTAGTAAAATTGACACGCAAAGTAAGTAAACAAATGTGCTTATCTTTCGGCGGTTGTTCATTCGGCGTTCACCTAGGCCGTCCGATTGACCCAGGAGGCTCATTGGGCTCCCCTTGGTGGAGGTTCCGTCGTTGGGTCCTTCTAGGTCCTACCTGGGGAAGCGGAGAGTCGCCTGCATGTGGGTGCGCCTTGTTTCTCATGCCCGTGTGCGGTAGTGGTGGGCCATGCCCAAGCCATGTCTTGTTTGACTAGGCGCCGTCTCGTTGAATAGGGTGCATCCCGTCGGTCCAGACGTGTCCCCTCGAATTCCCATCAGCATCGAATTCCCATCTGCATTGAATAGGGGTAGGGAGAGGGTTTTTCGTCCCAACCTTTCGCCTTTCTTCAACTGTTGCATCTCCTCCTTAAACAGGGGGAGGGAGGGGGTTCTCGTCCCATTCCTCTGCCTATTCTTGAGCTGCTACCTCTCCTCCTTTCTCCTTCTCGCCGAGCACATTCACATGTCACGGCGGTTCCTAAGTGAGAGAGGGTAACGTGAGGGAGAGGAGAACTCACAGATCCGTTCATGAATTCGGAGGGCGATGTCGAGCTAGAGGTCATCCAACGTAGATAAGATGGTGCTAGCCGCCTTCGCCGAGAAGGAGCTACTTTCGTCAAAGGAGGAGGTGCACTAGAGGGTGTTGAGCGCCATCGGCTTTGTCATCGTCCGCGAGGCCTTCGTCAGGATGGAGCTGTACGGGGACCTCTTCCAACGAATCTTCTCCGGGCATGCCTTGTCAGTGGGGGAGCCACCTAGGACTGCGTTGATGGGGGGCTTCGCCCTTGCAGCCGCTCAGATCGGTCAGTTCATGAAGTTTGACGAGATGTCAGAGACATCCATCAACCATGGCGGCCATTCTTCGATGGGGAGTGCCCCCCATCCAGGTGCCATTATCAGTGTTGCGGCTGATGACGATGGCGTAGTCCCTGGACGCCCTAGCGAAGACACCACGGTCACCGATGTGGTGCTCGACGTTGCAGACGATGGCGCCCCCAAGGATCCCTCGGAGTGGTAGGACGTTGCCGATGGAGAGAGTGGCGCGGCGACCGTAGTGGTATTTAGAGTAGAACTGGTCAGAAAATGTAATCGCTTTAAGTTGTGGGGGGAGCCCCTATGGGAATAGTTTTTTGTATTCATGAGTACATCAGTCCCTTTTCATGATGAAATCACTTTGTAAGTGATGAATTTGTGAAAAAATGAACGAGTCCTCAAATTTTGTTACGGCAAATAGCTTTTTAGCTCTTCTCCCTCTTTTTGTAAAAGAGGTTCAGTGCCATACGCCCTTCCCATGGTTAGGGTCACAAAAAGGTCTGAGTGCGGGTGAGCCAATTATGATAACGCTGGTGAACATGGAGTCCGTAGCCGCTGGGGCGTGGGTTTCCGTAGTCCTACCAGTTATACTCAGAGTTTGTTCCCGAAAACCTAGCCCTTAGGACTTACCATGAGAAAAGAGGGAAAACACAGCAAATGTTTATAAGATAAACGTACTCATACCAGCCCCCGAGTGAGGCCCGACCCCTCGCACTTGTAGGGGTCAGATGTCACGAAAGATTGGGGATTTAGATGACAAAACTAATAAGAGAAAGTATGCATTTATTTAGGGGTAAAAACGACGTAGCTGCTCAATGTTCTAGGCATTGGTGAAGACCTCGCCGTCGATGGTTTTCAATTTGTAGGCGCCTGGCCGGAGTACTTCCGTGACGACGTACGGCCCCTCCCAAGGCGGGAGAGCTTGTGGTGGTCCTTGTTACTCTGCACGAGGCGGAGAACCAGGTCCCCGACGTTGAAGGCTCGGTCCCGCACCCGTCGGTAGTGGTACCATCGCTACGCCTGCTGGTACTTGGCTGAGCGGAGGAGGGCGATGTTGCGAGCTTCGTCTAACTGGTCCATGGCATCTTCGTGGGATGCCTTGGCTCCCTGTTCGTCGTATGCTCTGATCCTTGGCGCTCCATAGTCGAGGTCGGTTGGGAGGATGGCCTCGGAACCGTAGACCATGAAGAAAGGCATGTAGCTGGTGGCATGGCTAGGAGTTGTCCTTAGGCTCTAGAGTACCGCGGGGGAGCTCGGTGATCCACCGTGCACTGAACTTATTCAACCGGTTGAAGATCCTGGTCTTGAGGCCCTGTAGGAGCATGCCATTTGTGCGCTTGACCTGCCCGTTCGTTCGAGGGTGCGCGATGGTGGCCCAATCGACCCGGATGTGGTTTTCATCACAGAATTGAAGAAACTTCTTGCCGGTGAACTGTGTGCCGTTGTCCGTAATGATGGAGTTTGGTACTCCAAAGCGATGAATGATGTCGAGGAAGAATAGTACAGCTTGTTCAGACTTGATCGCGGAGATCGGTCGAGCTTCTATCCATTTTGTGAACTTGTCTATGGTGACAAGCAAGTGGGTGTATCCTCCGAGCGCCTTCTTGAGAGGCCCAACCAGGTCGAGCCCCCAGACCATGAAGGGCCATGTGATGGGGATCATCTGGAGTGCCTGGGCCAGGAGGTGAGTTTGTCGAGCGTAGTACTGACACCCTTCGTAGGTGCGCACGATCTGCTCGACGTCGGCTACTGTAGTGGGCCAGTAGAAGCCCTGTCCGAATGCGTTTCCAACTAAGGTTCTAGGTGCGACGTGGTGACCACAGACTCCACCGTGGATATCGCTCAACAAATGCTTCCCCTGTTCGCTGGGGATGCAGAGCTGCAGGATCCCGATGTGGCTTCGTTTGTAGAGTTTGCCCTCTACAAGAACGAAGGACTTGGCGCGACGTGCGAGCCGTCGAGCTTCCATCTTGTCCGTCGGTAGCGTGTCACGGAGGAGGTAGTAGAGGTAGAGTGTTCTCCAGTCGACTAGAGGGTCGGGCTCTATCGCTGGATCCTCTTCAAGCTCCATGACCTCAGGGCCGAACGGAGCCGTCGGTTGGTTAGCCCCTGTGGCTAGATCGGGCGGACCGTCGTCGGGCTGCTCTGACCCTTCGTAGCGCACCGAGGGCTTGTGTTGGTCGCTGGTGAAGGCACCTGTTGGCACCGGCTCTCGGCTGGATGCCACCTTCGCAAGCGCGTTGGCAGCTTCGTTGAGGCGCCTTGGGATGTGATTGAGTTTGAGGCCGTTGTATTTGTCCTCCAGCCATCGAACTTCTTGGCAGTACGTAGCTATTTTGGCATCATGATAGCTTGACTCCTTCATGACTTGGTTGACAATCAGCTAGGAGTCACCTCGGATGTCTAGGCGTCGGATGCCCAACTCGATGGCAATGCGTAGACCATTGATGAGCGCTTCATACTCAGCCACATTATTGGATGAGGGAAATGGAGATGAACCATGTACCTCATACGTACCCCTAAGGGAAAATGGAGACGAAGCCACATTATCGGTCAGCTAGTGGTCACGTCCCATCCTACTCCGACGGGCGATGCGGCGTGCTAGGGTACCGAGCCGTGACCCTACGGGGAGCAGACAGGGAAGTGACCATACGTCCGTTACTGTTGATGATGTGAGTTCCCTCCTGGATTGTAGTGGTTGTCGTATGCTTATGTTAGGATCCACGCCGGGGGGCCGATGGCGGCGCCCACAACACTGTAAGACAAAAGTTAGCGCCTACAACACTATTCGGGCTCTATCATGCCTGGAAGGGCTTAAAGTGTCCGTCCCGTCGTATCCTGACGGTACTTTCCTGCAGGCGTGCAGGGCATGGTCCTCGGTAATGCGGTTGACTCGAATGTCCTGTCTCATCCTATGCTCATCATTATGAAGGAGCAGGTGCAATGCGTCGTCGAGGCGAGCCACCGACGCTACGAGGCGAGGCGGAGCCCTCCGTCGTCGAGGGCTAGCCAGCCTCGGGACGGCGAGCGGCCGAGCCCAGCCTCGAGACATGCGATGCATCCCTAGTCGTCGCGAGAGAGCGAGCCCGGACGTCGGGCGAGGCGGAGCTAGCCCTCGGACGTCGGGCGAGGCGGCGTCTGTCCCGGGACGTCGGGCGAGGCGGAGCCTAGCCCTCGGGGGTCGGGCGAGGCGAGGCCAGCCCTCAGCCGTCGGGTGAGGCGGCGCCTGTCCCGAGACGTCGAGGTAGGCGGAGCCGGCCCTCAGTCGTCGGTGAGGTGGAGCCCAGCCCTCGGGGGTTGGACGAGGCGGAGTCCAGCCCTCGGGGTCGGGCGAGGCGGGGCCAACCCTCAGGGGCCGGACGAGGTGTGGCCAACCTTCGGTCGTATGGGCAAGAAGTGCAATTGCGTTTTTGTCTGTTTGGAAGCATCAACGTTTGATGGTTATTAGCTCCACCTCATTGGGTACCCCAGTATTAGGTCCCCGACAGGCTGTATGGATCTTTGCAGTCCATTGATCTCTTAGCCTACTCGTATAGTAGTTACCTCTTCATTATTCATACATGGTTTATTTGTCTCTCTTATAAAGTTTCTTGGTTTTATGCATATAAGCCGGCTGTGAACTTACAGCTTTTCTTTTCTCATCTCCCCTCTCATCCACATCAATATATGGCCCACTTATAACTCTTTACGGTACTTTTTTTTAAACGTTGAACATGTAGACTCTTTAAAGTAGTTGACTATTCTATATAGGCCTTGGACTCTTAAAGCGTTGAACATGTAGACTTTTTAAATAGTTGACTATTTTGTATAGGCCTTGGATAATCCGTATTTATTTGATTTTACCAATTCTATATCCTACTTGCATCTGCATACAAATCGAATTTGGATTAACTGTATCCACACATTTCTCCATGATTATAATTCACACCTTTCTCCATTTTTAAAATTTAAATTCGAATAGGAGAATTATCAATGTCAGTTGCATCCCTAAGATTAACAGTGAGCCCACTATTTCGCCATTTCATATGGAAATTTTAATAAATCTCAAACTAAAACAACGATATTTGCATATCACTGTTTCAATTGGCGAGGGAGGTATATTATTTCTGATATTTTGGTTCGAAGAACTATTTCTACAAAAAATAAATAAAATTGAAATAAAAATGAGAAAACGACGCCTTTGTTTGGTGTCCACGTCAAGTTGGGCTAAGCAATGCTGTTTGGTCACATATGGTATATTTGGTTGGATGATCAATCCCTAGCCTAGTTCCTAGGAGCTAATTTTAATATGTTTGGTTAGCCGCAAGAGCCCTCTGACTAGGACTAGCAATCCGTGCCCCGATTGAACGCCCTAGTCTCCTTGAGCCAGGCCCGAGCCAACCCTATGTCCAGCTTGCATCGCCTCCCTGCCGTGGTTCCTCACCGCTCGGAACGTCGCCCTCTGCTCCACCGCGGACGCGCCGTCTCCGGCGACCCTCCCCGTGTCGTCTCCGGCGGCCTTCCCCGGTCGCCTAGGAGCTCGTGTGGCCAGACCTAGGAGCCGGACCTCGCGCGCGCCGCCGGGGATGGGGGAGCAGCGACCGCAATGGGAGGAGCTGGACCTCGCGCGGCCGACCATGGGGGAGACACGCCGGGGATGGGGACGCATGCGCGGTAGAGCCCACACGCGGCGGATCTCTTGCCTGCGTTCGCCATCGGAGCAGCGCTGCTAGCTGGGGTGGTGCGTAGACCTCGCGCTCGCCGGCTTCATCTGCTGCTGCTCGCGTCTGGGAGGGAGGAGGGGGCTCGCCGACTTCCTCTGCTGCTGCTCGCGGCCGTGAGGGAGAGAGGGGCTCGCGACTGGGTGGAGAATGAGCGTTGCCGCAAGGGGAAGACGCCGGTCGTGAACGACGAAGACGACGCGTGCGTAGCGGTCACTCGCCGGCCTCTTGCTGGATCCGGACTTGGCATGCTCCTAAACCATTCAGAACAAAGCCCATGGAACCACGAACGAAACCCAAGAACAAGCGTCGTGAGCGGCAGGCTGCGGACCACCGTGGTGATGGCTGATGGCGCCGTGCTCGCCGTGGTGATGGCTGCCGCTCCGTGCTCATTGCCTCTGGGCTGCCCTCATGCCCGCCGTGCTTGCCGTGGTGATGCCCTCGTCCTGCTGCTCACCAAGGATGAGCACCACCTGTTCGATGCTCAAAGGGGTAACCTTACCAGCACCAAGATGAGGTGATTCTGCACGAAACAAACCAGACAATGCTTCGGTAATAAAAAAATCAAACAACTAGCGATCGCTTGTCAGGAACCAAACGCACACGTAGACCCCACGAAACAAAGACCCATAATTTGGGCCCATTCACCGCAAGGCACAGTCCGAGAGGGGCACTGGCGGAGACCGGGATCACGACGATTCGCGAGTGTGGCGACGGTGGCGGCGGCCCATCGGCGTGACGGCGTGTGGGCGCTGGGCAGGAGGAGGAGGGAGGTGGTTCAGGGCCGCCGGGGCGTACGTCGGCACTCCACCACGAGCGTGTCGATCAGGGGAAGCCGACGCGCGACGCGCGACGCAGCGAGGGCACGGCGAGGCCAGTGCGCGGCGCCTGCGTCCCAGCAGGTCCTGTGCTCACCACCAGGCTCCAGTTCTAGGTGGGCGGCACTGCCAAGTCGTCAACAGTGTACGTCATCGACTAGGAAGAGAAGCGCCGTCGCGGTGATGGCGGGCGACGGAGAGGGAGCCGAGAGCTCCACCGCCGGCGAGCGGCAGGGCGTGCCCTTCGCTCTGGGCGGCCCGGTGTTCGTCCCCTTCATGGTGGGCCCCATCTCCACCGTACCAGAGTTCATGTCCTCCGCCCTCCACGAGCTCCAGGTGCGAACCGAGCCTGCTTGCAACTATTCTAAAACCCTAACCAACCTTTTTATTTCCCCCAGAGCCTTCGGTATGATTCCCTCCTCTTTCGTTTGTATCCAGGCCTTGGAAGACGAATTGGGAGACCCCGGCGACGAATTCGACGATGAGCTTTGGTAATCCCATGATTCATTCTGTTGTGTCGAAGTAACAATCCTTTTCCCTGTGCCTATTAATGTGTGGATGTGTTTTTGCAGTGTCGATGAGTTCAAGGTGCTCTCTGAGGAGGAGTTGGTGGAGCGCGCCCTCCAGGAGGCTATGGAGGTCGCCTCTACTGATAATCAGCTTCCTTTAATCACTTTGTTTTGGATTGCATTTTCATTTGAAGCTTTGATGTTTTTTTTTTCTTTCTAGGACTCGGATTCTGGCACTCAGCCACAATCAGAGGATCAAACACTTGATGGAGGGTAAGTGGCTGCTTTGACCATTGCTGGTTGGTCCACTTTGTGGTTCATTTGTTATGTTGTTATGGTCATTTAGGCAAGTCATAGATGCAACATTGGCATAGGACCTTCATTAGCAGCTAATAGTTCACAGCTAATATTAGCTGGCTACCTATTAGCTTGGTGTTGTTTGATTCCACTAGCTAAAAGGTGGATGCATTAGTGATTTTGTCTATAATTCCCTTCCTTTTCCATTTGCTATTGGTAGGGCATGTGGATAGAAGTAGGTGAGAGAACAATAGTGCCTTTTTGCAATCTATTAGCTGCTATTAGCTGAGTTGGGACTTGGGATAGCTAGTGAGATAATTGTTAGATGCGTGCCCAGCTAACAATCAGTTGACCTTTTAGCTAGGTTCATTTGGATCCACCCTGCTAATTTTTAGCAGATAACTATTAGCTGGTGGATCCAAACAGGGTTTTAATGCCAGTCATTTTGTCATTTGTGTCCAGTCTCTTTCTCATGATGTGTTATTTGGCTGTTAGAATCTGATGTATCCTTGGATTTGCCATATACAGAATGTCAGCGAATCCAACACCTACAAATGAGGCCCTCACACTAAGCCCATCGGCTGAAAGAGAGAGCTCTGGATTGCCTGCTGAAGATGTGGCGGCCGTATTAAATGAACCACAAAGCCAGATGCAAAAAGGGGAAAACTGGAACCATCACACTAGATTCTCCGGTCGAAGGAGAGAGCCATGGATCAGCTATTGACATGTCAATTGTACCATTTGAACCAGAAGGTAGTGAGGGAAATGGAATGATGCCTTCAAATCCACCAGCTGAAAATGGTGCCTCTGAATCACCTGTTGATGGTATGTCAATTGTTCCAGAGGGAACTAATGGACAAACAACATGTAGGAAGGGCAAAAAGAGAGGCAGACATTTTGATAGAGAGGTTCGAGCAGAGATTTTACATGTACGTCTATGTCTTTTGACCACCTTTTGTTTTTGTTAACAGCAATTGTTTGAGAATTCTTCTAACGCAGCTGCAGAATTGTAACATTAATTTTTCTCCATCCTGAACGAATTATGTTCATTATACATGTAACCTGTATTTGAGTAAGGTGCTATTGCTGATTAATCCATTCATCCATGTCCCTTGTCACTGATACAAATGCATATAGGACTAGTCTATTTAGGTAACACAGCCATCTGGCTACGAAAATTAATTTTGCAGTTACTCCTAATCAGTAAATCTGAAGACACTAGAAACCACAAGTCCATGGTAGATGTAAATGCTATAGTTTGTTGTTACTGTAATAGATGCAATATTCACAAGTTAAATTGTAAGGTATGCTTTTATTGAGGATTAGGTCTATTTTTGTATTAGTATCTGTATCCTTTATATTCTTCTATGCAAGTGGAGCCTGCGATTTCTGTCATTTAACGTTGAAGTACATATGCCATCTCTGTAATTTTTTTTATGTTTTTGCATAATTATATCTTTTTGTTATTTCCATGTATCAGGGAAGCTATCTTACTAAAGCAGAGAAGTGGGTACAAATCAAGGTCAAGCAAGACGAAGACAAATTTGCAGCAAAGGCTGCATTCTTTCAGGTGAGGCCGTTAAAAATCCATCGCTGCGTATTGTTAACAATCATATATTATGATTCTAGTGTAGTAGTGTACATACTTATTTGTTGGTTTTTAGTTATTCTTGATCAAATCTGGAATGTTATTATGCAAGCCATGATGAGTTGGCAATAAGATTCTAGAACAGATTAGAACTTTTGCATGTTTTTATCATTATGCACTTGACACCATGAATTAGTCTATTTCATTTTATCTCTTGACACAATTTTATATGAATATGATTCTTTGGTTCAGTGGCAATTCTGTGAAGCCCAAAGGTTCCAAGTCATCATCTGAGAAAATTGAAACGGCGAGATCTCTTAAACTAATCTGTGCACCTTGGAAGGTTTGAACCATCTCAGTTCATCTGTAGCACCCATTTACACAAGCTCCTGTCTTTGGAATTTTAGTCTTACAATCTATTTTGTTCTCAGAACAAAGCTTTAAGATCTGACGAGCACAGACCTGTGGTCCATCCAGAAGTAATTCTTTGTGTTGAAATTTATCAGAAGACATATGCCTCTGTTAAGGTATACCTTATCCTTCAGTTACACATATTTATTGTTAATGTGAAGGCCTTAATTTTATGGTCACTACCATGCCTTGCAGTCCCAGGAACTTCTTGTGCTGGGAAGCCAATTCCTTATCGATCTGAGGGACAACATTTGTTGTTTGACTGATAAGCTTATGAAGGTGGCTGGGCAACACGATCATTCTGGGTATTTCCTTATCGAGGTATGCTTTTCCTTTTTTGAAAATTGAATACGTTTCTGGATATTTGTTCTTGAAGAACTGTGGATAATTTTTTAATCTCCACTTTCTATGTCAGGACACGTTCTACAATGATACAAGACTTTTTTCTGCCACTGATTACAGTAAGCCTATACTAGATTGGCTTGAGAATTCCAGTGATGAGGTAGCAGAGAAGTGGGATGCCATAACATCTGGTGTTTTGAAGAAACGGCAAAAGGTCTTGCTGAGTGGTTTGAGTATTTCTAACGTGCCTGAATTTAAATCTGAAAAAATGCAAATGACTCGTTTCTGTGACCTGCACTTCTGGCCTGGTGCTGGGTACCTGTACTGCCATCAGGTTCTCATCTTCTCTTGTCTTACTGTTTCAGATAATTTCATTTTCCTTGGTGAAAAGTTTGTGTGGTGGATCTGATTTTCTTCGTTTTTCCAGATCTTTTATATTAAAATTTTTATTTGGCTGTCATGTCTCATATGTTGAAGTTGAATGTTTGTCGATCACAATATGAGATATGAAAACATTGGGCAGGGGTGCTTTATGGCACATTGCGCTAACCAGACAGGCTTGGTTCTTGTCTTTATTTACTTTCAAGAAAAAAAGATAAAAAGGATAGAATGTGATTATAAGTTGCTTTCTTATGCTATGTTTTTTATGGAATCTAACATTTAGTATCTGAACTGCAATGCGTATGATTCTCCATGTTTGCTCATTGCTAATTTTAACTGCACTGCATTATTCATGGTGCAGCCCTACGGGGCCAGCAGCAAAACAAAGATATCAGATCATTCAACCATGTTTCTTTCTGATATCTTGTTGCACGTTTTCAGGGCAACTGCAAGCACACAATCGTGATAAGGGACATGAGGTTGATCCACCCAGATGACACACAGAACCAAGCGGAATACCCTCTCCAGACATTCCAGTTGCAGAAGCGCTTGCAGAAGTGCTCGGTGTGCCAGATCTATCTCGCGACGAAGGTGACGGTCGACAATAAGTGGGCTCTGAACAACCCCTGCTACTTCTGCATCAAATCCTACTACCTCCTCCATTACAAGGAGGACAGCACACTGCTATATCCTCACACTGTATATGATTTCATCCAAGAGTAATGTTTCTCCTTTTTTTTTTGTCGGGAAACAGTCTATAGTTTGTACTAGACTGTACATTCTTGGCTGCAAGAAATCCACACGGAGTTATCAAGGATTTGATTAGTTACTCTCTCTAAAGTTTACTCCCTATCCCATCGAATGTTTAGACACATGCATGGAGTATTAAATATAGACTAAAAAATAACTAATTGCACAGTTTACGACTAATTTGTGAGATGAATCTTTTAAGTTTAATTAGGTCATGATTTGATAATGTGGTGCTATAGGTTTAATAAATTCGTCTCGTGATTACTGAGGACTTCTGTAATTTGTTTTATTATTACTATCCGAACACTCTCGTGTGATATCTTAAAACTTTACATTCTGAATTTAAAGAAGGCCTAAATGACTAGATGACTTGTAACTGGGTCAGATTTCCATGTTCCAAACCAAACATTGGCGTGCGCTGGCAGTACTTTTATCGAGGGCTTAGGGCTCGAGGCTTTGCGCTGTCAAGCTCTGACGAACTGAATACTCGTTATCTGACGAAACTGAAGAGATGTTAGAGACTTTCAGCTGGGAAGACAATAAAGATCAATGAACGGATGTGATGCGTCTAGGTTGTCGATGATCTGCCCGATCAATGCATGTCTGGCCGCATGTTATATGAAAATCAGAAAAATGGCACTAGCTTTTAAATACATTGGTATTTTTCCGAACTACTAGAGTACTCCGGATTTACGAAGAGAATGGGAAGTTGGGCTCAGAAGAAAGCACGCTCACTAGAAAATGCTAAAAAGCTGCGTCCATTTTCCCACGAAAAATAGGCCGTTGGGCGGGCAGCGCAGCGCGGAGGCCAGGCGAGCACGCAAACGAGAGGCCGTGGCGCGCCGCGGCCTTATCCGCAGCGGCCAACCCCCGCGCGGCCGCGCGTCTTCACGCCGCGCCACGCCGTCCGCGCCATGGGCCACCAATGGCCACCCCCACCACCACCGCGCTCACCTGCTCCTGCCGCCCCTCGCCCTCGTCCTCCGCCGCCTTCCGCCGGCTGAACATCTTCGCCCCCGTCTCTCCTCGCCGCCGCCTCCGTCTCCCGCCGTTGCACGGTGAGTCCCAAACCAGACCTTCGCGCGAGCCTTCCCTCCCTGACGAGTGACCCGTGCCGCGACGTGTGTTCGTGCGTGCGTGCTGACGACGCGTTGAACCGTGTGCGCAGTCGGCGATGACTCCAAGGAGGTGGAGGCGACGGCTGCCGCCGGTCTCCCCGAGGAGAGGTCTCAGGCGGATAAGATGGTCGACGGCATGGACTTCGGGGTGCTCTGCAACGACTTTGAATGCATAAGCAGCCCCTACGTGGAGTCCACGGCGAGGCAGATCGCGCGGGACATCCTCGAGCTGCGCGAGGACAACCGCGCATTCAACAGCTACGCCGTCTCCGTCAAATATAAGGTGCTGATCATTGCTCATGTGATCCCGTCTCATCAGTCGCTCTGCTACGCGAATTATTTTACATTTCATGAACACGGCTCTGAGACTTTCAATTCGAGTTCTCTTACATCAATATTCACTTCGGATTTTTGCACTTGAAAACTTGAAGGCGGTCGTTTCCTTAATGAAGATTTTTTAGATAATGTTTTCCTTAATGAAGTTGAGAGCATAAACGAAGTGTCAAAATTTCAACTACGTAATGTTAGACAGGAGATCGTTTGTCGTTACTAGTAGTTGACAGTGACTGATCACTTCGTAGCAAATCCTATGTTAGTATGTTACCTCTTTGCCTTCGTGCATAAGTTTTTTGTAAGGTAATTGCTCGTATTGGTTGAGTGGAACAGTTAGAACATGGAAATAGGCAAAACACTAAGACGTTAGTAATTATGTGTTCGTTCCTTTCCATGGAAGAGAACATATTACCTGCCTGTCTCTCAATTTGCCGATGGCCTAATTTCATCCTTCAGATGCTTGTATGCATGCTTCATGCTTATACTTGCTGTGCATATCTTCTTTCAGGACCCACTCAGGACATTTGTTGGGCGTGAGAAGTACAAGAGGCCATTATGGATCACTAAGGCATTGGAAAAGCCTGTAGTGGTAAGAATCGATCAGATTGTGATAGTGTCTACGACTCATATCATTGATCATTAGACTGGTTCCAGATAATCCTGCGGAATTAGATACTTCAATCCAGGATCTTAACCCAAAACTTGTTGCACAACATGCCATCATCTTAAATGTTGGATACTTCAATCCAGTATCTTAACCCAACCTTGTTGCACAACATGTCATCATGTTAAATGTTAGATACTTCAATCCAGTATCTTAACCCAAACTTGTTGCACAACATGTCATCATGTTAAATGTTTCCAGCATGCCCCTCTACAACATTCAGAAGCATCTAATCAACACTCTTATTATTGTGTCAGACAGTCCAGGAAATGTCAATGCAATCGACAAGCAATCTGACCATTAAATGGGCATTCAGAGGGAAGCCTAAGAATCCATTCTTTGCGACCATGGGAGGAAACGTCATTGTCCGTGTTGAATCGCAGTTCGTCCTGAACCAGATAAGTGGACAAGTACTAGAACAGGTCGACTCCTGGGACCTCTCTGCCTCGTCTCTTCCAGCTCAAGCATATTTTTGGCTGTCCAGAAGGGTTTACTCCACTGTTGAGTCCGGGAAGGATACAATCGAAGCTGCTAAGAGCACGGCATCTGGGCTAACAAAGGGAGATCAGAATTTCGAGGCTTATCCAGATCCTTCTAGTGATCCTACAAAGGTACATGAACCTTTTCAGTTTCATAATTGTGCTGCTACATCACCAATCTCCAGATTATTTGGCTATCCTCGCTTCTGATACTCCAAAATTCTGATGAGATCAGTTCAGTTACGCTACGCCAGTTATTCATTGCGTTGTTTTGGTTTTATTGGTGCAGTTCTTTGAAAGGCCAGATGATGGCTTCAATCAGGACGTGTACCAGATTGGGCTTCTCCTGGCCGTGATCTACTTCATTGTACAGTTTTTGAGAACGACTCTGTGACTGCGGACCAACTTCATCGTGAGTCGCAACCTGTCGAATCCTCCGCGTGTAGCCTGTGTGTATGCATGTAGATGTAGTTGTGTCTAGCAAAATAATATCATACAAGCATTCTGCCATCTGACCTGCAAGAGATTTGTGAGCTTCACTGCAGTTGATCTATTTCTGCTGATATTAGTTTGGCACGCCTCCCCCTTTTTGGAGAGAGATTAATTGGGCACTCATGATTTCAAGTTGACAATTTACAGTTTTTTTTTAATCCTCAACTCTTTTAGTTAGGTTCTTTTTTATGGAACATATCCATCAAAGTTTAGTTTTCAACTCAACACGTGTGTTTATATTATGGTTAATTATTTTTATACTTTTAAGTGGCAGATGGTGTGCTTACCGGCAATGAGGTGTCTAGTGGCATTTTGTCTACCTCAAGATCCCTTGGAGTCATAGAGGTAGGGTGAATGTGTGCGTGTCCGTATGAGCAAGTGTACGGTGTATGTAGCATTTGCATGTGTACTGTATTTGAATTAGTAATATAATATAATAAAGTTGCGGGCGTTGGTGAAAATCCGAGTGTGTACAAAATGACTTAATCGGGTTTTCAAACTCTAGTAAGCTGACATTTTTGTTGCCTCGGAACATACGGATGCAAATAATCTCTTCCTTTCGAATCCTGAGCCAAGCTCGAGCACCCGCTTAGGCCACGTCGCCAGTGAGCCTACTATGAGCCTATTCGGTTGGCTGGTTCGTGAAGAAGTACTGCTGGCTAATTTGTGTGAGAAAAATATTGTTCCGGCTATAAATTTACGATCGTTTATGATAAGCCATAGCGAAACGAACAGGCTGGCTGTGGCTTGGCTATGGCTTGTCGTAAACGATCGTAAATTTGCAGTCAGAATAGTATTTTTCTCTCACACAAACCAGTCAACAGTACTTCTTCACGAACCAGCAACGAAACGAACCAGCCAACCGAACATGCTTTATTGATCCGGCAAGCAAGCAATGTGCTCCGTCCGATGCTGGAGCGGTTCGGGTCTCTGCCCGCTACTATGCCCATCCGACAACTCGCGATGTTTCTCGGGCCGTTGGCCCGTCGTGCTCCTTGGTACCCTGCCCCCCATCTCGGGATATTTAACTTTTTACCATCATAACGGATGGCCACTCCTCGGATAACAGGTTTAGAATTGGCGCTACGATTTTAGCAGCTGAGAGAGAAAAACGATACATTTTTACCACAATTGCTGGCGTGGCATGCCACCTCAGCTAGCCAGCGTGGCAGGCGAAGGGAAAATGACCGCCTCTGCCCCTACCCTTTCTATCCCTCCCCACGCGCGGCCCGGCCCACTCTAGCTCGCCCTTCCGCTCCTCCTTTCTTCTTCCTCCCGCTCTGCTCGCCGACGCTGCCACCCAACGTCGCCGCACACCCCGCCGCGCCCAACGCCACCCCCACCGCGAGCCATGTCCTCCCCGAGCACCTTGGCGTTGGAGTGAAGGTACGTGCCTTCGAGGCCCTCTCTCCCAGGTCCGCGTTTGCCATTTGATTTTGGGGTTAGGGTTAGGGTTCGTCGATTTGATTTGGTTTTTGGGCTTCTCTGCTTCTCAGGCCGCTGTGCATTGGATTCTTCAAATAATGGATTGGAGTGGTTGTCCCGTTTGGTAAGCTAAATCGGTCCCTCCCATTGTACGCTAGCTGTGCAGTGTAGGATGTACTCTAACTCTTCATTTATTTCTTGTTGATGCATTATGTTAGGATTGATCCTGGCAACGCGTTTAGACTAGTTGTTAAGGTTTCTAATTATGTCATCGATGGAGAGTATGGACTAGTAGAAATGGCCGAGCAAGAGCATGAGTTGTGGTTGGACAGAATTGGGCAGTATACTCTTGAGAAATTTCATAATGACATGTCCACAAAGACCATATGGGGGCCATCACAAACTCTATCAGTGTGGGTACTTGACAATGAAAGTGTAGGTTCTGAATGAAAAGTGAGAAGGGATGAACATTTTCAGCAGTTGGTGAAGGATAGATGGGCACAAAGGGTTGCTTTTCTTATAGTTGATGTTGTCAGTAAACATGCAACCTCTGGTAATGCTAGTTCTTCACGTAGATATGCATCTGGGGTCACTACAGGTGAAGGCAGTGGAATTCCTGGTAATAATGCAGAGGGCACAGGTGATACATGCAGTTCGCCGCCTCCATCTGTGCCTCCTGATATACCAGAACTAGTTAATTGGGCCAATCTGATCATACAACAAGATGAAAGTCATGATGGTGATGCTACTGCAGCTGCAGATGAGGACAAAGTATATGAGGCAATGGGCTTTAGAGCAGCAGATGAGGGGGCAGAACAAGCAGCAAGGGAAGCAATACCTATTCCTGCAATGACAGCTGAAATGCAACATGGTATGAGTGAAGCTGCTATTCCAGTGGATGACAATGTATCATATGAGCCTGTGCTTGATTGGGACAGGGATAATCCTGACCTGTCTGTGGGAATATCATACCCTAGTATGCATGATTTGAGGCTAGCAGTGAAGCAGCATGCCATTGTAAAGAAGTTTGAACTTGGTACTGCTCATTCTGATAAGAAAAGATATAGGACACATTGTGCTGCTCTTGGATGCCCTTGGATTTTTAGAGCTAGGACACAACATGATGAGATTGTTAGGGTACATTTTCTTGTTTTTAGTACTAGTGACTTAATTGTCTCTCTCAGCTTTTTACTTATGCAGGCTTCTTCTATCCTTTTGCAGGTTCAGATAAATGAAGGTATACACACATGTGCTTCTAGATCAAGAGTGGAGGGGTGTACAATGGCTTCTCAGGCTTGGGTGGCAGAGATGGCTATACCCTTAGTCAAGAAGAAGCCTAGCATGGGTCCTAAGGCATTACAGGAAGCCCTTTAGGATAAGTACAAGATTCAGATCAACTATCAGACTGTAGTTTATGGTAGACAAAGGGCAGCAGACAAGTTGTTTGGTAAATGGGATGATTCATTTGATTGGTTGTATAGATTCAAGGCAGAGGTTGAGATGAGATCACCTGGGAGTATATTAGAGATAGACACTGAGACTATGGAGGACAAGGTACATTTCAAAAGGTTCTTCTACTGTTTCAAAGCTGCAATTGATGGTTTCAGATATGGTTGCAGGCCGTATATCAGTATAGACTCAACAGCATTGAATGGACTTTGGAATGGACATCTGCCTGCAGCTCAAGCTTTGGATGGACATAATTGGATGTACCCATTGGCTTTTGGATTTTTTTGACTCCAAGACTAAGAAAAATTGGACATGGTTTATGGAGCAACTAAGCAAGGCAATAGGCCCCATGGACAAGCTAGTTGTTTGCACTGATGCTTGCAAGAGCCTTGAAGCTACAGTTGCCAAGGTTTTCCCAAACTGTGAATGGAGGGAGTGCTTCAGGCATCTCATGGAAAATATGAAGAAGTACTACCATGGTGATGTTTATGCCAAGAACATGTGGCCTGCTGCTAGAGCTTATGCACCACACAAGTTTACCCATTTCTTTGACAAGGTAATAGAAGCTAGCCCAAGTGTGCTTGACTAGCTCAAAGATCATCACAAGCTGTTGTGGGCAAGGAGCAAGTTTAGTCCAGACATCAAATGTGACTACATAAACAATAATCTGGCTGAGAGTTGGAATGCTTGGATCAAGGAGCACAAGAATCTACCTGTTCACTGCTTGGCTGATGCAATTAGAGAGAAGACACTCAGGCTTTTTGCAAAGAGGAGGAAGATAGCTAATGCTTTGCCTTCTGGAATTCTACCTGCAATTATCCGTCAGCTCAATGCAGCTTCCAGGGGGTTAGACCATCTTAAAGTGACTAACAATCACCCAGAAGAAGCAGAAGTGACTGAGATCTACAAAGATGAAGAGGTTAGGAGGCATGTTGTGTATCCAACACAACATATTTACACATGTAGAGAGTGGCAAGTGACTGGAAAGCCTTGCCCTCATGCATTGGCTTTAATCACAACTCTGAGGCAACCAAATATGGCCATATATGTGAACAACTACTACTCTATTGAGAAGTTCCAGGCTACATACAATGGGATTATTCCTAGCATAACAGATAGTGGACAGTGGCCCTAGGTGGACAAGGGCTTCAAGTGCTACCCACCCAATATGAAGAAGAGAGAACAAGACAGACAGAAGAAGAACATGCATCTTGCCCCAACTGAGAGAAGTGGCAAAGCAACAAGACAGGTGAAATGCCTTGGTTGTGGTGAGTATGGCCACATGAGTGGAAGCTAGAGGTGTTCACTGACTGGCACCAAGAAAAGGTAATGTACTGCCCCTACTGTTAAGTACAATTATAACAGTTAACCATAGACCCTAACAACTACATTGCAGGAAAAGGACTAAAAAATCAACCCCTAAACCTGGAAGGAAGAAGAGGCAGACAGACCCTACTCCTAGAGGAGAAAATACACCAAGAACAAGGGCAGCAATGGCTAGAGAAGCTGCAGCTAAAGCTTCTGTAGCAGCTGAAGCAGCAGCAGCTGCAGAGAGAGAAGTCCTAGATGTGGCTCCAATTGAGGTTCAACATGCACCACCCTCAACCAATGCAGCAACTAGAAGGTATGTCCTACTTATAAAATTGCATATTTATGAATATCATCTAACACTTGGTATGTTCTTTAAATAGGAACCTCTGCTAGGATCTACAGGTGCTGAATGAGGTCGATGAAACAGCAAGTGCTTCTGTGGACATGCAACCTAAGAAAATGACTCCAAGAAAGAAGCAGCTAGCTACAAAGGTGAGGAAGAGCCCAGCCAAAAAGGGGAAGAAATGAGAGCAACATCTGTGACATGTTCATTTTGGTTGTAAAGGCCTAAAAATTGTCTCTTTTGTGTGACTAGGACCTTCTGATCACTGTGTTTGAGCTTATTTGGTTCATGCCATCTGCCTATTGTGAACTGCTATGCTGGATTTGATATGGCCAAAATCTAAACACAGATGCATGAAACCAGACATTTTATTTTCATTCAAACACAGGCAATGAACATGTTCATCTGCTAAATCAGTAAACATGCCTACATTGTCACTTCCTAACAACATACATCAGTACACATCCAACTACAAAACATACAACATAGGCAATGAACATGTTCATCTGCCAAATCAGTGACTCCATCTTCTCCTCCAATTCTGTCCCCTTCTTGTCACCCCTCTTGTCACCATTTGGACTGTCAACTTCCTCTTCCTGTGACATGTTCACCTCTTCCCAGTTCGACGGCCGAACCAGGATAATGCCGTTACGCTGCAAATCCTAAAATATCCCTTCTCAAATCGGTAGTATCCACAAAGCTTCGGGTACTGGAAATATCAACTAGGATTAGAGGAAGATTTAGAGCCCTAAATGCCAACGAGGGGGAATAGATGAGATTATACAGAACTTACCCCGTTCCTCGCGCATTTGAAGTACAGACGGCCGTGGTTTTCGCTGTCTTTCTTCGGCCGCCCCTCCACCACCCTAGCAATACCGCAGTCCGAGCACATGATCAGCGGGAAGCCACTAAGCTCACTGCTTGGATCCATGGTCATGGAAGCGTCTTTGAGCTCGAATCCTTGCATGACCTTACTCTCGGCCCTTCCATGGAGGAGGAGCCGATGCACAGATACTAGGACATGGCTCATGGGTGGGGCGGCGTTAAGCGTGCAAGGGGTGTCTGGTGTCGGGCGGGTGGCGGCGCGCGAGAGCAGAGGAAGAAGAAACGAGGAGCGGAAGGGCGAGCTGGAGTGGGTCGAGCCACGCGTGGGGAGGGATAGAGAGGACAGGGGCAGGGGCGGTCATTTTCCCTTCGCTGCCACGTTGGCCAGCTGAGGTGTCGTGCCACGCCAACAATTATGATAAAAATGTATCATTTTTCTTTTCTCAGCTGTTAAAATCGTAGCACCAATTCTAAACCTACTATCCGAGGAGTGGCCATCCGTTACGATGAAAAAAGTTAAATATCCCCCCTTCTCGATGCAGGGGAGAGCGGGCGGCAGCGAGGGCGCGGCGACCTTGCGAGGAGACGCGAACGCGTCCAGCCTAGGGCACGGGCGCCGCCGCCACAGGTGGCGCCTGACCGTTGGCCACCACTCAGCTCAGCTGCCTCGCGCGCCCCCCTCGCCAGTGCCCGCGCGGCGCCGGCCGTCAAATCTCGAGTCACACGCCACAGCGAGGACCTACAGCGGCGCGCGCGCCTTCGCCGCGGCCTGGTGTGGGGCCAAGAGGGCCGCGAGAAGCACCCCGTGCTGTATAGACGCGAGCGCGGCGGCGGCGGAAAGCGCGCCGAATCACGCCTCGAGCGCCACCACCCCCCGCTCCTCGGCGTGAGGCGACGGGCAAGGCCGCTTCCGAGTCACAGCAAGAGGACCAAAAGACTACGAAGGGCTTACAGTACTCCATCGTCACCTTCGCCGAAGATCACGCCCACAGAGAGCTCTGCTCTCCTTCAACAAGGTAATCTCTAGCCAAATCCCTCCTATATGGCTATATCTAGCTCCTTCAGCTGGTTGCGCATCCCGTTTCTTGATGTGGTCATGTGGATCTATGGCAGGTGTGGTCCTTTCTTCTCTCTATGGTTTTGCTGCTACGACAAGAAGGTGAACAGTACACGCTAATAAGAACTTGCACATTTGGCACTAATCCATGCAGAAACTTGTGAAAATTATAGGAAAAATAACTATAGATCCAAATATTGTGAAATTAATTTTGTTAGATTCATAACATAATCCTGTACCTTTTTAAAATATGTTTGCACATGTTACTCTAACCATGGCTCAGGATTCGTATTATAGATATTATAATGCGCACAACTTGAAAAGATGCAAAATAAATTGCCGAGGTCTCTACATATTTCAACACCAATTTTATTGGATCTGTTGTGATATGCCCTTAGCTTGAGATGTCCATATGCACATGTATCTTTATGTTACAATGATTTATGTGCTTTAGTTGCCTTATTTTGGCTGGTCCATGTTCAAGTGTACAATATCTCTCTGAACATTGCAAATCTCATAGTATTATCTTTCAGAAGAATAGAGTTCTCTTTTGATTATGACATCAAGATTCAGGAATAAAACCTGCCTCGTACCTTTTTGATTGATTTATTAATAGGTCCACATGTATCAACAGTGGTACTTTACTATCTACCTAAGCTGACATAGGACTACACAATTGCCTACATTTTACCAAAATCAATAAATACTTAACTATGCCATAATTTACCATCAAATTTTTTATTTCTTTAGTTTCAGACAATTTGCAATTGTCGAATTCTCTTCTTCTTTATATTATTTATATTCTGCATATATTCTTAAGATATTTGCACTAGAACTAGAAGGCATTTGTGCGAGGAGCGAAAAAGCCCCTTGAACTCTTAAATTTCAACCTTAATTACCACATGCTGATGCTAATGATGTTGTTGCTTTGATGGTTGCTAATTTGATAATTGTGCAACTTGTTCTTGCTGGGAGTAGTCGTACTCATGTTGCAGCAGCAGGTGCCACTACTTTCTTGACCTTGGTATAAATTTTCAGATTGATCTCATGAATATGACTGATTTGGATGATGGCTGATCGTTTATGTCATATATGAAAACTAAGATTTGTTTCTATTTATGTGATACTATGAACTCCAATATCATTTAGAATTTTATATAATTTTTCGGGTTATCTGAGAGAATTTGTCATGAAAATAGTTATAGGCAGAATAATATGATCTTGTGGTTAAAACACTATTTTTTTTCATTACAACCACACTTATGCCCTATTGAATGATTTGACAAAGGACCATACTCTGATCTACAGCCGATTTGTTTATGAAAGTGGTTTGGTTTAGCAAGTATAGAAGTAGAACCTAGGTAACAGGGTTAAGTTCTAGCTTACCTCCTGGAACTTTGCTTTTCCTGTCAGTTGATGCTAACTATTATTTTCTTTAACTGTAGACTGCATCTAAAAACTGATTGCTTCTTGGTGTGATCATATGTGAATGATTATTTTTGCCTCTGTCATTTTGTATTTCAAGCTATCGTCCCATCGTCGTGACAGGTCAAACAAGGATGATGATGAATCGGAGAGTATGAAGGACAGTGAAGCTGACCTGGACAATGCTTGTCTTTGCACTATGATACTGAAGTTGCATCACTGAAATCTTCCTCTCGGCCATGCCTTGTTCTTGATTAAAAAAACTTAATTGCTGAAAGAAAAAGACACTGAAGATTAACGCCCTGTTCGCTTGGGCCTGTTTGGCTGATAAGCCATGGCTGAAAGTACTGTTGGCTGATTTGGTGTGAGAGAAAAATATTGTTCGTTGCTGAAAAAGTACGGCTTATAAGCCAAACAAGCCAAAGCGAACAGGGTGTAAAACATGTTCCATCATTACAGTGCCTGGGCAACACCATATGAACTAGGGTCTAGGAGGGACAGATACTATGTCAAGCGCATTTTTAAAAGCACTCATAAAATTATTTGGGTTGAATTGTTGATCACTTGAGATTGCATTTAATGGCATGCTTTTAAACAGAGATGAAGATCCTATGTAAAGTACATTAGGCACTGATTTGTGCCCATGTAAAACCATTTGTATCTGTGATTGCATTTGACTACCTATTACTTTCAGTCATCAATATTGGTGTCTATCTACTTCAACTTTCATTTATGGATTCCTAGTAAGATTTTCACGGTTTGTGTTTGGTTACTTTGTTACACTGAGTCAAATATCGACATTTATCAGAGGATGATTCTATGAACAATTGCCCAGTTTGTTGCAAAAATCAGAGTTGTAAGGTTCCTCTGCAGATGGACATAATTAGAGACTTCAAAGACAACAAGAAGTCTCGGACAGTAAAATTTATGCTGGTGGTTAACTTTTGCTACCTTCCGGATCAAGGCATTTTATTATATGTTAATATGTGTACACCTGCCTTTTGCTCCCTTGGCTCAAATAATTGCACCAAGAGTATGCTACTCCATTTGCAATATTCAGGCATGCAATATATATGTTTTAATATGTCTTAAGATCAGACAAAGCATTTGTGTCGAACACCACTGGCCCCATGCAGAGTAAGCGCGGGCAACGCGGCGCGCATTTCTAGTTTATAATGTATTTGTATCTTCAATAAGTTATTGTTTATGGTCTGATTCCAGACAAATTTCCTTTTAAGATCCATATGAATTATGATGGCTCCAACAAGAATTGGATCTTGGCCATAGTGAGTACTGTCATGGGTGACTATGTTCGCCGGTGCTTCGAAAACAGCTTCCAGGCTGAATTCATCAGAAATTCTGCCAAACAGTAGCTAGGCGCTCTATCAAACAGGTTGTAAGCCGAATTCTCCTGGCCCTGGCCTCATCGATATCCTCCAGGGGGTGCATGTGTGACGTTCTTTTGAGAATCCAAGGACACTTTACGCAACCTGATGCGAACAGGGTGTCTGCTCAGTTTGACTTGATGTGAGAATAAACTTCGTACAGAGTCTAGGATGCGGATTGATTTTCCATGTTCAGTTAGTTGGCCATGCGCGGCGCGTCGAACGGCACCTCTCCAGGCCTCCTGCGTTTGGGGATGGCAATTCACTGTGAAGAGGAGCGTGGCGCGTATGTGGGGCCGAGTGGCAATGGTCTCTTATAATTGTTGCTTATTTTAACATTATTTTTTGAACGGAAATGCATGAGACTGCCGATTTCTACTTTCTATTAAAAGGGCGTACCTAGTGCAGAGGCCGCTCCGTGCGGGGTCTGGGAAGGGTGTCAGTGGCAAGCCTTACCCTCGCCGGATAATAAATAAGAATAGTTACAAAGTTTGCTAAGCCTGGGAGGTCAGAAGCCGTATAATTCAACAACTATAGTCACAGAAAAATTGTCCATTGCAGCACCAAAAACAGCAAGTTCGTGAGCGAGTTCTTCATCAGAGCTCGTGTGTTTGTGTGCGTGAGCTGAGAGTTCGCCTGCGACGTGGAACCGTCGTCACTCCGGCGTTGTCCGACAAGAGAAAGTTGTCGGCCTCAACATGTACACTCAATGGTATATTGTCTGAGCTCTACCAATCTCTTCTTTGTTTCAGTCCTTCAACAAGTGGAAAATAGATCTCACCTCATTGCAGACTGTAGAATTTGATGATTGTTTGGCACTCCTGTTTGCAGGTGCGGGCCTTGTTGCAAAGTCATGGCACCGGAATTTCAGTAAACGTCAGAGAAGAACCTCAATGTTGTGTTCCTCAAGCTCGATTGCAACGAGGACAGCAAAGTCAGTTGGGATTACTTTGCTCTCTCTTGTGTATTCACGACGCTGGTCTGTGCTCCGTGGAATATGGCATGCTGAAAAGCTCCAGCGCATGCTACTTGCAGCTTCTTGTGAAGAAGCTGGGTAAAGGTTGCACCAACAATCAAGATCCTCGAGGACGGGAATGATGTCATTGCTCCCAAGATCGATGAATTAGCTCGTGCTATCGAGACAGTGAGGTCAAGCCGAGAAATGACCTGAAAAATATACACGGATTAGCATACTATAGCTAATGTACACTGTGAATGAGGCACCCCCCCCCATCCCCCCCAAAAAAAAAAAAAAAAAAAACCTCTCTATGGAAGTGGATACTCAACATGCAGAATAGAGCTATTCTAGTTGTAAATAACCATTTCATGCAGTGAATGTGCTCATAATTTATCAGTCATCAAGACCAATGTACACTCATTGATATGGAGTGTTTGTCCTAAAAAAAACTTTCCTACTTCATGAGGATACTGATTTTTTTTAATGTTGTGATCCTAGTCTTCTGAAAACTATATCTCGGCATGCTTTGAAAACTATATATCAAGAGGTTATCTTGCTGAGATCTTTGAGCTACAACCACTAAGGTAGCAATTCCTATTACTAAATGCTAAGGGAATGATATCTTGGAATCCCTTGCTACAACACCTATTCTATATATGTGGAGCTTTATTGTAAGCTACCTATGTACATTGGGAGATACTGTACGGATCAAAAAATTACCACAGTATGTTTTGGACATGACATGAACTGCAAAGAGCTGAAGAACCTTAGTGGCAAGCTGATACGAAGCCCCTGCTTTGCCAACTGTTAAATAGCTATGTTTTCAGCCTTCCTAGCTTCCACCATCTCCAGATACAACAGTGGTGTTTCTGCTCGTTCTACATCTTGGCTTGCTCCCTCTGCCGATCCTCAAACCAAGTAGATCCAGGATTTTTAAATGGCAATTTTGTTCTCATCAGTGATCTGACCCTTTCTGCCTCCTCCCACAGTTCTTTCCCAGCATATATGTTTGACAAGAGTATATAGTTCCCGGTGTTCCAAGGTTCCAACTCAAATAGCTTGTTTGCAACAATTTCTGCAATCTCAACATTCTCATATGTCTTGCAGGCACTCAGGAGTGCACCAAGGGCCCCAGGATGTGGCCCCATTGGCATCGTCTGAACCATCTCGAAAGCCTCCTCAATCCTCCCTGCACGGCCAAGCATGTCAATGACACAGGCATAGTGATCCGCACGCCGCTCAATTCCATAATCCCGCACCATTGCCTCCCAATACTCCAGTCCCTTATCAACAAGCCCTGTATGGCTGCATGCAGTAAGCACACCAACGAAAGTGATAGGGTCAGGCTTGACAGCTTGAGCCTGCATCCTTTCGAACACTGAAAGTGCCAGCTTTTCATGCCCGTGAGTTGCCAGGCCACTAATCAGTGCTGTGTATGGATAGGCATCAGGCTGTGAGATCTCCCTGAAAGCACTCAGTGCCTGCTCGATGTTGCCACACTTTGCATGCATATCTACTAATGCTGTAAGAACCTTCACATTCCTTTCGATCTTCTTCCTGTCAACATAAGCTCCAACCCACCCAGCCAACTCCGTGCTGCCTATCTGTGAAACCGCAGAGATAACACCAACCATTGTGGCTCCATCAGGCTCAATTCCAGCAGCTTCCAGATCCCTAAAGAGAGCAAGTGCTGCCTTTGGCCGCCCAGTCTGTGCATAACCATTAATCATCGCCGTTCGGGCCACGAGATTCTTTGATGGCATTTTGTCAAACAGCTCGCGCGCATTCTGCACCAGCCCACCCTTGCAATACCCAGCAATGAGCACCGACCACGAGGCCGTATCCCTCGTCGGCATTTCGTCAAACACGCGGCGAGCGGACACGAGGTCACCGTCGCTGACGTAGAGGACCACCATGGCGTTCCATGAGACCTGGGTCCTGCTGGGCATGGCGGCGAAGAGGGACTCGGCGGGACGCACGGAGGCGTTGCGAGCGTGCGCGCAGAGGAGGGAGTTGAAGGAGACCGCGTCGGGCGCCGGGATGTCCGCCAGCGCGGCGTGAGCGGCGGGAAATTCCTCGCACTTGGCGTAGAGGTCGACGAGCGCGTTGGCGACGGGGAGGCGGAGCGGGAGGAGCGCGAGGCGGAAGGCGACAGCGTGCAGGGAGGCGCCGAGCGGGAGGAGGCGGAGCGACGCGGCGGCGTTGAGCGCGAAGGGGAGCGTGAAGTGGTCTGGGCGGACGGGCAGGCGCGGCATGAGGAGGAGCAGGCCAAGCGCGTCGCGCGGGCGCGGCTTGGAGAGGCGGCTGATGGCGCCGTTGATGAGCGAGCGGACGAGGTTCGGCGCGGTGGCCGCGGCGTGGGAGCGGAGGAGGTGCGCGTGCAGCGCGGCGGGGGGCGGTGGCGGGTGGTCGGAGGCGAGCGCGCGGGCCATGCGGTCGAAGTGCGCATTGCGGATGGGCTGGGCCGCCATGCCGTCGCGTGGTGGAAGCGTGATGGGGGAAAAAGGGAAGCGTTTGGGTTGCTTTTATATGTCGGAGTTTTGAACTTCTGGGCTGGGCTGCTCTTTCAATCTGGGGTTGAGGTTTGCGGCCCAGGTTTGGGCCATCAGTGAATTCAGCCCAAACTGAGTTTTTTTTTTCGACGAAGCCCAAACTTTGAGTTATTGCTGCCCTTTTGTTTTGTTTTGTTTTCCTTTCCTTTAATTTTCTTTTACAACTTTCCTTTTTTTCCCCTCAGCCAGGTGGCCTCTGCGTAGCACTACAATCAGATTATGGAGAGTACATTTCACCTCTAAGAGCAATCAAGTTCCAACATAAAAACTATCCTGAAGAAGCCTCTAGAGCACACCTCAATGTCACGTTGTCAGTTGTCAAGTTGACTGGGCTCCTACCTAAAACAGTCGAGAGTGTGATCAGCCGGAACTGTCCTCCTTGACCTCTTGACCTCCTTGTCACGTTGATAGGGCTCCAACTTTTAAAACAGCCGGTAGTGGTACGAGCTATCGACGTCACCACATGCCACCCAACCAACGCGGGAGTAGGGACTGGACTACCACGCACAAGGTGAGCCTGTGACGTCATCTCCCTAGTGCATGCATCCGCAAGCGCATGCGACTACCATGCCATGCAAATCGCAAAAAAAAAGACTAAACCGCAGAACAGTGTTGCCCGTTCGGCTTACTCAGAAGCCGGCTTGTTTGACTTCTTTTTTCAACCGAAATTATATTTTTCTTTCACAGCAATTCAGCTAGAACAATGTTTTCAGCCAAAATTCTACCAGCTGAACGAGCCAAGGCAACGGCGAACGAAAGCTAAACCGCAGCCAAACGGAAGAAGACCCGGAGAGAATCCCGCGACGCGGCTCTCTCCTCCCCCGTCCCTATCCTCCCGCCCACCTAATTCGCAACAAAACCACAAGGGCCACGCGAGGTGAGCTGATGAGGTGACCGCGACCAGGTGGTGGCCGGGCGTTGGTGCTCGAATTCTCCCGGGGCAACCGGGCAAACGGCAGCGGCAATGGCACGTTGGCATGGCCAGCAGCAGCTGCACCTTGCGCCTACTGCACCAACCAACCCCGGCAGTTGCAGGAAGGGCGCTGCAGTTGATACGCTTGTCTCTTTCCCGTCATCATTAGCTTCTTCACCCTCGCACATGCGCCCCCTGCCCCCTTGCCTTCCCGGTTCCCGCTCGCTAATCGCGTCGCGTCCGGTCACGTCGCTGTCGCCTGTGAGGCTGTACGTGACCTGTCACTCCCCACTCCAGCACTGACACGTAGGACGTACCATCCCCCCACCTGGACCCACGTGTTAGCATCTCAGCAGTTATCTTTTCCGGGAGCAGTGGTCACACAAGGTTTAACCGTTAGTTTATACAAAAATCCGGTCAAGTTTAGACTGCGAATCAGTCATCAGTGCAACTGTGCAACTACATCCTACACCCCCGGGGAACAAGGGGTGATACGATGTGTGGCATCACCTGCGATCCAGATATTCCTGAGCTGTCGGGTTAGATTGGTTAAGTTCCCACACTAAAACTTTCAAAAATGCTATACAATACACATGTGTTTTAGCATAAAAAAGCATATGGATATTTTTCCCTCTCTCCATCTCTCTTTTCAACTGTCTTCTCGGCCTCAAGGACGACTTCTCCGTCACTGCCGCCATTGGTGCAGGGAGGCACCCGCACGACGTCCAATCCGTGCCAGACTCGCCAATGCTGGACAAGAACTCCTCGTTCGGGTCTACCTCCTCGGCCCCGTCGCTATCGAATCTTCCGCCTATACGTGTGCGGCCGGAGGATCGCCCGTCGGACGCCCGATTTAATCTTTCATAGAAAAAATTGTTTCTCGTGATCTGTGGATTTGTGGATCTGTGATCTTGTGATTTGTGATTGTCTGGAGGTAGGAGGATGGAGGCTGTTGGATCTTAATTCTATGGTGCAAAAAAATTCATGTGTTGAAACTGCATAAAACACGTGGTTGTGTAGTAGACAGACTTCAAAACTTTACACCCTGTCACATCGAATGTTTGGACACATGCATGGAGTATTAAATATAGACTAAAAAATAACTAATTATATAGTTTGCGACTAATTTACGAGACGAATCTTTTAAGCCTAATTAGTCCATAATTTGACAATAAAATACTATAGTAACACATGCGCTAATGACAAATTAATTAGACTTAATAAATATCGAATTCTGTAATTTATTATTTTATTAATATCGAACGCTCCCTGCAACACCTACCTATAAAATCCGACCTGACACGTCGAAACTTTACTCGTCGGATCTCCGGCCAGAGTCTCCATGCGCATCATCCTGTCCGCTTGTGACCAGGAATTATTGCCCAGGCCGGACTCGTCACATGTGTGTACCAGAGCCATCAGCCATTCCAACCAATCATGCACACTCGCCGCGATCAATGGTCACCAGATTTACAACAATTAAAGTTTCTACTACTAGCAAATAAACTATAGTACTAGTACTTTGGTTATTGGAGAGAAAAAAACAATTAAAGATTCCACCGAGTTAGTTAGCGAAACTGCAGCCGGTAGGCGGAGGAGGCATCTTCTGCAGACATGGAGAATTGGAGAGTGTGACCATCCACCCAGACCCAGCAGACACCATTGCTCCTTCTCTGTAGTGTGCTGACTGGTCCAATCACCTCCGCAAAGCGACTGCGCTTTTCTTGGCTAGACACATCAGGATCCGCATCAGGCTGTGGCACTAATCGGAGAGAGAGAGAGAGAGGACTGGTCAGCATCCGCCGTGGCGAATCATGGGACTTTCTCAGGCGACCTCTCTCTCTCTCTCTCTCCGGCCAGTGGCCACTCGGCAGAGCAACAAGCGACGGCACCGTGAAGCCGTGGCAGCAGCGAAGGGGACGGGATCCCATTGGACGCCACGATGGAACGGACAGAGACGGCGTCACGGGCCTCGCTCCTACGACGACGACGGCGACGGATGCAGGCATCAGCGAGACAACGACGCTGCGATGCAAGAGTGTGCTCTGAATCGCAGATGAACCAGCCAGCGGATTGGACATTTGGGCAAGGGGAAGAAAGAAGCGTGGTAGGATTCCATTCCAGCCGGATTCGTTTCGTCACGACGCGAGTGCGCGGCCGCAGCTCTCCACAAGGCGACGGAATCATCGTCCCAGACGCGCTTGACACGTACAAGAACCATCCATCCATTACCGCGAAAAATATCGCCGGCGGTCGCCGCCGCTACGGCAACCGGCGGATTCCGGCCGAAAAGGACACGGGGATGAACGAAAGACAACAAGAGTAGCTAGGAAGTAGAAAAAAAAAACAGAATGGAAATGCCCACGCTATCTATGTGCATCGAAGAAGGCCGGCCGTCGGCGGCGCCCGACCGGCGATCGTTCGTTCTCCTCTCAAAACTGCGCTTGTGATCCTGGTTCGCCGGCGCCGTCGAACCCTCCTGCGTCTCGACCCATCATCGCCGGGACGCTGCCGCGGCGCCCGTGGCCAATCCGTCCTCGCCGACGTCCTCCAGCCGCTGCGGCGCCGGAGAAGAACTCATCAGGACTCTTTGAAAAATAATAAGCGAGCCATACTAACAGAAAAAACATCGAGAGACGGTGGATGGACCGGTGTTTACCTGCGGGACGGTGCGGAGGAGGAACGGGTCGGGCGTGCAGGCCGGCGGCGCGTCGAAGACGGCGAGCGGGAGGTGCTTCTTGACGACGCCGACGTTGAAGTAGATGACGCCGGAGGAAGGGATGTCGACCTTGATGTCGTGGACGGGGAACCACATGAAGAGGTCCTGCGCGGCGACGCCCGAGATGGCGGCGATCTGGCCGGGGCTGATGACCCCGGTGACGGTGGCGCTGTAGCGCAGGCCGACCTCGAAGCGCGCGGTGCAGGGCGCCTCCAGCTGGGCCTCGAACCGCCCCGTGGCCGCGTCGTGACGGAACGCCGTGATCCCCGCCGGCAGCAGGCCCCCCGGCAGCTGGTGCGCGCGGAGCACCTCGTTCGCCGCCTCCGTCGCCGCCGTCTCCGTCACCCCCGCCGCCACGCGCCCCTCCGTCGCAAACGCTACCGCCGCCGACAGAGCCACCAGCGTCCACAGCGCGGCCGCCATTCCCGACGCCCACCGATGCGAGGAGATGGGACGGGAGAGGAGGGAGGAGGAGGAGAGGGGATGGGTGGCAATAATTGAGGTTGAGAACGGGAGCCGGAATGGGAAATAGCGATCGGGGGAAGAAAAGGAGGGAGGGCGGGGTAGGGAGGCAGAGGAAGCGGATGGGGACGCGCCGCGCGGGATGGGCCCGCGTGCCTGTGACTTGAAAGTGGCGCGATTAGGATTAATACACGTTTTAATTACGAAAATTACCGTGTATCGAACAAATATCACGGGCAGGCAGGTTGGACAGAGGATGACTTGGCTGGCTTATGCCGCTTTGGGCGCGGGGCGTTGCGAAGTGCCGGCGCACACCACTGGCTTCGTGCTCTCGCGTTGCGCCGCGCCGTTTCGGCCGTTCTGGGAGGTTGCCAGCAGGATACCCGGTCAGCCGCAAGCCCAGCCGCGCCACACCTGAAGTCCAGAACTGTTACGCATGGGACAGGGAAGGTGACGGAGTGTTGGCACTGGCGAGTCAAACAAGCAGGAACCAACTGGAAGGAGCGCAAAAGCTGGAGACGAAGAGCGTGATCGCCGCGCATGACCAGCTGAACAGAACCGAGTCTGGTGCCAGCGCAAGTGCCGCCGTGTGGATTCAGCGTGGCGCCCGTTGTCCAGGGCACGGAGTTGCGGGGAGTCTTGTTTTCATTTGTTCTGTTCCCCTGCGGCATTGCCGCATTGGTGTGGGTGCTGCCTTTCTCCGTCCTGGTCCTGGACGAGGCCGCAGGTGTTACGATCCCGAGAACGTGAGGCGTGACGGCATCAGCAGCAGCAGGCCTGAACAACGCAAGTACTTATTGCACACGATTACTTAGGCCTTGATTAGCGCGCGTTCAGTTCCACCCAAAATCCAAAAAAATATATAGTACCTGTCACATCGAATGTTTGCGTGCATGAAGTATTAAATGTAGACGAAAAAAAACTAATTGCACAGTTTGGTGGGAAATTGCGAGACGAACGTTTTGAGCATAATTAGTCCATGTTTGAACACTAATTGCCAAATAAAAACGAACGTGCTGCAGTAGCCCCAAATTCCAACTTCCTAGAACTAAACACGCACTTAGATTGCTTCAAAGTTCCAATTTTTTTCACTCTCTCTCAATCACATCGAATCTAGGGACACATGCATGCAGCAGTAAATGTAGATAAAAAAAATAACTAATTACATAGTTTAATTGTAAATTACGAGACGAATCTTTTGAGCCTAGTTAGTTCATGATTGGACAATAATTATCAAATACAAACGAAAATGCTACGGTGCCAATTTTTTCTAACTCTTGCAATCTAAACAAGGCCTTATTGCAAATAAAACAGAGACAGGTAAATGATCTCGGTAGACGATATACGTGATGGAATACGTGAATGATGGGTGACTGTTCTTCTTCTGTCATATCATTGGGAAAAAAATTTGGCCTCGGCCCCAAACTCAGCCCTTGTTTAGTTACACCTCAATTTTCAAAAAGTTGCTACAGTACCTGTCATATCGAATGTTTGCGGTCTATGCATGGAGCATTAAATGTAGATGAAAAGAAAAACTAATTGCACAGTTTGGTGGAAAATTGCGAGACGAACGTTTTAAGCCTAATTAGTCCATGTTTGAACACTATTTGCCAAATAAAAACGAACATGCTATAGTAGCCCCAAAATCTAAATTTCTCCAACTAAACAAGGGCTCAGGTGACTGTCTGAACGGAAGATGCTGATGCATTGTACGGCCACGTTTAGTTCAAATTTTTTTTGGTTTTTACCCATTACATTGAATTTTTGGACGCATGCATGGAACATTAAATATAGATAAAAAAACTAATTGCACAGTTGAGTGAAAAATCACGAGACAAAACTTTCGAATTTAATTAATTCATAATTAGACACTCATTACCAAATACAAACGAAAGTGCTACGCTTGCAAACCCCAAAAATTTTCTCGAACTAAACGTGGCCTACATTACATTCTCTCCTCTCTGTCTCGAGAAATAAATGCATTGGTTCCGCATTTTGAGGCTGCCCTCCTACACGGCATGTGCTCCTCCCCCATACACGCTCTGACATCTCAGTACCCTAACCAAGGGTATTTTCCACCGCCCAACTCAAAGCAAATGCCAGGATTCATTCGTTTGCACAAGGAAAAACAAAACTAGCCAGTTCGGTCACCTTTCCCGTACTGATCGATCATTGATCAAAACAGTGGGCAGAGAAAAACACCACCACGCAGCATGTTCGTTTGTTCGTAAACGATCATGGATTATAAGTCAGAATAATATTTTTCTCTCACACCAAACCAGCCAATAGTAATAATTCACGATCGTTTCAGCCGAAACAAACAGGTTGCATGCCATGTTTACAGGCCAGGACACACCAGACTGGTACACAACAGTTCTGGGACCGTGGACTGTGAAGCGATGGAGGTGTTCTTCGTTCGCCAACCAGCAGAGGCAGCAGCAAGCAGCAAATCTGGGGCAGCAGCCAGCAGCGGCTTACTGTACAGTGATGTGAAGTGAACAGGTAATGTGCACTGAATTAGACTGTCTCCAACGGAGACACCCAAACGCATTTTCGGTGCTGTACAGTACTTTGCATCCCCGGAATCATCCTCCAATAGATGACCCATTCAAACGACCCATTTTGGGTCCAGGCCACACAGACAGACTGGTACACAACAGTTCTGGGCGGGAAGATGGTGGACTGTGAAGCGATGGAGGTGCCTCTTCGGGCGCTCGCCAATCCAGCAGAGGCGGCAGCGGCGCCATCGAGCAGGCGTGGGCGAGGGAGGACGTCCCGTGGCGCTCCAGCAAATCTGGCGGCAGCAGCTGCAGCACCATCGGCTTGCTGTACATTGATGTTGAACTGTGAACAGAATGCGTCGCACGTTTGGGTTTGCGTCGTTGGAGTCAGTCTCAGTGGTCTGGCACTTGCAGCCCAGCCGCCACTGTCGAGGCTGCTGCAGTGCGGGGATTGAGCTGACGACCACAAGCTGAAACTGTCGGGGGAGCAGCATAATAGCAGTGGGGATCGATCCCGGCGCGCGGCCGGCGCGAAAACCATACGGGATTCACACGCCAACGGCTGGCAAAACAGTGGCGGAAATCTGGCAGCTTGCAGCCTTCTTCAGCCTTCAGCTATAGTAGCTCCGGCGACAGAGCAGATTAGCAGCAGCGATCGAGCGGCTTTCCATTCCATGGGCTCTCGATGGGCGACATCTTTGTCGCGTGTGCTGTCGCAAACCCTTGTGCCTCCTCCATCTCTTGATTCTCTCGCCCCGTTCCTTTCTGCTTTTCCACCAATCCTGTCATGGCCGTACGATCCATGCATATTTAAATATTATATATATAGTAAGTACTGTATGTGTGCATATGCTCCAAACTTCAGAGTTCGTTCGTTCAAGAATCAAGATGGAGGAGCACTCAAAGGGAATGTATTTTTTTTTCCTGTTCGCTTATGCTGAAATTTGGTTTATGCTGATGTTGTGAGTGAAAAATACTATTTTATTGTTGAAAAGTAGCTTAAACGAACGGGGCTTTTTTTTCTCCACTTGAAACACACAAAAGTGCAAATGAATGATCTGGTTAGCCTCTGGGTCTCTCTCTTTCTGTATATATCCAGCAGGTTCCTTGTTGATCGACTCGACGCCGCCTTTTGTTCACCAAGCTAGCTAGCTGCCCTGCACTGCATGCACGAATGATTTTGGGGCAAAAGGGCGGGAATCATTGTCAAGGCACACCAGGCAGAGCCGTCGCCTGTGCCCATCATGCGTGCATGTACCTGCAACATAATCAGACAACCCGGATGCTGTTCGCCGCCTGTACCATGTAACCCATAGAGAAATCGCTCGGCCGGAGCACTCCCTCCTCCCAAAATGAGTGCTCATCACATATTTCGAGGCAAACGATCTTAAGTTTGACTAAATATATACACAAAAGTAACAATGGTTATAATACAAAATACATATATCATTAGATTAATCTCGTCATATATTTTCATAGTTAACCTATTTAGAGATATAAATGTTAATACTGGTTTTTATAAATTTAGCTAAACTTTAGATTAATTAACTCCTCGAAATGCGAGATGAGCACTTATTTTAAAACAGGGGAGTAGTTAATAAGCATTGTTTAATTAATAATATTGCTCCTTGGCTGGCAGGCTGTAGGTAAATAAGCCCTGACTGAAGTATCGAGACTACGGGGTCACGTCACCTAAGGGTTGGTGAAACACACTGGACGGGCCGGTGATGCATGCATGGATCATGGATGCCATTGCCATGCCAAGGACAAGGAGAGGCAAGGACGGGACGTACACCAAGTTGTGTGCGAGCAATGATCATGTCGACCTATTATAAAGATGGATGGAGGCCCACTGTACTGCACAGCACAGTCGTCCGTCCATCGTCGTAGCGGCAGCAGCTTGTGCATGAATGCGGCAGGCGACTCATCTGAATATCTGATGAAACTTTCCTGCATGGATCGAGTTGGCGATCCAGCTCCAATGGAAATGGACGACCTGATGTACGGAGTACGTGTTCTCCCGTGATCCAGGCGTCTCTCCTCTGCATGCTCTCTTGCCCTCATAGACAATCTGATACTAACCTTTACTAATGATTAAGGTTAGTGAAGATGGATGACCTGGTTCGGCCATTTTCTGTTGGGTAGGCTAAGCTCATCCAGCATTATCAGAACATGCGCTACAGTATATGGATGGACTCTGTTTTGGAAACAAACAACTCTAAAAGCTAGACCGTCATCTATCTCACACCTAATTTCATTCAGATCCAACGAACGAAACACACCCTTAGAGCACACGGCAAAGTCCCTGGCTGGGTCCCACAGTTTAGCCCACATCAGTCTCTCTACTAACTAATCACCAGCGAATGAGCTTGTTAAGGGACCTGTAGTGTAAAGCTTGATCGAGGATTAGGGGGGCTAGTTGTTTCAACTTTTTGCTAGAGCCAGAAGCCGAAACAAACAGTTTAGCTGCTGAGCTGACTTTCAAAAGCTAGAAAGCTAACTTCTGAGAAGCTAAAAGTTGAAAAGCATATTGAGAGGAGTTTTTTCGATTTGGTACGCCGAGAAGCTAAAATTTTATTACAAAAGTCAATAATAAAAAGTAGAGGGTTAGAAAGCTAGCTTTTAAGTCAAAAACTATAGCTCAAACAAACAGACTCTAGATGTATAAGGCGGCGGCTGTCATGCATACACGCGTCATGATGGATGCATGCAACAGGAGGCACACCAAGCTTGCAGGCATTATATACCTCGCTTGATTACACTGATTTTGTTCGCTGTTAGCATGCGGTTTAGACGTACGACGGCGCCTTTTAACCTTTGCCCGTGTCATGGGACCATACGTCGCTTTGTTCTCCGAAGATCTCTAATAATGGCTTGCCGGCCGGATTCTTTTATTAACAAGGAGCGCTCGACATTCATGGAACATGGCTTTAGGTAAAGTGATGACGGTTGTGATTTCCTAATGGAATCGCCCTCGGCCACTCACTTGCAGTCCCAAAACAAATGTGACGGTGAGAGAATCCAACAGATACAACGGCACGATAGGTTAAGGATGCCCTACCGTCCACTCGGATTCAACGCTCACATTTTTTTCTGGACAGCAAGAAATGACACTATTAATTCAGTGATAAATTATCCGTTGTTAGTTTGTCAATTTGGAATCTACATACATCGTCTGGTTAGGTTTCTTATGGTAAAACTTGTCTACCTAAATTTGAGTCCTTAGCGGCACTATTCTTTCAATAGTAGATGACCTACCCATCGACATCGAGACACTTGTGGTGGTGCTGTTAATCTTGAGATGCATCAGCTCAATCTTTCAGGATGCTTAAACTGTATTTAAAATAAGATTAAAACAATAATATGTGGAGTTTTTTTTTATATATTATCTCTTGATAGAGTGAGCGTTATTGTTTCGCATAAGTACCAGCTGATCTGTGTTTGTCAACCAGTACTGTCCCAGTATTCAAGACGTATAAACCTATAAGGTCTTATGCATGTACTTCACTTCGATATGAAGAATCATGCCAGTTTGTAACTGCCTTGTATACTACTAGTGAGCAGTGACGGTTGCCACCACATCTTTACATTAATCAATTCAAGAAGAGTGTGTATACTGAATGGCACTCTTTTTTTTTTTGAAAAACTTGAATGGCACTCTTTTGGGATGCAGCAAACGAGACATTCGAAAAGGTGGCCTCATGCGGGGTGGCTGCAAACTTGACAACGTACCTCGTGAAACCTTCAACATCGAGCAACTCAAGGCGACAAACAAAACCAACAGCATCATCTTCGCCACGCTGAACTTCACGCCATTGCTAGGTGCCTTCATCCCTGTTCGCTTGAACTTATCAGCCGGCTTATTAGCTAGAATCTATAGTATTTTTCTCTCACAACAAAACAGCTCTAGTCGGCTTATCAGCCGGCTTTAATACCAGCTGAATAGGAAGGTTCAAAACTAATATCCTATGGGTGCTACGCAACCCTCCTGGTATTATGTCCATCAGTCCATCCCACGACCAAGGCTTCTGCTCATTTCACCTGCTCGTCAACACAAAATGGAACGGAAAATCAGCTGTCATCTTTAGCATAAGGCTCAATAAAACGAAACGGCAAGCACAAGGACCCTAGGCAAAAGATTAGACTAAGTCGGTTCTATTAGTTCACAGAGCTTGGTATAGCCGTTGATGGTATTTTACTGGTCCAAGATGCTGTAAGGAGTCACAGACCATAGGTCAACATATTTGCCAGAAAAATCATGCTACAGCCACCCTATGCATCCATTCATGCTCATGCCTACCATGCTGCATCCTACAGTGTTTCATGTAGATTATTAAGTGCAAATAAGCATATGATACACAATTCGATTCTTTCACGTCAAGATGCATAATGTAGCTGGATTGCACGTTTTGCACTCCGAGTTTCTTTTTTCAAAAGAATGCATGACTACCACAACTGTACTAATTTTTTTCTAATAAATGATTGAAATATTAATAGTAGATGGAATTGTGCATTGCTTCTTTCTAATCAATGTGTTTATTTCCAACAAAAACAGGGGATACTAGGAGTGACTTTGACTGTGTCACTTCCTGCTCTTAAACCGCCAATATGCAATCAAATATCCCAAGTAGGACACTGCAATAGTTCAGCAACACTCCAGCTGTGCGTGCTATATGTTTCCCTTGGGCTCCTAACTATTGGTGCTGGAGCCATCCAGCCATGAGCTTACCTTTTGGAGTTAGACCAATTTGATCAGACTGATGAAAGAAGTCGAAAGGGCCTACATTGCTATTATAACCGGCACTTGTATAGCAGAAGTACAGCTGCCCCGGTATTGTCTATGGCTGTCATATACATCCAGATCAACATCAGCTGGGCGTGCTATACCTTTCCCTAGGGCTCCTAACTATTGGTGGTGGAGCAATCCGGTCATGCAGTTTGCCTTTCGGAGTAGACCAATTGGATCAGACTGATAAAAGAAATTGAACGGGCTTATATAGCTATTATAACTGGTACTATAGCACAAGTACCGCTGCCCTGCCGCTGCCCTGGTATTATCTATGACTGTCTTCTACATCCAGACCCTCAGCTGGGCACTAGGATTTGGCATACCCACATCCAGACCAACATCAGCTGGTGCCAGACTTTATGTCCATGTGCCACCAGAGGGAAGCATCTTCTCTGGAATTGTGCAACTTTGTGGCATCATTTTAAAAGAGAAGACTCAAATTTCCATGCCCTCATGACATAAATCAACAAGTGCTGATGCTGTACAACCCTCCCACAAGGGGCAACCGCATTTTCAGACTGCCACTTTACAATTTAGGCGAAATATGTATCACCCTGCCCCTATATATGAGCAACAGTATGGAAAGATATAAAAGGTTTGACTAGGTCTAGCGAATACTGTATATCAGTACATGCACAAAAAGAACTAGCCACGATGAATCTATCGAACATATCTGAAAATATGTTTCATACTAAAATATTCCAAAAAGCAACCCTGATTCTCCCAAGCAAATTTATTGTCAATGATTGAGGCTACATTATAATATTTGCTCGCACTCTAACAAGCTGGAATTATTGTACAGCTGGATATTTCGCTAACAATGATTACGCTAACAATGATTTTGCGAGTTCATATCTTATGGGCTAACCCTGCAAGGGTAATTGTCTGATTAACAAACTGACATAACATTCGTTAGTTGAGGATATTAAAAGAAAAATCTCAACCAGTCTAGGAGGAACTATGTGGCACTGTAAATAAGAAGAAATTGGCACCAAAATTCGAGTCAAAGAGGACTTGAAGTCTTTGAAAGAGAATATAATTGGAGGAATATTGATATATTGCATTCGGCCTCATGGGCTGATTATATAGAGTACATGGGACTAACATTTCACATGATAAGGCAATGTGGTACTATTCCTAATACTCTAACAGCCCCTAGGCTACCAGCCGAACAGGCTTGGTGCCGGCCCATAGCAGGCCCCTTAGGCGCCTATTCTAACACACCCCTCGGAAACCGAGAATACCACGCCCGGGGCCTGCTTGAGCCCGTAAGACGTCGTTGAGCCCACTCACGCACGTTTAGACCGCCTCGGACCTGGAAAAGGCTCCGCGAACAGCTCAAGTAGGCAGCCCCTTGGTAAAGATGTGCGCATATTGCGAGAACCCAAGCGATAGGAACATCACCACTTCACGAACACGAAGATCACCAATAGCAACTTCGCTCCCCGGACGAAGTGAAGATCGATCTCAATGTGCTTGGTGCGCCGATGTTGCACCGGATTGGAGGACATGTAGATGCGGCGATGTTGATGTTGTCGCAGATACACCGGTGTGGTGCGCGCGAAGAGGGGCACATAGCTCCAAGAGAAGGGGACCCCTGTGATGCGGGAGGCGCTGGCCAGCCGGCCAAGCCGCAGCCAAGTCGCCTCTGCAACTCCGTTAGCCATCGCGATACTCGGCTTCAAGGACTTGATCTTGACATCGAGATGATTCGGCGCTTGGATGACCAGGAAACAAGATTGTCGCCGAGGAACACTGCATAGCCCGAGGTGGACTGCGAGTGTCCGGGACAACCAGCCCGGTCGGCGTCGATGTGAGACAACAAGATCGATCGGAGTAGGCGGTCGCACATGCGAGAAGACCGAGGTGGAGTGTGCCCCGAACATAGCGAAGAATCCGCTTGGGGCAGCAAGGTGAGGCTCTCGAGGGTCATGCATGTGAAGACAAACACGTTGAACAAAGATATGCAATATCTGGCGAAGAGAGTGAATGTCAAATCTTGAAGAGCTCCTGCAAGACAAAGTGCTCATCGCGAAAGTCAGTAGCATCAGACACTAGACCCCCCTTAGTTGCAGCAACCTTGGAGTTGGTGTCAACTGGAGTAGAGCACGGCTTGCACTCGGCCATCCGTAGCGATCTAAGATATCCAAAGAAGCATGTCTTGTCATTGTGAGAGCGAAAGTCCATCGCCGCATCGTTGAACATGCATCCCGAGGAAGTGATGTAGTTCACCAAGATCTTTCATGGCGAACTCCCGGAAGAGAGCCGAGATGATCCGCCAAGAGAATCAAGACGAAGTGGAGATGCAGTGAGGACAATATCATCAACGTAAAGCAACAGGTAGGCTGTGTCTGATCCGCGCTGATAGATGAAGAGAGAAGTGTCTGACTTGGCTTCAACAAACCCAATGGACAGCAAGTAAGAAGCCATCCGACTGTACCAAGCACGAGGAGCCTGCTTCAAGCCATATAGCGACTTCTTCAGGAGACAGACAAAGTCGGGATGAGCTGCATCTTCAAATCCGGACGGCTGCTGACAATACACAGTCTCAGTCAAGTCGCCATGAAGGAAGGCGTTCTTCACATCCGGTGGTGAATGGGCGGTAATGACGAGAGCGCCAAGGAGAGCACCGTGCGAACAGTGGCAGGCTTCACGACAGGGCTGAAGGTTTCATCAAAATCCACACCAGGCCGTTGAGTAAAACCACGAAGAACCCAACGCGCCTTATACCGCTCGAGGGAGCCATCAGACTGAAACTTGTGCTTGAAGATCCACTTCCGAGTGACAACATTGGCCCGGGCGACGAGGCACAAGGTCCCAAGTGCGATTCAGTAGGAGAACCAGTGTTTCTTCTTCTTCATAGCTGCTTTCGCCAATTGGGGTCGGCAAGAAACACTACTGAAGGAAGGTCTTGACACCGGTGAGAGAGAGCACGGCGTGGTAGATAGAAGGCATCCTGAAGCCGCTCTCTTGATCGTGTGCCCATGGAGTCTTGGGTTGGTAATTGCGATTAACAAACGAAGAGAGACGAACCGCCCTTTTCTAGGGCAATGGGCACTCAGAATAAGCAGAAATTGGCACAGCAGCAAAGAGGACTTGAAGTCTTTGAAGGGGCGGCGGCGGCATTATATAGAGTACATGGGACTAACATCTCCATGGGCAATGTGGTACAGGGCTGATCGGCTACCAAATGAAATGGCCCGCTGTCGTCATTGAAACGGCCATCAGTGAGACGTCGTGAAGTCATTGGTCGCCGGGGTGGCCGGAGGGTGGAAACTCCGGTGGTGGCCCACGGGTGCTGAAGAGACACCGGAGAACCCGAGGAAGACAAGCACTGCGCAGCGCTGCGTAGCGTCAGCTTGACAGCTGCTCGAGCCAGCGATTGTGCGCGTGGTGGCGTGGGCGTCGACACACCCGCGGCGGGGGAACGTGAGTCGCGAGCGTCCGAGATCCTCAACATCCTCGGGAGGCTCGAGGCGCCCGAAGCCCTGCAGCCGCGGGATCGGCAGGCGAGAAGCGCGGGTGGCGTCGAAGGTCTTTGGAGGGAGTCCTGCGGGTAAACACTTGTCTGACGGTCCAATAGGAGCGGGCACAATATCGATCTTGTCATCGGCAAGAAACTTCGAGGTCTGCTTCCGCCAAGAGAATCAAGAGTCTTGGGACCATGACGCCTTCAATGAAAAAGGAAGGCCGTTTCATCGAAGATGACGTCTTGGGAGATGATGACTCTATTTGATGATAGGTCAAGGCGGTACCCTTTATGATGAGTGAATAGCCGAGGAAGACACAGATGACCTAGGAGCAAGCTTGTGAATAGCGATGGCGGACATGTTGGGGTAGCATTTGCAACCGAAAACTTCATGAGATGATCATATGTGGGTGGCTTGCCAAACAAGGCAAGATGAGGTGTGGAGAACTCTAGAGTCTTGGTGGGCAATATGTTGAGGAGAACGATCAGCTGGTGGAGAGAGCCTCCGCCCGGTAGGAGGGAGGCATGGACGCCTGAAAGAGTAGGGAGCGAACAACATTATTTGTAGAGCGAATAATGCGCTCAGCTTTACCGTTTTGAGGCGAGGTGTAAGGGCAGGACATGCGAAGGTGGATGCCCTGGGTGAGGAAGAAGTGGCGGGTGCTGGAGTTATCAAACTCTTTCCCGTTGTCGCCTTATTTGATGGGCGGCTTTGGACGCTAGCGTAAAACGAGTGGAGCGCGGGCGATGAAGTGAGCAAGCAAACTCGCGTCTTTGAAAGTGTCGATTTAAGTCGTAAAGAAATGTCCACAGATAATGAGTGCAATCATCAAGTATGACCAAATAGTATTTATAACCGGAGATCTTTGACAAGCGGAGAGGTCCATAAATCACGATGAATAAGATCAAACTTGCTAGAGCGCTTGAGAGGGTGGACACATAAAAGGTAGACGAACAACATGGCGTCCTAGGCGACAAGCATGACATAAATCTGAACAATCTGAATAGAAAAAGACACACTAGACGCTAGTTTTGACAAGGCCTCATGACCGGATGCCCAAGACGCCGATGCCACGGTGGAGAGGAGCCCCGAGCGGCAAAGGAGAGTGCTAGTGGAAGGCGAAGTAAGGTGCAAGTGGCGGAGCTATTACACTGACGATCTCTTTCCGAGACGGAAGAACCTTCCGCAGAACAACCGGCGGGTCAAACTCAACAGAACAATTATTGTCAATAGTGAATTGGCGAAACAGAGATAAGATTCTTAATAATTTGTGGCGACACAAGAACATTATTAAGACGTAGAGAAGGTGATAACTCTGTGGAGCCAGTGGCAATGACAAGAATAAGGGAGCCATTACCGACAATAATAGATGAAGGGTTAGGGTACCGCGAAGGTTGAGTATGTGAAAGGGAAGAAGACTGAGCTGTCATGTGTGAAGAAGCACCTGAGTCGAAGTACCACTCATTGTTCGAAGGAGGGGTCAGCGACGTCGTGCTGAATGACGCCGCGAGGTCCGTCGGGTCCCAGGAGGGGAGACCGGTCATAGGGTTGTAATACCGGGCGACCCAGCCACCGACCGGCAGCCTGCTGGTGGGCAGCAACAAGCGCGCTGCTGCTGCTGCTGCTGGGCGAGCAGGGCCTGTTGCTGCTGCTGGTGTTGCGCCTGCTGCTGCGCCTGGAGGTGAGGAGGCACCGGGATGGGCGCCAGAGGTGGTCGAGGGCCCCCTGGCCACATCTGGATGGAGCCGGACCAGGGGTTGTAGAAGCTCGGCCAAGGGCGCCCCCCTCCGGCCTGCTGCTGCTGCTGTCCAGCAGCTTGCTGCTGCTGGTTGTTGCCGGTAGGAGCCTTGGAACCCTGTCCTGAAGAGCCGCTGCTGCCCTGACCTTTGCCGCCGCCGCCGCGCTTGTTGCGGCGGTTGTTGGAAGGCTTGGAGCCCCCGCCACTGCCTCCAGAACCGGTGCTGGACGAAGGAGGAGCTGCTGTAGGAGTCGTAGTGGCAGCAAGGGCAGCTGCTGGAGTCTCCTTGCGGTTTGCCATGGTGAGTTCCTCGAGGATGAGGTCCTCACGGGCCTCCAGGAACGTGGGGAAGGGCTTGGCGCGGCGTAGCAGGGTGCCTACGTGGGCGAAGCGCTCGTTGAGGCCGCGGATGACGTTGAGGACGAGGGTGCGGTCGGTGATGACCTCGCCGAGGGCCGTGAGATCATCGGCCATCTTCTTCAGCTTGCGGCAGAAATCGGTGACGGAGAGGTCGCCTTGGACGAAGTTGCGGAACTGCGTCTCCAGCTGAATGGAGCGGGCCTCCCGATTTCCGAGGAACTGCGACTCGACGGCGAGCCAGGCGTGACGAGCTGTGGAGCCCTGGGCACGGATGATCTCGCCAAGATCGTCCGTGAGCGTGGCGATGATCCAAGACTTGACGACGCAGTCCATCCGGGCCCAATCGGGGGAAATTGGGACTGGAGGCTCTTCGCGAACATGGCCCTGAAGCGAAAACTTGCCGAGGATGAGCAGGAATTGATCGCACCAACGGTTGAAGTTACCGGAGTCGACGTCGAGGACGGAGGTGACGTGGTTCCGGATGTTGCTGACGGCGACAGCCTAGGAGTGAAGCTGGAGTAGAGCACGGCTTCGTGGTGGAGCATGGCCGCTCGGAGATCGGTGGCGTGAAAGCGCCTCGGCGGTGGAGAGCGCCGCCGATGGCTCGAGTCTGCGAGTCTGGCGGCGGCGTTGCGCGTTCCATGGCCCATGCAGCAGGGCTTTCGGCCGGCGCGGTGGCGGCGTCTCGCTCCTTGGCGCGCAGCCTGGCTTTCTTTTCTCGACCTCGAGCGCGTGCGAGCGACATCACGTGCCTCCTCCTTGGCCACGCGCTCACGCTCCAGGCGCTGCGCGGTGGCGGCGGCTTCGCTGGCCTGCTCATTGGCGAGGCGCCGAGCGACCTCATCACCCTGGAGCGAGGTGGCGGAGCTATCGTCGTCGCCCTTGGGGGTTGGTGAAGAGGACGACCCCATGGGCGGCCTGTTGCTTGTTCTTGGCCTGTGCCAGAGGAGGACCTTGCTGGTCTGCCCGGCAGCGTGCGATGGGTGGGTTGGGCAGCGGAAGACCTAACCTAGTTTGATACCATGAAAGAGAATATAATTGGAGGAATATTGATATATTGCATTGGGCCTCATGGGCTGATTATATAGAGTACATGGGACTAACATCTCACATGATAAGGCAATGTGGTACTATTCCTAATACTCTAACAGCCCCTAGGCTACCAGCCGAACAGGCTTGGTGCCGGCCCATAGCAGGCCCCTTAGGCGCCTATTCTAACAGTCTTGAACGGACTGAGCTAATCAAATCGGTAATATCCATTTAATGGCAAATAACATACAGGCAACATAGAGAATAGACAATGTTCTATGCAAGCAGGGATGTGGACAATACATGCTTGGATGAAGTGAAAAGAAAAGCTGTGAATATGCTAGGATTATCTGGTGTATCACAATTTCCATTCATCTCAGGTTTCTGAACAAAGGTGCAATTATGCGGGATGGTGATATAAACGATGAGGGTTCTGCAAGAAACTCATGGGAAATTTGCAATATCCAGCAAATAGAGGAAGTCAAATGTTTGGTAATTATTTTGCCTATTCATTTTTCTGGAATATTATGTTTGTTACAATGCCTCAACAATTCACCTTTATAATATTGAAAGCATTTACCATGGACTGTCACCTAGGCCCACACTTTGAAATTCCTGCAGGCTCTGTTACATCCATATCCCTTATCACCCTAGCTGTGGTCATCCCCATCTACGACCGAATTATGGTACCTCTTGCTAGAAAATTCACTGGGCTGGAAGGTGGAATTACACTTCTACAGAAACAAGGTGTGAGATTGGTAATTTCTCCTATTTCTATGGTGGTAGCAGAATTTGATGAGCATAAAAGGAGGAATTCAGCTTTGTCTCATGGAGGTATATCACCTATGACAGTTTTGTGGCTTGCACCCCAATTGGTTTTAATGGGATATTGTTGAGCCTTCATCATAGTTGGACAAATAGAACTTTATAAATAAGCAGTTTCCAGAGCATATGCAATCTCTAGCAGGAATGCAGGATCATATGCCTATTGTTCTGTGCTATAGGCTATAGCCAGAGCAAACTATTTGTGTACTGCACTGAGCCTTATTTGTGTACTGCACTGAGCCGCTGGTAAACATCACAAGAAAGGTTACCGCCAGATATGGCCACACAAGTGGGTTAACAGACAATATTAACAATGGCAAACTTGATTTTTACTATCATTTTACTGCCATCCTGGGACTGGAAGCACTGAACCTTTTCTACTTCCTTGTATGTTCTAGCTACTATAAATATAAGGTCATGTCTCTCCATGCTGAAGAGTCCATCAAAAGTCATGCCAAAGAAGAAGCTACATAGATCAAGATAGACACAGAGGCGCATAGAAAATGATTTTTTTTCAAGGGTAATTTATATACTATACAGATTTAGTGATAATTGAGATTCAGGTTGTAAGATGCCTTATAGTAATATGTATCTTGTGAATGTTAGAGAAGAACATGTGAATTGCAATTCAGCCAGTCATGGTGACTTAACTTCATTATCCAAACAACAACTTTTTCAAAAAAACAACAACAATAAATAAGGTCTATTATCCAAACAACAACAATATATAAGGTCTATTATATTGGAACTTCATGAAGTGTGTGACAGTATATATAAATTCAATGAAGTCTTTCATACTTGAGTAGAAGCTAAGGCTCCATGTAATATGTGTAACACATAAGCACAACAATGCACCAATTTCTTCACGGACTTCACTGCATATAGTATTAGATTTCCTGTATATTGCATTGGTAGGTACTTGGGACCAGGGTTCATACTTCATACAACTAATCATAACTGACAGTTACAGGAAGTAATTGAGCAAAGCAGTCAGCTGCGGTAACATATAACCCGATACTGTGAACATCTAAAGAAGTAAATTGCCAAATTATATCAGGTTTCGAATTTAATATTTTTAGGTGAGTACACACAGTATGGGTAGCCGCCTATCACAGTTCACAGTATCACATACCTAAATACAAAATGCAAGTAGATCTCTCTCGAAAAGAAATAAAAAAGGAAAATAAATTCTGTGAGAACATGAAACAGCAAGCAGCTTGTTGATTACTCAGCAGTTGTTTAGCCATCAAACGGTTAATTTTTTTTCTTCTAAATACAACTGTAGCCCGTCTCAGTGTGGCATTTCCAACCAGTTGCTAACACTCCTAGCATCAATCACTCTCAAGCTAGCTTCTAAAGCTTCTGTAGGAGTGTAGGGCCAATACAAGCAGATCAACTTTAAAAAAAAAAGCAACTGAACTGAGGGTCGGTCTATGAACAAGAGACAAGAGCCAATATAATTAAACATTAAATTTTTACAATTTCCACAGATTTAATTTAACTTTTAGAAAGATTTTATATATGGAAATGACAAAAGGCCAGTAGAAGCAATATTTCTAAAGACCAACTTGTTAATAGCAGGCGTGCTTCGGTTTCCGGTAACGAAGTGAACGAACATGTCATTGCTAATTTTTTTTCTCACCATAGAAAGTCGAGGAACAATAACTGATGCGCCACGGACTTTTCCAAGAGCAAAACTTATTCGCAATGGCCGCCCTAGCATTACCTGTAGAATTAATATAGGTCAATGCTTCATTTCTAACTGCAATAACTGACATGTTTTTGAAACAATAAGGCTGTACCTTCCCATCCATAGCATCCTTGGCACACTTAGCTTCATGATCATTTGAGAAATTAACAAATCCAAAGCCTCTTGACCTTCCAGAGTTTTTGTCATACATTATTCTAACTGCAAAGCAAAAGGTCCTTTTATAACTAAATTATTTAAACCTTATAAATAAAAAGTTGGTAAAAATTCGTGGGGGCAAATAGGCCAAAAGCATAAAAAGTTATTTCTTATCGCACTAGCTCAACACCAGGTAAACACAAAAATAACTTGACCTATTGGTTTTCAAGTATATGAACACTGCCACGATATGGAAGAGTAAACCCCTGACTAGGTTAACCTATAATCACATACCACAGATGAAGGGAAACAATAGCCAGAATGCATGTGCTACATGTAGCCATGACATGATAGCTACCCCTGGAGTAATACAACCATAACACTTCTTAACTGTTGCTATTTTAGCGTCAACATTATTAACTATGGTTTTGTTGGTAGTAGGCTAATAGCACAGCAACATACACGATGTTAGCGTGAAAAACTTTAAAACAAGGGTGTGATCACACAATTAGTTTCATAAACAAACATCCAAACTTGTAAGTGCCTGATAAATAGGGACAGACATTTTGCCTCAAGAAAAAATAGGGACAAACAAATAAGATGCAAGACATGGCAGAAACTTGCACTCTTGCAATAAACGTGATCTAGGGCTGCACAAATGAGGCACAAATTTCATAAAATATTTCAAGTAAATTCGACCTTATCTTTTTGCAATTTCCTAGGCACTACTTCAAGTAAAATGTTACATTGTCACATGGATGAGATGCACCATAATATATTTTTCAAAAGTCAAGTACTTCAGATTATCTCAGGCCTTGTGCCAACTCTTTGCAATGACGCATGGACCATAGGTTGTATCATGTTCACAATCAGCAAATGATTGTATTCAAAGAGTGGATATAGGGCCTGTTTGGCATGGCTCCACTCCTAAACTCCAGCAACTCCATAAAAAAATCCAGCCAAACACCTCAACTCCGAAACTCTATGAAGCTGCCGACTCCATGGAGCTGTAGTTCAAATGGAGGTGGAGTTTTGGAGCACCTCTTTTGCAGCTCCAAAACCACTCAATATGAACCTCCTCGTGGAGTTGGTGGGAAATTACCCACCACTGCCACTGATTACACAGAAAAACGGTTCGATTCTATTTCTCCCGAGCCCCCCGCGCAGTGACTCCCTCCCTCCCGCGCCGTCGTCTTCCTCCCCCGCCGCCATGGGTGGCCGCCGAGCTCCTCTGCGACCGAGCCCTCCCCCTCGCCTCGCCTTACAAAAGCACGCCTGAGCTCCGCAGTAGCACGCCGCCGCCGCCTCTGCCCTCCCCGAGCCCTCTACCTCTCTCCAGCGCTCCAATCACCACCACGGCCGCCATGGCCGAGCAAACGACCGAGCTCTCGATCTCCTCACCAGAGCTCTCCCCCACCCCGATTTTCTTCTCTGCGGGTTCTCAGAGACACCATGAGGTCTACTACTTCGAGCAGCTCCCGGAGGTGTCCTCCCGCACGAGATCCACCGCCAGGCGGCCACGGCGGGGGCGCGGGTGATCGTCACCGAGGCTTGCGCCATCGAGAAGGTGCGCGCCTTCGCCGCCGAGCACGGCATGCCTGTGGTCGCCGTCGACGGCGAGTTCGAGGGCTGCCTCCGGCTTTGGGACCTCATGGACGCCGCCGAGCCGCTGACAGAGACGGAACAGAGAGGAAAAGAGGAGAGGAAAAAAAGAAAATAGATTAGTCACTGACAGTGGGACCCACATAAGCAGGGCAAGAATGGCAATCTACCCTCAAACTCCTCTTTTCGTAGCTGGGGACACCCTCCCAGCCAAACACCTCCATCAGACAGTTCCAACTCCACCCAGAGCTGGCTCCACCTGGAGTTCTGGAGTGGAGCAGCTCCACCCAGAGTTGGAGCCATACCAAACGGGGCCATAGTGAGGAGGATATTGATACAGATCAGATATGGTTAGTACTCCAAGGCAAAAGTACTAAGGAAACACAAAATGACAGATGCAATTGAACTGATGGTGTAGTCAACAAGTTTTCTATTGGGTCAGAATACCATCAGATAAACACCATACTCACATGACGTAAGGCTCCTGATTCAACCATACTAGAATCAAGATGAAAAACTCTTAGTCTATCACAATATAAAGACCAATGCAATTTTCCATTGCATCAAATGTGCTATCTGAAACCTCATTCTTGATGTTTCTCTTTTAATCACATGGGACCTGGCTGTCTGCAAATAAAACTCCATCTTTCATGCCTAAAACAGATCTCCAATACTTTGAGACAGACAGATAGTGTATGGTAATTGTCTCATGTATCTTTTCCCTTCCATTGCAAGAAGTATAGTGGCTATCTTGTGCTGGATAGCATAACCTCAATGGAACTAAGCCCTAGAATCTTCTTTTGTGTTTGTTTCGAATAACAGGATCGGATAGATTCAGCATCACTATACTTCCCAGCAGATGCACAAGCGTTAGAAAGTAACACAACATGGCCATTATCAAATGAGTCCGCGTTCAGCACCTTCTCAGCAGCAACTTCAGTTAATTCTGTGTGACTATGCAGGTGACCTCCTCCCATCAAAGCCTTCCAAGGATTTGCTCCCTCATTGCTAGTCAAGCTAGCCACTTCTGCTGCTTCATCCAAGCGACCAGCTCTTGCCAACATATCTACTAGGCATCCAATGTGCTCCTGGCATGGATTTACGTGCTTCTCATTAATCATTCTCCTGAATATGATCAACCCATCATCAACTTGTCCAGAATGGCTGCATGCCAGCATTGTGTTCAAGTATGTTACACTGTCTCGCTCTTCACTAGATTCCTCCATGTCATTAAAAAGTGCTACTGCTTGCTCTCCTTGGCCATTTATACCATAGGATAATATCAGGGTATTCCACGAGACAACATCTCGAGAAATCATGTCATCAAATACTTTATGAGCTAAACTGGCATATCCACACTTACCATAAACTGCCATGAGGGTATTAGGGACAGGTCTATACAGATACAAACCTGACTTGTAGCTATACCCATGAAGTTGAACACACAGATCAAACTTAGCAGTCTCATAGCATCCAGTCAATAAGCTGACTAATGTCACATAATCAATCACAAAAATATCTTCACGACTCATCTTACCAAATAGATGCATCCCCTCTAGGGCTCTTCCACTTCCTATATACCCTGAAACCATTGCAGTCCATGAAACTAAGCTTTTGTTCCTCATTCCATCAAACAACACTCTAGCGGAACTTAAATCCTTGCATTTGGAATACATAGTGATTAATGAATTAACTGCAGGAAGCTCACTACTAAACCCATGGGTGATCATTTGGTTATGAACCATTTTTCCTCTCCTTGCATCACCCAGAAGTGCACAAGCTTGCACCAAACTGACCATTGCTACCCTGTCAGGAACTATGCCATTTGACCTCATCTGAACAAAGATATTTATAACTTCACCAACATGCGCCTGCTCAAGAAGGAAACCCATCATCATTGTCCAAGTAACCACATTCCGAACAATAATTTTCCTGAAAATCTCTCTTCCAATCTCAATATCCCCAAAACTCAAGTACATGCCAAGTATTGAGTTTGTCACCAAGACATCCAAATCAAAGCCGATCTTAACTGCATAAGCATGTACACTCTTGCACATTCCAAGGTCACCACAACCAGCATACGCTTGAGCGACATTAATCATGGTCACAGCGTTATTAGGAACTGACCCAAAACAACAACACAACCTCTTGAACGCCAATACTGCTTCCTCAAACAAAACATTGTGCACTAACCCGGAGATCATCGCGTTCCAGGAAACTACATTAGGATCCCTCAAACCGCTGAAAAACGCCAATGCGTTCATGGGGCACCCACATTTTGCATATGCATCCACCAGTGCGGTTGCAACAAAATGATTGGATTCCAACTGACTCTTTACAGCCCACCCATGAATGCACTCGGCAAGCACAACATCACCCAGACCAGCTGCCACAAGCAACACACCGACCAAGGTGAACGAGTTTGGGCACACACCTGCCCTCATCATGCCGACAAACAGCCCAGCTGACTCATGAAACAACTCACTCCTCGCATGCCGGTAGATTGCCGCTGAGCAGGTGACCACGTCCCTAACAGGAATTTCGTCGAACAGGCTGCCGGCCTGGGCACGATGGAGTGGTTCACGGTCTCCACGGCATTTGGCCGAACACCTACCCCGTGCACCATCTGACCTCGAACCGAACCCAAAAACCCCAACGCGCAGAGGTTATTAAACACAAACGAAATTGGGCATTCCTAATAAGTTCCTAGTAACAGTGGGGTTCCAGTACGCGAATCTGTTTCGTACCTTCGGTGACGGTGCCGAAGGAGGAGAAGGCGTCCGTGAGGGAGCGCTCGTCCACGGACCACGACAACCCTGAACCCACAATCAGTAAACAGAAACGTAGTACGGTGAGAGCTATGATGCAATCGGGGATCATATGGGAGACAGACAAGGATGCGGGAGAGCAGAGCGGTACCGGCGACGAAGAGCCTGGAGTCGGAGGTCGGAGGCGGCGCGCCAGGAGGCAACTCGTCAGGAAGTTTGGCAGCGGCGGCGGAGAGAGAGCGTCGCAGGTGGTGGCCGTCGTGGAGGAGAGGGGCGAGGCGCAGGCGGGAGAGGAGCACCCGAGGCGTCATTTCCGGCGAGCGGCGGTGGTGGTCGCGAATGGCAGTCGGGTAAATTTGTGTAATGGTTTTACTGGCAAAAGCTCGGATGCCCTTCTAAGCGGCTGTTGCTGTGGCTGCTTCTCACATGCTACTGTGTAAACAGCAGCTGCTGCAGCAGCGAACAGGCTTATGTCAAGCATACTGCGTCAAAACCAAAACCTGACAATTTGGTGTTGAATTCATCATATTGATGGCAGGAACTGAATGTAATTTTGATTCGCTGTAATAATTTCATTAAATTGCATTATGTTATTATACTTGTACAAAATTTCTGGATCTCCAAGCTGAGCTGCTTGGTTACAAATTTCCGGCTTTCCCCTCCAAACAGACAGAACCTATTTTTGTAGATAAAGGTACAAAAGCCTCCACATCATGAGATAGTACAAGAGTTCATCTAGAACAAATGCTTATGCTTAGTACAAGAGGTTCAGACCCTGTTAGCTTAATCTATTGATAAACTGGTATCCATGGTTGGTAAAGACCTCCACTGTTAGCCCATGTCCCTCCCCCTCTGGCTCTCGGTCGCACTGGCAGTGGCGACCGGCGGCGGCCCTTCCATCACCCAAAAATACTCTACTCCTGGATCCTAATACTGATGTCCCACGTCTGACTGGGACTGCTCTGAACTAGTACTAAACTGTGTCTCAGAGCAGCTGTGACTTTGAACAAAGAGTTGAGCTCTTCCAGAGCTGCAGCCACCTGCTTCGAGATCATCATAATAGCTAATGCCTTGTGCCATATCACTGAGGTAATGCAGCGGCTCCGGCTCGTCTCCAAATGCTGGCTGGCGTCCGGGCGCTGCAAGTAATCAGCCAAGCACCCCGTCTCGTACTCGTGGCCACCTGCATCCATGAGGCTGCCGATGCCCATACTGGGGTGCTCGTGCTGCGGTGGCATGTACGCCGGATTGCCGGCGATGTCCAGGGACGGGTACGACGCCGCCGCTGGCAAGAAGGCAACGGCAGCGTGGCATGACGACTCGTCGGCGCCCCACCAGGTCTGACCGTACCAGCCGTCGTAGGCATTTGCATCGCTCGGCACCGGCATATCTGAGTACTCGTCCATGTCCCCGTAGTTGTTGCCAGTGCATGGGAAGCCGTGATCAGGGTAAGAGACGGTGGTATTCGGCTGGTAGGCGTGCCATGGGAGCTGGCTACAGTAGCCGTTCTCGCCATTGCCTGGCGGCGTCTGCGCCTGGCACTGATGGTTGCTGCCCATGTCCACGTCGTTGCCGTTGTTGTACTGGATCGCGCCGGACGCAGCCTGCATCATGCTGGCATTATTCAGCGGAAGCGGCTCGGCACCGTCCCACATGAGCTCGTCGACCCAGGCCTGGATATCGTCGAGGTCGTCGCCGCCGACGAACGGCGGACCCCCTTGCCCAATGACCGGCACGACGGCATCCGACGACACCTGCTGCCCAAGCTGCTTGCCATCATCGTCGGCGACTCCCAACGCCTTCTGCCTCTCAGCCGTGGCCAGAAGCGCCGCGTCGATGGACGCGAGCAGCTCCTCCAGGTTCAAGTCCTTCAGCACGCGAGCGCCTTGAGGCCCTGCCTCCGCTTCTTGTCGAGCCTGTGCTCCTCCTTGCCCAACTGGCCATTGATGTAGTCCAGGTGCGTGTGCTTCGCCCGCTTGTCCGCTGGCAGCCTGCGGTACCTGTCGATGACGACGCCCGGGTCCGACTCCCACACGACCGGCGCGCCGCCGTCGGGGCCGGCGCAGACGACGACCGCGATGTCGACGTCGCAGAGCTTCGCGAGCTCTCGCGCCTTCTTCACAAGCCCCACCTTCCTCTGCGCAAAGGCCTAGGCGCGATCCCGTGCGTCGCCGATGAGGCTCATCTGGATCTTGCCGCGCGGCATGGACGACGGCGGGGGCGTCCTGCTACGTACGTACATGGTCGCTCGGCTCCGGCTGTGCCCGGCGGCCGGGTAGGACAGGACAGAACTACGGGAGCTGTGCGATATTGTGCTTGTCCGGTCCACCGTGCACACGAGCACGCTATATATACGAAGGGACTCAGGGAGACGCACGACACCCACCGGCGGCGGCGGCGGCGGCGGCGCATATCGCGATACCGTTCCGAACACGGAAACTCCTCTTCTCCTTGTTGGATTGGAAGACCGAACACGGAGACTCGCAGTTATGGCACGCTATCCGAATCCGAGTGCAACAGGACTAGTACATATAGCTGCAAGTCTGTACCATGGAGATCCAAATTGCTTAATGAGTTTAGGATAAAATGATAAATGGTGGGATCCAAATTGCTTCAGCTTGATAGGATATAGGATATACTTCCTTACATAGTAATATGCTAATAATAATAAAGAGTTGTATCATCATCACCATCTGAATCGAACCCTGACCCTTGCTCTGATTATAGTTTTCCAAACGTGCCGGCATGGCCCTACACGGCGCTAGCCCGCCCCGGCACGGCACGCTAGGCATGGCTGATGAACCGTGCCGTGCCGTGTCGTGCCATCGTGTCCGACTCCAGGCCCAGACACGGCACTATCATTCCTGGAGCGTGCCGTATCGTGCCATGCCGACTCCAGGCTCAGCGTGCCCGTGCCGACCCAGGCACTAAACTGGCAAAACCCCTCAATGAACTCAGCACAACAATTCAAAGATATCTAAAATGACTAAGTTCACAAAAGATCAAAAACAGATCAGAACACAGCACAGTAAAGAACACAAACTTTTGAAACTAAAACTAATTTAGGTAGGAGCTGTGCAATGGCTGCCTCATTAAAAACCTGTCTAAGTAAAACGCACCCTTGTGAGAAACCCTAAACAGGAAAAGAGTACAACCAGCTCCTAGATTAATTGTCCATTACATCCATCACCACAAGTCCAAGTCTCAGTTATTACAGAACCATTACATAAATGGGAAGTGAACTAGTCGACATCAAGATAAAGACCAGCAAAGGCCTCTTCCAGCTCCTTGTCCTCCACCATGTGCTGCAGTCTTGTCTCAGCATTCTCCCAATTCTTAATGCAGGTAAGCGCCTCTACAGTTTCAGGGTTCAGCCTCCGCCGCCGCTCCTCGATGATCCTGCCAGTTAAGCTAAAAGTAGACTCTGAAGAAATGGTTGACACAGGCACTGTCAAAATGTCTAGGGCCATCCCGCACATACGCAGCTCGTCGTTCTGGGAGTGGTCAAACTCCCCATCGTCGTGTCGCCCGGCGCCTAGGGCCATCTCTGCCGTCTCCGGTTTCTCGACGGCTGCCACAGTCAACAGATAAAAGCAAGGTTAGGTTGGGGATTAGGGTTTGGGTTTGGGTTAGGGTTTACCCTTACCTCTACGGCCGGAGCCCCGTAAACGACGACGATGAGATGGACCGATTGCACACCCCCGGTACCTCAATGGAGACCGGAGCCCCGGAGGTGGCGGCAACCAGCGATGTGGACGACGGATAGATGACGGAGATGCGGCGAGGATGCCGAGAACGAGGCTCAATCGACGTTCAGGGATGAAGAATAAGGGAATAGATGGAGATTGAGGGCAGTAACCACCGGATCTGAGGGAGAAGAGGGAGATTGAGGGAGAAGAGGGAACCACCGGCCACCGGAACTGACCCCTTACCCGCGCGGAAGACTCCATGGTGACGGTGTCGAGAAGCCTAGGTTACGAGTGCGGTGAGGAGCGACGAGCAGGCGAGGAGCGGGCGAGCGACAGAGTGAGCGGGGAGAGCCGGAGAGGAGAGGGCGAGAGGCTAGGGTGACGAGCGAGGGGAGAGTGGTCGCATCGGGCGGCTTATATACCGGACCCCCCGGCCGCCCGGCGATCCAACGGCTCACGCCCCGCCTCCGCGATCCGACGGCTGCGAGCTGTGCCTGCCCCGTGCCGCCCGTTGGAACGGGCCGTGCCTGGGCCAGCACTACGGGCCGACCTTTCGGCCCAGGCACGGGCACAGCTACGGGCCGGGCCGTACCGGGCTAGGGCCGTGCTTTTTCGCACCGGGCCCGTGCCAGCCCGTTTTGCGCGGCCCGTTTGGAAATTTATAGCTCTGATGCTCTCGCCCAGGACTCTCTTGCCACCCCAACAGCATCCACGTACCGCGGTATCGGTCACCCACTCGCGGTCGTCGCCCAGACCCGTCACCGCGATCTGCCTGCGCAGGGATGGCGCGGAGCCGCGGACCATTCATACAGACGACCGCGCGCGTCAACCTTTTTTTTTTTGTCTCGAGATGAGTCGAACGCTTGCTCAGTTGGTTAGTGCATATTTGCAGGAGGACGCTTCTCTCTCTGATCTCTGGGCTCTAGCTGTTTGTTTATTTATACAGTACAGATGGATCGTATACTATCGTGCCTCGCAGCTAGTCGGAATAAGACTCCGAGACCTCTCAACAGAAGAGTTGAATCTGTCATAAAACGTACGGGCTCTATCTAGAAGGAGAGGAGAAAATTTCTAACGTAGACTCTTACTAAATTTGTAGGCTTTGACAAAACTATATATACGTGGGAGCTCTACGTCGTAAATCATCAATATTCAGAGGAATAAAGAATAGTCTCCCTATCTCTTGTGTCTATGTGTTCTACTTTCATCTACTATGTTGATCATGAGAGACGAAGATGGTTAGGTCCTAACCACTGGTAACATGTTTTATAACACGTTATCAGCACGACAAGCTCTACGTCGACATCGTCGTTGAAGCCGTTGCCGATCTACGATGCCGGTGCTTGTACCGTGACATCCCGCCACGTCCTCGACATTGTTAGCGGAACAGATCTAATACCCCTACCTGCTACCGATCTAAACTACATCGACATACACCATCGCTGTCAAGCAGGCAGTTCTATGATAATGCCAAACGCCATATGCGGTATGTATCTACTAACTACTGCCCTACGCGGTACGTAAGGTAGATCAAATTGGCATATTTTAAAAAACAAGCTGAAATGCTATTTCGGCTGATTTGTTGTGAGAGAAAACACTGTTCCGACTAAAAAGACAAGTCGAAAAGTACATATTATAAGACAAGCGAACAGGGCCACATGTGGACATGGGTGTACAAATGTACACCCAATAATTTTGAGAAAAAAATTACAGGTACTATGCATATACATGTATTATACATATAAATAGACCAAACTCTGTATATATTTGATCCAAGCAAGAGTAAAAAGGCCACGTTTGTGGCCTCGTACCATCACCATCCAGCTGGGCCGGCCTGCTAGCCCAAGAATCAAACACACGGAGGGAACTAGCCAACCAGGAGCTATGCCCTCTGCCCGTCTGTGACGGTGCCTCAAGGGCTCGCCCCCGCCTACTTCGACTCACCTTTCCCAATCAACCAAAAAGTCTCGTTCCCCACCTGCGCCGCGCCGCCGCCTGGGGTTTGATTTGACCGGCATTGGGGCACAACCGGCACCAGTAGGCGGCACGGCCCACACGCAGACACAGCGGCAACAGTTCAAACAACAAGTCGAGAGCTACCATAGGTTGGTGTTCTAGACATCTAGCCCTCAGTAGACAGTAGTAGTTCATCTTTGATTAGTTGTTGTAAATTTATAATTGATTGGTAGACTGCAAGTGTTGAAAGAGCATTTGATGAACTTCATTAAAGAACAAGCTAAGAAATAGCATTGGGGATCAGTACTTGAATGATTGTTTGGTACATTCATTGAGAAGCAATCTTTTCTACATGTTGCTGATGAAGACATCATCTCTTGATTCCAAAAACCATCTCGTCGAATAAATTTGTAATGTTCCTACTTCACAAATATTGCAAGTATTAATTAATTGTACTAATGTACTCTACTCTAGTACTGTTTGCTTTGAATTGATGGACATTTAGCTTTACATATACCACGATGACTTGGTTCTGTATGTGTATATATGTAGCATGTACACCCAATTTTCAATTCCTACGTCCGTCACTAACGTGGCATGTGAGATAGATTAAATTGACATCCTTTAAAATGTATGGAAAAGATCTCGCAGATTGTTTGATTGTACTAGCCTTCGAGCTGGTGTATGCTTTCCAGCAATGCCATATAGAATCTGTACGCGCAGTACATATACATACATTCAAGAAGCATGACGAAGTATAAATACATGCCCACGTACATGAAGTACATGCCCACGTACATGAAGTACGTTACGCGAGTTATCCTGTAAACAAACATGCAAGCTTATACGCACACACTTACATGAATACATAGCGTACGAACATGCACACACATGAACGGTACATATGTGCATGAAAACTTGTACGGTGGAGCCTAATAATTAGTACCATGTACCATCCAAATTATGATCTGAGGCAGATTCAGCAAGATCTAGTCTCATTATCGATAGCGTCGCATGCAGCAATGCTAATTGGACTCGAAGACCAATTGACACGGACTCCACGCATGTCGGCAAGAAGCCGTTTCCGAATTTCTGTCAATGCCTGAATGCATCCAGCTAGCTTGCCGCTAGACACCGACTCACCATACAACCCGTAGTGGCCCGCACGGCTGATGCGCCATGCCCAGCTTGAAGCTACGACTCATCGTCGTCTCTGCTACGTGTGGCCTGTACGCCCGTGTGTATCACCGCTATTCGTTCCACAGGCCATTGTGGCCTGCACGCCATTAGCTGCTCGTCTCGAACTAAATCCTGACGGTAAGGTAGCGTCCCACATGCTGTCAGCAACCGCCCGTTGTCCAGCAGCACGGCCGCAATAGCCAGTAGCTAGCCATCGGTGGTCAGTGCACCATTAGAATTTGTGCCACCGCACCTTATACCGTGAGCTGGACGCCTGGACATGCATGCCTAGGCTCTCATGTGGCCACCGCTGTAGCTAGGATGAAGAGAGGCAGCAGTAGAGTTTCGGTTGAGCCATGTAGGCTTTCGGATCGGGAATCATTGATCCATATTTATTCTGAAAATTATATGGAGCGAAGCATCAAATTAAGTTTATAAACCTTGGAAACATAGAAATTCCTGCAGAATTGTGTGTGTTGGCATTTCAACAGTAAATTCCTTCCATCTGTGTGCATGCATAGTATCTTCATGTATACGTACCATGCGTTGATATTTGTATGCTCTTTTCGATGCATTTATTTATCACACATTATGAATTTTCTACCATGTAATTTGCAAGAATAAAATTTTGAATGATTATACTAGAAACATGGTATAAGATATATGAGCTCTCTAAATCCTACAGATCTTAGACTTATCACCTTTGAGAGACTCATATTTATTTTTCCTAGCATAAGAATTTTTGGGATGAACAAATGCTTGGTATTAATTCTAAAATTTTGCATATACCATAATCCTAAAAAATGTTAGGATGCTTCTAAGATTATTTTGAATAACCGTCCACTATCTTTTTGCACCTTGCTACTTGTTTACATGTAGTAAACTTATATGCATATGGTCCAATTTATGTTAATATGCATGCCTTAAAGGAAGAAGAAATATCCTGGAATTACTCTTAATAGTAGAATTATTTGTTATGGTCATTATTAAATCCATGTAGGATATTTTGCTATCATTGAAGTGTAGTGAATCTCGGATATATATATATATATATATATATATATATATATATATATATATATATATATATATATATATATATATATATATATATATCCTGATTACTCTCTAGAATGGGTACATGGCCAAGAGAAATAACAAATGTGTTGTGGGACTCACTGCACGAGAAAAATCCCAAATTATCATTATAGAATATCATATTGCATTGAAAGCCGAATTTTGTCGCAGAACCGACCAATTTATAAGAGTACAAGTACAATGACGGCCCGCAAGCGGTCGTACTGTCATACTTGAACCCATATAAACCCGGTAGTCCGTCGAGTACCACGATGGGTCTCGATAAACGATTTACAACAACCAAGATCGTACATGATTCAACATACATGTCACATATTACATAAAGTTCACAGATACATTTTCATCATCATAGTATAAAACACAGTTATTACAAATCGAGTTGGTAGATAAAAATAGAAGCAAATTAAGTTTGAAAGTAAAGTTTTCAACATAGCTTAGTACAATGCCAAGTAGGATCACAGTCCACAAAAGCAAAGATAGGGATTATTAAGGAAGCCTGCCCAAGGCTTACTCCTCATCTACGGCGGGATAGAAGCAACTCTTGCAATAACCATGATACACAGTGCCATCTGCAACAATGGGAAATAAAACCCTGAGTACGAGAAGGTACTCAGCTAGACTTACCCGTCATAAACCAGAAATAAAATGACTCCAAGGATTATGCAAGGCTGTATAAGTGGAGATAGCTTGACAACATTTTGCATAAAAACGATTAACTTAGTTATACAATTATGGTTCCAATATCAGGTTAATTATAACTATCCATCTCTAGATTAGCAACTATCCTGTGCCAAACATGTGGTATATCCATTTAAAAGCATACAATAGTAACCATAGCAGGTATTGTAATTCCATATTCATCCGAACCATCATGTTTCATAATACAGTTACTACGATGTTGGAGCTAGTTAAGTTTCTCACTATCCGGGAGAGACGGCGATTCGATTCAATTTCAACCAGCTGATAATTTATTCCTAACACAAACCCAGGCATACCGCGCGAAGGCAGCCTTAGGTCACCTTTGGTACAACTCAGGTATACATTTCGCGGGTCCGTACCGCGCCGCACAATCTAGGACACCAGATGCCAGGACGTTCAGGCCTAGCCTACCCTTGGGCTCAGTCTGATCACCCCCCACAAGGAGCGCACAACAGAACGGGGCCTGGCCTGAGTTGAGCTACTCGGCTTCGTGGTCGGAACGAGTTATCTGGCCAGCTAAGTGATATGCATGCGTTCAATCTTGTCAGAAGTTCCAACAACGGTACGGTCCTTGATCGGCAAAGACGAAATCTCATGAATCATCCTACGCATAGACTCTGCCCGGCCTCGATTTTCTTTTACCCCATGGTTCTGTTCCACGATAGCAAATATAGCCAACCGTGCTCCGATATCCACCTATATCTCGCAGGTGACAGAAAATCACCCAACTTCTACCGGTCTAAGCATGGCTAAGCATATATTCAATCCTGAACCTATACCGGTTAAAGGTGTAATATCTGGACAAGGAATTCATATGCATCGAGGGGTTCCAATCAACTCTTATAACCTAATGCATCAATCATAAGTACTTAAGTAATCATTTGTAAAATATTAGAAGACTTATAATGCTCCGGGGCTTGCCTCGCAGAAAGAAAGTAGGGCGATGGTCAGGACACTCTGGAAGCTCTTTAGGGATCTGCTCCTCGCCTTCGGGAGCTGTGACTTGAGGATTCTCCTGCTGGTCCCCTTCCTCTACTTCGTCGAATTTCAGTAAAGTTATTTCTTCCTCCGATCCTAGATGCATGAATATGGCATAAGATATTGCGAATGCAAATATGTTAACAAGTGTGGTATGATGATACATGAAGAATGCATTCTTGCAAATATTCTTAACAGCATATGGTTTAAGTAACAATAGGTGCATCGCGCTTAGTGAGTAGGTGCATATCTCTTCTTGATTATGTAATTAATTATTTCAACAATGCATCTACTATTTCACAAACAGCAGCTAATTGTTTTACTCATTACTAGAGTTCTAATTATCCAAATGCACAGTGATCCTGGACTTTCTGGAAATCTTATAAAATTACCTACAACTCTTATTTAATTCACAAAAGCTAAATCACAACTTATCTTAGCCAAAACAGACAATCATATCAGTGCTGTTTAGAAATTCCAGAGAGCAAGCAATTCAAAAATGTTAACTTTAAACAGCTGTAAATCCTAAACCGTTTGACCTATGGTCCTGAAATTTTAACACAAGACATATGATGAAGTTATCTACAACTTTGTTATTAACCATTTTTACAGCAAATATCATTTTTATCATGCAACTTATCAAACTACCGAATCTGTCCAGAAATTATTCCAATTCACATTATAAAGTAACAATACTTCTACTTCATGTAATTATTTAAAGTTTGACAACACAAAGTCTACCAACAGTTTAAACATACCAAATACACTCAAGAAAACCTAATGGTGAAGTCCAAACTATTTCTTTAAATACATTTATTATTTTATTTAGATACTTAGGTTAAATAATAAACACATACCAAAAGTACTTCATAAATTCTCAGCAATTTACAGTGGCTTACTAGTGCTACCAATAGACTACTGTAAAAGTTTCATGCCATTTTACCAAGTAAAACATCCTATGCAAAAATGACAAGGCATAAAGGCTTAAATAGCATAAATAGAAAACCTTAGTGAAAAGTGTCAAGCAATAGATTTTATATTTTTCTTAGCATCCTTTTGGTACTAGAATAACCTCCAACAAATTTCATGAATATTGGATTCCTAAATAATTTATAAAAATTCATACAAGGATTACCTATTTATAAAAGAAAAATCTATAACTACAAATCTATGCATGATATGATCCTCAAATTTTTACCAGAGCTCATACATGTCAAGAATAGCTTACCACAAAAATTTCATAATTTTTGGAGCACAGAAACTCTAGATATAAAATAAACAAGTTTGCATGCATTCAAAAACATATTTCAAATTTCTATTTAAATCTACCAAAATTTCTACTGCAAGTGTCAATATTATATTTTCCCTAAATACTACACTTCCTAAGGAACACTACCAAATTTATTTCACAATTTTTAAAGCTACCAAACTAGAGATCTAAAAATCACAAAACACATGAAATCAGGATTTAAATGAACTATCCCTCATTACTACTGTCGCTGACAACCGGGGTCCACCGGTCAGCCGGGCCCGCTTGTCAGCGACGGCGAAGCAGAGAAGGCGGCACAGAACAGCGCGGAACCGGCGGAGCTCGCCGACGGCGGCGTCTCCGACGATGAGGATGGCACTAGCGTGACAAACACGACATCCCGGACCGATTGACCTACTTGGCTGAGCCTATCGTCGGAGCTAAGCACGGTAGCGGCATCAATGGTGGCACGGCGGAGCCGGACAATGGCGATACGCCGGCAGTGACCGCGACTACACAATCTGGGGTTCGTACAAGCGCCTACAAGCTACGGAGAGGCTAACGCGCAAGCTTTCACGGTGAAAGGAGGACGGAGGTGCCCCGGACACAACGACGGGGCTCGGCGGCAATACTCCGGCGAGGTCCGCACGGCGAAATGGCTTACCGATCACGGCTAGTGAGCGATTGTGGGCGCGGCACAACGGTGGGATCACGGAGGTGCTATTGCGATGGCAATTGGGCGACGAGGCGCGAGCTTGCGCTAGCTATGGCGACGGTGGAGGTGGGACAGTGCTCGATGGCGCTGTGCTGCTACGAAAGGCGAAGGAGGAAGCCAAGAAAACCGAAATGCGAGGCCGGCGCTGGGGTGATAAAGCCGGCTCTGGCCTGGCTTTGCCGCGCTGGGCAGGGCGCCGGCGACGCGCGGCTTCGCCAGCGGCTCCACGCGGTGGCTGTTGCCTGATACCGGTCGGCCACTGAACCGATCGATTCAGTTTGTTCAGTTCCTCGAAACCGACTGACGACGCGATTTCAAAGCAATCATACTGCTAAACCGTAGCTCCATAGTGCAAACAATCTAAATGAAACTTGTAGACCTATGTACCAGCTCCAATTGTTGTTAAAGAATCATGCTCTAATTCGCAACCTAAATCGAGTTATATCATCTCCAAGTTGGGCTGTCAGCACTGTCAGTAAAACCGACCGAGCAAAATCGCCTAAGTGTAGAAAACAGTGAAATCTTGGTTCTTGTGAGCTAATTTCGACCATGTTATGAGCTAAACCAGTCTATGACCCAAAAATAAAAGTTGTTCCCTATATCAAATACTACAACTTTACTTTAGTGACCACATCCATGCAAGGTCTCTAACACATAGTTCAAACTTGGTCAAACATGTCACATTTAAATGATGATACACTTCAAACTATGGCTTAATGACCTATTTACCCCTAACCATGAATATCAAAGTTGTTCATAATGATACTCTAAACATGTTCAAGCAAATTGCAAGGTCATATAATCATTTCATGTATTAGTCACACATAGTGCTATCTAGGTTAACACATGAAATCTTAAGTGTTTGGTCATGAAAGGTGACCTTCATGAACAATGTCCTATTTGCTAACCTATGTGTTGCTAACATGTTTTTTTTGACTCATATCAACCATCTACATGTATTCACTCATGATCATATGCATATATACCAAGAAACATAAAATAACAAGCAATGTTGCATATGTTTCAATCAAATGTTTCAAGTGTAAATGCTTATATATGAATGCTTGAAGTTCATGCTCATGCTATGCAAGTCAATTTATGCAAGGATAACACCTAGGGTGTTACAAATTTCAAGCTTGTGTTCCTATAGATTAAGGTATAATGCCGCTTTATAAACAATAGCTTGAAGCTTTATATTGAATGTCTAGAAGATAAGATGGTAATAAGATTTTATCAATATATATTTTTTGAAGAACTGTCTCTTGTGTTTAGAATATCTAATAGCAATCTAATACATGAAGTATTTGAATTTACCATTAGAAATTATTCAAATAGAAATTGAGTTGAAATTTATAGACAGCTTTCTAAACTAGGATATTATCAGTTGCAATAACTTTGAATATGTGGCTCGCATATGTTACACCCCTTGAAGGCAATATTGTAAATATTGAATAAAACCTGAAGCTACCGCCTGTCATGTATAGAAGTTAAGACATGCGAGAATGGATATTATTTAGAATATTTAAGGGTTTTTTTCTTGAAGAAGAGCTTAAATCATGTGCTTACATATTTGTTTTGTCTTTGAAATTACTATCTAGAAGTATTAGTAGTGGCGGTGGTGCATTAAGTTTTAATTTTCGTTGAATTAAGTGGTTCTCGTATACTCATAAAAGAGTTAATGGTTAATCTATTAGCTTGAAGACTAATATGAAGCATTTAATCTTCTTAGTTGCAATTCTTACTTGTAGTAATATGTGTCAATCTTGCATGGAATAAATAATATTTATATGTTTCACATATAAATAATTGTCTAGTTTTGCCTATCTAAATAAGTTTTGCAATAATTTTATCCACAAAGAAGCCTCAATGAATCATGAAGATTATAAAACTAAGTATTTAATACTTTAGCCAAAAACTAGAAGTTTATGTCCTATATCCCGAATATGTTGTTGTACACTGAATAGTACACTAGATATGTGAATTTCATGCCACAACCAATGAATACTAGAAGTATGATTAGATTCTATGAATCATTAGAAATGATTATTCGTAATGATCCATGAAGCATATTACTACCTAAAGTAATTATGGCATGTGGGGGAGGAATTTTTGGTAAAGGCATAAAAAATGTGGATAATATATATTTAGTAGGCATAGTCTTCCTAAATCCATCTTTAAGTGCTTGTATTAATACTTGAAGTCCTAGTCGCATCCCTTTCAGCCGAGTTAACTTTCTCTGCATTGCACTAATTGCAAGCAAGCTTGTAGGTTTGCATTTTGTTGTTATCTATTACGTTGGATTGAATACCAACATTCTACATTACACTTGAATGTGTATCACTATGTTGTGCTCTCGTCGAGCTGTAACTATCTCCACTCCTACATGAATATTAGCATAGAAGCTATATTTGTAGCTAGTAGCTACGTTGCACTTCCCCTATAATTAGATTAGGTAGCTAGTACGCTATGTATATAGTTTCCCTTAAACTAAGAATATCTTGCTTTCAATGGATTGCATGATAAACAATAAATTGGTTTAGGGCCAAGTAGCTTAAGATTAAGGTGAGTTGCTTAAATTGAAATTAGCTAAATGGAGAAGTGACCCAATTGAATGGGATGGATTATAATAGAAATTGAGTTGATAGATAAAACACTTATGATGATTTGGGATTTAAGAAGAAAAGACATTTGGGGAATTTTGCATTAATGGCAATTAGAAAATTCTAGAAGAAATTCCATGTGAATTTGAATGTTGCGTATTTTATATATATGATGAAGTATATGGTCTAATTTTTTATATATATGGTATGAGTATTTAGATCAATTTTTTAGCTAAATAATAAAGAAGCTAGATAATGAAATAGTTTTCTAAACTATATGTGCAAATCGGGGGAGACCCTGAGTTTGTAGGAATGATGAACATTATTAGGTACACTTTATGTATTCTAGCTCGCTGCATTTAATGTGTAATAACCCCTAATTTAAATATGTGCATGAATATTTCCCATAAAATTACACATAGCATACATGAATGGGCCTCCACTTGTAGTTGAAGATATATGAATTTAAATCATTTTAAACCCATCATAAGGGATATCTTTTGAAGTATGCTATTAAAGATCTAATATTGGCATTAGGGGGAGAGAAAGCCAATGTTGAATGCCAAATATTATTTCCATAGAAGAAGAATTATCTTAAGAGAAAATATTCCTTGGAACTTGAAGCAGGAATAGTATCACACACTAAATCAAACACTAGTTTAATTAATACTCTTGTGAAGCATGAAGCGGAGCATATGCTAGATATTTTTAAAAATAAGAGGAGTAACTTAAAGTTATAAATCAAAAATTGTGTTTACTAGTAGTAAATTAAATGTTGTATACTATCAAGGTAAAATCCACTGAGATGCCTGTGGGTTCTAGTTTAGTATATACTTGTTGAATAGAAATAAAATAAGAACAAACTACTCCATTCTCATGAAGAGAACACCTCATGAAAAAGGTCAAGCACCTCATGAAGAGGATCGTCATAAAGATGAAATCCAACACACTAAGCACACGCATCATAGTGTTGGGTACACAAAACAATAAATTTTCTCTTGTTTGGGAAATGACAAAGAGATAGAATAATCTCATATTGTATGAATATTGGGAGAAATAATAGTTGTCGACAATGCTACCTCTAGAATTGTAAATGTTTCTCTTATGAGAACCTAGATCCGAAAAACAAAAGTCAATGGCAAAGTCATCTGTAGCGATTATATCAGGTCAATGAAGAAAGCAATTGAGATTGAATCTCCTACTAAGAAGAAATAAATGTTCTGCTATATCTCTGCCAAATGAAATAGATGAATATAAAATATGCAGTTAATAAACGGATTATGAAGATCCATATAGTTTCTGAAGAATATAAATCACAACATATGAAAAATAAATCTCATACCAAGTATTAAGAAGTCTAAGGTACAATATATTCTTGAATGAATATTGAAGTCTCAAAAAAAGTATGTTCTAGAAGAAATAGTCATCGAATGACTTAGTAGTGAATGACTATCTCGTTGTGGATATCACATAATAATCTCTCATATAGTAGAGAATATATCTCATAGAAGAGAAATGTTATTCACCGAAAATGATAACATCCTTGAAGGAGTTAATCCATGAAGGATATACCAATCGATTCTTGAATAAACATCAGTAATCCCTGAAGTGAATATAAACCTGAGAGAAAGAAAATGAGAAATTCTAAACACCATGAAGGTTTCATACAAATACTCAGAAAGTGTATATTGTAAAGCTAGCAATGAAATATTGATATCTTCTAAATACCATAGAAGGTATAAGAATAATGGTGATTTTAGCAATTGAATTATCCCCTAAATGCCAAATGTAAGACTGAATTTATTATTTAGTGGTACAATCGAAGTCCTGAAGATTTGTAGAACATATAATTTGAAAATCCAATAAGGAAGAATTGTAAGTATTCAAACTCCAGTATAAGTTTGATGCACTATTTAGAAGATATTGAATATTGTAAACTATTTAACTCCATAATCCTCTGAAAGGATTTATTACTCTGAAGGATAAATTTATTAGATTTGCACAACTAATAAGTAGTCATTTATGCATGAAGCATATTGCTCTTGTTTACTCATATTATAATTCATAGAAGAATTAAGAGCCAATATTTTGAAAGATATAGTATTGTGGTACTGCATACTATTATTAAACACACATTTATGAAAAAATATGGTTTGAACAATGACGTTCAAAGGATGGCTTTATGAGGAGGAGCAATTTGTTTGAATCTACATCGAATGTAATTAAACCATTAGAATTATCAAGATCAAGTAGTCCATATTTGCTAAAAATGTTAAAGTTTTTGCATTTATTATGAAGATAAATATCTATTCATGAAGAATAGAATATCCTGAAGAATATATGAGCAAGAAGATTAAATATTATACTCTTTTTTCCTATGTGAGTTTTTACTTAAAGGTTTCTCGCACAAGGCTTTTAATGAGACAACATGTGCAATGCAATTAACGAATGTAATGTACTCTTTTCTCCAAGAACCGTTTTTTTCACTGGGTTTTCGGATGGAGTTTTTAACGAGGCATGTGCATATTGTGGTAATCGTCCAAGGGGGGTGTTGTAAAACATGCGGACTCTATCATAGAAGGAAAGCAGAAGGAAAAATCCTAATTCTAGTCCGTTTATATGTGGACTCTTACCAAACTCTTAGGCCGAGCTCTATGTTGTAAATCATTAATATTTAGAGGAATAAAGAATAGTCTCTCTATCTCTTTTGTCTATGTATTCTACTTTCATCTACTATATTGATCATGAGAGACGGAGAGGGTAAGGTCTTAACCGCTGACAACATGTTTTATAACAGAATCGATGAGCCATAGTACTATGTTTGGAATTACTTACAGCCTAGGTTTATTTTATTTTCACTAGCATAGTAGCATTGTTGAAACGAGCCGAGAAACTCAAGTTTATTTTTTCCGGCCCAAACCTCACCTAGGCCTCACATCGGACCAAAATTTATAGCCCTCGCCCCTGACGGATGTGTTTGGGTCAGGTTTCTTGGGGGTGGGGGGTGGGGGAATTGTAGCTCGTGCCTATATCATGGTTATTGTTGTCTGAAAAGCATGAACCCAGCTTATGTGCTGATAGAGTTAGGCTTTTTAGTCTCAACTCTCAGGTTAGGTCGATCGGCCCAAGATAAGGTCTTGAAGGATGGAGGGGATGAGAGAGAGGAGAGGTTGTGGCAAGTTTGTTGCCTAGTAAAGTGTGAGAGATAAGGAGAGAGAAGAGAAAAGACAAATGGGAACATAGTTTAGCTACAACTATTATTGTTGAATCGTTATATGGCTTGTCTATTACAACGAGGACTTGAATAGTTTTACAAGAGCTTGGCTGAATCATTGAACTTGCCCTAACAAGTCTTGCTGAAGACATTAGTTAATCAAGGTTGATTTTGTACCTAGTAGGTTCCGGAATCAGAAAATTAACGATATCAGATAAGATAATATTGTAAATCCCAGTTTTATTTTTTTTTTACCGCTCTTTGCCCTAGCTGCTTTAAGATGTACTAGTAAAAAAAAAGTGAGGTAGTAAAGCAACACCGGTAAAGATGGAATGCAAGTGTTACATTCAAACGAGTGCAAAAGCAGTAGTAAGTTTCCATTAATTCCATATTAGCGTAGACACTATACAACTCTCCGGAGCACCAACCAAAGCAAACTCCCCAGAAACTTGTTAAGCTCTGCATCTCTCAGGCGATGCAGCTCAGGCCCAGGCACCCTCCCAGCAAATTCCTCAGCAGCTTCTTCTGCAACACAAAACAAAAGATCATGAGAATAAAATCCTCTCCTAAAATCTTGCTAGAATTTACAGTCCAGCTAGCTTTATTAGGGAAAAATATAGCTCCACTTGCTGTGAGAAATGAAGTGCTTAAGCTTTTGAAAAAAAGGTCACATCTTTGACAAATATAGCTGTTCTAGTGTTACCCTAACAAAAGCTACTTACAAAGGGTCAGCTTAGGCTAGATAAAGGTTTGTTTCAATCACATGATGAGAACTAGATAAAAAGTAAACCCACTTAGCTACACGTGGGTGCAACAAGAGACGCACTAATCTGAGAGCAAACGGGGATTACAGGGTACTTGCCTTCTTCACCTTGCACAGAAGCTGCGGGGAAATCTTGTACAGGTCCTCGTCCACAGATCCCTTGGGCTTCCACTTCTGCTGCTCGTTCACGTAGCGCCTCCTGCCTCCCTTCCTCGCCGACACAGCGTTTTCTTTCTCCCCCTTCACTCGAACAACGCACTGCACATCAACCACAGAATCGTCAGTATCTTTGTTATAGCTAGTGCAGACTGGGTATGGAAGTGAAAATTGAAATGAAAATAGTATGAAACAGTGCTAAACTGCTAACGGAGTCGATGAAAGAAATGCACTGTTCTTTCACCTTCTTGTAGCTGTAGGGCTTGGCAGGGAACTGGGGCACCTTGAAGAGATCCTCGTCGTCCTTCTCCGCCGGCGCGGCGAAGAAGAAGGTCCCTGCCTGGAAGTACTGGGTGACGGGCATGTCGTCCCACAGGTTCCAGTCGCCGAACGCCGGGATCTGGCGCCACTTGCAGTCGTCTTGAGCCTGTCAGAAAAACGAAACGAAACTTTTTACTCCTCTGGTGTGCGACTGAACAGTACGTGCATAGTTAGAGTGTAGGAAGCAGACATATCATCGGCATGACAAAGCTTCGTCGACTGAAGAATGCAATATGTGTAATCCTGTTCTCTGAAAGTTTGGAAGCAAGAAAAACAGTATGTGAATGCAGGACACGTACGTGCTTGTTTAAAAAGAAAACAAACACTGTTACGAGCATAGTATATTTCAGATTCACAGTAGATAACTACTCCTATATAGGACGAGGATATTCCAACTGCCATGGCATGTTTCTCTGTTAGCAAGGACATGGTGTATAGTTCAGTTTCGTTGTTGCAAAAGGATGCAGATCCCCATATCATGACGGATGAGGCTAATATCTGACAAAAAAAAAAAAACAAGAGAAGAAAAACAACAAAGACGCATTCTTGGCTCACCTCCATCTCGCTCGCAGTTGCCGAAGCAGGCGCCGATGTGCGAGAAGAAGAGGAGGAGGAGGAACAGGGGGAAAGGAACTGAGCAGCAAGCAATGCAAGGGCAGTCAAAGCTGAGTTGGAATTGGGCAGCAGAGGGTTGCTCCTCTATACATAGCCGAGCGCCCGAGCGCACAAAGGCTTGGCCGAAGAGAATGTGGGGCCACACGTACCCAAACTTTTCAGAAAGCCGTCGAGGAAAAGCGAGCGCCCAAAGCAGCAGCTAGCGTTCAGCTGTTACTGATGAGCCGAGCCCGGGCAGGCAGGCAGGCAATGAGTACTAGCACCCCACAGTCACTGAGTCACTCATGCGCCGTGCATGCTGTGCAGGGGCAGAGGCGCACAGCGGCACAGGCCACCAGCACCACCCCTTGCTTTCCGAGTTCCTAGTGTCCGTAGCGCTAGCGCACTGATGATGCTCTTCTTTTCTGTGCTCGCTGCCTCACTGCCCACTGGGCCAGATGCCCAGATTAGTTACCTATATCTCTCTGTCTCTCAAGCAAGTCTCTCTGCCTGCGTGCCTGTGTAGTGTCTCCGTCTGCGTCTCTCTCTCCATCTCCAGTAACGACTGTAAAGTTGCCGGCTTTTGGCACCAAGTCCTTGCCACCGCATGATAAACAATGAGTGTCTGTTGTGTGTGTGCGTGCCTGTCGCGCGCGTGCCCTTGTCGAACACACACACACACACCCGCGGATGGCGCCGGTCGTCGCGCTCGCCAGCAGACTCCCCTCCCCGGCCGGCACCCGGCAGCCGAGCAGCTCCTCGATCAGCCGCGGCTCTCAAGGAAGGCCTGGCCGGCCGCGCATGGTGGGAGCGGGAAAAAGCGGCAAAAGCCACCCGCTTTAGCACGGAACCATGGCAAAACCACAATGATTCCAGCGGTTCCGCCCCGCGCTGCACGCCGCGCCCGCGCGGCTCGCTTTTTACTTCCCCGCCGCCGATAGCTTTCCACCGCCGTCGCCATCGCCCGGTGACGAGGAAGGAAAAGGGCCAGTGGCTGGCTGGCTGGCTGGCTGGCGCCGCGCCGTGTGCGAACACCGAACCCTCCCGTCTAATCGTGTACTTGACACGCTCGCTTTTCGTTGGAAAACTGACCGTAATTGAAACGGAAGAAAGAATACGTGACTTGGACCGGTCGGTCGTCGATCATGTTACCGTGGACGTAAAAAGTCGCTGGCCGATGGGCCCTTTCGTCTTCTCTGCTCTGTTATGTGTGCATGTCACCTCCCTTTTACTACAAGTCATTCCGTGTGTCACTGCTGCTACTCACCACATGGATTGAACACGTAGACGTTATTATGAGTTATCACGACGCCAAGCTTGCTAAACGACGGGGTTCTCCGTTTCTGAAAGACAATAATTTGCCATGATTTCAAATCCTTTGCAAGAACACACATGTTTACTGGAACGGATTACTTTGCTCTAGTACAAATTTCTTCGCACTGATGACTGGCCAGTAGTTGCTGTGAAATTATTACAAGTACCAGGCTACCAGCGACAGTGATAATGTTCACTCAAAGTGAATAAGCCCCTGCCCCTGTTGCTAATGCAAAGGCACAGTGTCCTAAAGCTATGTTGAGTGCAGCCGAAGAAAGAAGAAAAAAACAGGATGGACCAGGCCTTCTGGTACAAGCGTATATGCACGCATATACGGATGGACCTTTTTGTTGGGCCAGCTAAGAACCTTTCGGAATCTACTGCTTTGATTGACGACGACGAAGGAAAAAAAACAAACAAAAGACGGGAGCACCAGGAAGCTGGCGAATTTTCTGAATCCCGGCCCGCATAGCGAGCTTCTCCTCCTCCTCTTCTCTTTTTGCCCCTTTATCTTTTTCCAGGTTTTTACCAGGCCCTCTGCTCCTTTTGATTAAAAGCGTGTTTGCTGCTGCCTGTCCTTTGGGTTAAGTTAGGCTTTTGATGTAAGCTAGCTTAGGGACAGTGCAGATGTCCGCCGTCCCGGCTGAATTGACGCGTCATGATCTGCTTTTTATATCCATGCCTGCCTGCGTGCGGCAAAGCTTCATCCTTCTGGGCGTTCCCTGCTTCTTCCTCTGCTCATCAGACGAGACAGTCGAACTGTGGAAGTCGACGCTGTAATTAATCGCAAGTCGTCTGGGTCATGGAATGCAGCACAAGTTCACCGCCAAGCCAACCATAGAAGAGAATTCTGAAGCGAATTCAGTTGACTTCGAAGCCTTTTCAGGCTGTGGCAGTGTATTCTATCATCTCTCGCTCTTCCAGTTGTGGTGATTTTACTGTATAAATTCTGTAGTACTCCCTCTCTCCGGTCGGAAATTTACGCCGGTTTTGCCCTGCGAGCAGTACAAAATCTGGTCGGAAACAACAGCCCTGTTTGACTGAACTATTTTTCAACCATAGAATAATATTTTTCTCTCACAATATTTTAGCATAAATATCAGCATAAACTAAATTTCAACATAAGCGAACAGGGTGAACAACTAGCAGTACTAGTATTTACCTGTACAAAAAAATCTTGGGTGTCATACGGACTACAGAGAATTGAAGTGCAGGGAGGTGGTTTTGCGTGAAACTCCGGAGCGGTTCTGGTGCAAGCTGCAAGGGGAAGGGCTCAAAACCGCCGAAGGGGCGGCAGCCGGGCAGAACGTACGAGCGGACATTTGGGACCACGGCTCAGTCGGCTCCGCATGCATTGTCTCTGTAGTTCTGCAGACATGCAATGCTTGGTTTGTTGCTTTCCAAGTTTGAAAAAAAAAACTATGGGTGGCCCGTGGCCTACTCCTACGTTCACCTCGAACGTAAGCATTTGTAGCCTAATAATCCACACCTCCCCCATAATTAATCATTGCTTATATCATTATTGCCATTTTTTTCTGAACGCGATTACTGGCATTGGTCATCTCGGTTAATTTATCCTAAAAATCTTAGAAATACTTATGTTTGTGGGCAGATGGAGTAGAGAGAGCGGGACAATCTAATGCAAGGATCGTGTAAGATGTGGAATAATAAGAACGTAGTGTAAAAATAGGAGATAGTGACGTATGAGCTGAAAATTGCTAGGTCTTGGCTGTGTTTTCGAGGCTAGAATCACTCAGCACGGTTGGATTTGTTGGATTGTGCGGGGGATATAGGGGGCCAAGGACTTCGCAGAGCAAAGTCACGGTGTCTTGCTCTGCCGGAGGCTGCAGCTCATCATAGTCAACCAGAAACTTATTAGGAGAGTAGAGCCTATAGAGGGGAAGCATCCAATATTCCCAATTCCCAACCGATCACGTCCTTAGTCAACCGTATTAAACTCGTTCTAGGCACGCCTACAAAGTACATATACGTATAATTTAAGGCTGCTACAACGGCGCCCGCCAGCCCGTCAGCCCGTGTACGAACGCACCGCGCGCGCTTGCCGCTGCTGACCACGTCGTCGTACGCGTACTTTTGCGCACATTCTTCGCCGTGTAGTAGTATCTTCTCCACAGCCCACAGGTACATATATGCGCGCGTTACCAACTATTCAATCGACATAAAATCAGTTTACCAACTCTTTTACCCCTTTTCCAACCCATCCTACTGTTTGGCACGTCTTTCGGCGAAATTTGTCGGCATCCTAGGCGGCCTTGCTGGTCCTAGGGCATCCTCCACGTGCTCCTCCCCGACCCGACGGGTCTTCTCGAGAGTATTTTCAGCCAAGAACAAGCTTAGCATCAGCCTAACCGGTCTCTCGATCGGTTTCGTTGATCACGCTCACGTTCTTGCTGCATGCAGGTTGTTTTGCAACCCCTTGGGCGTGCTAACCTTGCTGGTGTGTGATTTGGACACCCTCCAACATACTGACATTCATACGTTCCACACATGCTCACCTCTAAACATGTTCACATACACTCTACTTCTAATGAACACCTCCAAAAGACCGAGTCGACAAATCTCGATATTGAACTATTGACAAAGTCACCAACAAATTTGGGTAGCTAACTACTCTTATTTAAGTGTACACTATTTTTTAGTTGTTGCTGAGTTCCCCAACATTTTGTATTCTCTGATCTAATAGGTTCATATTCAATCTCATAAGCAAGGTAGCATCTCCTTTGTTATGTCCGAACTGATAGAATTTTAAATTGCTTACGTAGATTTTTTAGCCTTGTTATTTACCTTTTCTTCTCAAAACCCAATATCTTTGCCATGTATTTTGTTTTGACTGCTTAATTGCAGGACGAGAGGAGAAAGATATTTTTTAGCCTTGTTATTTACCTTTTCTTCTCAAAACCCAATATATTTGCCACATGTATTTGGTTTTGACTGCTTAATTGCAGGACGAGAGGAGAAAGAGTTGGCGAGTCCAAGCAGTCGCAGTTGCTCCTGACAGGTTCGAGAGCCGAAAGGCTCTGCCAGAAACAGAAAAGTGGAGGTTTGCCCTCTAAACGACCCTACTTGAATTATAATTTCAGGTAGATGTAAACATGATTTTCAAGTTTCAATTTACATGAATTGATGGTGAGACACTATACACACAACACTATGCACGAGCTATGCAAATTAACAAGAGTCATACAAGCGTGGAACGATGTGCTGATGATCAGGGGCACAAGGGTAGCACATGTTCCGGCCTTCTTAACACGTTTGGCGTCCGATATCTGCCGATGCTCGTCCGCGGCAGGAGGCGTCCTACCGCGGCGCGTTCTTGCCGCAATCGACATCCGTGTCCTTGTCCTGGCGGTAGCCCAAGTACCCCTGGATCTCGCCCTGGTAGATGTAGATCAGGTAGTAGTAGTCCTTCCCTTCCCTGATGATCCTGATACCCCTGGTAAGGGAGATGCAGGACCTGCCTGTGCCTGAGCGGCTGAACTGTTGCTCGACAGCTGTAGCATGAGGCCATTGCCAATTGGCAACATCGGAACTTGGGAACAGATCGATGAGATCGGTCCTGCACGACGAAGACGTCCTTTCAAGACTTGGAGCCCTCCGGCGCGTAGAACGCTGCGGCGTCCGCTCCCCACCTGTCGTTGAACAGCTTTCTTAAGTTCTGATCCAAATTTAATTATGTATAAGATAAAGTCTAACTTCTGTCGAAGCGAAGTGAGGCCCGTCGCCAGGAGGCTTGGTCTGGTATGCCTGCTGATTATTCACAGTTGAGAGTTTTCGGTTGCACTGTTTATGCTCATGTTGATAATGGAAAGCTAGAACATAGAGCCATTAAGTGTATGTTTCTTAGCTATGGTTCTGGAGTTAAAGGATATAAGTTATGGAATCCTAAAACTAAAAAGACTTTCACGAGTAGAAGCGTTGTTTTCAATGAATCTATTATGTTTAATGACAGCTTGTCCACAGATGTTTCTCCAGTTGATTCTGATGAGGAGCAGCAACATGTTAGCGTGCAGGTGGAGCACGTAGATGATTAGGAAACTGAAATCGTTGATAACAATGTTCATGATATTGTTCTATACTCACCTCCTATTTTGCAACCTCAAAATCAGTCTATTGCAGATCGCAGAACAAAGAGGAATTGTGGACCTCGTCTATGTTTAATTGAGGAATGTGATATGGTTCATTATACTTTTAGTTGTGCTGAACAGATGGAGAACATTCATGAGCCGACTACTTACACTGAAGCTGTTGTTTCTGGTGACCGCGAGAAATGGATTTTCGCTATGCAAGAGGAGATACAGTCACTCAAAAAAAATGACACATAGGATGTTGTGCGCTTGTCTAAATAAAAAAGGCCGTTCGTTGCAAATGGATCTTCAAGAGAAAAGAAGGTTTATCTCCCAGTGAGCCTCCAAGATTTAAGGCAAGGTTAGTAGCAAAATGTTTCAGTCAGATTTCTGGTGTTGATTATAATAATGTGTTCTCTCCAGTTGTAAAGTATAGTTCAATTCATATATTTTTCGGTATTGTTGCTATGCGAGATCTTGAGCTTGAGCAGTTAGATGTAAAGACTCCGTTTTTACATGGAGAGCTCGAGGAGGAGATATACATGGACGAGCCAGAATAGTTCATAGTACCTGGTAAGGAGGATCATGTTTGCAAATGAAAGAGGTCCTTATATGGTTTGAAACAGTCTCCTCGTCAATGGTATAAAATGTTTGATTCTTTTATGATGTCACATGGTTTTAAGATGTCTGAATTTGATAATTGTGTGTACATTAAATTTGTTGATGGATCACCTATATATTTGTTGTTATATGTTGATGATATGTTAATTGCTGCCAAGAGCAAGAAAGAAATCATTACGTTGAAGAAACTGTTGAGTAGTGAATTTGAGATGAAGGATCTTGGTGCTGCTAAGAAAATTCTAGGTATGGAGATTACAAGAGACAGAAATTCTGGTTTGTTATTTTTTAGTTAGCAAAGTTACATTAAGAAAGTTCTTCATCGTTTCAACATGCACGATACAAAGTCTGTTAGTACTCCTATTGTTTCTCATTTTAAATTATCAGCTTTACAATGTGCTAGTACAGATGAGGATTTTGAGTACATGTCAAGAGTTTCATATTCTAGTGCTGTTGGTTCTTTGATGTATGTCATGGTTTGCTCTCGTCCTGATTTATCATATGCTATGAGTTTGGTTAGTAGATATATGGCTAATCCTGGTAAAGAACATTGAAAGGTTGTTCAGTTGATTTTCAGGTACCTTCGTGGCACAACAAATGCTTGTTTGAAGTTTGGTAAGGCTGATAAGGGACTCACTGGCTACGTGGATTCAGATTTTGCTGTCGATTTGGATAAGAGGAGATCTCTCACAAGTTATGTGTTCACTATTGGTGGTTGTGCTGTGAGTTGGAGGACAACATTGTAGCCCGTTGTTGCCCTGTCTACCACTGAAGCAGAATACATGGCTGTTGCGGAAGCATGTAAAGAATCAGTTTGGTTAAAAGGTTTGTTTGCTGAGCTTTGTGGCAATGATTCTTGCATTAATTTATTTTGTGACAATCAAAATTATATATGTCTCACTAAAAATCAGATGTTACATGAGAGAACGAAGCATATTTATGTCAAATACCATTATGTTCGCGATGTTGTCGCGCAAGGTAAGCTGAAGGTATGCAAGATAAGCATACATGATAATCTTGCTAATATGTGGACAAAGCCAGTTCCTATTGCTAAGTTTGAGCTTTGCTCAAGCTTAGTTGGTATAACTGTTTAGCCCAAGAGGCTATTTGGCACCGGAAGTATTTCTTTGTTGTTTTAGAGTGAAGGTTCGTTTTATGCTACAAGAAAGAATTTATTTCAAGGTGGAGTTTGTTGAGTTGTGATCTAAATTTAGTTATGTACAAGATAAATGCTAACTTCTGTTAGAGCGAAGTGAGGCCTGTCCTCTATTAGGGTTTTTCATCTCTATATATACCTTATGTAAGCCGTTGTCTTGGGATAAGAAAAATTATAAATCCTCGATGTTTGTAATATCATCCGATATAGTGAAAATTTGCTGATGGGTGCCTATGGTTTTTTCCTTCTCCCTTAAAAGGATTTTTCACGTTAAAATCTTGTGTCCTTGATCTACTCGAACACAGCTTGCGCCACAGTTCATCGTCGGAGGTCAACGCCCTCCATTTCCTGCAAACTGAGCCAGCCGGGAGCAGCATATACATCGTCGCAGTTATTGGTATGCGTAACTCACGAGAACGAACGAGAGATCGCTACCGTTCGTTCTAGTACATGCTATCTGCACTGCTGGTAGTGTCAACTACTGTATGAGCTAGCTATCACTCGATGCAACGCCTGGAACGTTTTCAGGCTTCAACTGCATGTACACGACACAACACAGGATATATATACGGCCGATCCTATTTGAGAATCTAAGATTAGACTTGGAAGAAGTCTACAGAGATACACAATCAAAATCTGAATTGTCAAAGGAAACCAAACACCATGATTTGTTAGTTATGGGGCCGTCTTAAATTGGACATTAAGAATTCAGACCACGGGAAGTTCAGAATTGCAGAGAAACTGAAATTGCGCTTCCAATTCCATATTGGAATGCGACGGTTTTGAGGAGGCGTCAAACCTTGGGGAGCAGAGGCGAGGGACCGGTGATCCAGGAGGCGGAAGATCTCGAGGCAGAGCTCTAGGCAACCCATCCACGTCTGATGTCGCACTCACCAAGAAGCTGTGGCGGAGCCCCGAAAGCCCTGTTTCTCTTCTACCATGCGACTGCTCGCTTATCAGCCTGCTTATCGGTTAGAATCTACAGTATTTTTCTCTCACAACAAAACGTCTTATCAGCCAGCTTTAATACCAGCCGAACAAGCCCACTACTGACACGTCGGTCTACACCGGCGTGCCTAACATGGTGAACGCTCACTACTGACACGTCGGTCCCATGGCAGTCCAGTCCAGCGGTTCATGGCCGGACAGTCTCTTGTCAGAGAGGGGGTGCGTGCGCGTCCGCACAGGTGACAGGTCCGTGCGTCGCAACTCGCAAGAGACATGAGCGGCGCTGGAATTTTTTTACAACAACTTTTAATATATAACTTTAACACACGTTACACCAGCGTAGGAAAAGAATTTCCAGATTATTACAGAGCACATAAGAGAAAGCTACTGCTGAACTGCATCTGAAGGCATGGGTGATGCTTCCATCGGGGGTGCGGGCCCCTCGGGGCCATAGGGCCCACGAGAAGTGGCTACGATAGAAGCATCGAGGGTCCTCGTTCTCGCACTCCGATAGCATAGTCGGTGCTCCCCTCGACTGTCTGATCGGCCTGTGTTCTCGAGAATAATTAGTCTTGAGCCGTAGATATAATGGATGCTTCATCAGACTCAAGAGAACGGGTCCAAGCCATTAGTGTTAAATCTGAGGACTAGCATCAACTGTCGTTGGCGGTCAACCCGAACACTCATCACTGTTTTACCACTTTCATATCCGCAGAAAAACAGAAAAGCAGATTGACAGAGATGAAAGACTTGTCGTGCCTGTCGAACACACCCGGCGTCGGAACCATGAGCGTGCTGCATACTTGACACGGCATTCAAATTGGAATATGGCACATATTACCATGGGAGGTTGGAGGAGTACAACACTCGCTCTTGCATGTAGAACACGCTGCCTTGACAGGCCCCAAAGCACAGGTCGTGGGCCCATGCATGATGCACAGGTTCACGCGGCACCACCTCGCGGACCACTCGAAGGAAGAGGCTCAGGATTGGTCACGTAGACAGGCTGCACACCACATCCGAAGTGCAACCGTCCTCTCCCATCCGCATTTGAACCCAGCCGCTTCCAGGAGCACCTCGCACGGCGGCAACGGGGCTGCCACCGAGCATGTCGTCGTCGCCGTGGAAGAGGGCCAAGGAACCGGCACCCTGCTGCACCCGCACCGGTGTCCGCACTGGCCCAACCGTGTAGGAGGAAAGAAGCCCGGTGGCTTCCCTTTGGTCCACCCCAGTTGGGCGCTCGGATGGCGGCGAGCAGCGCATAGACGACTCCACAGGGGAAGAGCGCCGCCCCGGCGCCGTAGTTGTCATGGTGGTCCGCAAGGCCACTTGGTTTGGCCTGGGTCCGGTGGAGGTCCCGCTGGCCTCCATCGAGGCGCCATCTTCGGTTGGCGAGGCGGAGCATTCCTGTGTACGCCTCCGTCATGACGAGCGGCAGCGCCCACTCGGGTGGCGCGCCGTCGCCAAGGTCGTGTTTGTCCTTCTCGCCCTTTCTTGGTGACGCCCCGACCTCCACACCGTCGTTGCCCCCAACGATTTTTTATGCTTAACATATTTTTTAAACTATTTTTAAAATTGACACTGTTTATTTTTTTCTTCAAAACTAACATTTTTGGACGCGCTTGTTTGACCGGCGCGGTTAATTCACACTGCTGCGTCATGCATGGAGGCACGGCAGGGGGTAGTCAACGGCTGCAGCGACCGCTGACGTGGCAGGTCTGACGCACCACCCGTCACGGCGCGACGGGCCTGCCGCGCCACGCATCACGGCACGGCAACCCCTTGTACCTGGCCTCGCTTCCCTTTCTCTCTCTCTGTTTCACTCGGCCCGAGCCGCCCTACGCCCTGAGCCGCCCAGTGCCCGCCCGCTATGCCGCGCCACGCCATCTGGTCACAAGGCTAGCAGGCATAGAAGACAAGGTCAGCAGGTGCATATAGCATACATTTTATTATATTTATGTTAATTAGTTGCTATGCTATTTAAAACTACTATGTTAGTACATTGGAACCTTGGAGCTATGTTTATTATGATATATGTTTATTCTCTAATTTTGCATAATAGTTTATTCTTTTTACATTTACTTTGTTTTTATGTACTAATGTTCCATCATATTATAGTACTTTTAATGTTTGTTCTAACATATCCATTTGAAATTTGAACCAAGACGGGGGATCATCATCCGCAGTACCTCATTTTTGAGGTGCACTACGACAAGGACTACCGAGCCAAGCGCCTGTTGGAGCTTCAGAGGACTTGGTACCTCTTAGACTACGCACGCACCAGCCACACCGCTGGGACGAGCGATACCGGCCGTACGTACAGCGTGCCGGCTTCCTTGAGATCGTCCGGGTCTTCAACACTGGGCTACCAATCCTCGACCATGCACTTCTCACTGCTGCTGTCGATAGGTATGATTTGATACACGTTTGCGATAGTACAAAGCATCGATTTGTCTCATTGTTTGAATTAAAAAACTTCTTGTATTGAATTAAAAACCAACAAGTGGAGGCCAGAGACCCACACCTTCCACCTTCCGTGCGATGAGATGACTATCATGATGCAGGACATGAAGATAATACCATGTCTATGGTTGGGGGGGGGGTCTTCCAGTGACTGGGATCCTTGATAACGATCACTTGATGAACTTGGTGGAGCAGTTCTATGGCAGAAGACCACCCGAGGATGAGGATGCTAAGAGAGCAAAGTAAGAATTTGTATGTTCCAAATATTTACCATTTTAACACCAGCATATATTCTACAAATTATTTTGCTATTTAGATGGAGGGTGTAGTACATAACTTTTATGATGCGTATTGTCTTTGTCTAATTTAATGTGTGTTTTAACACGATGAGGACGGTTGCTCCGCCATGTCTGCGCGTGGCGGGTCGAGGTCGCCAGTGTTGCTGAAGCTGTCGTGTCCACGCCTCCACCTTCACTCAATCTAGATGAGAGCGGCGCCATGCCGCCCAAACTGCCAGGGAGCGAGGAAGGAGGAAGTACGAGAGAGTAGTAGGGCTTTATTGAAGTACTCACCGCATCGATTTGGAGGAGACCCTCGCCGGCCACCATGGGTGTGAGCAATCCACCCACCTCCAACGCAACGAAGATGAGGAGGATAGATGTCCTCAAAACTCCCGTAAAGTGCTTATTCTACTAGGGAATATTACAAAGAGATGGAGGGGAAGGAGAGGAGGAAGGGGAACCGGCTCTCCCGCCCTGTCGCCGGCGAGCTCGCCAGGGAGAAGGCAGGGGGCCTACGGCGGGTCTTTCACTAGGAGGCTGTCTCACTCAGGTGCTAGCACGCGGTATTGACACCTCGCACGTGGTGGCTTCACTTGGCACGGCAGAGTGTCCCGTCTCACGTCATGTGCGTCTTGGACGCTGCTACAGTCCATGCGGTCGGACAGGATCCTCAGGCCAATTACTATTTCCCACACTCGCCAATTCTTGCCCACGCTCTTCCGTCCATCTGCGCTCGGTTTGTTTTTCTATGCTAAACTCAATTTTTTTTGCGCTCGACTTGATTGTTTTCTGCGATTGATTTTTTTTCTATGCTCGACTCAATTTTTTTTCTGCGGTCGATTTTTCCCATCCATGCGCTTTTTTTGCGCTCGACTCGATTGTTTTCTGTAATCGTTTTATTTCCGCGCTCGACTCGATTTTTTTCTGCGATTGATTTTTTCCTGTCCACATGCTTTTTCCGGCAGCGCTTGTGCTTTTTGCTGCACGCTTATTTCTCCAGCTATAATAAAGAAAATAAATAACATTCGCAAAAATAATGAGACTGCAAGGATTGCACCCAAAGACCCAAGGTTTAAGATGTCATTCTCGTACCAGTACAACACATTAATGTTTATGATAAATATGAAATATTTCTGTTATTAAACCATTTCAAAACCAGAAAAAATATATCGCACACCATCTCATAAGTACTATATGAATACTCAAATATAATCATAAAAACATTAAACTTATAATATGTGCACATCCAAAAATATATTGTAGAACATCTAATGTATGTCATGTGAACATCATAAAAATACAACATAGAACATCACATGTTATCATGTGAACACAAAAAAATACATCTAAAACATCATATATGTAATATATGAACATCACAAAATATAACACAGAACATCATATGAATACTATGTGAACATCACAAAATACATCATAGAACACCATAAAATACATCACAGAAGATCGCATGCATGCTATGTGAATATGACAAAATATATCATAGTGCTCGCAAAAAAATATCATAGAACATATATACTATACGAACAACATATGTATATTACGTAAACATCACAAGATACATAATAGAACATCACATGTATACTACATGAACATAACATTTATACTATGTAAAATATCACAAAATACATCATAAAACTTCATGTCTATACTACGTGAACATCACATGCATATTACGTGAACATCACAAAATATATAATAAAACATTACATATATACTACATAAACATTGCAAGTATACTACATAAATACCATAAAATACATTGTAGAACATCATGTCTATACTACGAAAACATCACATGTATCTAGTATAATATAAAAAAGTTATTAAACTAATTAATTAGAATAAATAACAAATTAAAAATTAACATAAAAACATGAACAACATGACATGTATCTCATGTAACGAAAAACTTAAAAATAAAAAAAACTAAAATAACTCATATAGTAAATTAAAAAGGAAATAGTAGAAAAATAAAAAATAAATAGAAGGAAAACAAAAAAATAATATTCAAAGTAAAATAAAAATAAATAAATGGAAGTTAAAAATATAAATAAAATAAAGAGAAGAATAAGACACCAGAAAACAAAATAAATAAATAAGAACAACAACAACATAGGCTTTCAGTCCCAAGCAAGTTGAGTTAGGCTATAGTTGAAATCCACCGAGAGCCCCAAGTCACGGTTCATGTACTTCAATAACTTATTTCCAAGTACTCCTATTTAAACAAAGATCTTTAGGTATATCCCAAGCTTTCAAATATCTTTTTATTATCTCTTCTCATGTCAATTTTGGTCTTCCTCTATCTCTTCTCATATTATTAGCTTGGCTTAGGACTCCATAGTGCCCTGGTGCCTCTGGAGGTCTTCTTTGGACATGGTCAAACCACCTCAACCGATGTTGAACGAGCTTTTCTTCAATTGGTGCTACCTTTAGACGATCACGTATATCATCGTTCCAAACTCAGTCCATTCTTGTGTGACCGCAAATCCAACATACGTATTTCTGCAACACTCAGTTGTTGAACATATCGAATCTTTGTAGGCCAATATTCTGCTTCATATAACATAGTCGGTCTAATCGTCGTTCTATAGAACTTGCCTTTTAGCTTTTGTGGTACTCTCTTATCATAGAAAATACCAGAAGCTTGTCGTCACTTGATCCATCCTACTTTAATTCCATGGCTAACGTTCACATCAATATCTCCATCCCTCTGTAGCATCGATCCCAGATACCGAAAGCTATCCTTCTTAGACACTACTTGATCTTTCAAACTCACATCTCCCTCCTCCTATACAACTCCACCAAAGTCGTATCTTATGTATTTGGTTTTAGTTCTGTTCAATCTAAAACCTTTAGAATCAAGGGTCTATCGCCATAACTCTAGTTTCCTATTTACTCGTGCCTAGCTTTCGTCCATGAACACTACATCATCAGCGAACAACATAGACCAAGGGATATCCCCTTGTATATTTCTAGTAACCTCATCCATTACCAAGGCAAAGAGATACGGGCTTAAGGCTGACCCTTGATGAAGTCCAATTTTAATCAGGAAATAATCTGTGTTACCATTGTTTGTTCGAACACTAGTCACAACATTGTTGTACATGTCCTTGATGAGGGTCATGTACTTTGATGAGACTTTATGTTTGTTCAAAGACCACCACGTAACATTTCTTGGTATCTTGTCATAAGCCTTCTTCAAGTCAATGAAAACCAAGTGGAGGTCCTTCTTCTGCTCTCTAAACCGCTCCATAACCTGTCTTATTAAGAAGATTGCTTCTGTGGTTGACCTTTCGGACATAAAACCAAATTAGTTTGTTGATATCTGTGTCGTTCCTCACAGGCGCTGCTCGATTGAAAGCTCTAATTTGGTTTTGGTTAATTGATGAAACCCTAAGTGCTAACCTAGTTTATCAAAATGATTATGAGATAGGTAGCACTACTCCAAGTGATGAAGCAATGGCGAAGATCATAACGATGGTGATGGCGTGGTGATGATCAAATGCTTAAACTTGGAAAAGAAGAAAGAGAAAAACAAAAGCCTCAAGGCAAAGGTATAAAATATAGGAGCTATTTTGTTTTAGTGATCGAGACACTTAGCGAGTGTGATCACATTTAGGATTGATAGCCGTACTATTAAAATAAGTGAAACTCGTATCGAAATATAGTTGTCAAAGTATCACTAGATGCTCTAACTCATTTCATATGCATTTAGGATCTAGTGGAGTGCTAACACCCTTGAAAATATTTATGAAAATATGCTAGCACATGTGCACAAAGTGATACACTTGGTGGTTGGCATATTTGAGCAAGGGTGAAGAAGATAGAGTTGAAAAGAAGTTAGTCACGCTGGTTATAGAGTGACCGGACGGGTCCGGTATGGTGACCGGACACGTCCGGTATTTGGCGATGAATTCAGTAATTCAGAAAAACGGTGTTCGATAGTATAGTTGATCGGACGCTGGCAGCGTCCGGTTCGGAGTGACCGGACGTGTCCGGTCGAGCATGGATGCTTACTGTAATCGACCGAACGCTGAGGCTCAGCGTCCGGTCAGTTTCTAACAGACGCGTCCGGTCGGCCCTGGTGGCTTACTGGACTCGACCGGACCTGGTGGCTCAGCGTCCGGTCATTTGTTTTTCTGCGTCCGATGTGAGAGTCCGATCGTCAGCCAGTGAGGTACAACGGTTACTTGGGTTTGAACAGGACACGTGGCGGTCTGGGAGCGACCAGACACGTCCGGTAGGCTGACCGGACGCGTCCGATATTCATGGTCGATGCGTCCGGTGCTGTGTCCGGTGCATCTGACCGGAGCGTCCGGTCGATGCGCAGTCAACCCAATTATTGAGCCAACGGTTCTATTTCGAGGGGGCTTCTATTTAAGCCCCATGGCCGGCTCAAGCTCACTCTTTTGGCCATTTTTATTGACATAGCAACCTTTTGAGCTTAGCCAAAGCTCTCCCACTCATCTCCATCATTGATCCATCATCACTGTGAGATTGAGAGAGAATCCAAGTGCATTGCTTGAGTGATTGCATCTAGAGGCACTTGGCATTCGTGTTGCGCTGCGGATTTCGCTTGTTTCTCTTGGTGGTTGCCACCACCTAAACGGTTGGAGCAGCAGTGGAGGATTGGCACGAGTTGATGATTGTTCGTGGCCATCTCCGGTGATTGTAAGGGGAGTTGTACCTTCTCCGGTGGAGTGCCGAAAGGTAACTCTAGTAAATTACTCATATCATTGAGTTACCTCACTTGTGGGTCTGTTCTTGCAGTATCCTATCGTGTGAACGAGGTTTGTGAAACACCTCTTAGCCACCGAACCACCAAGTGTTGGTCGACACAACGGGGACGTAGCGTGTTGGTAAGCACGTGAACCTCGGGAGAAAATCAATTGTCTCTTGTCTTTGGCATTCTCCTGGTGATTGGCTATATATTCATCTTGTGATTGGTTCATCCCTTACACGGCGGTATAATCACCTTACTCACTTATTTACATTCTTGCAAACTAGTTGATACAAGCTCTTTAGTGTAATTATAATTGAGAGCTTGCTTTATTATTTACATTCATTTAGTTGAGCTCTTTAGAGTAGCAAGATTGAGAGCTCTTAGTGAGTAGTTACATAGCAAGTTTGTGTGCCTAAGTAATTATTGTAACTAGAATTGTTGGATAGGTGGCTTGCAACCCTTGTAGAGCTAGAGCAAGTTTGCATTACGCTATTTGTCATACTAATTAAATTGCTCTAGTTGATTTATAGATTTTTAAATAGGCTATTCACCCCCCTCTAGTCATATTAGGACCTTTCATCGATGACTCTCTCCCATAACTTCATAGTGTGGCTCATCAACTTAATTCTCCGATAATTAGTACAACTTTGGATATCTTCTTTGTTCTTGTAGATTGGTACCAATATGCTTCTTCTCCACTCCTCACGTATCTTGTTCGATCGAAAAATATTGTTGAACATCTTGGTTAGCCATACTATGGCTATATCCTCGAGACATCTCCACACCTTGATTGGGATACCATCAGGGCCCATCTCTTTGCCCCCTTTCATCCTTTTCAAGGCTTATCTGACCTCCGATTCTTAAATCCTCCGCATAAAGCGCCTGTTAGTGTCATCAAACGAGTCATCCAGCTGAACGGTGGTGTTCTCATTCTCACCATTGAATAATTTATCAAAATACTCTTGCTATCTATGTCTGATCTCATCCTCCTTCACCAAGAGCTGCCCCTCTCATCCTTTATGTCCTTAACTTGGTTGAAGTTCCTTGTCTTCCTATCGCGAGCCCTAGCCATCCTATAAATGTTCTTCTCTCCTTCCATCATACTCAAACGTCGGTAAAGGTCCTCATAGGCCCACCCCTTTGCCTCACTCACTGCTCCTTTTGCAGTCTTCTTTGTCACCTTGTATTTCTCTATATTGTTTGCACACCTGTCATGATACAAGCGCTTATAACATTTCTTCTTTTTCTTAATAGCCTTTTGCACATCTTTATTCTACCACCAAGTGTCTTTCGAGTCGCATCCGCTCTCTTTGGTCACTTCAAGCACCTCTGAAGCAACCTTCCGAACGCATGTTGCCATCTTCTCCCATATGTTGTTTGCATCGCCTTCATCATTCCAAAGGCCCTCTTCAATGACCTTTTCCTTAAAGACCTTTGATGTCCCTTTTCTAATTTTCACCACTTCGTTGTAGCAAGCTTAGCTTGTTTGTTCCTATGAGCTTGCACTAGAAAGCGGAAGTCAGCCACCACCAGCTTGTGTTGAGCGACCACACATTCTGCAGGTATCACCTTACAGTTCACGCATATTTATTTATCCGTCCTTGTAAGGACAAAGTTGATTTGACTAGAGTACTGGCCGCTACTAAAGATCACTAAATGGGACTGTCTCTTACGGAAGAAAGTGTTAGCTATCATCAGATCAAAAGCTATGACGAACTCTAAGACTTCCTCTCCCTCCTGTTCCTACTACCATATCCAAAACCCCCATGAACCGCCTCGAAAACCTACACTTGATGTACCTACATGAACATTAAGATCAACTCCTATAAAAAGCTTCTTACTACTAGGGACAGCTCTAACCAAGCGATCTAAGTCTTCCCAGAAAAACCGCTTAGCACTCTCATCATGGCCTACTTGGAAGGCATACGCACTAATTACGTTTAAGACCATATCACTAATGACAAGTTTAACTAAGATGACCCCATCCCCTTGTCTTCTCACCTCCACCACACCATCCTTGAGGCTCTTATCAATCAAAACTCCCACTTTATTTTTATTTGAAGTTGTCCCTGTGTACTAGAGCTTGAAGCCGGTATTGTCCACCTCCTTCGCCTTCTGCCCCTTCCATTTAGTCTCTTGGATGCATAAGATATTTACATGTTTCCTAACTGCTGTGTCCACTAACTCTCTTAACTTACCTGTAAGGGACCCTACATTCTAGCTATCTAAACAGATCCTAGTTGGCTCGACTAGCTTCATTACCCTTCGCACCCATCGAGGTAGGTGTGAAGACCCTTGCTCATTTTACACCACACCCAGCCGCCGATGTGGTGCGCCACTAAGGATACGACGACCCGATCCATGCTCATTTGACACCGTGTCCAGATCACGACACGACGTGTCATGTGGGTGACAACCTGGCCCTTGCTCATTTAACACCATATCTGGATTTCGACATGGTGCGTCGCTAAGAGGGTTACGCCCCAACGGGATTCTTTTGGGTTTCATATCCATTAAAGTGGCTAAATTTTTACATTGGCTCGCCGCGCCAAACACAACTCTTCTTCTTTACCAGGGCTTGAGACCTGCTATGCTGGGACACAAAAACGCCCCACCATAGAAATAAAAAGGAACAAAAAGAAATGAAACAAGAAAAGAAAACAAAAATAATAAATGTAAAAAGAAAAAAGAAATGAAACAAGAAAATAAAATAAAAAAAACTGAAATAACGACACCAGCTATCCAGCCTACGAACGAAGAAATATGGTTGTGGGCCGGCCATGCACGCATCGCTCCGTCCGCGTGCAGCTTCCCGCGTCCGTCGCGCGGGAATCATGGAACGGAAGATTCAGACGATGGCGCAGGAAATCATCGGCGGACGCTTCGGGTCCGAACGTTCCAACTCAAGGCTCCTCCAAGCCCGAAGGAGGCTTCCGCCTTCGCGGTTCTACTTTACGCCTGCGTGGTTAGTTTACGAACCATTTCCATAAGCGTTAAACTGGGGGCTCGGCCACGGCGTCGCGTCTCGTCTTTTAAGCCCTTTCCTCCGTGCCGCAGGTTGCTATTTTCAGCTCCGGATCGTCGTAGCTCTAAACTTTCCAAGTTGCTGTGTTCTCCATGATTGCGACTAGAAAGTTTTGTATCACAATTAACATCGCAGAGGGGGGGATCCAAATAGAGTGTTTCGATTTTAATGGTCGTGGACTGAATTTACTAGGGTAATTTGGTTGATACTATGATCAAATTATGAAAACAATATTGGTTTTTGATATCTTACATGATTTAAGCAGCTCACAAGCAACACAATGGATACCATTCTTCTTATTTCTTGGCGAGGAGCTAGTTAGAAGTGGAAACGACTATGATCGTGACATTGTTGACAGTAGTGCGGTAGAGTAGACAGTAGTGCAGTAGAGTAGCATGGATAACAGGTCTGAGATCAACAAATCAACAATGATGGTTTCATAGCTTATTTGAGGAGGTTTGAAACGTGATGAATGTTGACGCGTTGACATGGCAGGCTAGAGGTTGGTTGAGGCAGCAGTGTCTTCTACACACATGAGTAGAATTGTGGTGAATCCAACAATATTATAGGGCAAATGGCCGATATATTATAGGCAGCAGTGTCTTCTACACACATGACTACCGAAAACCGGCTATTTGCCGAGTGTTTTTATGTTTGCCGAGTGCATTTCCTCGGGCACTCGGCAAACAAGCCATTTGCCGAGTGCTGCGAAAAAAACACTCGGCAAAATAAATGCACTCGGCAAAATTCGACACTCGGCAAACTAGAAAAAAAATCTCAGAAGAAGAATAGTAGCGTTGAGAATAAATCGGTAAGATTTGGAGTTAAAGTGATGGTCGAATTGTGGTTTGGCTTCAAAACTTTTTGTATAGGCAATAGAGAACATAGATTGTTTCATGTGAAATTTTGATAATTTTTTGGATCCGTTTGATAATTTTAATTTATTAAGTGCAATTATAGAATTTTAATTGATATAAATTAGATTTGAGCTGTAACTGCATAAAATATTGGAATCATGTTCGTAGAAAAATCATATATATATTGTTGAGTCAATTTGATAAGGTATTTTCAAAGTACATCGAACAAAAAAAGGAAAAACACGTTATGAAAAACAAGAAAATAAAAAAATAAATAATATATTTGCCGAGTGCCCCAAACCCTAGACACTCGGCAAAGATTAGTTTGTCGAGTGCTGTGATCTGACACTCGACAAAGCCAGTTGTGCCGAGTGTCCTCGATCTGACACTCGGCATGTTATAAAAGCACCCGGCCGCCCCCTCCCTCCCACCCTCCCCTCCCTCTCCCGGCGTCGCCGCCGCCTCCCTCTCCCGGCGCCACCGCCCCTCCCCTCCCTCATTCTCCCGCCATCTCCCTCCCTCTCCCTCTTTTTTTTTGCACAGGTGGTGGCGGCGGCGGCGGGCCAGGCGGGAAGCGGCGGGCGAGCCGGGCGATGGTGGCTGCGGCGGGCGAGCAGCGGCGATGCGAGCCGCTTGGTGGCGGTTACATGGTGGCGGTGGTGGCGGCGGCGGGTTTTTTTATATTTTTTGATTTTCTTTTGCCGAGTATCGGTGCCCAAAACACACTCGGCAAAGTCTTTGCCGAGCGCCCGATAAAAACACTCGGCAAAGAAACGTTTGCCGTCTCTGTGTATGCCGAGTGCCGTTTGCCGAGTGTAACACTCGGCAAAGGTTTTGCCGAGTGTTTTTTGGGCTTCGCCGTGTGCCGTGAGCACACGGCAAACTTCCTCATTCCGGTAGCCTAAACTTTAAATTTTTAGAAGAGGATGAAGGAACTGAAAACTGGTATTGATTATCTTGAGTATTAGAACTCATCAAAGAAACATACTATCTTGATTTGGCATCCTTAGAAATCTCACAACTACTTGATAGGAAAGGGGAAAAAAAGATGAAAGAAAGACAACAATAGTTTTAAACCAATAAATTGATTGGTAGATACTAATGATTGACCGTACCGATAGATGCAATTTAGATGAATAAAGGAATGACAAATATAATCAAACAAATAAATAAACTATTAACAAAAGTAAATTTAAGAAAAAAAATCCAAATGTTAGACGATGAAAACATAAGTTAGCTAGACCCGTGCTATTTGCGCGGGCCTCTTGCTAGTTACAAAGACGGAACGCCAGGAAATCAGGATGAAGGGCAAGCACAACCATAAGCTCGACCTATAAACCAAAGGCCAAAGCGACCCAATATATTATACCGTCACAAAAAGGAGACGATATGTTAGTATTATCTTTTATAAAGTAAAATCTCACTAGCTATTTATCTCAACATGTAAGCTGTCCAACTAGACCACTATTACGTACAATTAAAATCCACTAGCACATGTAATTATAATGTCCCCGTCGGTAAGACACATACGTATTTTGTTGTCCACGTCGTATGCTTCTAGTATAATATAAGGGCATTGCTAGCGCTCGGACGTCCGGACAGACGCACGCATCCGGAGGTCCGCGCAGGCCGTCCTCGTCCACCTTCGCCCCACCCCGCAAGTGCACTCCGGCTCCGTCTCTGTGCCCGTCGATCCTTTCCCTGACCCCCTCCTCTCTCTCTCAGACTCTCCACGCGGGCGACATTCAGGAGCCGGGATGAGCGGTTGAGAACGAGCACGCCGCGACCCGCAGCGCCCCCGTCCGCACGGCCCCGACTTGCCCCGGCCGAACAACGTAAAACACTTGCAACATGAATGCAACATTAGACTGAAAACAGATGTAACATTTGAAATATACACTTACAACATGTGTGTGAAACACATGAAAAATCCAAATAAAACACTTTCAACTTGCAATATGAAACCACTTGCTGTAACATAAGACTAAAACAACGAAAATATTTGGAACATATTGTTGCAACGTATGTGTGAAATATATACAACATCTAGATAAAAATGATTGCAACATACGTCTGGAAACAAGCGAAACATTTTGAACAAACTCTTGCAATATGCCTTTAAAACACTCACAACATATGCAACATGTGCAACATCCACCGATCTACTTTTGCAACATCAAGATGAAACAATTGCAACATACATCTAAAACGTCCAATACACTTAAAACATACGCAACATAGGGGAGGGAAGGCCGGGCCGGTCAATTCTGGCCGTCGGGGTGGGAGCCGGCGGCGAGCCGTGGTGTGTGAGCACCACCAGCACCGGCCGCGCTCTTGGGTGCCCTTGGCTCGGCCAGGGAAGATCTGAGGCGCCACGGCACGTGCGCCCCAGCGACCATGGCGGGGTCACGGCACGCCTGACACCGATGGGGGACGGACGAACAATGAGGGAGCGAGCGGCGTAGGTGACTAGGACGGGCGCGCGGCGTGACCGACGATGGGGTTGGGGGGAGGGCACGGCGTAGCAGCCTGACGAACGCGCGGTGGGGGAAGGGGGTGGACAGATGAGCAGTCACGCTGCTTCGGGCACCGGGCGGATAAGCCGATGAGGGTTTGGATTTGTTTTTTTTTGTTTCTGAGAGAGATGAGGCCTGCTCCTGTGGAGCCGTGTCCGACGGTAGTCGCGGGACGGACGCCCTTGACGGATCATTATCGACAATATAATTAATATTAATGTCGTCGATGATTGGGTCCATGTTGCTCGTTCTTCCGCACTGTGAGATAAAAAGTCCCCGTTTTGTTTTCATTTACAACTTATAATTAACTTGCAGGTTTCTCTACTCTGAACGAACTCAAGTGAAGCGTTCACAATCACATACACGTGGATAGAGAGGGAGTGATACCGTGCTGAGCCGATAGCAGTAGCACTGCATATTACTTAGCTTCCGGCTGAAGCACTACTGCATCTCTCTGTGCAGACCACGCGTTCCAACTCCTGCAGCAAATTCGAGCAAACAATATTGGCAGACGGAGGGAGATCAAACTTATAACTAAGGAATATTAATGCAGAAATTGAAAGGCAGGCATCTCCAGCGTACAGGCTAGCTGGCAGGCATGTTCTTCATCAGCCAATGGATCTGCCAGTAGTGCAAAAGAAATCCTCGCTAGAGCGAGGATGAGCTACTAGTAAGTAAACCTAACTGACGAAAGAGTCACAAGAATGGCGATAGGTTATTTTACCACCGCTGCGGCGCTACGGTCCGCCAACCCGTGCTCTCCCGCTGATGACTACGCGCATAACGGCACGCGAGATGCGTCCAAATTCCAGCAAGAAACCACTGCCGCCCGCCGCTACCGTCGTCTTGTCTTTGCCCATTGGTACGGCGCCTGCCTTTGCACTGCACTCTGCAACTGCAATACGTACATACGTACGTACGTAGCGTCGCGTCAAGTAGTTTCAGGAAGACAGTATCTCGCCACGTACAGCATGCATGCGCACATGCGAATGAATGGTCAGCCATGGCTTGGTGAAGTCTTGCAGCTGGCCGGTGCGGCGATGATTAATTCCGTCCGTCTTGCCCGTGACCGGCCGGCCGGCCACTTTTTGGGGTGCCGACGGCCGGAGGCCAGCTCGCGAGAACATTTGCACATGCAAGCACGTCGTCACGGACTCACGGGGCGCCTCTGATCCTAGTATCCATCGATCCCCGACCACGCTATATATCTAAGCCTCCATCCCTCGAGCGATCGCAAGTGCAGATCACAGGCTAGCTACACACACAGACCAAGCAAGAGCCCAAGAGCCAAGACATCTGTCGATCAGATGGCCGGGAGAAGGGTGTGCATGAACAAGGCCGTGGCGGTCGTGGCGCTGCTGGCTCTGCTCCTGGCGGCGGGCGAGGCCGAACAGATCTGCAAGGTCGACCGGGACACGGTGTTGAAGCAGTGCGGCGAGTCCTGCTCGAGCGGCACGCCGAGCCAGGGGTGCTGCGACGCGCTGAGACACGCCGACTTCGGCTGCCTCTGCCACAACTACTGGGACAAGCTCAAGGCCATGCCCGCCTACGCCAGATGCGCCCAGGCCATCCCTTCCAAGTGCAACCTCCCAAACGCCAAGTGCCACTAAATGGAGAGGCACGTACGCGCGCATTGCTGAGAGCTACCTGACCCGGCCAGCGAACGGGCAGCTCTAGCTTCGACCAAAATAGAATAAAATTATCTGGTTCAGTCCGCCAACCAAACTGATTGTCTTTGCCGGTTCATTGCATACTGTGTTTCTTCCTCTCTGATAGTTATTTGCTTTGAGTCGTTATCGTCGATATGATCGGCTGGCCTAGCCAGTGGATGCTCTAGTATATATGTCTTTGCAACTCATGATTTAATTTCAGCCTATATATGCATGCATTGTATGTCAAATGTCAACGGTCTACGCGGCACCTCTCTTCATCTGATTTTTGTTTCCAAAACACACATATGTTGCCCGTCTGACAATGGCACGAGGATGGAAAGTGAGTTAGCTTGTCAAGGAAACCACCTTCGCATATATCGAAGGAATGAGCGAATTGAAGGAAGGAAATTAATCAAGCATACAAATTAACAACAATTGCCACGCTGATGCATATGATATCTGATCAAGGGCTAGGACAAACGCTATGGACCAAATTATGAATACAACACCTGATGTATGGGCTGGAAGCGTGGACATCTATAGTGATTAGGCCCATTCCAACAGCCTATCGTGCACGGAATTAAAACCATTAGAGGAAAATTCACCGCCGGTCCTGGCGGTGTCATCCAGGCTCTAAACTTCTAAAGTAATGTATGTAGGTCTCAAAACTTGGTAGACGATATCATTTAGGTCCCTGGACTTTTAAGGTGATCACCGTAGGTCCTTAAACTTGATTGACGGTGTCATCCTGGTCCCTGAACTTTCAAGGTGATCACCGCAGGTCCCTAAACCTGGCAAGCGGTGTCATCCCTATCCAAATGTAATGATATCACTACTAGAGAACAGACTTTAGAACGATGTCCCAATTTAGCATTAGCCTCGGCATTTTTTGTCCCCGGGACTAAAAGACCTTTAGTCCCGGTTGGTAATACCAACCGGGACTAAATGTTCCTTTACTCCCGGTTGGAGCCACCAACCGGGACTAAAAAGTCCTCCAACCTTTAGTCCCGGTTGGTAACACCAACCGGGACTAAAGGTCCCCCGATGGGTTAGTTTAAAAGGAAAGCATCACATCCATTGTTAGATGTATTGTGTAGGTGGGGTGGTAAGCTCCGCGCGAGGCAGTGCATGAGGTCTTGGGTTCGAATCTCACGGGACGCAGCGGTGGGAGACATTATTATTTTTAAGCTAGGAGGATCTTTAGTCCCGGTTATAGCAAACCGGGACTAAAGATCCCCACCTTTAGTCTCGGATTCATAGTCCCGGTTGGGAAACCGGGACAAAAGCCCTTTCCCAACCGGGACAAAAGCCACGTTGTGTAGTAGTGTATTATAAGTTATTTACCCTGTTCGTTTGAGCTTATTCACAACTACTTTTCATCCATGGAACAATATTTTTCTCTCAAAACATTTCAGCATAACCACCAGCATAAGCCAAATTTTAGCATCAGAGAACAGGGTGATTACCTATAGTATTAAAAGTTACTTCTAATTTTAGTATTATTTTAAAAGTTTTAATAGTGGTATTATAGAAGTAACTTTTCTCTGTTATTAATACTATAATACTGTAACACTATTTATTAAAACTTTTAATACAATAATACTATTATTAAAAGTTCTAATACTATAAAACTACTATTAAAAGTAGTATAGTATTATAGTTTTAATAATTGAGAAAAGTTACTTCTATAATACTACTATTAAAACTTTTAAAATAATACTAAAATTAGAAGTAACTTTACTAGAAAAAACTTTTAATATAGGATTTTAATATTATTTTAATACTATTAAAGATACATAAATATTAAATTAATTTTACTATTTTTCTATTTTAGTTTAAACCTAATATATTTTTTGTTGCAAATTATTTTAATACTTTAATCTATTTTTGCTGATGTAAATTATTTTATATAATATGATAAATATTATATAAATAATGATTGATTAATTGACACATATTGGATCCACATATAACGTACAGTCAGAGTTCCACGCCAGCTTATAGAGTAGGTTAGACAACATTTGGATAGAGATGACACCGCTTGTCAAGTTTAAGGACCTACGGTGGTCACCTTAAAAGTTTAGGGACCAGGATGACACCGCCGGCCAAGTTTAGAGACATGCGGTGATTACCTTGAAAGTTTAGGGACCTGGATGACATCGTCTGCTAAGTTTTGGAACCCACAGATATCACTTTAGAAGTTCAAAGACCTAGATGACACCGCCAGCCAAGTTCAGGGACCAACGGTGAATTTTGCTCAAACCATTATATGGTTTAGGATGTGCGATTACACAGTACAACTCAGACATTCACAACGCACGTGCACTCACCCCTGGGTCGGCAAATCCTTGTAACACCTCTGGTGTTTTAAACCCTAAAAATATGCCATGTCATCATATGCATTGCAAATCATTCTTGTGTTGGTGAAAATTTTGATATGCATTCACTAAAACAAGTTTACTTTTATGATTATATGTGTTGTCTTGTATGGGATAAATCTAGTTCAAACTTTTGTATTGAATTGGAATTCCGAAAACCCTAATTTTCAGCATTTAATTCTACCCTGAAAACCTAATTCAAAATCTAAGCATATTTTGGGGTTGAGCCTAAAAGGAAAAGTGTAGAGCTTGTCAATGTGTACAAAGTTGGTTTTTAAAGTTTTCAAAGTTGTTATGAAAAATTTGAAGTATTTTAAAAGGGATAAATTCTTAAAGTGTCCCTTTGATTTTAAACTTGCATTTTAAATTGTAGACATAATTTGAGTATGGTTATTAAAGAAAAGTTGTAGAACTTTGAATTTGGAGCAACTTTTATTTTTGGAGATTTTTGAGTTACCATACAATTTTGGGAGTAATTTGAGAATTAAAGCGAGTGGCAATTCGGTAAATAGTGGGAACAGTAAAAGCAGGCCGACACCTCACCGTCGGTGAGCTTCCACCGTCTTCCAGCACGCCCGCGCCCGTGGCCATCTCTGGCTTCGCGCTGGCATGGGGATGCTGCTGCGTGTCATCTCTGTGTTCCTTGGCCGTGTTATAAAGCCGGGACGCCGTCGTCGCCGCTCTTCCCCCTCTCCTCAGTTTTTCCCGTCGTCACCGCCCAGCTCCGACGAGCTCGCGCCGGAGCCGTAGAACTCTCTCTGCCTCAATTGTGAATGTCACCGCTCTGCCTGCTCCTTGCGAACCCAGCCGACCAGTCCTAGAAGCCTGTCTTCGCCGGGAAACGTTGCGCGTCGCATTTCTTCCTCACGGCCGGCCGCAACGCCGTCGAGCTCGCTTCACCGTGGCCAGCACTCTACGGTGCGTTTCTGTCCTTGCTAAGCATAGCTCCAGCTTCTCCATGTTGCCATGGTGCTCTGTGTCATGTTAGTTGATCCATTCGTCCATTGCAGCCACCGGAACGTCGTGCTTGCCGTTGCCGCCGTCGCCATCAACGTCGCCAGACGCGACCTTTGCTGCTCACCATCAACCGAACGCTCTAGCCCGATCTAGGTGAGCTTCTACTGCTATTCGAGTGGTTATATGAAGCTCTAGCAAACTCTAGTAGCTTGAACGCTGCGGCACCGCCGTGCACAGCTCGGCCGAGCCGCCATGGCCAGCGTCGAGCTTGGACCAAGCCGTACTTGGTTTAGCTAGTACCACTAACCGAACCGCCATGAGATGGGGAACATGATGGTGCCTCGGTCGTGGCGGAGACCTCACCGTCGGCGAGAAACCGCCGGTCAGAGGGCCTCGCCGCCATGGTCAGCGCGGGCTGACAGTGGGGCCACCCTGTGAGTGGCCGTTTATTTGAAAAGGATTTTTTTCTATTTTGCAGAATTGATTAAATAGTGCTGTGATTTGTTTATTTTGTGTAGAATTAAATAGAGCTCCAAAAATTATGAAAATTTTTGTGTGACCTCTCTGAGATGTAAACCATTTAGGAAAAATATTAAATGTTACTTTTAAGTACTTTTTGAATGTGATAAAAATTGCTCAAATTAATTAATAAATGGGTTTCCATGATTTTTCTAGGCTTAAATAATTATCCAAAAATTATGAAAATTGTTTTACCGCTTAGTTATCATGTGATGAGCCTTCAAAAAAAATTTGAGGTCATTTGGAAAAAGTTGATTTGTTTCATAATTTTGAATTAAATAATTAATTCATAAAAATAAATAGTAAACCTTAATGACTTAGGTTTTGTTTGAATTTTGGATTGAGTAATGACCTTGGGTCATTAGCATAAAATGATCCTTGGTACTTAAAGTAAGTGTTTGAGTTTATGAAAAAGGTTTAGTTAGTTTTTGGCTTGTAACTGTACCGTGAAGGAAAGTTGGATTCAAGTTATTAACTTTTGCATCCATCGTCAAGCATCATGTTTTATATCTCGCATCATATTAAACATGGCATTGTTACCTCATCTAGTGAATGAAAGTGAGAACGTGGTAGTCAACCAAGTTGTTGAGGAAGTTAATCCATCTGTTGAGGTCGGGTTTGATATCTGTGGAACATCTCCTGAACCTGACTATTCCGACAATCAAGACAAGCCCCGGATGCATTTATATCGCTTTTGCTTTTAAATACTGCATTAAGTGATTAGGAGTTGAGTGAAAACCTAATTGGTGCATTACCAACCTTGTTTTTCCTTATCAACCTTGTTATAAAAGTCAAGTGATTACCTGCCACCTGTGAGATATAAAAGGGTTTTGGATACGACTGGTTATTTATTTTATCATGAGATATAATCTTGTGGAGTAATAAATCTAGACCGGACGGACTCGGTGTATGAGAGCCACAAGACATGGATGTCTTGTGAGCGGGTTCTTTCCGCCTGTGTCAATTAAGAACCGCCCGTTGTTGAATTGCATGAGGTGAGACTTTGTAGTACTAGCCACATACTCCGGTAAGCCTTAACTCAACTATTCTTTTACGAAAATGGCTACTCGCGTACTGGGAGTGGAGAGATGGCGAGAGTAGCGTATACCCACGTGGCAATGGGCTGGATTGGTGGAGTACTGTATTCTCGAGTGGCGCGGACCCGTTCTTATTTTAGAGGATCTGAGGGTAGGTTGGTATGTGTAGGTCAGGGACCTGCATATGTTGTGTGGTTGGGAATCCCCAGCTAGGTTATAATCGGTTTGAATTGTCGTTGCTCCTCGGTTATGGAGACTCAACTCACTGTTCATCATCGTAGTTAATAAATGAAACTTGAGTAAGATTTGAGAAAGAGTTTGATATAAAGTTCATGATCTCAATACGGATCATGGCAGAGTCATATATGATCTTGATGAAGATTTAAATGTTGAAAGAAAGAATCTTGTTAGTGAGCTTTTACGCAAAAGAACTTTGATTATTGCTAAAGCCTTACCTTGAATCCCTGAGCCTGCATTCCTGAGTCTTATCAGTTTTTACTTCGGTTAAGTCTTGTTGAGTACTTTTGTACTCAGGGTTCGTTAACCCTTGTTGCAGGTGAGCCTCATGAGCAGGTTTGCTTTGGACCATGCTGCATGACTGTTTTTTAAATCGAAGATGACAAGTAAATGTGTGGCCCTTGGGCAGGGCACTTTAACTGTGTGTTTGGTTTTATGTTACTAAGGTACTCCACTACTATGGTTTGTAATAATAATCGTACTTAGTTTGTAAGGTTTGAAACAACTGTTTTGTAACTAAATTACTGTAAGACTTCCGCTATTTTGCTCTGATGTAAATTAATAAATAAACTGTTGTAATACTACAATGACTCTGTAATGGATCCTGCTCGGAAAAATCGTGGATGATTCGGGGTTCCCCGAGGACACCCGACAGTCTTCTTAAGTTACCGGAAACATATGCATAGTCGTCAGAGGTCATTGGACAGTGACAGGTGCATGTGGGCCCTATAATTTAGGAGGTTCTGCCACAATCCTCGAGATTGATGAAGTCACCACATGTGCCTCCTTGTTGATGGGAACGTCGCCTACCACTGACTTTCATGGGGAGTCGAAACGAGGACCTTATGTGCTACTGAGACTCTTGGGCTACATGGCGCTTTGCCAATTAAATTGTAAAGCACCTTAAAAATTTTGCCATCGTAAATGAATCACGCTACTAAAATCATGCCGTACACATTTTAAAAGAGAAATCTTGGAACCAATATTCAAATATTCCTAAGTATTTATATGAACTAAGGTTCCATAATAAACAGATTCAACTACAACTTAATGTGCACACTGTTTGTCTAAATAATAACGATGAAAATATAGCCTTTCCTTCTTAGAAGCACTCTGAGAAATATCCAATCACAATAATAAAAATTAAGATGAAGGGAGTACGCCCACATGAGGGAGTGTGGAAGGAAATGCGAGAAGGATGACATGTGGGCTCACATGTCAGGTGCATAGTCAGCAATAACACATGTAGTTTATCACAAACAATAGTAATTTAGACTTTCGTGTACATGGCGCCGCATTGCAGGTTTAGGTATTTCGTGTGACCCGTTTAGCAATTTTAAGATCTAAATACACAATTTAGGAAGTTTGAGACTTAGATGGAACTGCGTACAAGTTTAGGCACTAGACCAAATATGTTAGATTTACGTGAGCATTGAGTTAGCATGCCATGTCAGTGTATAGAGTGGGTCAAACCCGTTTAGACTAGAGCCTGGAAAAAGTTTAGGACCTAAAAAATTTAAAAAGTGAAAGTTTATGAGTGACTACCAATATATTTTACTTGAAAAAGAATGTAGGATTTTTTTTGAAACCCCATTGGAATTGTACTTCTTCCTGTGAACTTTCTGCAAAAGTACTATAAAATTTCTTTAGGTATTTCTCTAAGCAATGATAAACATTTAATCAATTGGATCTCACTCCAAGTCACTCGTCTAAGAGAGTATGGCTAATAATAAAGCTAACTGCTAGCTACATGCCATTGTCATATAATCTACATTACCTAAAGCCCACTCATGTAATAGTTGGCTATAGATATATATGCCCCATCACTGAGTATGGCTAATAATAAAGCTAACTGCTAGCTACATGTCATTGTCATACAATCTACAGTTTTACCTAAAGCCCACTCATGTAATAGTTGGCTATAGATATATATACCACATCACTAATACCTGGTCCACCTTATCCTCTCACAAAATGTATTAGAGTCCGTGCATCAACTAGTTGTAAGTTTAGAGTCTAAGTGGGAGCTATATGGACGTTTGGATGAGTGCCCATTCCAATGCCCCGATCAATCTCTCCTCGTCACAAGCCCTCAATATGCTTGTTTATATAAACCCATCCCAATAAAATATGAATTGGAGCGAAAAAGTGAACTAATCTCTCCCTCAATCTGTTTCAGTACCTATGGAGTAGGAGATTATTTTCTTTCCAAATAGGGTCTAATCTAATCCGAGGTGCCACCACCATGGTAAGCTAAGCTCACGGAGTTTAGATATGGAGTTACACAGAGACAAATGAGAATGCGAAAAAAAAATACTAGAAAAGCATACAAAGTGTAGGCATGCATTCTTTAAAAAAAAAAGGGCATACAAAGTGTAGACATGCAAATCATCAGGAGGTAACAGTCACGGGGACACTGATCGATCGGTGCAGTAGTTGACTAGTTATACGTACCCGGCCCCATGTCCGATTCGCCGACCACGCACCATTTCTCGTAATCGCCAAGATGAAGCTATCTACTACTATATGAACGAACCATATACTACCGTGAAAAGAAAGAGCCCACTTGGCACGAAGCGACGCTGCAAAGGGGGCAGAGTGCATCCGGCTCCAGCAATACCAGCGTCGTCGTTACCGTCGACATGCCCATGGGTATGCATGCTACTACCGATGGAGAGGCAGGCTGGCTACTGGCTGCTCCCGCTTGCAGGAGCATCTCTGCGCGTGCACGCGATCGGCGGATCGCTGGCTTGCCCGTGACTCGGCACGCTTTGCGCCGGATGGAGCCAAAGCGCGCGACCACATGCACGTCGTCACGGGCCGCGCTACCCCGCTCCTATATAAGGCCGGCCGCCGCCACCGCCGTCCCCGGCCCGTCCGACTCCGATCGACGACGTGACCACCGACCGCCACCACACAAACAAGCTAACTAAGTGTTCGAGTGGATCGATCGATGGCCGGGAGGAGGAAGGCGAGCAACGCGGCGGCGCTGGTGGCCGTGCTGATCGTGGCCGTGGCGGCCGCGGCCGGCGCCATCAAGCTCTGCGGCGTGGACGAGTCCGCGGTGGACGTGTGCAAGCCCTACTGCAAGGTGGGCAGCACGAAGGCCGCGCCGGACCCGCTCTGCTGCGACAAGGTGAAGACCGCCCGGTGGAGCTGCCTCTGCAACTACCGGAGCGTTCTCTCCAGCGACATCGACGCCGCGCGCGTCATGGACCTCGCCAGCAAGTGCAAGTGCGACTACCCGCCGGCGTCCTGCGACGCCAACTAGAACTAGCTGCTGGGTCTATATGCCACGCCGTGTTTCGTGTTATATGTTGGGCCATCCATCGTGTCTTGTTGCTGCTTTATCATTTCAGTGCTACGGGTAACAAACTCTGACGGGCTGCACTGCAGGCTGCATGCTTGTGCAGTTGTGATCGTCAGGCTATCCGTCAGCCGCATGCCACGTTGTGTACCCTCTCGTACGTGTTTCTTTCTTTGTTGCGTCCTTGCTGTGCGTCCGCACGTCGTCGCAAACATCACCCTTTAGCTGATGCTGAAATTTAGTTTATACTAATGTTTATACTAAAATATTGTAAGAAAAAAAATATTTATCCATAACTAAAAATAGTTTTAAATAAGCTCATGCGAACAGGCCGAAACTTTTCAGATTCCTCAGGTCGTCCGACCGATGAAGTCTCCCTTTGTTCTGTGCACTAACAGTTCGACGATCCAGGCGAGATAGATCCTTACTGTCACGAGTGTCAAACCCATGCCAGATTGCCAGCAGACCTAGCTTGACCCACAAGATTTTCACAGAAAGTTCGTGGCGCAAAACTGTAAACGCCAAGAAAGCTGCATGTTTGCTTTGAATAGTCTACCTTTTGTTACCAGCCGTTTGCAGCATGCAGAATCAAACAAATAGTAGGAAACAGATTGCTCTACATGCATGGTAAAGTTCTCACATGCATGGCTTTCTTTTTACCCGCCAGCCGAATGCTTCCATTGCAGCCAAATACCCCTGCTGTGTACCCAGCAGCGCATGCGTCGTCATACCGGTGTCTTGTAGCTTGGTTACCACTCAAATTAGTTTGACCACATTTAGACTCAGGCCTTGTTTAGATCCAGGCCATAAAGTTTTGGGGTGTCACATCGAATGTTATATAAGGGTGTCGCATGAGGTGTTCGGATACTAATAAAAAAACAAATTACAGAATCCGTCAGTAAACCACGAGACGAATTTATTAAGCCTAATTAATCCGTCATTAGCACATGTGTTAATATAGCACTTTATTGTCAAATTATGGACTAATTAGGCTTAAATAATTCGCCTCGCAAATTAGTCGCAAACTGTGCAATTAGTTATTTTTAGTCTATATTTAATACTCCGTGCATGTGTCAAATATTCGATGTGACTGGACCTAAAGTTTTAGTTTTAGGTGGGAACTAAGTAAGGGCTCAGCTACGGCCTCGTGAGTCGTGACCAGTGGTACCATAGCAGCTCTGAGACTGAAAGCAACAGCAGCTGAAGCCTGCTCACATCCGCCCCCAACATGGCAACATCCTCCACCAAAGGGGGTGTCGAAGAACCATGTAAAAGTTACAACAAAAATACGTCGCAGATCCAGAGCTTCCAACCATTACTGTCGACGAGATATCACCAGGCTGTGGATGGTACGGCTCTGAATATGAAATCCAGATGCGTGCCGCCCATGCCTCGAGATCACATGAGATGGACAGCGGTGGACGGAACACCACCTTGCCCTGGCAGTGATGCAGGAGGACTGAGCAACCCTTGCCTTGCAGAGATGCAGGATCCAGAGCTTGCGAACCCCTCCTCTGGCATTGCGGGGTCACCATCACAGGCTCAGAATAGTTTCTCCATTTGTTGCCTTTCTTTAAGCATCTTCTCTGACTAAGGCCCCGTTTGGCTAGGCTCCCACGTGCGCCGACACCTACACTGTAGCGGCACTGTAGCTAAAGCCGGAGGAGAAAAAAAACGAGCTTCTCCAACTCCGATGGTGTCAGTGAGAGAAAAAACGAAGAGAGAGAAAACCAGCTCGGTGAACAGTGTCCACACAGGGAGCCGGAGACGTCCAGAGCTGCACCAAAGGGGCCTAAATAAGAAAAGATGTTTGTCTGCTTCAATTTTGTTCACTTTGTTCACGTGAAACGGGCACCGATGCCTCTGCATCCTCGATGCAAGTTTTTTCCAGCTAAGGATCCGTAGCCACAGTGCTTGTTTCAGCCAGAGCTTATCAATCATGATACAGTATTTTTCTCTCACAATAAACCAGCACCGACCGGACTTTCGATTCTTCCCTACACTGTGGGTGCTCTAGCTGCGGGGCTCAAACATCTATTCCGCTGCTCCGCTCTCCATTTTTCTATTTGCTTCTATTGGTCACAAGATCCGTCCGTCCGAACTTGTTAGCTTAAGCTTGGTTGATTTCTCTTTCACCGTCTTAGATTGAAGATATGGACTTAATTTCCATTCATTTTTTTGTCCGGGAAGTGCCATGTCAACCTTACCTTCCCTGCTGTGCGATACTGAAACACCCAAACTTTGTACTCGGACCTTGTGCCCACTAACTTCGATTGTTCTGTAAAAAAAGTATTGCTACGTTCAAAATGGGATACAGAAAAAAAATGCAGGAAGGAACATGTATAGCAGACAAAATGATGCTATGGTAATAATTGAAGCAAGGCCCCCGTAGCTAAGTTTCAGACGCGTCTGTTATCCCGTGCGTTCGTGCATACCAGAGGGTGGAGCCACCTTGTGGTCTCCGCAGTCCCCACTGCTCCCTCTCCAAACCAGTGTCTCTGCATGGTATGGCACAGGGATATGCATATGCAAGGCATGAGCAGAGTCACAGTGGCCACACACAAGCCATTGCACCTGTCTCCAGTTTATATAACCCCTAACACTCGCTTCCTTATGCTGTTTCTCTGAATCCAAATAAAGCACCATCCTCCCATTTTCTATCCATTGCTCATTTGAAGAAGAGGGATGGCTAATGGTTGCCCCACAACTACCACAAGCTCCATGCTCCTCTTCTTCCTTCTCTCTTGCCTGCTCATCCGCCATGCTCTCTGCAGCCACCACAATGGCAGAACATCAGGTTCTTCCCCTCACACAAACACCTGAGTTGTTTATTTCCTCTTTCCTTGCATGAGACGAGTCCCTTCTTTCTTTTAGTATTTGCTTTTTGTTCACTTTCACTGCTTATTCGCTCATATGAATCTAATTTGCGGTGAAGGAGCTGATTATGTGGTGCAATATCCCCACCAGGAATTGCCTGCTAAACATATAGTTTTGCAGGAGGCTGTCAAGGTACCTATCTTAGTCAAGTAGCATTCTTCAGGTTTCTAAGTTTCAAAGGCTTGCAGTACTTTTTTATTCTTTTACACATGAATTATGCAAGGAAAAGTTTGGAAGGAGAAAATGCCAACCACTTGCCTCCAACATTACTCCTGTAGTATTACTCCTGTAGAATAGAAACAAGAAATGAAACTAATGTTTTTTTTAAAAAAAAAAAGTGGAATAAAACCTTGTACTAGGTTAACACACAAAGTGCTTAATGACCTTAAAGCAAGTATAGTTAGCGTGATATTTTCACATGCCTTGATATTAGGGTCTAAACAAGGACATACTGTCGAAGTATGCAAGGAGAATGTTGATCGGCTCAATTGCTCCAATATGCACATACAACGAGTGCAGGGGGTGTCGATTCAAGTGTACTGCTGAGCAAGTCCCAGTGGATGCAAATGACCCCATGAACAGTGCTTACCACTACAAGTGTGTTTGCCACAGGTGATCTTCAATGAGTAGGAGCTTCTATGTTATGGTATGTCGTGGAGAATAGTAGTATTTTCCCCTATTTTTGGCTCTCCCTCTTCTTTTCCTTCTATTCTTTGTTTTCTCTGTTGAAAAGGCTTCTTTTTTTCGTTTCTATTTTACAAGAGGCTAGCTAGTAGAGGACTGGAGTATGGAGGGGCATTTTGTACTTTAAAATGCTTAGTTCAGGTTATGGACTAGTAGTTTTGTTAGTAAATGGTTATCAATTTTGACATCTGAAGTAAGTGTGCATAAATAGTATAGTTGACCTATGGCTACAATGCATCATCGAGTCTATGAAGTATGAACAGACCTCAAAATATATCCGCCCTGTTCGCTTGAGCTTATTCAGAACTACTGTTCAGCCATTGAACAGTGTTTTCCTCTCACAACATTTCAGCATAAGCCAAATTTCAGCATCATCTGCTTGAACAGCCTAGGAGATCTAGGCTGCATCTTCTGAGCACCATCAGTTCTTATGGTCAATTGGTCATTCATGTCATTCCTCTTTTTCATGGTAAAAAAGTTAACAATCACCTGTACAAATGGGAAGTATGTTAAACTAGACAAACCCACATAAGAAAAGGCGACGACAATGAAGCTTATGCAGAGGGAATGCTATTGTGGCATTGTGCAGCCAGCAATTCATCAAACTAGACTTCATTTTAAAGTTTAATTAACTAAGAAGTTGTCAGAGAAAAGTTGTCAGACTGTCACCTGCATCTCTGACTAAAGTGAATATGCATAGTTTCATTCATGATGTACATCATTATCAGCAACAAACTTCTGATGCCAAAAGAGCACACAGTTTGCAAGTATAAGCCACAAGTCTGTATTTATAACTTGTGTGAGGATTCGAGTCAACTGGAAACACTACTAACAAGAGCTCTGTGCATGAGTTGCCACTGCAGGGCCACAACTGCAACTATGTAGATTGTGAGCAGGATATCAGAGTTCCTTGCAGAAGAATGTATTGCTTAAAGGCCACTGATGTTGGTAACCAAAGTTTGTTCTTGGTTAATGCAAAGTATGCAATTAAAGTCACTTAAACCTTTTGCGGTTCACCCAATACCAAGACATGTTTCAGAATATGTTAACGTACATACAAGAAGGTCATTGAAGCCTTGAGATAGAGAGGCCCAACAAATAATCAGCTATTCATCAAAGGCATCCAGAGAGGACTATGTTTGGACTTGGAGAATGTATTGATTTAAAAAGTCGCTTACCCATATCTTTCAGCACTAAGTACACCCTCACTGAGAATAGGTCATGCAAAAGCTGAGATGCACATTAAAAGGTCTGTTATATTTCATATTAATAATTTCAAAACATAAAGTAAGACTTTTGCTTGAGTAAATCACACTACGCTGACTCATCAGTTATCACATGGGATGATAGCAATTTCCTACCTACTCCCTCCGGTTCTCAAAAGCAAGTCGTTTTGAGATTGTCTTAAGTCAAACATTTTAAACTTTGACTACAAATAACTTCTTTTGGGTTGAGTTTGAAAATATGAAAGTGATGTAAGTAGATTCATCTCGAAATGTAGTTTCATAAAAGTATATATTAACTATATTTTATAAATATTTTATAGCAAAAAGTTGCAGTCAAAGTTGTTTCTTAAAGACCGTGTCGATGTCCAAAACGACTTGCTTTAGAGAACCGGAGGGAGTACTATGACTGTAGCTCAATACTTGCAGATATCGTAAAAAGGGCAACAGAAGCACAGAAAAAATAGAATACACTGTTATTCTGAGAGGGACACAAGAGAGGAGATGCGTACGGCTAGACAACAAAAAAAATCTGACATGTAGCGGCCCAGAACCCAGTACTACTATTAGGCAATAGAATGGGATCTCACCATTTGTCTTAAACAAACAAGAATAGGTCATACTGGCTCCCTATCAGGTGGTCCTGAATCTAAGACTCACATGGATGTAAGTCAGAGGATCCATATCGATCTGTTTTTATTTTGTGTGCATAAGACACCTACATCAAGCCATACTTGAGTCTCATGCACCAAGGTTGACGTCAACACAGCATCGAACCCATGGTCCAGCAGCACCTATGTAGCTTGAAAGTGATCATCATTGTTAACTCTGTTAGGATATAATCTTAAATTCTAAGCTTGAGCATGCTTCTGTACAAGTAGCAAAGAGGACGAACCGTTTCGATGTCTAACTCATGCTAGATTGACTAAACAAAATGGGTTGCCAAATCACACAACTTTCTGATGGTCAGGTAGTCAGGACTATATGCTTAAAACAGATTGGTAATTTAGAAAGCCGTTACTTTTCAGTTTTGAAGCCAAAGAACCAAAACAAGGCATATTTCATAGTCCAAATTGTAGAACTATTGTTCCCAATATCAGCCATTTTTCATTTTGTAATCAGCAATCAACAACACAGCTACAAAATGAAATGCAGAAAGTAGACAGAAGTAAGAGGCAACATACAATCTTGATATCTGAACTTCATGTATCTTGATTCTGATGAAGTGATGATATAAAGAACAATGCTACGGAGGTGCAGGCACTTCTCAATTAGAGACCAAACTTGTCCTTCAAAGGCTAAAACCACTTTTAAGTCCCATAATCCACAAGTGGCTAGTCCAGACAGTTAGCATTATGCCCTTTAGAACAGACTAAAAGGAGTAAACGAAAAAAAACTCGACCGGGGGGGTTAAGACTGCCCCCGCAGCATTTCAAATAAGAAAAAGGACCTTTTCACCCGGCCGAGAAAACCCCCGCCCCACCCTTACACGGTGGCTTTCCGTCGCCTAAGTGAGAATTGGGCGGTGCCCCCCGCTTTGGTTATGGGACGGGCGAGGGGATTTTTTTAACCTCAGCCTGAAATTCGCTCCCACGGCGGGGAGTCGAACTCAGGACCTGAGGAGTGCCGCCGGGTCACCTAACCGTTTGAGCTAGGCGCCCTTTGGCTAAAAGGAGTAAACAACTGCAGCCTCAAATATAAAGCTTCTTCGTTCAATCACATGTTGAGTCACCACTGTGCAAGCACGTCAAGAGAAAGTTAATAAAATGGACCGCACATGGATACTCAAGATCCTCATCGATCTAGTGTTGTTTAAGTTGCCACTGCTTGTGCTTGAGCTGGAAAACTCAGGCTTGAAAAATAGCCAGTTACCATCAGGGCTATGAACCATCAGATGTAATTTGGTGCATGTCTAGAATGTTAAATCAACAGACATCATGATGAAGGACTTAGCAAATTTGGTGCAGAAAGGAGCAATCAAATAGATGCTACCATTTTAGACAAATTCCACAGCATCAAGTATATTTGATCCGTACAAAGATGTGAGCCACCTCCATTCACAAACTCATGTATTTCTCCATCCACTTCAATCACACTCCGCCCAATATCCTTCCTCATCCCCTCATCACTCATCAGTTTCCTAATCCTCAAAACATCACCCCACATTCCTTCATCAGCATAGATATTTGACAGAAGAACATAGACTCCAGAATCATCAGCTCCAAGATTTGCAAGACGTTCCACTGATAACTCAGCCAGCTCAACACAACTATGGCTTCGGCAGGCAGCAAGAAGAGATCCCCACAATTCCGGAGTCGGTTCCATGGGCATTGTTTCTATAGCATGCCTGGCCTGATCCAAATGTCCGGCACGGCCAAGTAGATCAACCAATGCACCATAATGTTCTACCTTGGGATCTATCCCAAAATCCTTTTTCATTCGGTGAAATATTTCTAAACCCTCTGAGACCAACCCAGCATGTGTGCAAGCAGTCAGAATGGCAAGTACACTAAGATCATCCACTGCAACCCTTTCTGCCTCCATTCGACGGAACATCATGACAGCATCCAGACCATAACTATGAGTTCCAAGTCCAACAATCATCACATTCCAAGTGACCACACTCCTCTCAGCCATGCTTTCAAAGATCAACATGGCAATATCCAAGCGCCCACATTTCATGTACATGTCCATCAAAGCTGTCTGCACCACAACATCAGACAGCACCTTCTTCTCCAAGTAAGAGTGAAGCCATCTTCCTTGCTCCAAAGCGCCCAGCTGAGCACAAGCACTGATAGCCCCCACGGCAGCGACCGTATCAGGCCTTACGCCACACCGTAGCATACTCTGAAAATACTCCAAAGCCTCCTTCGCCTCCCCACACCTGACATGCCCATCAATGACAATACTCCACGATATCACATTCCGCTCTGGCATTTCCTCAAACAGTGATCTCGCCTCATCCATCCTTCCGTGCCTGGCATAACCATCGATCATCGAGTTCCAGCACACTAAATCCCTCTCGGGCATTTGATCAAACAACTCGCGCGCACGGTCCACACCAGCACCACCTTGCTTCCCATGCCCGTCGATCAAGGTCCCCCAGGAGAACGCGTCTCTCTGTGGCATTTCGTCGAACAGCTCCTGCGCGAGCCCCATCTCCCCGCACCCGACGTACCCAGCCACCATGGAGTTCCACGAGACGAGATCCCGCGAGACGCCACCTGCCTCGTCGAACACCTTCCTGCCCGAGCGGCAGTCCAGGATCCTACAGTAGAAGCTGATAAGCGCGTTCACCGTGAAGAGGTCCGCGCCCAGGCCCCTCCTCACGGCCTCGGCATGAACCAGGAGTCCGGCCCTGCAGCCAGGCGCGCAGCCGCAGGCCTTGAGGACAGCGGGGAACGTGTAGGCGTCGGGCCGCACGCCGCAACGGCGCATCCGCGCGAAGTAGAGCAGCGCGGCTCGGGGGCGCGCGGGGGCGTGGAGGCGGATGGCGGTGTTCCAGGGGAATGGGTCGCGGGGCGCGGGCTCCGGGAGGCGCACGAAGACGGCGTCCGCGAGCGCGGCGGCGCCGGGGACGGACGCGAGGGCGAGGAGGAGGAGGTTGGAGAGGCGCAGCGGGGAGGCTGCGAGGTGGCCCGAGGTGAGGAGGAGGGCGTGGCACTGGAGCGCGTGGGAGGCGGACCTGCACGCGCGGAGGCGGGAGAGGAGCGTCGGCAGGGCGACGACGGGACAGGGAGGCCGCATCGATCGGGCAGAAAAAAATGCAAAAATGACACAACGAAAGATTGACTGTCGATTAAGGGCCTGTTCGGCAGGACTGAAAAATACTATTCCGGCTGATTGTTGTGAGAGAAAAATACTATTCTGGTAGGACGTGAACAGTGATTCTGTGAGAGGAAAAATAAGCCAGCCGACTGGAAACAAGCCAGCCGAACACGCCCTAAGATGACACCCGGGCTGGATAATAAATGGGTCCTATGAACACTGAGTCCAGTGTCAAATCAGCTGTTTGTTTAGGCTTGTTTGGTTATAACTGACTGATTTAATGTGAGAGAAAAATACTATTCGTTGGCCGATAAGTTAAGCCAAACACGACGCAGCGAAACGCCCATCGTTTCAAATCGCCCTTTCAGGCAAGGCCGCTTCAAACTCTGACAAAGCCAAGTGTAGCTGCGTACGGAGAGCAAGAGACGATGAGTGAATTTCAGCCTTCCAGGGCCGAGGGATTCTTTAGTGGGCTGGCTATTGATGGGCCTTAGCGAGCCCATTTCCCTGTGGCTGTGCCTGTGCGGAGCGCAACTCATTTTAGTCCCACCTCCAACACAATACAGCCTCTATCAGAGTATCAAGATCTATTTTAGATCTCAAGAGAGGTAGCCTCTATCAAAGTATCAAGATCTATATTTTAGATCTCAGAGGCATAATCTAAATCTGAGTATCCTCTCTTCTGGAGATTTATTTGTAGAAAGAATTGCCTTGTGGGTCTTTTGTTGGAAAAAACCAAAATTAAGTATTGAACTCTTTGCCTGTAGCGTTATCAAAGGACGAATGTGTCTTGTATTTGGAGTCGTGGTTGTTGAAGACAGTCTAGGGGTATGCAAATGAATGCTAAAAAACAGTATGCAAAAATAGGTTAAGGAATGTCTGGCTAAGAGGTATGCATATGAACAAGGAAAATGCTTTAAAATTTAAAAATCAGTATGCGCGAAAGGAACTGTTTCTCATCACTGGAAGGGTACGTTCTCTCACCTACATAAACACGAATTTTTTACAGAATCCTACAGAAGGACCAATATCCAGTGAGACGTCTACATCATTTTTTAGTCCCTTTTCTGATCTGCTTTTTTACATAAATGGATTCCTAAACTTATCCTATTTCATGGTGTTTTAAAGCATTTCTTAGTTATATATATTGCTCTTTACAGTGTTTTGTCTATTACTCCCTCCGTTTCGAATTATAAGTCCCTTTTGACTTTTTTGGTTCATTTATTTTGTTATATATCTAGATATAATATTATATCTAGATGCATAGTAAAATAGATGTAAAAAAATCAAAGCGACTTATAATTTAGAACGGGGGAATATTAATTTTAACTTTATTCATAGAATAATGGTATAAGCTCTACTTCTTATTTTGAATACTTGTAATGTGTCTTAATCACAAATGGTAGGACAGGTTCGGTTTTTTTTTACAACAAACATATCTTCATTTCAACAGCATAGAGCTGTTATCAGTGATACAGAGTTGTATGTTGCTGATTACAGTGCTTTCACTAAAGGGCACAGGAATGACAGGAGTAATGGAAACAGGGGAAGTTTGTGAGTGTACAGCTACAGATGCTTGCTTTGCTGCTTAGAAAATTTTAATCCAATAATATTCTGATTTATGCATACATACAAGAAGAAAAATTTCGTACGTGGAGATACCCGAGAACGGTTCGGGTGAATGTCACCCACCTCAGTTACACAGAGAAACGATGAAGGGATCGGTTGATCGGAGAAGGCGACACTCGGAACGGAAAATAGAAATACCTAGCTACACACACGGCGCCTTCGGCGATGCGTGCATGCCGCTGAGGCAGACTCGCAGCGGCAGGGGCGGACGACGCGCGCGCACACGACGGCTTGGCTCCTGCCTCCCCGCACGCGGCAAGCCGGCACGGCAATGGCGCTCCTGACCATCCCTCCCCGCGGCCGCCTCGCCCTCCTCCCGCTCCTCCTCTCCATCGTCCTCCTCGCGCGCCCCGCCGCCGGCGCCGGCACCGGCTCGGAGTTCGACGACGGCACCTCGCCCAAGTTCCCCGGCTGCGATAACACGCTCCAGAAGGTGAAAGTGACGTACTGGGTGGACGGCGACGAGCGGAGCAGCCTGACGGGGATCAGCGCGAGGTTCGGCGCGGTCCTGCCGGACGCGGCGTCGGACGACCAGAAGCAGCGGGCCGTCGTGCCCAGCCCCAAGACCGGCTGCGCCAAGTCGTCCGCGCAGCTCGCCGGCTCCGTCGCCGTGGCGGTGCGCGGGGAGTGCACGTTCATCGAGAAGGCTAAGGCGGCCGAGGCCGGTGGCGCCGTGGCGCTGCTCCTCGTCAACGACGAGGACGACCTGCAGAGGATGGTCTGCTCCGACAAGGACCCACCTCCCAACATCGGCATCCCCGTCGTCATGGTGGCCAAGTCCGCCGGCGACAAGGTCCAGTCGGCCATCGGGGACGGGGCCAAGGGTGAGAAAAGATAGCTACGCGTTCCCAGTACCGCCACGCTCTCATGTGCCACGTACGTACCCATTTTCATCCATCTATGATTCGGTTCTCTTGCACGCAGTCGACATTCTCATGTACGCGCCACTGAAACCGTCCTTCGATGGCGCCATACCTTTCCTATGGATGATGGCCGTCGGCACGGTGGCCTGCGCCTCCGTGTGGACCGTCGCCGTCGTCGGAGAAGAGGTACGTAGCACACACGCACAAAAGAAACCGAACGTCGATCGGGCAGAGTTGCTGCAGAACCTTGCAAAGAGTATTGAAATGTCCATGTGGCAACGACTGCCTTTCTTGTTCCAGCCTACCAAGCAGGGCGATGTTTCCCTGGGTGGGGAGGAGAACCCGGACGCCGAGGTCGTGGAGCTGCAAACCAAGACGGCGCTCGTGTTCATCATCACGTCCTCGCTTGTCCTGCTCTTCCTCTTCTTCTTCAACTCCAGCTGGTCCGCCTGGCTCCTGGTTTTCCTCTTCTGCCTCGGGGGTGTCCAGGTACATACCCAATAATTCCAATGAACTTTGCTGGTTCACATGATCGACGCAGCTAATGCACGAAGTGCAGTCACCTCATCTGTAACTTGTCATCATCTACTTGCAGGGAATGGAATACGTGGCATCATCTCTGATTGTAAGGTGTGCATATACTCGTGTGCTACTTATTCAGTGCTTGTTTGCATACGCCTAGCTAGTTCTTGAAAAACTGCTGCGTGCAGACTCTGCCAGCGGTGTCGCGAGGCGAAAGCGAAGCTTCCTGCTCTAGGGAACGTGAAGGTGGTCACGCTAGTCATCTTGCCGCTAGCCTTCATCTTCGCCTTGGCCTGGGCCACACACCAGAACTCACCGCTTGCTTGGGTTGGTCAGAACCTCATGGTACGTAAGATCCATGGGCCTGTGTCCGTGGAGCCCAATGTGCTCTCCTCATCTCATTATTCACAGCTACTTTCCTGCTTGCTCCCATCCTTCATCAGTGACTGTGCTCACTGACACGGTTCTTCTTCATCCAGGGCATCTGCATGATGATTCTAGTATTGCAAGTGGTGCATATGCCAAACATAAAAGTACGAGCGGTTATATATGGACTGACATGCTATGGTTCAACAAGTTCTTCAAGATGACATATTTTCTTCATCTGCTTTAGTCAACTGGAGTGGAGCACATCTCTGACGAGCACTAGATCATTATTTTCAGGTTGCGACGGCGCTCCTTGTCGCGGCTTTTTTCTACGACATATTCTGGGTCTTCATATCACCCCTTATATTCAAGAAAAGCGTCATGATCACAGTGAGTTTCAAATCACAGATGGCTGCTAACTGAACATTTTCATGTTGTGAGCTGAGCATAGCCGAAATGAAATCTCGCAAAATTCAGGTTGCTCGTGGCAGTGATGATGGGCCGAGCCTTCCCATGGTACTGAAGATGCCAAAGGAGTTCGATTCGTGGAATGGGTATGACATGATTGGATTCGGGGACATTCTCTTCCCAGGACTGCTTGTTGCTTTCAGTTTCAGGTGAATACCTGAAGTGGACTCTGATCTCATCCACAATTCAGCTATAAGAACAAAATCGTTTCTTCGCCTGAAACTTACCAGCTGCAACTGAACTGTAGATTTGACAGAACACACGGCAAAGACTTGACAGACGGCTATTTCCTCTGCCTAATGATTGGTTATGCCTTCGGTATGTAGCAGTCAGTCCATCTCTGAATCTAAGTTTCAGAGAAGAACAATACTGCTTACATTAACAATGTCATGCCTTTCTGGTTTTTATATAATCGGCAGCTCCCTGCCTGATTCTTTTTCTAAAAAACCAATGTCATGCCAATGCAGGCTTGTCATGCACATATGTTGGCTTGTACCTAATGAACAGTGGCCAGCCAGCTCTGCTCTACCTTGTTCCTTCAACACTAGGTACCATAGCAGCAGAAATTTTGATTCCTTTTTACACATTCTGGGGGGTAATATATCAGAGTTCTTATAGCTATTGTTGCGTCGAATTTGTGCAGGAGTTATCGTCTTGCTTGGAGCGAAGAGGGGGGAGCTCAGTCAGCTCTGGAACGCCAAGGCGTAGCCTGCCTGGGAGGCTCATAAGCTGATATGATGGCATTGGTTGCAGGCTTAAAACGGGCTTTGGTTTAGCTAGACTTGTCACTTGTGCTCATGTATCTGATGGGTTTGGGTGAAATTATGCCAAGCATCAGCATGATCCATGGTTAGGAAATTTCTTTGTTTCAGCACGCAACACACACGAAGGGTGGTTAAATTGTACTAGCCTGCTGCAGTGCACACTGCGAGTCAAAGTTGGTAGCGTGATGTAAATTTGAGCAAAATTAGACGATATTTGTTCATAACATGTTTGATTACAGGCAATGTAAAGTTCCAATAGTCATTCAGAAGCTGTTCCATTTCCTAGACAATTGTCGACATGCTCCCTCCGTTCTAAAATGTATATAGCTTTTTTTTAATCCTAAGTTCAACTTCTCAAATGTGAATAAAGTTTATAGAAAAATGTACCAACATCTACTATGTCAAATTAGTTTTATTAAGTTCATCATAAAATATGTCTTTGGTAGTGTATTTATTTGATATTATAGATGTTACTAATAAAACTCTTATATGATTGGTCAAAGGTAGATAAGTTTAACTTAAAATAAAACTAAAACGATTTATATTTTGGAATACAAGGAGCAAATGCTATAGACCTTCAAAAAGACTAAACTTTGTTTCAAGAGAAAGTTTGGATTCTGGATATGTAGGGGAATACGGACAATTTTTCTGTCTTACCTTGTGAAACTTGATGAACTATTTAACTTTGATTTGGGCAAACATTGTGAGTTTGTAATATTTCATAGTGATTGTGTTTCAATGTATTTTAATCAACTTTTAGTGTAGTTCATCGAAGAACATGGTCACCACATACAGTGGCGGATGCAGGATGGGAACAAAGGGGGCTAAATAATAAAGATTTAGGGCTAGGGCTAAAGATTAATGGTGATTTGAGGCTAAGTAATCGTGGTCTAATGAAGAAATCAGACTCACTGGAGGGTTGTAGCCCCGACAACCCCCCCTTTGGATCCGCCCCTGACCACATAGGGATTAGGGACAACACTACATACATTATATAGAGGGTAAAGTATATTTTCAACCTCTAAATTGCATGCCAATCTCGTTTTTAACTTTGAACTAGTTCCAAATAATGAGCATGACTACAAACAATGCAGCAATAATAATAGAAATAAACTAGTTCTAAATAAATATATATAATTATAAACAGGTAAAAACATTTTTACAAAAGTTACTGTTTTCGTATTTTTTATTTTTATAATAAATTATTTATAAATTTTTAGATAGTAAACCAATTTTTTTTATTTCTATAAAATAGAAAAAAATTACAACTATCGAGAGTAGAGTGAAAATAGGATGGATATTTCCCGATATCATCAGTTTGTAAAGGGGTCTAAACCCAACTTAGATAATCATAATCCATAGATGAATCCGGATATTTAATATCCATACTGTATCCGAATCTGATGGATTTATAATACAAATATAATATAGATATCAATATTCAACGTATCTGACACTATGCGTATTCGACTGTGAATCCCAGAAAGAAACAACTACCTTATTGGTATCCGTAATATCCGTACATATCTGATTCAGTTTCATCCATAATCAAGAGGACCACATTTATCTGGTTTTGCTAGTTGTATAATGTGTCCTTTTCATAGTTCAAAGATTAAAAATCAGACTACTATGCAGGTTGAATATTAAAAAATACACTTTCTTTTTTTACATAATGGAAATAGAAGTTCCGGATTCATCGTTCCTCTAGAGGAAGAATCAAACCAATTATTACAAACTCACACTTAAAATAAAACCAGGGCACTAATCCTAATGTCCAAGGCGATAAGAGAAGCTCCACCCATGAGAAGCAAACAGAAACATGACACTAACTCTAAGAATCTTCATGCATCCGCAATAGAAGTCTTGTGCTCATCCAAGTGCTGTAATTGAGTCTAGAATCGGAGCCAATATGTCCCCCAAAATAGTACCTGCAAAAAAGTTTATTTTTGCCTTTTGTTAAAAACAAAATCATTTCTTGTGAGCTAAATTGCCCGGCACATGTCGATGCTCCTGTCAAAACAAGCAAATTGTGTTTGTGGTGGCCCAGTTTTGACCATGCCCCAAACAGATGAGATACACTTGTTGGAGGGGTACCAAACACCCAATAAACTGCACGCCAGAGAAAATGATCATAATGACAATTAAAGAAAAGATGTTGGATGGTTTCAGATTTATTGAAAAAACAACAAACTTTATTACCATTCCAATTTTGCTAGATTATCCTTTGTTAAAATTACCTCCCTTTTCAGGAAGATTTTGTTTTTTTAGGGTATGTTCATTTGCCATATCTCTTTAGTGACTTTCAAATCATTGGTGACAAGGAACTTATACATAGAATTCACCGAAAAGGAACAAAATTTTTATGTATACCTCAAACAAACCTATCTGACGTATTGTTGAGTGTAACGTGCACAATACTAGCAACTAGGCTATACCATTTTGTTATTTTTGTTCCCACCAAAGCCCTTCTGAAGGACACATTTAGAGGAGCAATTTGCAGAACCTCGACTATCGTTGCCTGCTTTTTGCGCACCACATTGTATAGGTTTGGATATTGGATTTTAAATGCCTGGTGTGAAAGGACCTTGATGTCGCCTAGGAGGGGGGTTGAATAGGCCTGTTTAAAACAAACTCGCAATGGAAGTTAAATTGTAGGTGCGGCACTACTGCTCCAAAGGTGCCGCACTGCGGCACTGCCTCACTAAAAGTGTGGCTCTGCTGCTCATGCAGACAAGCTTGAACTACAATTCAAAAACTGCCCAAGGAAAAGTAGATCGAGCAAATTACTGATGTTCCTAGGATAGTATATAGCCTATTCCACCACCAAGATGTTGGCGGAAGTGCACTAGCAAGTAGATCGCGACCAAACCCTAGAATCATCATAAATACAAGTGTCGGATACCATAAAAAGGGGTACCCTGAGCAAGAACCGAAAAAATTGCTCAGACCTTGTAAATAATGAAACCAAAAAACAACCGCTAGCAAACCCGCCACATCCGAGGCTCGGCTGGACCGCCCGGCCCACCTCGAACAAATATCTGGGCTCGCCCGAAGCGGGCTCGGCCCAGAACCAAACCGCAAGGCCTCGGATGAAGTTTCGATTCTCCGACTCGCCCGAGGCCCCACACCGCAAGGCCTTAGGCAGTTAGGCGAGGTACCGATTCTCCTATTCGCCCGAGGCCCCGCGCCACGAGGCTTCGGACGAGCACTCAGTTACCGACTCGCTCGAGGCCGGCTCGACATCAACCCCATCACCGCCGCCTTGACCGATTTCCCTGACAGGATGTCACATCCAACCGACGCGTCCAACCACTCCCGCAACGTCAGTCGCACGTCGGCGCAATACAGCAGAGTGGCCGACAGGACGGGAGTCACATCGACGCCATGCAGTCCGGGACAGGACGGAGCAGGGGTTACCGGCCGCTGTGCTTGGCACTGTGCCCACGGTTGACACCCGTGCTGCACTGTGCTGCTTAACCCCTGCTCCAAGGATAGCGCGGCGTGAAGAGTCAAGTCCAGGTCCCTGTAGCCTCGGAATCGACGAACAAGACCAACTGCTCCCTCCGAGCCTCGGCTATCCGCTTCCGGGCTCCTGTAGCCTCGGGACTCGCGCCCGCTGAGCCCCCCACGACGGTCCAGCCTCTGCATCGACTGGGCCTCGGCTCCCATGTTGTCAGCACTCTGGGACCGGCACGTCGCCCGTAGAACGCGCCATACCCTGCGTCAGGCTACAGGAGCTCCCACGTCACGCACAAGGCCTAGCTCCTGTAGCCTCGGAATCAGCGTACCCACGCCATCGCATCAACCCAGCCTCGACACTCCGCGCCGGTCAAACATACAGTAACCAGCACGCCTCCAACAGAAGAAGGTGCGCCTGTTGCCACAAGAGCTCCCACGACGCACAGGATCAGGCGTGGTCGGCGCATCGCTCCAGTGCACGAAGGACAAGACCGCTCCACCGACCACACCGCCACAGTGACAAGCTGCAGGGCTCGGACGCGCCGCCTCCGCTCACAAAACGCCACGTAGCAAATGCATGTACCGCCCCTGTGCCTCCCTTCAACTATAAAAGGGAGTAACCAGGGCCGCTTCTGGGGAGGGAGAGACCCAGGCAAGCAACGCGCAACGCTCTGTAACACACACGCTCCCTCACTACAAGAGATCAACATCTCAAGCAACCCACGCCACTCCACGCAGAGACCTGGGACTACCTCCCTCTCTCGCTCAGCTTGTAAGCCCCTACAACAAGCACCTCGGTGCAAGGAATACAAGATCGCTCTCTTAGACTGGACGTAGGGCACCTATTGCCCGAACCAGTATAAACCTTGTGTCTCTTTGCATCACCATCTAGGATTAGGAACATGCAGTACACTTTCACTAGTTGGTTGAGGACCCCCCGGTCCAAATCACCGACAGTTGGCGCGCAAGGTAGGGGGCTACTGCGTGTCAACTTAGTCATCCCGACAAGTTCCGGATGGCAGACCCCGTGCGACCACTACGTCTTGGCACGGTGATCTGGTTTGGGAGCCTAGAGTTCATGTCTCTAGGATATGAGTACGATATGGTACTCCTCACACCCAGAGCCCCACCGACCGACGATGACATCACGCACCAGTAGCTCAGGCGCAGGCAGCGCTCGGGCCGCCGCTCTCGTCGAGCTCGCCAGGCACGACGCGGGCGGGACCACCCCGACACCGCGCGAGCTCAGGGCGACGCACCGCGCTCCGCTAGTATCTCATACCCGGCTGTTGGTACGGAGTCCCTGGCTGGGGACCTGTCTAGCTTAAGCCTGGGCAAGGGAAAGATGTCGATGGCGCGCAGCAACGCCCCATCATCAAGCACTGCCCCGCCACCTCCTGAGGAGTCGACTCCGGCGGAGCGGAGCCCGGCGATGGCACCATCCCCGTACCCCTTCGGGTTGAGCAATGCCGCCGCCGCCTACGCTTCCGCTCACGCGGAGCCCTCAGGACGCCACCAACGTTTTGCTCTCGACCTCATCGCCACAACCTCGACCCACTACCACACTGACTCCTTGGAGGAGGACGAGGCATAGGCTGGAGCGGACTTCTTCGGGCTTCGTGACCCTGAAGCCATGCGCCGCTTCATGGCCACGGGTGACTACTGCTTCGGCTACTCCGACTCCGATGACGAAGGCACTTACGATCCCACTTGTGAGTGCTTCAACGTCGAGCTCGGGATGCCGAGAGCGAGCGATGAGGACGAAGGGGCAGGCAATCGCTCCCCGCCCCGCGAGGGGGCAGGCGACGCCACACCTCCACACGTCGAGCCGAGGCCATCCTCCCCACTGACTTGGAGTATGGCTCCCCGAGGCTACAGGCCTACAACGAGCAGAGCAACCGCACTTCCCGTGAGGACGCCCTCAACCAACTGGAGGAAGCACGAGACGTCGCGCTGCTACACTCGGCCAAGTACCAGCAAGCCCTACGATGCTACCAAGCCCGGCGCATTCAAAGCCGATACCTGAAGGTGGGCGACCTGGTGCTAAGACTCAGGCAGAGCGGTAAAGGCCGCCACAAGCTGACCCCACCATGGGAAGGGTCGTACATCGTCGCCCAAGTACTAAAGCCTGGGACCTACAAGCTAGCCAACGAGAAGGGCGAAATCCTCACCAACGCTTGGAACATAGAACAACTACGTCGCTTCTACCCTTAAATTTCCAAGCATTGTTTACATTGTTTCTCGAAAATACAATAAAGAAGCGTTCTTTAGTTGTTCTAATTTTTTGAGAAACCACCCAAGCCCATCGATAGGGGCTCGGCGTCACAATAACGCTATAATGGAGCCTCAGCTCTGCCTCTGTAGAACCGAGCCTCCCTCGGGGGCTAGAAGGGGGGGTCCCCCCCAAGTTCCAGACACCGTTTTTTAGTCGTTCTTCGAAAAAAAAATTCTACACCAAACTCTCTCGCGTACTCTGACAGAACGATCGTAAAAAACCTAAGGACCAAAAGCTCGTCTCGGGGCCAAAAGGCCGGCCGAGCCGTGAGAACGGCCTACGCCTCTGGGCTACGGTAACTCCCTCACCACCTTTTCGCCCAAAGGGCAGCTTTGGCTCCGAAGAAGTTTTTTGCATTCGTCCAAGAACGAGACAGAGGGCAGAGGCTCGGAAATATAATAGAAAATGATTAAAAAACATATATCCACAAGTACTTTAAAAGGCCTCGACGGCCACAAGCGTCATGGTATAATGATGTAAGTCCTAATCTATTTACATGGTCCCTTTGGCCCAGGTCAAAACTCAGGGTCGCCAGCATCGACGGTTGGCGTAGGAGGAACCACCTCCTCTTCAAACAACCTGGCCAGTGCCGTGCCAGGGGCCTCAGCCACCTCCACCAGCTTCAAGACCTCCTCCTCGGCCTTCTCGTCATCCTCCGCCACGACATAACCGTCGCTGACGGCCTCGAGGTCGATGCCGACGTAGTGCGAGGAGACGACGGCCAGGACGCGCTTGACGCCCGTATGCAGCGCCCCCGGAGCCGCTCGTGGACTCGGCTGCTCAACGCGATCAGGCGGCTCCTGAGGGAGCTACCCGACCTCCAGGGCCTCGCAGGCGGTACAGGCGGCGCTCTGCAGCGTGTTGTGCTCCCGGATCTCGGCCTCGAGCACCGCCTGCACTTCGACGAAGGCCTCAGCTGCCCGGGAGACCTCCTTCTCCAAACCTGCGTCGAGACAAGCGGGATGGGGTTAAGCACAAAAGGAAACAAGCCGAACAGGGGCGAAAGCCAACAGGACTCACCCTCGACCTTTTCCTTCCAGACTAAAGCCTCGACCCGGGAGGCCTCGGCCACCTTAACAGCCTCCGCCAGGGCACCATTCGTCAGCAGGTGCGCACCCTGCTCTGCCCCCAGCTGCCCGGCGACGGCCTTGGCAGAGGCCGCCACTTGTTTGGCCCGGGACCTGAAGGTGTCCCGCTCGCCGACCACCCGGGTCAGCTCCTCCTCCAGCTCCTTGATCCGCGCCGCCAAAGGGGTGGCCTGCTCCCAAGCCGTGGCCGCCTCGGCCTTCATATCAGCACAACGAAGACAGAGGTCCTCCACCTCCACGCTCCGCGCCGACAGAAGCTCGTTGGCACCGACGAGCAGTTTCTTCTGCTGCCGGAGCTGGTCCCAGACGTCCCTCTCCCATCGGAGGAACATCGATTCTAAGGGACTGGGCCTCGAGCTCCTGGATAGGCAAAACGCACGTCAAGTACTGCGAGAGAACTCGGAAGAAAGGCGACGCGGCACAAGAGAGGAAAGCACATACCCGGGCAACACCGGGCAAGTCCTCAGCCACAACGGACAGCGCTGTCCGCAGCGACCGCTTCGCCAGTTGGCGGAATTGCTCGAGAGAGCTCCAGCGCCCCCCCTCTGCCACGTCCTCAAGGGTCGAATAGAGGCTTCCCCTCAGGGTCGTCCCGGCTCCGCCACAGGTCACACGGGCTATCCCACCCGCAGGGCTCGGGTCATACTCGAACGAGGGCTGAGCTCCCCTCGCCAGGAGTCAGGACTGGCTGCTCCGCGGTGCTGGCCGCCTCGGCGTCCGCCACCTCCTTCCCCCAGGAAGTATCGTCGGAGGAGATTGAATGAACCTCCACCTCCCGGGCATTCTCCTGCGACGGTGGCAGGTCTTGGACTGGGGGCGGTACAAAGCTTGCCCCGCCTCTGTCTCCACATCCTGGGCCTCAGTGGTCCCGGGAGCTCCAACCTCCGCCACCTCGGCCTCGGTGGTCCTAGGAGCCCCGGCGTCCGCCACCTCGACTTCAGAAGCCCTAGCCTCTACTACCTCGGCCTCGGAAGTCCTGGGCGCCTCCTCCCCCGCCTGCTCGGCCCAGAACCAAACCGCAAGGCCTCGGACGAGATTCCGATTCTCCGACTCGCCCGAGGCCCCACACCACAAGGCCTCGGGCGAGGTACCGATTCTCCGATTCGCCCGAGGCCCCGCGCCACGAGGCCTCGGGCGAGCACTCAGTTACCGACTCACTCGAGGCTGGCTCGACATCAACCCCATCACCGCCGCCTTGACCGATTTCCCTGACAGGATGTCACATCCAACCGTCGCGTCCAACCACTCCCGCAACGTCAGCCGCACGTCGACGCAATACAGCGGAGTGGCCAACGGGACGGGAGTCACATCGATGCCATGTAGTCTGGGACAGGACGGGGCAGGGGTTATCGGCCGCTGTGCTCGGCACTGTGCCCACGACTGACACCCATGCTGCACTGTGCTGCCTAACCCCTGCTCCAAGGGCAGCGTGGCGTGGAGAGTCAAGTCCAGGTCCCTATAGCCTCAGAATCGATGAACAAGACAACTGCTCCCTCTGAGCCTCGGATATCGGCTTCCGGGCTCCTATAGCCTCGAGACTCGCGCCCGCCGAGCCCCCCACGATGGTTCAGCCTCTGCATCGACTGGGCCTCGGCTCTCCACGTTGTCAGCACTCTGGGACCGGCACGTCGCCCATAGAATGCGCCATACCCTGCGTCAGGCTATAGGAGCTCCCACGTCGCGCACAAGGCCTAGCTCCTGTAGCCTCGGAATCAGCGTACCCGTGCCATTGCATCAACCCGACCTCGGCACTCCGCGCCGGTCTAACATACAGTAACCAGCATGCCTCCAACAGAAGAAGGCGCGCCTACCGCCACAGGAGCTCCCACGACGCATAGGATCAGGCGTGGCCGACGTGTCGCTCCAGTGCACGAAGGACAAGACCGCTCCACCGACCACACCGCCACAGTGACAAGCTGTAGGGCTCGGACACGCCGCCTCCGCTCACAAAATGCCACGTAGCAGATGCATGTACCGCCCTTGTGCCTCCCTTCGACTATAAAAGGGAGTAACCAGGGCTGCTTCTGGGGAGGGAGAGACCCAGGCAAGCAACGCGCAACGCTCTGTAACACACACGCTACCTCACTACAAGAGATCAAAATCTCAAGCAACCCACGCCACTCCACGCAGAGACCTAGGACTAGCTCCCTCTCTCGCTCAGCTTGTAAGCCCCTACAACAAGCACCTCGGTGCAAGGAATACAAGATCGCTCTCTCAGACTAGACGTAGGGCACCTATTGCCCGAATCAGTATAAACCTTATGTCTCTTTGCATCACCATCCGGGATTAGGAACACGTAGTACACATTCACTAGTTGGTTGAGGACCCCTCGGTCCAAAACACCAACAACAAGTATAGTAATGCAAATCGCAAGAACACAAGTGACACACCGATTTATCCCGTGGTTCAGCTCGCCACTAAGGCTTACCTATGTCCACATTGTTGAGGTAGCCACAAAGGCTTTGGTTTCTTTCAACCTTATCATCGTTCTCAAGTCAAGATAATGAACTCTTGAGATGAGGGGTGATTTCACAAACTGATTGGGGTGATTACAAATCTCCCGGGGCTGCCACACAAGTTGGCAAGCTCCACGGGCAACGCTCTTGCTAGATAGGAGCAAGCTCCAAGAGTAACAAACACAATCCACCGGCTTGAACGCGAATCAAGTGCTCTAAGAGATGAAGAGCAGTTGGGGCTGCTCTCTAATGCAATTTGGAGGCTCAAACTCTCTTGGATTTGGAAGAGAATCAAAGGGAGAAGGTTGAGGGTCTCCAATGGTGAGGGAGGAAGAGAGAGAGCAGCTCTTTTTTATTTTTAACGAGCTAGAATGAGCAGGAGGTTCTAGAGAGCCGTTGGGGAGGAAGAGGAAGAGGAAGTGGTAGTGCCTCACCTGCCATGCAGCACAAAAGATAGGATTGCAAAGCTTGCTGTCTTGGCTGAGGCTTTAAGGATATTTGGTGGGTAAATAAGCACTTGGTTGCACATTAAAGCTTGTGCATTGTATCCCCCGTTATAGTATGACTTTTTCTAAACTCAAATTCAAAACATTAAAGAATTTAAACACCTTTGAGTTGGTCACCGCATCCTTTTATAATTGGGGGTTTTCACCATCTCATGTATTATCCTCTTTCTCAATATCACTTCATAAAGGCTTTGCAAACATCTTTGTCTCATTTCTTGTAGCAAACATATCTTGAGCATGTAACTTGAACTATTTCCATACATATGAGTTCACCTCATAGCTTCAAGTCGCTTCTACTAATGATTTAATCCTCAACATAATATGACTCCTTATAGCTTGATTAGTTCCTCGACTTAATGCAAGTACTCTCTTCTTCACCTTAGCCATGGTACCTCGATCCTCAAGCCATCGCTTGCCCTTCACCTTCGCTTAGTCCCTCAAAGCCCTTTCCTTGCTATCTTCACCTTATCAAGCCATACACAAGTCACATCATATTAAGCATTCATTGAAAAACCATTTCTTCAATAGTATGATCCTTGCTTGAATATTTTCTAGATATGAATGTTGAGATCAATCAAACTTTAGTTTGATTCACATAAAGACATATATAAATCAACATCAATATGGTCAAGCCAATTCATGATTTCTTATATCCTTTTCATCTTGCTTAACACTCCTAATACTCACTTCAATATCTATCTTCATACTTCTAGCTTGATCAAGGCAATGCAAAGTGATTTTCCAAATCTTTATCCATACAACCAAATCAACACAGAGACCGACTTATATCCAATATGAGTTGTGTCCTTTGTCATTTAAACATTTGCTTATTATTTCTTCACTTATGCATTCTTGACTCATCCTTCAATCCTTGATCAAAACTAATCCACTATCAAACTCTTCTTGTTCATGCAAAGCAAGCCATTATTGAGACCAATCCAAAATTATCAACTCATGTCTCTTTTAACATTTGCCAAATATGTTTGCTTTCCCATGATACTATGATATTTGTCAACGTAGAAGCCATTTCATCAACTCCATTTGCATTGTTGTCTTTCTCTTGAACTATATTATTTTCATGATCTTACAACACAACAATATACAATTTTGACCTTGATTTGAACATTATGTGGAATATCATCAAGTTTGCCTTCTTGTTGAATCTATATACACTTCTCATTTTATAATCCACAAGTGTATGCAATAAAATCAATTTTACTCCCAGTTAAACTGGTCGGACGCTCGATTCAACAACTCGGTTCCCAATTCAACTGGTCGGATGCTCGATTCAATAGCTCGGCTACCAGTTCAACTGGTTGGATGCTCGATTCAATAGCTCGGCTACCAGTTTAACTGGTCGGATGCTTGATTCAACAACTCGGCTTCCAGTTAAACTGGTCGGATGCTTGATTCAATAGCTCGGCTCCCAGTTAAATTGGTCGGACGCCTGCTCCTGTTGACCAGCTACATGTTCAGCTGCTCGGACAAGCTCAAGACGGTGTTACTCAGCGGATACAAGGTGCTCGGGGACTAGCTGTTCAACACTTAGCAAACTTGTTAGATCTTTAATGGTGTTGTCATTCAATTCACCAAACCCCACTAAAAGACTAGATGCACTTACATGGTGTCCCAACCACTTGTCTTCCCAAAACCTGATGTGAGTTCCATTATTTAATCTAAACCAACCCAGGTTTCTGAACTAATCTTTGACACCCATAAGGCTAGCAAAAAAATAGGAAACCCCTGCTTTCTTTTCGGCTCAACGTTTTAATTTTTAGGTATTTGTTTTTAATCAAATTCTGCCACATGCCATCTTCGTTACATAACTTAAACAACCATTTACTCGGCAGACACCTATTTTGTAGCTCTAAATTCATAATTCTCATTCCACCTTGTTCTTTTGGCTGACAGAGAATAGGCCATTTGACTAACCTATACTTCTTTTTTTCCTGATCATATTGTCAAAAAAATCTAGATATGAAGTATTTTATAACACTCCTAGGGATCTTAAAAAAAGACATCATAAACATCAATAAACTGGATAAAACAGAATTTATCAGGACTAAACGCCCTTCTGCTGACAATAATTTACCCTTTCAGCTGCTTATTTTTTTCTCGATTCTATCTTCTATCACTTTCCACTCTTTATTCGATAGTCATCTAACATGCATTGGGATGCCTAAGTACTTAAAGAGGAGTTGTCCTAGTTTGCAACCAAGAGTTGCGAGTATTGTTCCTCACACTCTCTGTCTGCCCAAAACAGAAGATGTTACTTTTGTGATAGTTAATTTTTAGACAGACAGTTGTTCAAAGCCACAAAGTAAGAATTTCATATTCTTTGCTAAGTCGATGTCATGATCTAAAAAAATAACTATATCATCAGCATACTGTAAGATTGACAGTCCATCATCTATTAGATGTGGGATTATTCCCCTAATAAGACCCTCCTGCTTGACCCTATTTAAAATAATTGCCAATATGTCTGCCACTATGTTGAACATGATTGGAGATAAAGGGTCTTCTTGCCTGAGGCCTTTCTTGGTTTGGATCTTTATTGCTAAATTTTGCTCGCATCTTTACTTTTTGCAGATAAAATAATTCAGCTGGTAAGAAATTTTATCTGCAATTTTTATGATTATGTTGGTAAGCAATTTTTATGATTCTATTGGTAAGCAAACATATAGATCTGTATTGTTGAATTTTGGTCGCATCTTTACTTTTTGGCAAAATGATTATAGTCCCGAAGTTGAGACTTCTATTACGTAATGATTTCGTGTTCATAGAAAAAAGAAGAAATTTGGATCATGGCTCGATTTGTTATGTTTCCTCACTCGGACATCTAATTATTTTCCTAGTAGCATACGACGACGTGGCTGTCAATTGCGACTTTTGTTTTTTTAAAGGAAAAAGATGTTTATTGTGACTTAGTCCAGTTGTTATCAAGGTGATCATAAAGGCCACAAGAGAAGACAAAAGGGTCTGCCTGTTGCTACCATGCCAAATATTTGGATGATGATAAGTAAAAGTTGGAATTACCACAGATTTGGCAATAAAGATATGAGTTTTGGCAGCAAACCCAATAACAGCAAAATATTTGACTTTCCTAAGTTTTGACAACCAATCACGTTCATCAACCAATCAGCCTAGATACAGCTAGTCTAAATGCAATGTGATGAGTGGGTCAATGACACAATGTAATTCATGTTTAAATTTAGAATCCATGAATCTTAAAATAATTCATAGTATAGTCCAAGATTTAAGCGTTGGCTGAGTGGGGGTAATATGTGTCTTTTGGTTTTAGGACCACTTTCAGTCCTTTTTAGCTAATGGAAAAGGGGAGGATTAAAGTTTAGCCCCTAGTTTTAGCCATTCTGTTTGGATCAATGGAAAGCTAAAAGTGACTGAAAGGAGTGGGCTAAACTTTAGCCCCACGAAATATTCAGGAATTTTCTATAAATATAGGTTTTCTTTGGAATTCAATCAATCAGTTACGAAACAACGAAGCTCTCTTATTTTAACAGAAAGAAATACAAAATGATTAGAAAGTAAAATTATTCAATCTTTTTGTATTTTAATAAATATTTCGAAATCTCTTCGCTTTCTTTGCTTTTCTTTCTTGTAACTGTCTCAGTTACCCTTTGTTTGTTTTAATAAATTCCCGGTAGGGACCTCGGTCCCACCTGTTTCTAAAAAAAATATTTCCAAACATGCACTTAGTTTTGCGGTGAATCTATCTACCGGAGGGATGACGAAAAGACAGGTCGCCGGTGCTTTTTCCCGGTGAATCTATTTTAACCACATTTATTTAACCACTGGAAACTTGTACCCTTTAACTTGGACAAGCCGCATGATCACTTGATCAGCAATTAATCACCTTGCCCTTCCAACCCCAGGAGTTCGGAGTTCCCCTTCCCCCCATCGCTTCCTCCTCCAGCTCCGACCGCGGTGACTCGTTGAGCATAGCAACGCCGCTTCCGCTTGGCCACTTCCGCGCCCGGGTCCGATCCCCGCGCCGCCCGCACAAAATTCCACGCTGGTACGCCACCTCGTCTACTTGTCCACGGTCCACCGTCGCTATCGTTTCCCTTTCCTGGACCTGAATTTCGCCCCGCGTAGCCGCAGATGCCGCACGGACGGGAGGGTTGATCTCGGGGCCCATGAGCTTGCCGGGGAGGAAGGCCCCGGCGGGGGTCTCCGGAGTCCGGCGGTGGCTCGTCACCGTCGTCGTGTCGGTGCTGGCGCTGGTGCTGACCCTCGTGGTGATATCGCTGTCCCAGGGCTCGTCCCTGCCTCGGACGTCGCTGCACGACTACCTCCCCGCCGGAGTTACCGGCCTGGGGAAGCGTTCGTCGTCGGAGCGTGCTGATGGAAACAGCAGTGGCGCTGCAATTGGGGAAGAATTGTCGCAGGGCGGACGGGAACCCTTAGTGGAGCAGAATGGTCAGGGTGGTGACGTGAATTCAAGCCAAACTTCTGCAGTTACAGGAAAGATTGATGACAACGAGCCGGATCCAGTTGCTTCTAGTGATCCCACAGCGACTCCTGACGAAGATACATCTAACGAATCTCAAAAGGCTGAGCAAGGTGAACTGTTAGTTCGTTCCCCAGAGATTTCTGCACAGCATATTTACCAACATGAATGGATTGGGATGTCATTTGTCATTGTACTGTAGTGATTTTATTAGATTCATCATCGTATCAGAGTATCTGGGATAGCTGGAATTGATCTTTGTTTTCTGACTGTGCAGATACTTGCGATCTATATCGTGGAGAGTGGGTTACTGATTCTTCTGGGCCACTTTACACAAACAACTCTTGCCCTATCATCACACAGATGCAAAATTGCCAAGGAAATGGGCGACCGGATAAGGACTATGAGAATTGGAGATGGAAACCAGAGCAGTGTAACCTCCCGCGCTTTGATGCAAGGAAGTTCTTGGAGTTGATGAGAGGAAAGACACTTGCGTTTGTCGGGGATTCAGTTGCTCGAAACCAGATGGAGTCCCTCCTTTGCATTCTGTGGCAGGTGAGATACCTCCTGCTACTGTTCAGAATCTTACATTTGCATTATAGTGTAATTATGATAAAACCGTGACCTTCTGAATACTTTATGTGACTAGTTTACTAACTTATACCCTGTCATACAATTGGTATGTGAATACAAACAAATTCCTAGGCATTTTTACAGATGATGATGTACCCTAGGTCAAACATCATCGTTTTTTTTTTCATTGGAGACCTTTTCTCGAAAAAAAATAACTATTACTGATAAGAAAAAGAATGGAAAATAACTGGATCCTTCCATCCATACCCTTACAGGGTTACAGGTAGGAGGCTCTGTGAGTTAGATTTGCTTAAAAGTGTGTATTTCATCAGGGTATAAGGCTCCTCCTATTTCAGAAGCTCTTATAGGAGTTCCGAAGACTTATACTAAGATTAGTAGCTTTCCTTTTCTCACCATGTTTGACATTAATCTCTACTGAACACTTCTTAACAAGCTTTTATTCCTAGAATACAGTAAATGTAATATGAAGGGCAACTTTAAACAGTTCTGTGTTTCTACATTCAATGTATTTGTAGCATTTGTTCTCAGGCAACATATATCCGCTTCATTGTCTTAAAGCATTTGGTGTTCTCCTTTTTACAGGTAGATGTCCCACAAAACCGAGGCAACAAAAGGATGCATAAGTGGCTCTTCAAGTCAACTAAAACAACTATCGCCCGTGTCTGGTCTTCTTGGTTAGTGCACAGGTCAACTGAAGCTGTGGGGATTGCTCCTAAGGGTATTGATAAGGTTTTTCTGGATATTCCTGATGAGACCTTCATGGAATTCCTCCCAAGGTTTGATGTACTTGTCCTTTCCTCTGGCCACTGGTTTGCCAAACGATCAGCCTATATCCTGAATGGGAATGTTGTTGGAGGGCAGCTTTGGTGGCCTCGTAAAGCAGGAAAAATGCAGGTCAACAATGTGGATGCTTTTGGTATCTCTGTCGAGACTTGCCTAACTGCTGTGGCGACTAACCCAAATTTCACAGGCCTAGCTATTGTGCGAACATGGTCACCTGATCATTATGAAGGTGGAGCATGGAACACTGGTGGATCATAAACTGGAAAGGTCAAGCCCCTGGATGAAGTGGTGAGGAATGGCTTTACCGATGCGATGCATGAAAAGCAGGTTACAGGCTTCAGGAAGGCAGTGAAGAATGCGGGGGAACACGGTTCCAGGTTGAAATTGATGGATATCACTGAACCCTTTGCCTTCAGGGCTGATGGTCATCCTGGCCCGTATAGAAGTCCTGACCCTAACAAGAAGACACAGAGAGGGCCAGATGGAAAACCTCCACCTCAGGATTGTTTGCATTGGTGCATGCCAGGACCAGTAGACACATGGAATGAGATGTTGCTAGAGACCATACGAAGAGAGTTTGATAGAGAGAGAACCTGAGGATAGAAATTGCTGGCTACTTCGCCATCACGTGATACATTCTGCGCTGCAAACATCATAGACATGTACCGCAGCACTTAGCATGTTGTGTTTACCATAGATAGGAAGGAACATAGTTTCGGATACATAAGATTCACTGTATTTTTTCTGACACATTCTTGGATATCATTTTCTTGCCAAATTTTGTGGACCTGAAGCCCAATAGTGTCAACTGATATTACGTGCTGTCTTTGTAGTAGTCAGCCTGGTTTGGTGTAATAGAATGAAAATGTAACAGGTGGAAAGGAGAGAATGATTCGCTGAAAAATCGCTTTTAACTGCTTTTTTTGTGTGTGCGTTTTTGCACAAAAAATGTACTGCTCTTTTGCCATCGCGCAACTACATGCAGTTATTCTTGAAATTGCAGATATGTTTTTTTTGGCGTGGCATATATGGTGTTTGGTTCTGCCAATACGCATGATCTTTGATATGTTAGGTGGAGATTGGTGCTTTTGGCTGCAGAAGTTCTGTATTGTGTGCGACTACCAGTGTACTAGAGACACTGCTTGGTGGATAATAAAGTACTGGAAAGAAGTCAGCCGGATGGAGCTAGGAGTAGCTAAGGTCAACTATTGCTTTTGGTTCAACTAGCTTGACCAGCTAGGATAGGACAAGTATCAGGGCTAGACGCTAGACACATGATTAACAAGTGTCAGCATAACAAAAGCTACGGCAATTTCAAATCCTCTGAAATTGCAGTGAGGCAAACTGTCATACTATCGTCACGCACCAGTTCAACAGAATCCCATGGCCACTTCAGATAAAATTTTTGCGCATGGCGTATAATATTCTCAACTGCCATCCAGTTTACAGTTCACAAGAACAGGGACCTCTTAAGAAAGTGAACATAGGGTGCAACTATAAAAAATAGAAATATTAGTGATCCCAGCAGGCCTGGCGAGAAGATAGTTGCAGGATTGAGCAAGAAACAAAAACATTTGACTGCCATACTTGTGGATCCGCTTGTGTTAAGAAAAAAGTGTGAAGAATCGCTCCTCTAGATGAAAGTTCTTTTCCATGAAAGCTCTCGGGCTTGTAATATGTCTTTTATTTATACATAGAAAAAACTTACAAAACAGCATCGACAAGCTGAATTTGCCCTATCTTGACAACAAGACTGCATCTTGAAAGGAGAGTGCAGTAGTGCTTGACACGAGTACGGAGGCCCTTTAAATGTGTTTCCTTGTCTAGCATGACTGACAGGTAATACAAAGGAGTTGGACATTGCTGAGTTACTATGAGATACATGGCATATCTGGCATACAACTGTATGTTTTGGAGCAAGTCTATCGTAGATCTACACATTCTACAAATTATTTTGGTATTCAAATGACCTCAAATAGAAAAACGTTGAACTACAGAGCTGTGGGTCTCAGTAGGGTTTTACTTTTTTATAAACTATATATTTATCTTCCCTATGAAAAGTTATGATTTTTCAAATTTGATAAACCCATGGAGTACATTATAACTCGCCATTTATAAGTTAAGAAATCTAAAAGAGGTCACATGAAGGACGTTAAGTCATTGTCTATATGTAATGGTGAGGCGGTCACAAAAATATCTTCAAACTTCTAAAAATTCTGAGAAAAGTCTCAGAGATAGGAGACACAAGAACCTAAATAATATATTTAGAGCTTATAAAAATATCTTTAGAAGCTTCTGAAAAAATTATATTCAATGAAGTTGCATAAATGGTGTTTGGTCTTTGTTGACACATGATCTTTATATGTTATTTATTTACTCTCACATTCGAAATTGTAAGTCGTTTTAGCTTGGTTCTAAGTCAAACTTATGTAGTTTTGACTAAGTTTACAAAAAATGCACAAACATCTACTACATGAAACAAGATTCATTAGATACACCGTTAGATATATATTTTGATAGTACATTTATTTGATGTTATATATGCTAATATAATTTATGATAAACTTGTCAAAATTAGATAAGTTTGACTTAAGAAGAATTGAAATGACTCACAATTTAAAACGGAGGGTTATTTTCAGAAGCAAGTGCACAAAAACTTGTTAGAAGAAAGGTTTATTTCTCCCTACCTCTCTTCTAGAGAAACTTGATACTCTAATTTGTTCTCTCTTTTTTTAGAATTACAGAGTATAACGTATATGCCTATAACACACACGTACACTCACCCCTATGAACTTATGTACGCAAATTCTATCCCTATGAGCACCTTCAAAGGACTGAGCAGGCAGATCTCGAGATTCATGAAGTCACCACAGGCGTCTCGCTGTTGACGGGGACGTCGCTTACCACTGAAAGCATAGCCCGTGCACACATGCTAAGTCGATGACTTAACCCGGGTGGACAGGTTACACCACAAGGAACCCAACAACTGATATGGAAAATTGCATTTTTAGAAATTGCAATAATGCGATGGGCAAATGACGGGAATTGAACCCGCGCATGGTGGATTCACAATCCACTGCCTTAGATCCACCTGGCTACATCCGCCCCTTATCCAGTTAAAGAAATTTCTCTTTTTTCCATTTATTATTATTCTATTTATTCTGACCTCCATACCTCGATCGAGACAGTGGACATAGGATGATTGGTTCGCCTCTAATTTGTTCTCAGTTAAACTATTTCAAGTTTGATCAAATTTGTTTGTTAACATTTATGACACTAGTTAGTGATTATTTTTTTTTATAAAAAAAACATGATCAAACCTAAGGTAGTTTAATTTATAGAACAAAACTAAAATATTAATCTGTTTGGACAGATATAGTACCATTTATCAGTTAGGTGGACATCGTCTGCATAAACTCAGTAATGTGGCTGCCATTAGTTTAGTGACAGCTTGTTGCGTCCAGTCCCTTCGTAGAGCTTCACGCTATCAATATATGTACGTGAGATAATAATAAATCGCATTATGCTCTGCAAAAGGTCAGCCGGATGGAGCTTTAACTGATCAAACATTGTTTTAATTATTACCCCCTGTGGAAAAAGGGAGTGGGACGTGCAAGATAGCCAGTGGGCTGCACTGCCGGTGAGAGTAACAACTACTGGGTGTCTTGACGATGAAATCAGTCTTGGAGGTGTAAATTTCAAGTGTCCATGGTCATCTCTGTCACTGGAAGCTTCTGAATGCCCGATAGGTCCACGAAATTCAGCTTTCAGACGAGGTTTTGGTTCATCAGAGGAAGAAACGTGAGATTTACTACTCCTGGAAAAGAAGCACGACCCCGACAAAATTCTATTCGCATGATGAGCCTAAACAACGGACATGTGATGTGACACTTCTCCAGTCAGTAACGTCAATCGCCGAAGAGCTCAAGATAACATTGTTTTTGTCAGCTGTCATCCTAGGCTTTGATCTCATCGGTTAGGTTCTATATGCCCTTGTTTAGTTCGCAAAATTTGGATTTTGGGGTTACTGTAGCACCTTCGTTTTTATTTGGCAAATAGTGTCCAAACATTGACTAATTAGGCTTAAAACGTTCGTCTCGCAATTTCCCACCAAACTGTGTAATTAGTTTTTCTTTTCGTCTACATTTAATACTCCATGCACGGGCCGCAAACATTCGATGTGACAGGTACTGTAGCAACTTTTTGAAAGTTGGGCACCAACTAAACACGGCGTATATGGCCCGGGAGAATATGCCACTTGGCCTTTGGCCCCATGTTATCCCTTCCTCAAGCCATTTGCTCCAGCAATTTTTTTTGTATTCATCAAGGGTGAATTAGTTTATACCCATGATATCGTCGTCAACCTGATTCGGATGCTGTTTGCTCTCGTCTTTTCGGTGACCATGCGAACAGCGTGCTAATAATCTAGGACCGTGGCTGTCCAGTACCCCAGTGATGAGCCAATCAGCAAAGGGATTAGCACATTGTGTGAGCAGTAAGGCGTGTTGAGCAACGATATGACTAGTGTTTAGAATTCCCCGTCCCGTTTTAAAATACATGAAACACCATAGATTTAGAAACAGGGTTTGTATCGTTTTATTTCTTTGAAAATCACCGGTATCCACAATGAGATCAAAATTGTGTCAGCGTAAGTGGGCCAGACTGTCAACAATTTGATGTATACTACTCCATCCGTTCCAAATTATAAGTCGCTTTAACTTTTTTGGTACATCCATTTTGCTATGCATCTAGATATAATATTAAGTCTAGATACATAACAAAATGGATAAATCAAAAAAGTCAAAGCGACTTGTTTACACCAACATTTGGGAAGAAGAACGCGGGAACTCGAAGCTTCCAGGATTGTGTCATCAAGGAATCGATTGGATGAGAATAGGTATCAGCTGATTTAGATGTAATGTCAGAATCGGCTATTTTATTGATGACGTCAGCAGACGGCGTCAATGGGCTATACTTGAGTGGCGTCAGAGAGATGTGTCGGACTCTACGAATAAGAAAAATTAGGGTCCAAATTATTATTAAGTTAAGAAGTTTTCTTTTATTCCGAATTGTAATGAGTAGGATTCATGTTTAGGTTCTGGGTATAAATATTAGACCCTGCTTATTGTAAAAAAAATACACGAACATTCAATCAATATAATCTTTTCGGCTTTCGCTATCGCATTAGGAGTAGGAAAATTGTAGATCTCGATGAGTTTTTTAGCAAACAGGGCTGCATTGACTGATCGACCTCTAGCTTGCTTGTGAGTACCGTCACGACTTGTATTGTGTTTGTAAAACTGCATCATCTGATTGATCTTTTATGAGCCATAATATAAGTTAATTATCGATCTGTATCATATATTGTAAGGCTGCATCAGTTGATTGATTTCTTACGAATCATAATATAGATCAAAGTTATTGATCTTGTGGTAAATAACTTGTTGTTTAATACAATATCACCAGTTATCGAATCAGCTAAGATTAGTAAGATTTCTTTACTGTTTTTTTGTTGATTCACCAGTTATCGATCTTGTTATAATTAATGTTTTATTAATTATAATAAATCATCTGATTGAGATAGAGATAGATCGGCATCATATCATCTTAATTGATCATCTTTTGATCTGGTCACGCTTTAAATCTTATAATTGATGGCTTAATTTCGCTAGATCGGCTGTTTTATCTCTATTCCAATCAAACATGGTATGTATTCAAAGACATGTTTTAATCTTGAATAAGCTCACTAGTTAATGAGGTACAATCTAATGACACTACTATATCTGCATCGATCCAGTCGAACCTCACTGGTAAGACTTTAGATTAGAAATTATCGATTAGTGATCTTGTTCATGATCAAGATATGTGCTCTATTTGTTTGCTATGACTGCATCGGCTATTTTAGCCGATTTGCCTATAACCTCACTCATATAGCATATTTTTATGAATTTGTCAATATATAGATGGTTTTATAGCTTCTTTGGCTTTAGTTTATTATCATTATCATAGTTGTATCGATCCGATCGAACCTCACTGTTGATGATAATAGATTAGACACAAAATTGTTTTTAGATTTATTTATATTAGACAGTCGATTTGTTCGCATGTTATACTCTTTTCATCAAATTTATCGGCTCGACGCTTTATATCAATCATGTTCCATTTAGCCGATGATGATTTCTAATGTTCAATGAGTATCAGTTATTTTGATTCGTATCATTATCATTTAATATTAGCCAACGATCCTTGATTTAAAGATCTTCGTTTTATGGATACGCTGGATAACGACTATTTAGTCAATAGCCTCATTGAATCGGCTATCTAGCCATACATTTGGAACTGTTTGGTGCAACACCGACATGTACCACGTTAAATTACTGATAAGATTTTCTCTCGAAGTCAATTACAGGTCTAATTGACTGGCACGTTGTTGGGTTTTTAGAATCAGCTGGTTCAGTGTTGAAGCCAAGCAGATCTCTGGTCTCATTCCACTTAGATCTTCTGGCTTGCTGTGTATTGATCACATCGCCACATTTTTGTGTCAACACACTTTTTGGAACGTCTGGTGGGACCACAATCGTCATGGTGGTTCACAACAACAAGGACATTCTTATGGTACCTTATGGAGACTTGCTTGCTGAGGATAAAGATATCATTGATAAAGCTATAGAGGAGTTTCATAACAAGTGTTTATTGTCATACACCAAAACACGTGACAATAAAGTTAGTCAGAAATATCCACTGCCGAGAGTTTTGATGCATGGATAGTCAGATACAAACGAAGCTGATGATAGACGTTTCTTTATAGAAGCTGTCAAAAAATCTATTCATGATGCATTGCTGAATCATAATATAGCTTTCTTGAATACATTCTACAATACCATGAAGGAGTTGTTTCATAGATTTCCACTTGATCAGGTTGGACTAGCTTATTATAATATTTCACATCCGTCGACTCAGGGGACTAATCAAGCCAGCACTAGCCATCAAGAAGCAGCACTAGTTAAGAGTGATGATGCCCAGACAATTCAGAATTTGTCTAAGCAAATTCAGGGTGCTACTACTAATCAAATACAATATAATCATGGATCATCAATGCAGTATGTGCAACAGCCGACAGGGCAAGTTCAGAATCAAATGGTTAATTTTGCTACATCAGGCCAAATACCACTGTCGGCTCAAAAAATAGCACCATCGATTCAAAGGATTCGTAGAGATATAGATCATAACGTTTTCAATCAAATATTTTAAGCAGTAAATCAGCAAGAGGCTCGACAGATAGAGATCCCACAAGGATATCATTATGGTTCAGATTATAATACTCTCAATATGATTCCAAATCTAGGATATCAAGGCACTAAGAATTTTAATCTACAGATGGGTCAGCAGTTGCCAAAAATTCAAACTCAAATGATGATGAATTGTTGCTCAGAGTAGCCGAAATGATGAAAATTAGTTTGGTTTAAAACCTAAAGGGCAGACCTTTTCGTACAAACGTCCATATCCAGAGTGGTATGATTTAGTGGCCCTTCCTGTGAATTACAGGCTTCTAGAATTTGCTATGTTTACTGGTCAAGATAGCACAAGTACAATAGAACATGTCAGTCGATATCTTACTCAATTGGGTGAAGCCTCTATTGAGGAAGCACATCGAGTTTGTTTCTTCTCTTTGTCCCTATCAGGATCAGCTTTCACTTGGTTTTTATTATTAGTGGTTAATTCTATTGCCAATTGGAGTGATCTTGAAAATAAATTTCATACATATTTCTACACTGGGATAGGGGAAAGAAAGATCGCAGGTCTGACAACTATAAAGCAGAGAGCTAATGAATCAGGTGCTGAGTTCCATCAGAGGTTCCGAGAAACAAGAAATTTATGGTTTTCGTTGAATTTGACTGATGATCAGCTAGCTGCGTTAGCCATTCAAGGAATGTTGCCAACATGGAGAGAAAAGTTACTTGGGCAAGAATTTGACAATTTAGGTCAATTGGCTCAACGGGTAGCAGCACTTAATAGCCAAATCCAGAATATGCGTAGAGATACCCGATTCCAGAAGAATGCTGCAATCGCAGAAGCTTATAATCGATATTTAGTTGATGAGGATGATGAAGAAGAGAAAATTGCTGTAGCTGAATGGAATTAGAATAAAAAGATAGTAATGGTTCCAAATCCTTGGGGAAATAAAGTTGAAGAGAATTATGATTTTGATGTTACAAATGTAGACAAACTTTTTGATTTCTTGCTTAAGAAGGGACAGATCAAACTGCCTGCCAATCATGTTATATTACCTCCCGATCAGTTGAAGAATAAGAAGTTCTACAAGTACCATAACACTACTTCTCATACTACTAATGATTGCAGAATTTTTCGGTAGCATAATCAAAGGGCTATTCAACAAGGGAAGCTTAAATTTGATACAACTTGTAAAATGAAAGTTGATGATAATCCTTTCCTAAAGGATCAGAATATGGTTGATGCTAAGTTGTTCAAAGGGAAAGCTAAAGTTTTAACATCAACTAGGCAAGAGAAACTGGAACAGTTGATCCGAAGATGCAAATATCGGCTGATGAATATAGAGAAATCAAAAGGCGTCGTGACCAACAAAAGAGCCGATATGAGTAGGGAGAAACATCGAGAGATGGTGTGATGAGACCATATGTTACATCTCAAATTCTATTGAATAAATGGCAATGGCAGAAGGAGAAAGATTATCAGCGCTGGTTAGAAGAGAAGGAATATCAATGTCAACAAGAAGAAGAGAGATATGAAAGAGAACAAGTTGAGTCACATTGTAATTGTCATTTCTTCAGACATTATTGGAACGAAGGTTTAAGATTGCCTACTAGAAATAATTGCCTAGAATGTAGCGAACAATATTGAAAGTTTAGGCAATCTCAAGTCAACCGTCGGTATATCCATGATCGAATTGAAAATCAACGTAATGATGTGGATCGGCGCTTAAAATAGATGCATTCATGATCGGCTTGGAAAGCGAGTTGTTGATCAGAACTGGGCCAATTATGAAGAAGATGATGAAGAGTATGTTTGGCAGGAAGGACAGTGGTGTCTAGGATGTTTAACAAGAAGTCAAAAGAGGAGAGTACAACGCCTAAGGAGCAGAGAATTAGAACAAGCCCAGAAATCTAAACCGCAAGTATGGCGTGCTAAACAAACAGCCGATAAGGGTCAACCATCGGCTAATATTCAAATGGCTTTTCTTTTACCATAAGAATTCAAAGCTCCAGCAGATCAAGAAGTTTATTCGGATTTTGATGAATTGGAGTATGAAGAAATGGTAGCCCAGTTGACACTGATAGAGCAAGCTATGTTTGATAAACCAATCAAGCATTAGCATTTGAAGGCTTTATAAGTGAAAGGTTTTATCGATGGGAAGCCGATGAGTAAAATGTTAGTTGATGGAGGTGCTTCTGTTAATCTGATGCCTTATACTACTTTTCGTAAGCTTGGTAAAGGACTAGAAGATCTGATTGAGACTAGTATGATGCTTCCAAGATCAGGGGGCAATGAATGTTGAATTGACAATTAGAAGCAAGACTTTGCTCATTACATTCTTTGTCATTGATGGAAATGGTTCATACAGTTTACTCCTTGGTCGTGATTGGATTTATGCCAATTGTTGTGTACCATCGACTATGCATCAATGCTTGATTTAGTGGCATGGAGACAATGTTGAGATAGTTCATGCTGATGATTCTATGAGTATAGCAACAATTGATCCAATGTATTGGAAACTAGAAGATTTTGAGTATTTTTCTGGCAAGCAATGGGAAGGAGGCTTCATTAGGATCAATGATGAAGGCCAACAGCTGATCCGAACAGTCGGCTCTAAAAGTTTGTTTTCATAGATAATCCAATAGATGGTACAAATAGTAAATTAGGACATGGCTTTACGTCGGTCGATGAGTTAGAAATAGATATTGGTCTTGGAGATAGATCTAGGCCAACGTATGTAAGTGCTAAGTTAGACACTGAGTATAAGCAAGAATGGATAGATTTGTTAAAGGAATTTAAGGATTGCTTTGCTTAGGAATATTATAAAATGCCTGATTTAGATCGGTCAATTGTTGAACATCAGTTGCCAATCAAACATGCATATCGGCCATTTAAACAAGCTCCAAGGAGATTTAATCAAAATGTTCTTGATGATATCAAGAAGGAGACTAAAAGACTACTAGAAGCAAAATTTATTCGACCTTGCCGATATGCAGAGTGGATATCGAATGTAGTTCCTGTGTATAAGACGAATGGGAAGTTTAGAGTCTGTATTAATTTTAGAGATTTGAACAAGGCTACACCGATAGATGGTTATCCGATGCCAATAGCTGATATGTTGGTAGATGCAGCGGCCGGGCACAAGATAATTAGTTTTATGGATGGTAATGTAGGTTATAATTAATTTTTTATGGCCGAGGAAGACATAGCAAAAACAACCTTTAGGTGCCCCGGTGCAATTGGCTTATTTGAATGGGTTGTAATGACTTTTGGATTGAAGAATACTGGTGCAACTTATCAAAGGGTGATGAATTATATTTTCCATAAGTTGATCGACAAGATTGTTGAAATCTATATTGATGATATGGTGGTGAAATCCAAAGGGTACAAAGAACATCTGGCTGATCTGTAGGAGACCTTGGAGTGCATAAGAAAACATGGTTTAAAGATGAATCCTAATAAGTGTGCCTTTGGAGTGTCAGCTGGACAATTTTGGGGTTTTATGGTCCACGAGAGAGGAATTGAGATTGATCAGAAAAGTATGAAAACAATTGATGAGGCAGTGTCTCCAACTAATAAAACAAAATTACAATATCTGCTTGGTAAGATTAATTTCATCAGAAAATTTATTTCAAATATGTTAGAAAGGATTCTGTCGTTTTCTCCATTGTTGAAGTTGAAAAATGATCAAGAATTTAAATGGGGTGACGTGCAACAAAAAACGTTTGAGGAGATAAAAGAGTATATGAAATCTCCACCTGTGCTGGTTCCTCCTCAGCAAGGTAAGCCTTTTAAGTTGTACGTGTTGGCCGATAGCCAAACGATTAGATCGGCCTTGATGCAAGAGTTTGAAGGAAGGAACGTGTTGTTTTCTATTTAAGTAGAAGACTTTTGGATCCAGAAACAAGATATTCTCCTATTGAAAAGTTATGCTTATACTTATATTTCTCCTGCACTAAGTTACGACATTATTTATTTTCGGCTGAGTGTACAATAGTGTCTAAAGCTAATGTGATCAAACACATGTTGTCAATGCCAATATTAAACGGGAGACTGGGAAAGTGGATTCTTGCATTATAAGAATTTGATTTGAGGTATGAATCGGCTAAAGCTGTCAAAGGGCAAGTGATGGCCGATTTTATTACTCAACATCATAAACCAAGCATCGGCTATGTGGAACATATGCCTTGGACATTCTTCTATGATGGATCATCGTGTAACCAAGAGGGTGGCATTGGTATTGTTATTATTTTGCCTCGGGGGGCAAGTTTTGAGTTTGCCTTTCAAACCAAACCAATATCCATCAATAATCAAGCAGAGTATGAAGCTATTCTTAAGGGATTTCAACTTCTTCAGAAAGTAAAGGCTGAGTCAATTGAAATATTTGGAGATTCACAGTTAGTTATTAATCAGTTGATCGGCCTATATGAATATAAAGATGATATTCTGAAGGGTTATTATGATGAATATCGAAAGTTACTTGAAGGGTTTCCCCTTACTTCTCTTCAGCATATTCCGAAAGCACAGAATCAAGAGGTCAATCGGTTAGTTCAGAATGTGTCAGGCTATCGAGCGTTCTAAGAAATCTTATGTAGTGAGACCTTGGCTAATGATTGGAGAGTTGAAATAGCCGATTACCTCAAGAATCCATCACAGAAGGTTACCAGAAAGTTGAGATATACTTCGACTAAGTATGTTTTGTTGGATGATCAGTTGTATTATAAAACAGTCGATGAAGTTTTGCTTAAATATTTAAGTCAAGAACAAGTAAGAGTATTCATGGGAGAAGTACATGAAGGAATATGCGGAGCTCATCAATTGGCTTATAAAATGAAATGAATTATTCATAGGTCTGTATATTTCTGGCCAACAATATTAGAAGATTGTTTTGAATATTACAAGGGATGTCAGCATTGTCAGCGTTTTGATAATGTTCAGAAATCGCCTACATCGACTATGAACCCAATAATTAAGCCATGGCCGTTCCGAAGCTAGGGAATTGATTTAAATGGCCAGATTTTTTCATCTTCAAGTAGAGGGCATAAGTTTGTATTGGTAGCAATAGATTATTTTACTAAGTGGGTTGAGGCGATTTCTTTGAAAGCAGTAATTTCAAAAAATATGGTTGATTTTGTCAAGGAGCATATTGTTTATCGTTTTTGGATTCCTCAAACCATTACTACAGATCAGGGGACAATATTCATATCAGAGGAATTTAGGGATTTTGCTGCCAGTATGGGAATTAAATTACTAAATTCTTCTCCTTAGTATGCTCAAGCTAATGGTCAGGCAGAGGCATCCAATCAAATTTTGATTAAGTTGATTAAGAAAAAAATTAAAGAGCAACCAAGGAAGTGGTACTTGACACTTAATGAAGCATTGTGGGCATATAGGATGGCTTACCATGGATCGATTAAATCATCACCTTATGAGTTAGTATATGTGCATAATGTAGTTCTTCCTTGGGAGATTCAGACTGGATCAAGACGTGTTATATTACAAAATGATTTGACAGCCGAAGTCTATAAAAACCTTATGATGGATGATTTGGAGGATTTAAGTTGTCATCGGCTGCGCGCTCTTGAAAATATTGTGGCCAATAAATTAAGGGCTGCAAGGTATTATTGTAAAAAGGTCAAGAACAAACAGTTTTGCGAAGGAGAGTTAGTTTGGAAAGTAAGATTGCCGATTGGGTCTAAGACAGTCCTTATCGGATTAAGCGTTGTGCGTCTGGTAATGCTTATATTTTGAAAACGCTAGAAGGGAAAGAGAAATTTGATAGAGCAATCAATGGATAATTCCTAAAGAAGTGTTATGCTAGAGTTTGGATTAATACTTGATAGCCAATTTATTTAGTCGTCGGCTCTAATAGCCGGTACCAGGAGGGTATCGCCTTTAGCTAAAAAATTAGCCATAAAGGGAAAAGCCGATACGATATGTATCGCCTATAGAGCAAAAAACACACACAAAGACAATCAGATTTGGAAACGTGTTCATAAAGAGAAGCAAAATTTTTATTCATTGATAGTTTGTTCCTAGTACAAACTAATCAAAAACTTTATTAATTACAACCTGGGAGGATGTAATGTCCATGATGGCCGCAGCTGCATGGTCGAAGTCCTCGAGCAAATCCTCGTGCATGTCGGGGTCGTCAGCCATTGGGAAGCCCGGCTCCATGGTGAGGAGCTCATGCCCAGTCTGGAGCTGTGCCGCGGCTAGGGCCACCGCTATGTCGTGGCGGATGCCATGGAGGGCGATCTCCTGGGTGCGCGCTGGGATGTCGTGCAGGCGGTTGATGAGTAAGGGGCCGCGGGCGTTGACGGTCGCCGTATCCACGTTCACCGCTAGTTGGAGGTTCTCCAACTGCACCGTTAGGGCTGGCAATCACAGAAACAAAGAAACTATAAAGACAAAGGTAGAGAAAATAAGAATAGAGGTTTTCTTGGAATCCATCTTACCCACCACCATGGCGTCAGACTCAGCCAACCGCGTCTGGGCAGCGTTGGTTTCTTCCTCGGCGGTGAGGAGGGCGGCTTGAGAGGCCTCGTGATGGATCTCAAGCTGACCGTTCTCCTGAGTTGCCTCAGAGTAATGGTCCTTGGCCGCCCTCCATTCTTGGAGGAAGCGCCGGGCGTCGTCGCCGGTGTAGGAGTCGGAGGAGTCCGATGATGAATCTGGCGCAGGGGCGGCAGCAGACTCAGCATTGGAGGGCTCACCGGTGCTGGGAGGACGAGGAGAAAGCATGTTGTTCAAGACAAACCTGCAGACATGTCAGAATGTAATCTGTTGATAGGAGCAAGAGTCGTTTGGTCCTATCTCATGCGGCGGAGTCACTGGCTCACCGGCATCTCCTCCTCCGGGAGATTTTCTGCCACGCGCTTACCACGGTTGTCCTTGCCTACCATGGGTGCTGTTAGATCTTGGGAGGAGAAGAGGAAACTGCTACAGGGTTTGTGAAGATGGAAGGACATAAGAGAATGAGAGCAGTTGCAAATATAGATGTGTTTGAGGCCAAAGCCCTTGACTGGTATTTATAGCCATGAAGGCGAGATGGTAGATATCTTGGGACGTGTGAAAGTAACCCCAATTAATGGAAGGAGAAGCGCCGCTTCACTAGTATCGAGGGGAACGCGGCGTTGATGACTAAGAAGGAATTCGAAGGGTTTTGTGATAAAAGACCTTTTTAGATTCAGTTAACTCAGAGTAAAGTCAAAAATCAAAAATCGGCTAATTCAAATCGGCTCTTCTAGCCAAATCAGAAAGTACAGTTATCATCAGATTTATGTGCTATGGGTATTGGAATGTAAATTATAAGTTAAGAGCATCATGAATTGCTCATAGTGCTTTTAGCCGAATAGCATCAACTTCTGCAATTTGTTGTTTATCTTCTTCGGCTGATCCAGGAATGCTCTCAAGACTACTGCGAATGGCTTTGCCTTCTTTGACCTTGGTCAGCATTTCTTGTTTCTTCTGTTTGATAGTATTGGGGATCTGAATCAAGTTGGACTCATGACGTTCGATGGTGGTTTTCACACTTTCCAGTTCTTTTTCAAGCTCAGCACGTCTAACTCTCAGCTGATTTAGTTCTGGTTTAATTTTGGAAGAGAGTTCTTCAAATTGTTGATCAGTTGTGCTAATTCTTTGGCTTCCTGTTTGTTAGAATTCTTTTTGGCCATCAAAGCTTCACGATCGATCAGATTTCTTTGAGCCTTTTTCACCTTGGGAGCCTGGTCTTCGATATTAGATATAGGTATCAAGGCTTCGGCAAGATTTGGGGTCAAATTATCCTTGATGGCCAAGAAGATTCTTCTCATTGGGTCTGTATCCTGAACCAAATCGGCTATATTTCTCTCGAGCATTGGCAGCATATCTTTTAGCCAATTTTTGGTCTCATTTGATAAAGTCTCTTGGGAAGAAATGGCTGATGAGCTAATCTCACTTTCGTCTATGTATTCTTTAAAGTTGAAGGAGTAGCTCAGAGCTGGCGAATTAAGTGCCTACATGTGAACAAAAGAAATCTTATTAGAAATGACAAATAAGTTGACAATGAGATGAATGGTGAGGAGGACACAGTACCTTTTCTAGAAAAAGCTCTAGCTGAGGAGAAGGAACAGCTGATTATGTGCCAACATCTTTTTTAACATTTGGTTGAATCGGCTCTGGACTTTCGATGCTAGTGTCTGCAGGCATCAAGAAGTCTTTCGGTTTATATTTGTTATAGAAGGACAAGAATGAGCATATGAATTTCTTACCATCGACTGTTTGCTAAGTTGGAGGATCAACGGTTTGGGTATCAGCATCAACAGGATCATCTTCAATTGTTGGGATGTTAGACCTTTGCTCTTGTGCAGATGTTTTCTCAGGTGGTGTCTGATAAAGGAGAATGATCAGAGAAGAGTGAGGATTACATAAGATTAAAAGGTTTAAGGAGATACATTGGTAGCATCAGGAGGTGAAGTAGAGAGGTTCTTATTTTCTGCTATTTTGGGTCCGCCAGATGCATCGGTTATTTCAGTTGTAATTGGCTCCTTGAAAGGATTAGCCGATGAGAGGTTGGTAGACGCCGATTCAAATGCCTAGAATAACAATTTGGCACCCAAGGCAGATTGAGATGCAATAGTCAATGGCTGTAAGAAAGAGATTGAATTAGAAGTTGGATATCATTTTAAGAGGAAAGATAAGTTAAGTTACCTGAGCAATTGATGACTTTGTTGTGCGAAGTCTCTTCCCAGTGGTGGTTTTCTGAGTTACATCTTGGGTTGCCTTGCGTTTTGAAGACTGATATGGCTAAACAGTTGAGATGAATTGGACTACAGAATAGGTGAGAGTGCCATTCTTGCCACAAGGAATCAAACAAATTTAAGGAGAAGGTAGCTCTTGTCTATTCATTCAAGTAAAAAGAAGGAAGGTCTCAGTTGAAAAACTCTAGATGCTTCCATCATCTCACTGATACCTTTTCTTGGCTTCCGAGTGTTCCTAAAGAATAGCCGAGGAGGTAGTTGACCAAGGCCGAATTGACGGGCCACAAAAGAAGGATTATAGAATTAAATAAGTTAGAAGGTTATCTAAGAGAAAAGAACCAATAACCATTTTGCCACGGCCATTGTGAAATTTGGCTAGCAGTACACAAGGTTTGATAATACAACTAAAAATTGCAACAGCCTGTTTCAAACCGAAATTTGACTGGTAGAACTAGTTCATTGTCTTCATCCTCATCATAAGGCAGCCAAGTTAAGATGTTTACATCAAACCCTCTGAAAAAATTCTTGAAAAGGTGGCATATATCAACAGCAATTGTTATGGCTGATGCAGCTTCACCATAATTCATACACTATCGAGTTCTTTCTTCTTTTCATTTATAATCTTCAACAAAGTTGGAAGAAGGGAAGCTCAGATTCCTAAGATTGGGTCTTATAATTTTATGCATGTATAGATTCAGCCACAATTATATTAACCACCAAGGGCCACTGATGGTATGCACTGGTTCATCTTTCAGTAATTGAATAGACATTTGGTGCGTCCGGTGATAAGCAGACCTTAACAGATATTTTTCGAAGGGGATTTCATTGCCAGCTGTTAGACGTTCTAATATGTATTTATAATTATAAGTTGGTCCGCAAGATGACCCACACAAGATGAATTTTTCCAGCCACATGTTTAGGAAAGCTACATGCTCTCTTTCATCAACAATCGATCCATCTCAAATATGGTTTAGAATATAGCTTGTCCATTCTATGCAGTCTGATATTTTAGCTAATTTTTTGGACCTAGCACTTAAGAAATCATAAGGTTGCATTGATCCTATTATTCTAAAGCCGATCAACATGTAAATATCAGCCAAAGTGATGGTCATTAGACCGTGACAAAAAAAAAGCATTCAAAGTGTTGGACCAAAAGTAAGATACAGAAATCAGAAATGAGTCATTCCTCACAATTCTAGATAGTGAGAGTGTCAGACATTGATTCAAGTCATAAATTTTCCAATCTCCAGCCTTTTTCTCTCATATCCTACGGAACTGATCCCTCTATCCCTTAGGTATTTTGGGCAAGTTTCTAAAGAGAGTTTTAGTGTTCCAAGAAGACAAATCTACTATAAATTGTTTGAAGGGGATTCAGTTGGTTTCTTGATTGATGAAATCGGGTGGATCAGGGTCACCCATGGGTCCAAGATAATAGGCATTAGGAACAACAGCTGATGAAATCAGAATTTCGTTCCTTATTTTCTAGAAACCAATTAGGATGAATTTAAGAAAAAGGAAAATACAGAATAGCGGCTAACACTAGAAAGTCAGAAGTTTGAAGGCATACCTCAAGAACGTGATCGCTGGTTGCCATTGTAGCCAAAATGGATCTGAATCTGAGGAAGGTTACTTGAACGACAGCTTGGTAGAGCAAAGGATTTGACTGTTGAAGTTTCTTCGAGAAAGGAGGAAGTAAGCAGGCCGAGCAAATTGGAAATGATACTGTTAGGGTATTATATAAACTTTGGCCCGAGAAGTCAGGAGCCATGTGTTTATTTTAGAATGAGCGATTGCAACACAGGGAACAGATGAATAGGAATTTTGGATAAAATTATTTTTATCCTAAAATTGGGGGGCATATGTTTACACTAAAATTTGGGAAGAGGAACGTGGAAACTCGAAGCTTTCAGGATTGTGTCATCAAGGAATTGATTGAATGAGAATCGGTATCAGCTGATTTAGATGTAATGTCGGAATCGGCTATTTTATGGATGACGTCAGCAGACGACGTCAATGGGCTATACTTGAGTGACACCAGGGAGATGTGTCGCACTCTACGAATAAGGAAAATTGGGGTCTGAGTGATTATCAAGTTAGAATTATTTTTTATTTCAAGAATTATAATGAGTCGTATTTGAGTATGATTCATGTTTAGGCTCTGGGTATAAATATTAGACTCTGGTTATTGTAAAAAAATACATGAACATTCAATCAATATAATCTTTCCGGCTTTCGCCATTGCATTAGGAGTAGGAGTACTGTAGATCTCGACGAGTTTTTCAGTAAACAAGATTACATCGACTGGTCGACCTCTAGCTTGCCTGTGAGTACCGTCACGACTTGTATTGTGTTTGTAAAGCTGCATCAGCTGATTGATCTTTTATGAGCCATAATATAAGTTAGTTATCGATCTGTATCGTAGTTTGTAAGGCTGCATCAGCTGATTGATCTCTTACGAATCATAATATGGATCAAAGTTATCGATCTTATGTTAAATAACTTGTTGTTTAATACAATATCACTGGTTATCGAATCAGCTAAGATTAGTAAGATTTTCTTGCTATTTTTGGTTGATTCACCAGTTATCGATTTTGTTATAATTAACATTTTACTAATTATAACAAATCATCTGATTGAGATAGAGATAGATCGGCATCATATCATTTTAATTGGTCGTCCTTTGATCTGGTCACGCTTTAAATCTTATAATTGATGGCCTAATTCTCTAAGATCGGCTGTTTTATCTCTATTTCAATCAAACATGGTTTGTATTCAAAGACATATTTCAATCTTGAATAAGCTCACTAGTTAATGAGGTCCAATCTAATGACACTATCATAGCTGTATCGATCCAGTCGAACTTCATTGATAAGACTTTAGATTAGAAATTATCGATTAGTAATCTTGTTCATGATCAAGATATGTACTCTGTTTGTTTGTTATGATTGCATCGGCTATTTTAGCCGATTTGCCTATACCCTCACGCATATAGCATGTTTTTATGAATCTGTCAACATATAGATGGTTTTATAGCTTCTTTGGCTTTAGTTTATTATCCTTATCATAGCTGCATCGATACGATCGAACCTCGCTGTTGATGATAATAGATTAGACTCAAAATTGTTTGTAGATTTATTTATATTAGATATTCGATTTGTTCACATGTTATACTCTTTTCATCAAATTTATTGGCTCGACGCTTTATATCAATCATGTTCCATTTAGCCAATGATACTTTGTAATGTTCTATGAGTATCAGTTATTTTGATTCGTATCATTATCATTTAATATTAGCCGACAATCCTTGATTTAAAGATCTTCGTTTTATAGATACGTTGGATATCAACTATTTAGTCGATAGCCTCATTGAATCGGTTATTTAGCCTTATATTTGGAACTGTTTGGTGTAACACCGACATGTTTCACCTTAAATTACTGATAAGATTTTCTCTCCTTGTCAATTGTTGGTCAAATTGACTAGCACGTCGTTGGGTTTTCAGAATCGGCTGGTTCTGTGTTGAAGCCTACATATCTCTGATCTCGTTCTACTCAGATCTTCCGACTTGCTGTGTGTTGATCACATCGCCATATTTTTATGTTAACCCAACTTATAATTTAGAACGGAGAAAGTAGCTCCACGTAGGAGTAGCCACTGAAAACATGTGCCTCCCATATCATAATTCAAACCAGCAATTGGCGTTCCGTGATGAACGAAGAATCTTTCAGTAACATCACAACTTGCGTGTGTATATATACGTACTTCTTTTTTCAATAAGAAAAAGAAAATTCAGTAGAAGAATTCAAGCATTTCCCGTCGAGTTATGTGTGCGTTAGCTACTACTCCAAACAGGTTAAGGAAACTGTAGACAATAATAAAGAAAGAAAAAAAAGGGAAGAGTTCAACACGGATCGAAGCCAATCTCTCAAAAAAACCCCTCTTTGTAAGAGGGGCAAAAGAGACATTTTCGGACCCTGTTAGCTGACGTCATCACGAAAGTTGATGGCATTGGCGTTCAGGGGTCAAAAAAAATTCAAATAATGGTTGAGAGAGAAGGTGAACATGCAAATGATGGTCGAGAGAGAAGGTGATTTTTTTCGGTGGCTGATGAAAAAGTTGGATTTTTTATAATGGCTCGCGGGGAATTGCCTCCAGACATTTTGACAATGCGTTTTTTCCCACTGAACCTCATCAAAAGCTTTCGCAAAATTCACCACGTCAAGGTCCATGATTGATAGCACACGTGCCGTATCACCTCTTACAATAATCCTGTGCTTGTGATCCATGCTCTCGCATATACTACTAGTATAGTGTCTAGTAGTGTCTGATTGACACGTGTGTGAGACTATGAGAGTATACTCCTAGTATATCCGATTTCGGTTTCAGCTGGTGGTGCATACCGAACCAGCGTTTGGGCACAGAGAGGAGGATTATACTTGGCCATTTGGCACTGGCACTGTGGGCCGACCCAGGAAAGACACTAAGAAGCACGGTCCAGGCTCGCCCTGGTCTGGCTCCCATCGTGCCCATGCCTGATACGGTCTGGTCATAGTGTCATGCCTGGACCGCCATGTCGGCACGTAGTGCCGGCCCAGGCACGACACGAAAATTGGGTCGGCACGATGCGGCCCGATGTTATCTAACCGTTGGATGACTTGAGGAGATATTCTAGCCATCAGATGAGAGCATATTAGGATCTTCAAACCCTAACTCCTCATTTCCAAACACCTCCGGTAGCCTCATCCCCAGCCGTTACCGCTCTCGTCCTCCCAGTTGCTTGACTACTCCCACGACGCGCGCGGTGACCTCGGCGCACCGGCGTGGATGTGCTGGAACAGCCTCGAGGTGCGCTCACACGGCCAGGGGCGTGTCTTCGCGGTGGTGGCGCTCGGCCAGGGCGCGTCCCCGTGGCGGCGACGCTTGGCCAGTGCGCGTCCCCATGGCGGCTGCAGGCGGCAGGGGCGAGCTCGCGCGGCGGCGACACGTCTGCGAAGGTGGTGCGTCCGCGCGGAGATGCGGCTGTGGCTCGACGACGTCAAGCTATGGCGATGGGCCGGCACGGCCTCCGCGGGCCGTTGTGCCTATCAGCACGGCACGGCAATGCCGCCGTGCCTGGGCGGCCCCGTTCGATGTATAAGGAGGATGGAGGAACAGACAAGCATGGCGCGCACTTCTCATGCAATGACGAGTGATCCACAGACCACTAGCTAGGCGAGTCGTCGTCAACTGACATGCCATGCCCCCCTATGGGATATGGCCATGCAATTCTGATATCCCGTTGCATAGCACCAAACGGCAGTTGCAGCAATGCCACACGTTGTTGTGCTCTTTGATCTTAGAGTTCAAACACACTGCCACAATTTAAACTATTCTCTCTTTAATTTATTCCTTAAAAATAGAAAGTATCTACGAGTATGCATAGCTGCAAAGCACGAGAACGCAGCCGTGCGGGAAGCCTCGCCAAGCTGCCGGAGCCGGACGCCTTGGAGTGGAGCGGGGACTGAGCACCGCATGGCCCACGCATGTGTCCACGGGACGATCCGTCCCGTCCCGTCTCGTCGCCGCTGCATTATTCGTTTTATCCATCTAAAACTCTGGACCACTGACAATAATTTCCGTCGCCTTTCTCGACCCCAATCCACTCCGCTTCATGGCAATAAGTTCCTGCTGCATCGGCATGAAAGGTTCCACAGCCAACCCCACCGTAACCGTAAGCTGCCATGGACCATGCCACGCAACAGTGCTCTACTCTGTTGTCTCTGCATCGATCGTTCGTCGGATAAACACGGATCCGTGATCGATCCAGTGAACGCATGACATGATTCTTCCGGCAAAACACGTACACGTCCATGCTTGTTTTCTACTAACGCCGAAGTGCAGTGCAGGGTTACAGGTTCAAGCATGCTGCATCTTTTTTTGCTAGGAGCTAGTACTAGCGTACTAGGAGTAGGAGGTATTGGTCGCTGACAGAACAAAATCCGGTGATCTCTCTCTCCAGGCAACAACGGAGTCGCAGTAGAATGGCTGCCATGTGCTTGCTTATCAGGATGCTCTGCTGGTTTTCAGAGGAGAAAATATCAAACGCAGATCACGCAGCGAGCAGAGCTCTGCTTTGCTGATTATAAAATAAAATCTCTCGCCGACAAGCACGATGGCAACTTTGGGTCTACTATAAACAATGTGATCATGTTTGTTATGTGTTATTCGTGCTAATCCAATGGTGCCGTTGGCTGGTTTGGTTTTCAGACCGGCCGGCTGGCTCCTCCTCGCAGCGGCACTATTCATCAACCAGTCGCTACAGTATTTCTCTCTCATACAACCAGCCACCACTATTCATCAACCAGTCGCTACAATATTTCTCTCTCACACAATCCGCCGCTACAGTGTTTTGTCTTCTTTTTTTCAGACAAGCGAACAGCCGGGAAGGGAAGATCAGGTTCTGCCATTTTTTTTTCCGATCCTTTTCATCTCTGTGGTGTTTTCCGAGGAAGGGAAGATCAGGTTCTGAGTCCTAAATGATTCCTCGCGCCATCTTTTTTTTTTAAAAAAACAAAATGATGTGCAAGTGCAAGAACAATTTGCTCTTGATAATCTCGAACAAAAATCACTGTACAAAACGAGAGCAACTAAAAGTCAAAATCAAACTCTCGCACTACGCACTAGAAACCTTTCTACACCAGACCCCGCCACCCCCCCCGAGTGATCGATCTCCTTGGAGACCACCGGGAGCAAAGCAAGGCTACTTGATCCTGGCCGCCGGCGCGGTGGCCGGAGGAGCAAAGAAACCGACGGCGCGGCACTTGACGTCCAGCCCGGCACCGCCGGGCATCGGTATTGCCCCGGCGGCCGGCGGCGGCGGCGAGGTGGCGGTGGAGCGCTTGTAGGGGCCGAGCCACTTGGCGAGCATGTACCGCGTCTTGCGCCAGGGCGGGACGTGGAGGCCGTGGGCGCGGAGCGACCGGCGCGCGGCGTCGGACGTGACGCGCACGGCGCGGCCGACCGACTCCTCCCTTGCGACCACCGCCGACGCCGGCACCTCGGCGACGACGGCCGCGTACTCGGGTGTGGCGCGGGCCACCTCCAGCCACGCCCGGAAGTCGGCGTCCACAATGTACCTGGCCCGCTGCCGCGCGTCGGCCGAGGCCGATGGAGGCGCGACCACGTCGACGTACTCGTACGTCCCGGCCGTGATGCCGCCGGACGCCTCCCACCGCGACCTGCACACGCCGGCGTCGTACCCGGCGCCGCGCAGCCGCCGCACCACCGCGCGCCGGAACGCCGCCCCGTGCGCACGGAGAGCCGCCTCCGCCTCCATGGCCGCCGCCACCGCGGCGGCCAGCCTGATCCGGAACACGTCCTCCTCCGCCAGCGGGTCGAGCAGCGCCCTCACGGACGCCGCGGCGGCGGCCGCCCGCCCGGGCCCGTCCTCCTCGTCAGAGTCGTACTCCTTGGGCGCCGGGCCGGGCCCGCCTTCCTCGGCCGCCCCGGCGCCCGTCTCGAGGAACGCCTGGACGAGCTCCGAGAGGCAGGCGGACGCGTCGTGGTCGCTGCCGCTGCTGGTGCACCCCGCGGCGTCCCCGCGGAGGCGCGCGCGGACGGCGTCGTCGAGGCGGATGTACACAGCCATGTCGCCGGCGAGGCGGTGCCGTGGTGGTGGTGGTGTGAGCTGCTGCTGCGACGGTGAGGGGGAGGAGGGGGCGAGGCGGGCGCCTGGGTTTTATAGGGTGGTCGTGGTTGGCTCGGAGACGGGCGCCCAACGGGAGGAGGGTTTATTCCCAGGATTAACAGCGGCATTAGGCTTTTGAGAAAACGGATTAGCGAGCACCGAGCGGCGAGCCCTGGAATATGCTCTCCTGATGGCGTTAAAGATAGAAAACCTTCTGGCTAATTCTATCATGCCGCGCTGGGATTGGTAGCCATTCCGGGGACCCAATAGCTGGCACGTTACAACGTCTAAATTCTTGTTTCACTTTTACCGTGTGCACTGCATTTTTTTTCCTTTCGTGCTCCTACTACATGTTTCTGGTACAGAGATTTTCAGTAGCCGCTTTGTGAAGTTCTAGGCACGTGATTGTCGCCCATAACGCCGTCTACATATTTTAGCGTCAAGGTGACGATAAAATAGCGAGGTTTGTACTACGTGCCCTACCCTTAGCATTTTGTACAGTGTTTAGAAGCGACCCTTTGGCCTCCAAAAGGATCAAGACGCAGCTTATTCGCAGTCCTTCTGGGGAATAAACGAAGCCACGAAGGCCCCCGAATTGTTTTCTCCTCGCGAGATCGTGTAGATGGGGCAAGTTCTCAATCAAAAACCAGTGAGTGGCTAGGCATCACGTCCGTATGCCGAGACTCGACGGAGGCGACTGCAAAAGTCCATGGTCACGGTCACGGATGGATTAGCTAGATGGCCCGGGGGGACAAGGTGAGCACACCGTGGCCACACTCACAGCGCGTCAGCGCGGCAGGATATGCCACTCGCCCACTCGGGGAGGCCGTTTCGGGTTTGGTAGTACTGCTGCCTGCGTTGCGTTGCGTGGCGGGGGCTGCGGATATGCGGCGGCATCGCGGCGGTCTTTATCCTCTGTCACGCGGGCCTGTGGGGTGGGGGCCGGGCGGGGCGGGGGCGATTGGTCCAGGTCAGCGCGTGCCAGGTGCCGTGCCGGTGGGACGCGGATGCCCGCCCCCGCGTGCGTCTGGCTCTTCGCGCTGCCGTGGGGGCGGGCGCCCGCGGCCGCGCGGCGTCGCCACTAGCCCTGCCGGTGCCGCCGATAGGGACCTGCCCTTTCGCCATCGGGGCAGTGGGCGTCCTGCCTGCGTCCATGCCCCTTTCTTTCCAAGGCCCAAGGCGCTGCTGCCCTGGTCGCGGGGTATACATCGTGTATCTACTCGGCACTGGCCGGCGAAGTGGCAAAAGTCGCCATCGGCTTGGGAATTCTCGTGCACGTTATTCTAGGAGGGTTGGTGACTGACGTTGTGAGGACGGGGCTACTTGAGGTCGTGTATATGCTGATGACGAAGAAGTTCTAAGTGGTGGGTTAAGCACCGTTCGAGATGCATTGACTTTACAAAGAATTTAGCAGGAATTTTGTAGGGCTTTGCACATACTTTTTATCGTGTTCTGAGATCTAGATATGGACTACTTGTCTTTCCTGTACTTGTACCTATTACTGTAGGTTTGTAGCGCAACACAGTTTACCAGCGAGAGTGGTGCACCAGAGGCAGATGCACCTGGGAGTGGTGCACCAGCAGGAGCTTCACCTTCACCACGTGCTCCTTCATGTTCTACTTCACGCCGTGGCAATCCTCCCTCGCTTATCTGCAGGCTTTTCAGCTCTATATTTGGGATGTGCAGAGACATCCAGACTAGGCAGCAGAAGGAGAGGGATGCTAGGAGGAAGGACACTCGGACTTTGAAGCAAATTGCTTCTAATCTTGAGCTTGATCCTCCTAGATCTCCTCTATCAGATGAGGCAGCTAGTGAGCCTGAGACTGAGGAGCAGCAGCAGGCCAGATATGATAGAGAGTATGTTGAGTTCATTCAGCGACAGCAGCAGCAGCAGGCACCACAACACCCGGACACTCTACCACTACAGGCTCGTATGCCTACTCACTCTCAGTCACGTCCCAGTACTGCAGACGAGTATGCTACAGATTGGTGGAGTGACCTCACAGGTGGTGGCAGCTACTACGGGTCTAGTGGCTATGACCCGTCCGGCACAGGTGGTTCTCGTCCAGCTGGTGTTACACGTTCAGATGACGAAGATGCTGGGAGAGATGATGATGATGATGCTGAGTGATGCCAGAGATCAGATACAGCTTGCAACCCCTTTTGTTCTTAGTTTGTCATTGTTGGACCTTTGTGGTGATAGATGACAAAGGGGGAGAGAGACTGATTAAAGCTTCGAGATTTTTGTTTCGTTTGCTTATCTTTGTACCTGAAGATATGTACTGCAGGCTGTAGTTTTTGTTCATGTGAGAGATGAGACTGTATCATGTGAGAGATGAGACTCACTTATGCTTTATCTATGGATCTATTGAGATATGATCTTTATTATCTGTGGCTTGTGGACTTGAGAAAATGTGTAATGAGTGCTATGTGTGGCATACATGTGTTGTATTTATTTTTCATAAGGTCTATGCATGATAGAATGAAAATATGGACACACTGTTGATGTACCAAATTTTATTTTTTAGTGACCAAAGTATAGTTTTTATATAGCTTGCATGTTTACATCTAAGATAGAGTTTGCACCAAAGTGTAGGTTATATTTTATTTGTTGTAATACAAATGATTCTCTTTGATATTAATTTATGATGTTTTGATTTTTGTTTGTTAAATTACAACCGTTTTGTTAGATGCAAGACATGTATTGGGAGGAGTTTGGCGAAAACAGGGTCGTCCTAGAGAATTATATACCAACGCGTCTAGCAAAGATGCCCCCGTCCCTCCTGACCTCCCTGTCTCTAACTGTGACTGTGGTTTCTCGGCCGACGTGTTTCAATCGAGACATCCAGACACAGCGGCGCGTTGCTTCTACACATGCAGTCGATTTAATGTAAGTAATTATTAACACTATCTTTTTTTCTTTATTTGTGTAAGTAGGCTACTAATATTTTGTTGGAATCTTGTTGTGTAGGCTCATGAGAGGTGCTTTTTCTTTCAGTGGATTGACGGTGCAGACAAGTTTGACCCTAGATACCTTCTTTTCGACGATTGTTGTAGAGAGAGACATCCACGTGAGTACTTCGAGTGGTGGGTTCCACCCCCCTAAACCCCCACCAATGACGGCTAAGGAGAAGCACCTAGCCACAGTTAGACAACTCGAGGAACCTCCTCTGTGCGAATGCGGAGATCGAGCTGTGATAAACCCTAAGAATACGTTGGAGTTTGTGTGTCCGAACAAGCACGAAGTAAGTGGAAAGTGTATCTGTTTAAATGTTTATCTCTATATGTGTGCGTGTACTAATGTATTCTCTTGTAGCATTATGAATTTACGAAGTGTCGTTTCAATGAGTGGCTCTATGGTCCTAAGAATCAATGGCCGGAGCCACCAAAGATAAAAAAAGAAAAAAGGTTAATTTACAAAGCACCTCCAGTCATGTCCGAATGTGGTGTTAAATTCAACTATGGTTTAGTCCCTTCGGAGCTTGGAATAGGCCATTATTGCGGCTATATGGTTCTATGATGAGGTTGGTTATTTTTATGGTAAACATGAAATCGTATTTTGTTTCTTTTGCTAAGACATGATATAATTTTTCGTTTGAATAGAGCACTAGGAAATACAGGTGGGAATGTTATGATAGTCAAGCTAAGTTCTTAGATGAACTGAAGGGGAGGCAAGTAATTGTATGGAAGAGGGGATATAGACCTGACTACGTCAACCTATTCGTTAAACATCAAAAAATAAGATGCGTGAGTTTGCTAGACAGCGCGGTATTCGTAACCCGATCAATGTTAGGCTTGACAAATGGGGGTTGAAGAGACGGAGGACGTTAGAGGAGGAGAGGGCAAGGAAGGAGGCAATGGAGGAGGAAAGAGTACAGATGCAGGTATTGAACGACCATGTTGTTGCATTGTATGCCAGTGAGTCATTGGAAGCCTTGTTATTTTCATTGTCTGCTTTTAAATATAATATAATCACGTTGCTAACTTGTTGCATTTCATACATGAAGGAATTGGATGTAGCGAGGACCATACCGTAGAGGTGGCCTGTGCAAGATTTGAGGAAAAGAAGTTACATGAGCACAGAACGCGAGTTGGTCGCACTGTTCAATCTCCGATTGTGTTGTTTGATGAGGGGGATGAGGATGAGGACAACACTGCCAGGTTGAGCGATCTCATCGCTCTAGCTGAGACCGGCTTGTAGGCGAAGGAGGCTGAGGATGACACTAGCAGACTGAGCAAGCTCATTGCTCTAGCAGAGGCAGGCTTGTAGGCGGAGGAGGATGATGACGCGTTCTTTTCTCAGGCCGCAGAGGTCGCAGATGAAGTGGAGGCCGTTTACTATAGGCGACAGACAGATCAAGGCAATGCAGGTGAGCCTAGCCACATGAGCCAGACGGAGGAGGACGTGTTCTTGACTCAGGCCGTAGGTGAAGCGGAGGCAGCTTACTACAGGCGACAGGCAGATCAGGGCAATGCAGGTGAGCCTAGCCACAACAACGAGGTAGTGGTAGAGGACTGGTACTCGAACAAAATGTTGCTTACTCAGTATGTTTCAGACTGATGATTGGTAGAGGTGTTGTAGAGGATTGGTATAGGTGTGCTAGTTCAATGCTTTAGATTTGATATTTGTATTGTAGTAGAACTTTCTCGGTGCTGCATTGTGTTTCATTTGAATTGTTTATGTATTGTACCCATGTAACAAACACTGTTTAATTTTTGTAACGGACATTGTGTAATCTTATAAAACTTTTGCCATAAAAAATGGTATTACAATGCTGCAATTTACATGTATTTGTTACGTTCTCGATACATAATGCTTTTGCTTTTGTCATTGTCATACATTCGGGTATTACTTTTGGGTCTTAGTTTGGTGTCCATCTTATCCAAACATTATCTAAAAGATTGTACCAATCACTAATGACCATTGCGATTTTTCGAAGCCCCCTAAATTATATGCATCAAAATCTTGTTGCTGCTGATGCGCTCAGAAGGGAGTCTGGCCAGCGCCTAGCATGGGTTTGTCGTGCCACCGTCCACGGCGCAGCTAGGCTGACGCGCCAGCCGCCATGGCGCGGCAAGGCTTATGCGCCCCCAGCCATGGCGCGGCGGTCAAAGCGGCTGCAAATGGAACAAGGCACTTCTATTATGTTCTCACATGAGCCAAGTTATTTTGTCGTGTTGGCTTAACGAATAGGTCAGCAGAAAGGTTAAGTGCACGAGACAATCAATACACAAGTTCAGCAATACTAACTTGTACGCATCCCAAGTTCATCGTAAGTTCGACAATATCTCTGTTCGACATAAGTTTAGCAAGTCATAACTACGACACAAGTTCATCAATATATAAGTTCGGCATTACTCGACATACTACATGTTCCATCAGTATATGGGTGTCCGAGTACAAGTGCATCATGTCATCCTAAAGAACTCCTATGATCTAGGAGTATATGTGTGGGGGGTACGACCCCGGATACCCACGGCAGGTCACATGGGCTATGCCTCCAGGGGCGGCCCAGCCCGCAAGGAGCCTTGCGGGGCACGATTCTGTTCGGCGACCCCCGCAAGGCACGGAGAGGATATCCTAAAGATGTTACGAGATTTGATAGGATATATACGATCCCATGTTTCTTGTAATCTGTTATTACTTTCTGGTTATCTCTCAGATCTAACCGACTTGTAACCTTGCCCCCCGGACCATATAAGGCGGGCAGGGACCCCCTACGAATTCACGGCAAATCATACGATAGCTAATGCAAATCAACAGACCACAGGAGTAAGGTATTACGTCGTACCGATGGCCTGAACCTGTATAACTCGTGTGTCTCTGTTGCCTTCTTGTTCTCGATTACACGCTCCTCTACCGATCAATCTACCATCGCGGGGTGCCCCTCGGTGGACTGCCGACGATATTCCATCGACAGTTGGCGCGCTAGGTAGGGGTGTGCGTGCTGTTTCCTTGTTGAACAAGATGGTTTTTTCCGCAGGCTCTTCGTCCCTCCCGCAGCCCGGCCAGATCTTCACGGTCGGATCCATCATGTGGGTCATCAATGCTGATGGAGTTGGAGAGCTTCTCGAGCCGGTGCAGATCGGCTCTGCACTGACCACCCTCGCACCCGCAACTGCAAATCCAATCTCGGAACCAATTCCGAGGTCGGCTCCATCAGCTACCCACCGCTCGCTTCCCTGCTACCAGAGGAGGCATGTCAACAACGACGATCTGATCGAATCTATCGATCAGGTCGGCCTGAAACTCGCCGATTGCCTCTCCATTGCTTTGAGTCGGCTCTGACACCCTTGTTCAAGACACCGAGCACCCTCCGATCCCGATCATCAGCGATCAATGCTCGGTAGACTCGAGGGCCGCCGCCCCGCCCTTGGGCTCACCAACACCGCAACTACATATCGGGGCGCCGAGGGGCAAATTCGCCCGACCAGCTTTCGCCGACCAATTTCCACCAACCGTCAACATGTTACACGCCGGCCGGGATCTCGGAGCATCCCTCCAAACTATCCTCGAGGAAAATCCGGACTCCGAATCTCAAGGATCCACCGAGCCCCTCGCCGAGACTTTCACCAAGCAACCTCCTCCCCTGCTTTTCCGGGGTGGCGCGATTTTCAACGTCGATCGACAATGAACGGGCGGCGATGACGAGAAATGCGCCGCCGCGTGAAAAAACAAGAACGCCAACCGCGCAAGCAACGGCGTGATAACGAATCGCGCCATCGCGATGGCCAAGGCCGCTTCGAGATAACCAGATCGATTCACAAGGAAGGCCCTTCATCGCAACCTCAACGAAGAATTCCTCGCGTTGGCGGCCACGACGCGTTTTCAAGACTCCGGCGCTAATTTGGCCGTGGCGCCAATGAACTTCGCTCACCTCCCGCGACGCCAGAGCTTCGCCAAGGTCGCCGCCATGCTTAAAGCGGCACCTTTGTCGAGTTAACAAGATCCGAGAAGTTCGAGACCTTCGTGCTCCTCACAAGCGTGATCCGCCGATCGATTGATCCTAGATCCAACCGCCGCCCAGATCAAAGCCGCTTCGCCGACCGGTCACCACCTCCCGGGGAGTTGAGGCCACAAAGACCGAAAGCATCATCGCCAAGACGACCAAGAGGTCGAACAGGGCGCCCGAAAGTGCACCTCGGCAATCTTTGGGGCGCTTACGACGGCGTGATCGATAACGACGTTTCGGGCGCCATGAAGATGAAGTACGATGTCGCCAGGAGTACGAGCAGGAATACGGCAACCCGGATGCAGCTCTGGAGCCGATCGTCGCCGGCAACACTGCCGATGTTGGTCCTGATAGCCCGGAAGGCCCCCCTGCATTCACCAGGGCACTCCGAACGCTCTAGTGGCCCCGTGGTTTCAAAATCACTGGTGTCGAGCCCTATGAAGGAAGGATGAACCCAACTCAGTGGCTGTAGGCTTACGCCACCGCCGTCCGAGCCACCGGGGGAGACACCAACGTCATGGCAAACTATCTCCCTATCATGCTCACACCAGCCGCCATGAGTTGGTTCACAAGCCTCGCCCCGGACTCCATCGGCTCTTGGGAAGATCTGAAGAGAATCTTCACTGACAACTACATGGCCACATGCAGGCGGCCAGGCACCAGGCACAACCTCAACCGCATCAACCAAATAGCCGACCAACTATCGAAGATAGGATCTTCTCGTAGGACCTCTTGACACCATCCATTAAGGAAGACAAGGAAGTTGTAGAAGTACCCCCTACCGAGCAGTTGGTGCTCACGATACCTTCACAGCTCGCCGATTGGAGGGAACAGTTCATCAAGTACCTCTCCAACGGCGAAGTACCCGCCGACAAAATCGAAACCGAACGACTAATTCGCCGAAGTAAGCACTACATGTTGGTAGGCGGTAGCCTGATGAGGAAAAGTGCCAACGAGGGGATACTGTAGAAATGCATCATCCAAGACAACGGTGTGAAGCTATTATCTGAAATTCACTATGGCTCCTGTGGCAATCATGCGGCTTCGAGAACACTGGTCGGCAAAGCTTTTCGAGCAGGTTTCTACTGACCCACGGCCATTACAGATGCAGAAGATCTCGTCCGGCGATATGAGGGATGTCAATTTTTCGCCAAGCAAATACATGTGCCGGCACAAGAATTACAAACCATTCCAGCTTCCTGGCCATTCGCATGCTGGGGACTGGATATGATCGGGCCTTTCAAACCTATGCTAGGAGGTTTCCGGTACGTGTACGTCGCCATCGATAAGTTCTCCAAATGGATCGAATACAAACCACTCGTCGCAGCTACTGCTAAAAAAGCAGTCGAGCTCTTTGAGGACATCATACACAGATTCGGTCTCCCGAATAGCATCATCACTGACCTTGGGACCTCTTTTTTGGGACTTCTACGAGGACAGGTGCATTTCTGTTAAATACGTTTCCGTCGCTCACCCTAGAGCTAACGGTCAGGTCGAGCGAGCTAACGGTATGATCCTCGACGCCCTCAAGAAAAGGCTCTATCAGAAAGAAGAGAAGCACCCGGGCAGATGGCTCAAAGAACTACCAGCCGTGGTCCAGGGATCTGCACACTCGGGCTAGTCGCGATGCATCGGCGTATCTCCATATTTTGTGGTCTACGGCTCAGAGGCCATACTTCCAGCGGATATTGCATTCCGATCACCCAGAGTAGAAAACTATGATGAAGACCAAGCCACAGCTGTTCGGACAGAAGACATTGATCGGGCCGAGGAAGAACATCTGATTACTTGCGTTCGCACAACCAAGTACCTCGAAGGTCTGCGGAGGTATTACAACCGTAACGTCAAAGGTCGTTCGTTCGCGATCGGCGACCTCGTCTTACATCGGAAACAAAAAATCGAAGGGCTTCACAAGTTGTCTTCACCATGGGAGGGCCCTTACATCGTAAAAGGTGTCACTCGACCAGGGTCTTATCGTTTATGTGACCTAGATGGACTCGATGTTCCCAACTCCTGGCACATAGAGCACCTTATACGTTTCTTCCCATGAAATAACATAGATATGTATTCTTTACTTTAATATTAATAAAGTTATGGTCTCCATAATTTGTCTACATTTTTTCCTTCATCATAAGCTTCAACTACCGTTAGCGAAATGTAAGCCACACCGTGATGGCCTCCAATACGCACGACTAATTCCTCCAAATCGCCGAGAACGATTCCTCCAAATCGCCGAGAACGATTCCTCCAAATCGCCGAGAACGATCCCTCCAAATCGCCGAGAACGATCCCTCCAAATCACCGAGAACGATCCCTCCAAATCGCCGAGAACGATCCCTCCAAATCGCCGAGAACGATTCCTCCAAATCACCGAGAACGATTCCTCCAAATCGCCGAGAACGATTCCTCCAAATCGCCGAGCACGATTCCTCCAAATAGCCGAGCATGATTCCTCCAAAACGCCGAGCACAATTTCTCCAAATTGCCGAGCACATTAACTCCCAATCACCGAACATGATTTTTTCCGAAAATTGTCCACCATGCTTCCTTCGGGACGCGTAGGTTTTTCCTACAAAAACAACGACGGTGTTGCACTTTCAATTTCCGCAGCATAGCCCGCCCATCGTCAAATAGCACACCTTTTTTCCTTCTGTTATCTATGGAAACGACCTAGTGCCCGACTACACCCTACACGTGCCTAGGGGCTCCGTCCTCTACGTTACGGTTGGTCGGCTACGGTTCCTTGGCCATGCCTGTTCATCCTACACGTGTCAGCGCCTCCGCCCTCAACGTTATGGACTATGGGCTAGTCAAGGCCTAGATTTCAGTTATGAATTAATCGCTCGAACGCCGCTTGAGCCATTTCCCTAGCCACGTTGTTCACGTTGGCTGCTGGGCAGAACGTTTTTTGGCAATAGCAATTCTGGAGGGCAACAAGGCTCTAGCAGCCTACCAACCGCACCATGAGCTCGGTGCTCGGCATGTTGGTCGGCAGGACACGGTATTATGACAATGCCTATTTCTCCAACATACGCATGGGCTCCACGTTATGCATTACGGATCACGACCTAACTAAGGCATTTAGTTCAATGAAAACTAAAAGATCAAACACATCTTATATTGGGAAAAAAAGCATCGGGTCCATAATACACAGATTCTTCTTAGCCAGGTAAATCATGTAATACAGGAGGTAACATCCGAGCAGCTCTTTAAGCTTCGCCAACAGCTTCGGTTTCGGCAAACAAGTCTATATCACCGACAAGCACTTTCGCCACATCCTCAACGTCATCCTCCAGCTGCTGGGTCTACGCGTCGCTCAGCCCATCGACAAACCCACCACCTATCGACTGGATGTCGACGGATGGATAATGGGACTGAACAACCGCAAGGGCATGAGTAGCGGCGGTCAAAACGGCGTCGCGGTTGAAGTTTTTGAAGTTTTCCCACGCCGCTTTGCATCTCTGCACGATAGTGTCTGGCCCTTGCTGCCTACCATCAGGACGGGGCGTCGGTTCAACGTCGATGCAGTCCAGCACTGGTTTTATTGCGGCAGTTATAGTGTTGAAGTGGTCCTTCTGGACTTTGGCCTCTTGCACCAGCACATCGAACTGTGCCTTGGTTTTATGTCGATAATCTACAAGAATTACAATGGTTCGTCAAGGCAAAAACAAAAAAAAAGAAAAAAAAGGAAAAGAATTACGGCGTCACTTCCGATCATGGGAATCCTACCTTTCAATTCTTCGGCCAGTTTGTCGGCTCGATTCGACTCCTTCGTTTTCTCTTGTCGGATTTGTTCGACGGTCTGGCGAAGCCGGTTGAGTTCTGCATCTTGTTCTGCCAGCACAAAAAGATAAGACAAAAAAACAACACGGCGACTTACTGCAAAGCACACTATGTGAAAAAGAATACCCGATTTTAGCTTGGATGCATCCTCCAACTGCTGGCGCTTCCGGTCGAGCTATTCAGTTTTACTATCGAGTTCTACGTTCTTCTTGCTCAACTACTCGGACATCTTCTTAAGTTCCTCGGATGCAATTGCCAGCTCCTCGGATGTCCTTTTCAGTTGCTCTGACGACGCCGTTAGTCGCTCGGACAGAATTCCATTTTGATGTTTAAGGTCCTGCGAATTCGACTCCGCAAGGTCCCGCTCCCGATGGGCCCTTTGAATACTTTTTTCTGAAAGACTTAAAGCCTCCCGGAGTATCTTATTTTCTTCGGCGAGGGGCTCCATCCTCTTTATCAATTGATGCCGTTGTTCAGCTGTCCGAGCTATCCCTGCGGGTTAACAGTGCAAAAGATAAACCTTGATCTTCCGACAACATTTATCGGTGTTATTGGCGTGGCACTCACCTCAATTTGAGCCATAACTCCGGCGACGGCGGATTTCAACCTCTTTATCTCTCTGGTGGTGTTTTCTTCTTCGACGACTACCACCTCTTCCCCGCGTTTCCAGAGAATCCGGACGGACTAGGGCTCAGGCGCGGTGCGCTCGATCTCCATGACCTCGTCCTCATCCGTCGTCGCTTGAGGCACCCTCGGGGGACTCCGTGGTCGGACCGCCGCTCCGACCACTCCTGGCGCCCCTGCGGGGGATGACGTTTGCTCCTCAGCAGTTGACAGGGTGGCGTCTGTAACCTCCGGCGCATCAACAGCAGTCGCAGTTTCCATTTCCACGGTAACGACCTTTTCGGTCGTAGCCGCGGTTGCGGTCGCCGACTCGCCCATCGTGTGCGCCAATGATTCACCATCGCCAGGGCTGCTAGGAGCGACGGCTGGCTCGTCCTCTGCTCGCCGAACACTCGGGGACTCCTGGACGGGGGCAGTCGTCATCTTTTCTTCTGAGGTCACGGGCCTTGGCGTCGCACTGTGTCATATCGGCTTCTTAGTAACAAGGTGAAATCAAAGAACAATATAATTACTCCAAGGCAAATATACTAACGGTTTGGTCTTCCGATTGATTTTCTTGAATCGGCGGTGCCTGCCTGACCCCCCAGGCGCGACTGCTTGGTCGACCTTGTGGGAGCACTCCTGCGCCTCCGCAGCGGGCTGCCGCTCTTCTTGGTGCTCGGCGGCCCCACCTTCCGTGCGTTGTTCGGGGGCTTCGGTACTTTGCAACGCCGGGGCGTCCACCGTTGCCAGACCATGACTTTCCCCTGCTCGATGCTTGGGAGCGACACTATCCGTCGGCGCCTCCGTCGTGTTCGGCGGAGGTGCTGACTGGTCTTCGTCATCGTCCGACCACTCTAGCACAGCAGTTCGTGGCGGCCGAACTGCTCGGTCCTCTCCAAGAGAGATGCCTCCTGGTTTGTGTGCATGAGAGCTGGCGGTTTTTCTCCTTTTTTGGGCCGGCTCGTCTACTACCGGTCTCTTCCCGCGGACCTTCTCTAACACTGGGGATGGACTATCCGACGAGGAGCTCGGCTCACCTTCTCCATGCTGCAGTGGCCGCCGAGGATCTACTCCTTTTGGCCAATCGGCTCTCGGCACGTTTGAAAAGTATATTGACCTATCCTACAAATGAATCTTTTCATAAGTGAGTCAGTACTATGCTCGGCAATTATTGCCTGATAGACATGAAGAGAAATGGTTACCTGAGGAGGCGGGTTGGTGCAGTTGAAAGCCTTCGTCCCTTTAGGCCAGCTGAATGAGACATTCGAAGAAAACAGATCCATGGCACGGTCCATCACTTCTTTCTTCGACAGGCGGTCCGTGCTTTCACGGGTACCGTCGTTGTCACCTTTATAGTCGAACGCCGGGTGGGCCCTCTCTTTGCAGGGTTGGATGCGCCGAACTATGAAACTAGCTGCAATCAGTTCACCCCTAAGCTCCAAGCCTTTACTCAATTCTAGAAGTTCCATTACCTGCTCCATTTCAGCGTTGTTGGGTCTCTCCGACCAGTTACTGTGGTTAACTGGGATGTAGTGGACGTCGCATCGAATCAACGGGTGACTCTGTTTGATATAGAACCATCTAGAGTTCCAACCTTTCAATGAGGTATTCAGCGGAACGTTGATATACTCGATGGCCATCCCATCCCTGAGCTGCAGGTACACGCCGCCGACCACCTTTGAACCACTGCCCCCTTCTTCTTCAGATAGAACAAGTGCCTGAAGAGGTTGAAGTGCGGCAGAACACCGAGAAATGCCTCGCAGAAATGGATGAAGATAGAAACATGCAGAATGGTGTTGGGGTGCAGATTACAGAGGCTAACCGCCCAAAACTCCATAAGATCCCTCAGAAAGGGGTGGACAGGAAACCCTAACCCTCGCCAGAAATAATCCTCAAATACTACAGCCTCGTCAGTATGTGGTGTCGGGAAGGGCTCACCGCTAGCTGGCCGCCATCCAGCAGTAAGACGGTCGGGGATAACGCCCGCCGCCACCATCTTATCGAGATCAGCCGTCGACGTCCTCGATGGCACCCACTCCTCGTCGCGGCTACCTCCGGTGGCCACTTTCTTTGGCTTTACGGCTCCTTTTTTTGGCGCCATCTCCTATGGTTTGGTCTAGGGTTAAAGGGGAATGCTCGCGATTGATGCGGAAGGTGAAGCACAGGGATTGCGAAGGTAGGAAGTAGGGTGGTTTGACGGAGGTAGGAGGTGATATGAGTGGCGGCGCAGTTATAAAGTAGTTCCCCCACTCTGCCTTAACTCTGAGGGTTTTTGGGAAACCGTTCCCGCGATCAGCGCTACATCGATTTCTCCAAAATGGTTTGATGGGCCGCAACTTGGGCTATCGCGTCACAGTAGCCCACGCCGCTGATTTACCACCGCCACTTTCTTCGAATTCTCTGCATTCTAATGAGGCTTAGTAACTGGTACTGAACGGCCGTTACTCCAAATTTCTCGCCGCAAATTGATTTATCCGATATCTACGCCAGAAACTCGGGGACTGGCTACCTGCTCGGACGGTTCACTACTTTCTGAGCCTGGCACCACGTGACTACGTCACCTACTATCATGCTCGGGGACTAAGTGGGCACACTTCACCTTGCGGTGAATGTGTCTGTTTTTCTGAAAGCCTCCGAGCATCCAAAGGATAAACCAGGTATCTTTACCATTGTTTTTGGATTCTAAGTGGGCACACTTCACTTTACCATGCAGGAATTTTTAATTTTGGACTTGAGCTCCTTACACCCTTATGACAAGCCGTGTTCGGAACACACTGCTCGGTGATATTTTACACTGCTCGGCAGTTGCTCACAACTGATCGGCTGCTCCTTATGGTGGTCGGACCACGATTTGGACAGCTCGGTCTTGGATCGCACCTGCTCGGAAAGTCTCAAGACGGCGTTGCGCAACGGGTACAAGGCGCTCGGGGACTAGCTGTGGGGGGTACGACCCCGGATACCCACGGCAGGTCACATGGGCTATGCCTCCAGGGGTGGCCCAGCCCACAAGAAGGAGCCTTGCGGGGCACGATTCTGTTCGGCGACCCCCGCAAGGCACGGAGAGGATATCCTAAAGATGTTACGAGATCTGATAGGATATATACGATCCCATGTTTCTTGTAATCTGTTATTACTTTCCGGTTATCTCTCAGATCTAACCGACTTGTAACCTTGCCCCCGGACCATATAAGGCGGACAGGGACCCCCTACGAATTCACAGTAAATCATACGATAGCTAATGCAAATCAATAGACCACAGGAGTAAGGTATTACGTTGTACCGATGGCCTGAACCTGTATAACTCGTGTGTCTCTGTTGCCTTCTTGTTCTCGATTACACGCTCCTCTACCGATCAATCTACCATCGCGGGGTGCCCCTCGGTGGACTGCCGACGATATTCCGTCGACAATATGGGTACCGCGGACGTCGCTGCCTCTTCGGACGTGAAGGCAGCACGTTAGGGGTGAACCCAACGTCGGTACGGTCTTGCTGGCGGTACTGCTGAGTGTAACTAGGACCCTACAATTACAATATAGGCATCGTTACTTACGGCCAATACGTTGAATGTCCCAGCGGTGCAGCTGGTGCATGCGTAGTCTAAGAGGTAGCAAGTCCTCCTGAAGCTCCGATAGGTGCTTGGCTCGGTGGTCCTTGTCGTAGTGCACCTCGAGAATGGGGTACTACGGTTGATGATCCCCATCCTGGTTCAAATTTCAAATGGATGTGTTAGAACAAACATTAAAAGTACTATAATATGATGGAACATTAGTGCACAAAAACAAAGTAAATGTAAAAGGAATAAACTATTATGTAAAATGAGAGAATAAACATATATCATAATTGGTACTAACATAGTAGTTTTAAATAGCATAGCAAATAATTAACATTAATATAATAAAATGTATGCTATATGCATCTGCTGCCCTTGTCTTCTATGCATGCTAGCCTTGTGACCAGGTTCTTTGCAAACGGAGCAAAGATTTCTGCCACGGGTCTCGTTGAAGTCTCTCCCTTCGTACATGTCTTCGTCGTACCCTCTCATAGCGTCCATGTCCCCCTTGAGTCGCTTCTTCTTCCTTCTACCCTTGCCTACCTTCATTAGATCCGGATGCGTCACGTAGTCATAACCATGATAAGGTGACCACTATGTTGGGTCAAGGTATGGCTCGAAGCTCCTCTCCCAAATACTAATGATGTTCGAACGGAAATACAAGGGTGACATATATGGTAGATCCTCAAAGTTATACCCACGAACCCTGCAAGCCATGATCATATGAGAACAAGGGGCATGAATGATCTGAGGGACATTGCAACCGCACTCTACTTTGTCAAGATCAACTCGGTAGTTTCGTCCACCATAACATTCGCCGTCCAAGCTTGTGCCACCCTTGCCCCGCACACTAAAGATATGGCGACGGGGTCCATATGGCTCGACGGTGTGCTGCTTGGTCAATTTCTCGGCCTCCTTCAAATGTTCTGCTTCGGCCTTTCCAAATCGCCCCTGCTCAGTTATATTCCTCTACGCAAGTTCCCACCACTTAACAAAATATTCGTTGCACTTATGAAAGGAGAACTCAACAATTTCAGACATAGGCAACGATCGAACTTTGGTGAATACATGGTTGAAAGACTCCAAGAGTTAGTGGTCATGATGCCATACCTAAAACCCCCCTCATCATATGCTAATGCCCACTTAGCCTTATGTTCCATCTGCGCCTCTAACCAGGCCTTGCCCACTTCATTTAGCATCTCGTCTAGTTCTCTCTTTGTCTCCTTGGACTGGTGCTCTGTATGTACACAACATAGAGCCTTTACCTTGTCATATACCTCCTTCTTTCTCTGACGCTGCCAGAAATTAGCAGCAAAGTGTCTCATCCACCATCTGTGAACTAGAGGCGGGAACCCATCTATATGCTCAGCTGCAGCATTTAGAAGCCTTGGATGACGGTCCGAGATCAAACATATAGTGCGAGATGGGCCAAGCACTTGTACGCGTAGAAGCCGCATGAACCATGACCACGATCCATTGTTCTCTCCCTCTACCAAAGCAAAAGCCATGGGTACTATCTGGTCCTTCGGATCAGCAGCAGCAGCCATCATCAAGGTGCCCCTGTACTTTCTGGTCAGGAAAGTGCCATCAACAAGTACGACTGGGCAATAAAACTAGAATGCATGTTCTATTTGCGCGAACGACCAGAACACACGATGCAAGACATGCCTCAACGAGTCCCAAAAATACATTCCTCCGGTGTCCACAAACCATTTCAAGCCAGTGTTGTAGTAATGCATTGCACATAAGATGCGGGGCACCCTATTGTATGCTTTCTCCCAACTACCCCAACGAATCGCCAGGGCAATTTGCTTATCACGCCAAGCCTTTCCATACTTCACATCATACTTAACGAATTCAGATATGGACTATTGTAATGAAGGCACCGAAATGTCATTATTATCATCAACGAGCCCCGGTATACGACGGGCAAGGTAACGTGCAGTGAGCTGCTAATGATTTTCCTTCCCCCTATTTGATAGGCAAGTATGGGGTTCGACCACTTTACTTATCCTACACTTGTCATCACTCTGTTTCTTTCATGCATTTAACCTCAACATACAACCGTTTTTGCATATCACGTGGTACCTCAACTCCTGGTACGAATGAGTGACGTTGTATGGCATATGGTGATACACAACATAGTCCTAAAGGAAGAGCTTCATCTCTGACATTGTATTGAATATCATCCCCTTACTAAGGATTTCTTTCTCATGGTCATACAATGATTTCCTACACATCTGAAAACCGGTGTCACAAAATGTCATATCCGTCATGCTAACATCCCTATAGTTCAGCACACCCCTGAAAGGTACGTTCATTGACCTTAGTTGCTCAAGCTCTGTTGCTGTGTAAGGTGGTGGTGGAACATACTGATGTGCTTCGCTAATTCTGCCCCATGAATCATAGGGGGTATCATCTGCTGGCAAATATGTGACTAGTCTACCCTGAGCCGGCATAGAATGCAAAACCTCAGTTGGTACTGGTAATGGCATACCATGAATAGGTACTGGCATGGCATCAACCGGTGTGGGCATAGCATGTCTACCTCCCTGGTCATCATCTGAATCGTCTGAATCACTGCTAACTACATCACCGATCCTGTCCTCCTCCTCCTCTTCCCATTCGAACTCGTTCACATCAAAGTCATTGCTTATACAACCTACTTGACTTGAATGAAACTGCTCCTGCATCAACTGACCATCCAAATCCATAGTATCCATAGTTGGTTCCACATGAACCCCACATTCTTGTTGACCATGCATCTTGTACCCATTCTCCACAACCACCTCAGCCATGGCCACATTGGAACCTTGGATTACCCTATTGTAGCAGGACCAGTGAGCATGGTCCCGCAAGGGCATCGGCACGTAGTGTGCCCTAGTCTTTCCACTATCAAACCTCTCCTTCAGTGTATAATCACCGCCAAACTTTCCATTCAAATGACCACAAAGATCGCTGAAGCTAGGAGGTTCATCAAACCATTCTAATTTTTCTTCCACATCCTCAAACATACCATCTTCTCTCCTAATACTTCCTTCGTAGAAAACTCTAACACAACAATCCATCTATAAAAGTATTTTAGAAACTTCATCAGGTCACCGAAATCGTCGTGCGTACTAACTAATCTAGTATTCATACCTATACTAAGAAAACTAACTCATCTAATATTAATACCTATAACAATAATTCTAACTAACTATAATAACTAGCTATACTAAATACACCAACTAATATTAGTACCTATACTAACAATACTAACTAACTGTATTAACCAACTATACTAACTTTACTAATTTCATTGACTAATTTTGAATCCTAACCCTAGCTAACAACAATTCTATTGAAGCAACAAATACACAAGAGGATTACCTCGACAAACCACAACGGGAATGGCCGGCCGACGGCAAGAGGATCACTCCAATCCACCTAAGGCGACGAGCTGGCCGACGGCGGGCTTCTTTTGCGTCCAAAGTTGGAGGAGGGTTAAGGACAAGGGGTGACAGGGGAGGAAGAGGATGGGGAGAGAGGGAGGCCGCACCACAGGGAAGCGGCGGCCGCGCCGACGACGTGGAGGGGTGGCGGCGCAGTGAGGACAGGGAGGGACTGAGAGAGGGAGACAAGGGAGAGAGGGACCCGACGGGCGAGGCGCGGCGGTGGGGGCTGGGCGGCGTGGAGGCAGCTGCTGTGCGGCGGCTGGGCAACGAGGAGTAAAATAGAGAGGGAGGAAAGGGACTAGGCTACGGGTCTCTATTTCGCTCTACCGTGCCCTGACGGGTGGCGCGCCACAGCCGCGCCCTGATCGTTGGCGCGGCAAGGCCTACCACGTCAGCGACCAGCAGGTCGGGACATTGCCACGTACGCACCCCTGCCGCACAGCCTTGGATGGCGCAGCAGCGTTGTTTCGCTGCGCCTGGAAATAGGCGCGGCCAAAAGTGTTACTTTTGAAGAAAAAAAACAAACAGTGTTAGAATAAAAAATTGTTTTAAAAAAGTGTTAAAAATAAAAAAAAATCCGTGGAAACCTTCCGGAGCCCACATAAATTTTTAGGCAAAGTTCTATAGTGTAGGTGGGGCTGAGACTTAAGATCGAGCAGCCGTCGGAGGTATATGTTGTTCAGTCCCTCTAAAATTTTTTCTGGATCCGCCGCTGAACTTAGGTATTACAAAAACAAATGTCTCAGATTGATGTCTAGCCAAGGCAGGATTTTCATGTGGTCGTCTGCATTTATCCAAACAACACCGTACTTAGCGCACAAGCCAATTGCCCGGTCCAACGAATTCCCAATAATCTCTCGCTTTTATTATTGAATTGAGTTCACGTACGGAGTATATGCTAGTACATGCATTGTACGTGAATCCATATACCCGAGACGAAGCATGCATGGACGTACGTTAATTTAGACTCTGTCACATGGACCCGTGCCGTTCGCGCGCAGAGAACGAAGGTGATCGCAGAGCGATCGCAACAGTTGGTGCCCCGCGCGGCCGCGAGGAGGTAGCCTCAGCCCTCGGTATCCGTCACCTCCAAGTCCCTAGTGAACAAGCATGAATTTGACGTGATCGAGAGTCACGCTCACAGCAGACACGATGACGTTGCCATCTTATCTACAGGCAGGAAGACGTCCACGTTCACGTAAATGAATCACGCCGCGTCTGTGATCACGACCAGTATTTTCCTCCCCCATCTGCATCGTAACTAAAACCGCCAGGCGCAATCTTAGTCAAACTCGTCAAACGAGCATCGATCTCTGCTGTGTTGCTCCTACCTAGCTACGGTAGGCGGTAGCTACCTCTCGGCAGTGACATGTTCTGCTTACTAGCTCAGCCTGGGCGTTCGGTTTTAACCGACCGTTCGGTTCGGTTTTTTTGGTTTTTCAAAATTTCGGTTTCCAGAAAATGACTCCCGATCGGTTTGCTAAAATTCCAAAAACCGACTAAATTCGGTTCGGTTTTTTAATTCGGTTTTTCGGTTAAAACCGAATAAACCGAATATAAGACAGGACTTAGAACTGACAACACAACACAGTACAAACTTGCACAACACAGTATATTATTTGAAGACTCAAGACTGTTACAAACTTAACAATTCAATGCTCAAATCAAATATTACAAATTTACAGTTCATTCTTGATAATAAACCACGGTACTCCATCAGTTTTCATAAACAACAGGAAAAAAAAACTGTTTCTCGGTATTTCGGTTCGGTATGGCATAGAAACCGAAACCGAACCGAACTACCGAACTTCACAGAACTAGAAACCGAAACCGAACCGAAAAACCGAACTACCGACTATTCGGTTCGGTTTCGGTTCGGTTCGGTTCGGTGTTCGGTTTTCGGTGAAAAACTGCCCAGGTTGATTACTAGCTAGTAGTTTCCACAGTTCACCACCGTTCCGGGCGTGCAAGAAGGTCTACCTTCGATCCGTATAGCAGTCTACTAGCTAGCTTGTTTTTGTAAATGCACATAATAGCATGTACATAATGTTAGTAATTAAAAACTAAAATTTTATGTTGTAAACTTTATTTCAGTACCTATGGTGTGTACACGGATAAGAATTGAACATAACTCAGGCCCTGTTTGGTTGAGCTGTGGGTACATGGGAGAAAGTCACGCATGGGTCGTGAGTTTGGAAAAAAGCTCATTGTAAATGTGAGTATAGAGAAAAGTGAAAGCTGTTTGGTTAAACAAGTATAAAATATACCTTTTATCTTTATCTCTCTTGAAACAACTATGGAAGAGCTTTTTATTCCACCAATTTGAAAAGCGAAAGCCAAAAGCCAAAAGCGGGTCAAACCAAATTTTCAAAAATGAACTACTGAAAAGCAATTGCTTACAAAAAGCACCTCTCAAAAAAAAAGCCTTTGGTTGAGCTTTTGGCTTTTGGGACCAAAAGCCAAAGCCAAAAGCCCAACCAAACAGGGCCTCAGTTGGTAGTGTGTACACGCATAAGAATTGAACATAACTCAGTTGGTATAGTGGAATCTGGTCGCTTGGATCTCTCACTTGACATTGCTCCCATTTATATTTATTTATTTTAGCTCGCATTTATGTTTATTTATTTATACACACTTCCTACATCTCAATCGACTGAGATTGAGAAGAGCGTTCAGGCGATGGCTCCTTCTTTCGTCAGGTTTAGAAGGGAGGCCTTGGGGAGGCAAGTAGGCACGACGGCGGTGGCCCGGTGGTGGTGGCTTGGCCGCCGGCGAGCTTGGCGGCAAGGGCGCTGCTGAGCGGGCGGGGCCGAACAACTGGATGGCAAGAGGGTGGGGGCGGCGGCAAAGAACTTTGGCGTTATGTTGTAATTAGCATGGCGGGGGCAGCAGACGGCAGCCCCGGTGGAGGCGGGCAAGAGGCGGGGGCGTTCGAGAATGGGCTGGAGGATGCGGGCAGCGTCCGGTAGACTCAGTGGTGCTGCCGCCAGGGCTGGAGGAAGCGGACGGGAGGCTAGGGTGTCCGAGAAAGGGCTGGAGGGGGCGGGTGTGAGGCGGGAGACTGGCTGGAAGACAACGGCATGAGTAGTCGCGGGGTCAACTAGGGCGCTGGATCAAGATCCAAATAGCTGAGATCGATCGCCTAAAAAAATGAAAAAAAAAATCAGGTACACGAAGGATAGCAGATCCCTTATTTTATATTAGTGTTAGATAACACATCCGTTGATAACTAGACTTCTATAATAGTTTGATAGTTTATCAATAGAGGGCCAAACACTAATATTTAATGGATTTCGTTAGATTTAGTCGGCTAGTTTCACTTCAAGCCTACTATACCAAATATTATTAATGGAGGACGTGACAAATGATCAGGAGCCGGCCATGCCATGTTGGCCATATACAGGTTTTACCTCTCAGAGCTGCTCATATATATATTATATCTCAACATATACGCGTTGTTCTATCTCTTGGCGTTGCTCGTATAGAGGTTCGGGTGTACGTGTGTGTTCATTGAGAAAATTATACCTTTATGTATACTATACATAATAAACATATGCGTTTTTGCTATGCATGGAAAAAAACCGTATTATTGGCGCCGTATGCATGTGTTAGTAGCCATTCATGAGAAAACTTTCGTTAATCCTGATCATATAGCCCCCACCACAAAGTATACGTGTTTTCTCCTCATTTTTTCTGGTTGCGATGATCAGTATGTGTCGCTTTCCATTTAGGTCCGCACAAAAAAAAGATAAATATAATAGCTCCAATAATAGAACTTAAAGTAAGGTTGCGGATTGGGGTGGGGAGAGATTATATATTCATATAAATAAAAAACCGAAATGGTTTTCATGATGCTGTCCCCAGGAGCAGACTGCTCGGTCCTTTTCCGTTTCCGTTCGGATCAGATAAGATCCTCTTGCTTAATTGGACTTGGCAAAGGGAAACTAGATAGGCAGCACTAATAGTGATGAAGTGTTACACGTGTAAAGTGAAGTAGTGAGAACACTATAGGAGATAATGTGTATGTCTCTCGCCTTCAGCATAGTTTATTTGATTTGGGATTATCGAGCCCTGATTGCACACCAATGATATCTCTCCCTCTTTGAGCAAATCCCTTCACCTTGGTCTCAGCAAACAAATCCCTTCACAACTCACACAAGAGAGAAGCTGGTGGTCTCTTGACACGGTCTCAAAAACGATGTACAGCTAATTGCTGATGCGTTGCTTATATGTTCAAATTAAACAAATATAATAGAGTTGTTTAAGATTGTGTACGAAATCTCTTGCTCCAAATAAAAATAAAAATAAAAGTAGTCATATACATATCACCTAGTTTTTTGGACTGAACCAGTAGAATGGTCGGGAAAGAGATATATGCGTGTTGTGCCCCCACCTCCGGCTACGTTCCATCAACATTTGATGTGATAAATTTCTAACTAGGATCATTAGCATATCTGATACTTTATTCGTGGCCGTGCAATTATTCAGCTGTTTTATAATGTAGGCGTACGTGTCCTTGGACCTGCTGGTGGATACAACGATACTCCCTCCGTTCTAAATTATAAGTCGCTTTAACATTTTTTTTCATCCATTTTGCTATATATCTAACATATTATTTATCTAGGTGCATAGCAAAATAGATGTATCAATAAAACCAAAGCGACTTATAATTTAGAACAGAGAGAGAATACATTTCTTATGATTCTGATGGGTTGGATTTGGACTTCTATTATTCCATTGATCTGTGTGGATGTATCTTGGATCCCCATTGAGCAATAGTATAAGAACGCAAAGAATTAACACGTGAACAATTTTCACTTTCAAGGAAGTTTGATCAAATTTATAGAAAAAAATGATTTTATTATATTAAATAAGTATCATTAGATTAATCATAAAATATATTTTAATATGAAACTTTTTTGAAACATGTGTGTTTATAGTATTTTTTTATAAACTTAGTTAAATCTATTTCTGTATACATGTCGGGTTCATAAACCTGGAGTCCCTCACGGACCGGCTTCCCAATAAAGGCTCGGCCCAAGCAGACGACGCACAACTCACGGGCCGGTCCATGAGTTCTAAGCAACAGGCCAGAAGGCGATTCAGTCACCGACCGGAAGGTCTGGCCGAGGAGGAGCGGTGGCCGTTTTCCGACTCCGGCCCACCGTTCCGACCGGAGCACTCGCTTCGGTCTCCAGCCCACCTCCGGACGGCCTCTCCGACCGGAAGGTCTGACCAAAGCACTACTTCCGACTCCGACCCCATGTCTCCGACCGGGGATGCGCCAAAACCCTGCACACTGCTCTTCTTCGACTGGCGCGATCAGAGCCGACTGGGACCAACCGACCGGGGACGCCCGCTCGGTAAGGACCAGAAAACGGACGGAGAAAGTAAGACAGTGCACACAAGTCAAACTGCAATGCCAGGGTCCGTACCCTGTACGTCTGCGGAAACAGTACTCTGCAACCTCCCTGGCATGGCATAGCCCAAGCAGTGTTGTAGGCGCCGATATTTTCCCATACAGTGTTGTGGGCGCAATTAACTCCCATACGGTAAGGCTCTCCCCACATGCCTCTGGGCATCGACAGTGTTGTGGGCGCCGGCATTTACCGTACCAAGCGAACATGATGAAATCCCTTGCATGCCTCCAGGTATCAACAGTGTGGCAGGCGCCGACGTCTGCCATACCCGAAGAAGACAACAACCTCTCACGTGCATCTGACATCCAACAGTGTTGTGGGCGCCTACCATCATCCTGTACCCGTCGGCGTGGGCAACAAGGCTCAGCAACAAACGTACTCCTTCCCTCTCACTTGTAAGGCCATCCCCTTCATCTATAAAAGGGGATGCGCTCTCTTCCAACAGACAGATTTCATCAGATCGATCAAGTTCACTAGTTCACAACCACAGAACCGCCAGGTTCAATCCTCAAGCACACGCTTGAACACTTAGCTCATAGCGGGGCTCCCGTCATTCTGAATCCTTCCGACCGAACCTCTTGTACCCCCATCTTTCTCCTTCTCGTTTGTAACCCCACTGCAAACTTCGAGCACCTAGGCTCAGGAATAAAGTCATCGACCAACTCAAACTGGACGTAGGGCACGTTGCCCGAACCAGTATAAACCCTGTGTCATTGAGTGCTAGGCCACCTCCAATCACAACGTACGGTAAAACTACAAATATTTACTTGTTGGTCACTTTCTACACCGACAGTTGGCGCCGTCCGTGGGGAAGACGTTGTACGTTCAACACTTTTTGGTCATCGTATGGCCCACTTTTCTGCCACCTTCGCCATGGCAGGCTCAAGCGATACGACTCACTTCAGCTCACTAGAGTTTCCCTCACTCCCACCGGTTGGGATGTGGATTCCACCCATCTTCGAGCTGTCCCAGGCCTTCCTCTTTGGAAGCCTGGGCTTTGTCGCCGACCGGCTCGGCGTACTACACCTCTGCGAGGAGACTCTCGTTCTGGCACCCATCGGAGGGGTGCCCTCCATCGGCTCCAGGACGCACGACGACTTCAACGACACGGCATCCGCGCTTCATTCCAAGCAAACTCTCTACTCAAACCCCATTGTGAGTAACATACATACTGTTATTTACTTGCTATTCTCTATCTTCCGTCGATTATCTGGAGGGACCCCGTTGTCCCCGCCACGACCACCATACGACTATTTCCCCTATGGCCTCACGTCTCTCGCAGACGTGTACGCCTGGGCGCTCCGAAGGATGTCGACGCCACCCCCTCTCACGTTCGAATTCGTGGAGATGGCGAGCTATGCTCCCACTTGTCTCCTCAACCTCATGGATGACGATGTTGAGAGTGATGGCTCCAGCATCGGTGACATGGCGCCTAGCCACCGCCTGTCCTGGGAGTGTGCTGTGGCAGATGCTCTAGGACAACCACCGGTGGTAACAGAGTCCTTGCAGACTCACACCCCTTCGGACCCTCGTGCGGAGACCCCCGATCTCACACGGGAGCACGACGAGGAGCTACGACAACAGCGGCTGATCTGACCACCAACTACGCCAGTACACTGCGCCCAGGGTCCAACACAACACCGTGGATAGGGGGAACGATCCCCCACAGTTCGCTTGGGCCAATCCGAACATCGTTGCGGCGGCAATGCTTCTACACGGCCTTCCCGAGCAGAACGACCCCTAGGAACAGGCGATCCACCGGAACCTCCGAGCACTAGTGGAGACCGCCACCGTTCAATAGGTGGAGAGCTCCGCATCGCGACACTGACTCGCGGCCTCTTTCCCCACCAGGGGAGTGGGGACGCACCAGATGAATCGCTCCACATGCTCACCGCTACAGCCACCAAGCGTGGCATAGGAGGCCGCATCTCCGCCTCGTGTTGACTTGGCGACCGCTCCGCACCAACCACCTGTACAAGAGCGGCTTGGGCCGAACCGAGACGCTCGCAACAGCGACCGGAGTCCCAGCCCGGATGGCCCAGGACCACGGGCCTTTGTCCAGTGTATCCAGTGAGCGCCACTCCCGCCGCACTCCAACGAAGGTTGAGGCAAAGGCAAGGCCAAGCACCAGGATCAGGACGAGGGCCCCTCCACACAGAAGGGGAAAAAGAACAGAAAAGATCACCGCCGACCGGCCAACTCCACGTTGGTCGCCACGGTTGATCACACGGGCAAGCAGCCCCAGCAGGACCTTCCAGACCACTTCCACGAGCTCATGGAGAGCCCGTGCACCAACCACGCCTACCCTGTCAAACACCTCTATAAGGACTACGAGCTCCTCAAGCGCCTTCTGCGACAGGCCGGCGGGCCGAAGGAAGAAAAAGGCGAAGAAGTAGCGGCCAAGAAAGGGGGCGTAGCGGACAAGGACCTAGGCGACTAAAGGTCGAGGTGATCCGACCAGACGCCTACCGACTGAAGGACGACATTCTCACCAACGCTTGGAACAGTTATGTCGTTTCTTCCCTTAAAATTCAGTCTTACCATTGTTTACTTAAACGTTTACTCCTATAAAAGCGCCCTGACTCGAACAATTTTTGGCCCGGGTCGCTCGGGGTTTCCACGAGGATGCACTACTATCTCTCTTTTTCGTTTACTATCATATGGTGAAACTCCTTCCTAGCCAAACAAAAGGGTTGTTCGTTCCTTTAAATTGCCTTACGTAGCTTTGCTTTAAAATATTCCGACCGATCACACCCCGCCTCTACCTACGGTTACGAGCAGCTGAGCCTCCCGGACCACGCCCGGGCTCCTAAGGTCGTAGCCTACAAGATGAACGGGCAAGTACGAAAAAGAAAGAATAAAAACATAATTATGCTAAGGTAAAACTAAGGAACGAAAGGAAGAAGCTTCCCCGAACGGAGTGACTCCATCACAAAAAACGAAACCGATTGTAGTCATTAAATACACAAGAACGTTTACACAGGGGCTCCCCCATGAACTTAAACTTTTAGCATCTACTAAACTACTTATACTTTACAAAGCTATTGGGGCGGCTCGGCGACATCTGCTGTCCGTACGACCGACGAAGGCCCGAGCTGCTCACTCCCCGGTGGGACCACATTCGGCTTGGCTGAAGGCGGGACGACGTCCACTTCTGACCCAGGCTCCATGCCATCCACAGGCTGGGCGATGTCCTCCCGACGCACGCTTTTGGCCATGTCTTCATGGTGGATATCCATCACCCACTGCGCAGAGACTTGCTCTGCCACCAACCTTGCGGCAGCAAGCTCTCCTCGAGCGATTGGATGTCCTCCGTGCTCAAGTCGTCGGCATACCCGCTGCAGATAGTGGCGAAGTCCAGGTTCGGGTGGTACGTCGCCACCGAGGTCAACACCCCCGACGCTCCATAGAACAGCCCGCTTGTGATAAGGGTCCGGACCTCATCCGGAACCTCCGCTAGCTGGACGGCGGGCGCGCTAGTACTTGGCGCCGACCCGAAGACCTCTGAGACGACAAGCTGGGCAACATTGTGGATCTGGTCAAGTTCCCCCTCGAGAGCACGTCGCTCATCAATAGACTTGGCCAGCGCCTCTGCATTCTAGCCAAAAGTCGCCTTGACCGTCTCCAGGTCCCGCTCCAATGACTTCATCTTTCCGCCCAGCTCTGGAAGAAGGGCGACAAGCTCAGAAACAGGCTAAAGGAAGAAACCGACACAACGAAAAATAGAAAAGGTACGCACCGAGGTGGAAGTTCTCAAGGGTGGAGAATTCCTCCGCCCGCCGGGCCACCTGCTCGTGCAACCGGACGCTCGCCTCCTCCGTCCCCATCACCTGGCCCCGAAGCGCGAGCACTTCCTGGTCTGCCTCCGACCGAGCCTTTCGCTTCAACTCCAGTGCCTTTCGTGCCGACTCTAGGGCGTTCCGCTCCGACACCAAGGCGCTCCGCTCCAACTCAAGGGTCTCCAGTGATTTTTGGAGCACCGCCTCGCTGTCCGCTAGGGATTTCGATAACCTCGCCTTGGTCTCCGCCTGGCGGCCCTTCACCGCCTCAAGCCCCTGCTCGACGGTGGTCGACCGCTCCGCTGCACGCTGCTCCTCCGCCCGCACCGCGGTCACCTCGGCCGCCCGATCCTAGGACTCGCGGCGAGCGGACTCCAGCTGATGCTCAAGCTCGGCCATCCAGGCACGCTCCATCCGTAGGAAACAAGACTTGCGGGATGACATCTCCTTCAGACCCTATAAAAACGAAAAGCAAGCATGCTGAGGCAACCAACAAGAGACTCAGAGGTTAAGGACAAATACAGGAAACTCACCTCCATGCCGAGCTGTAGGTCGACCTTGAATAACTGCTGGGCGGACTTAACCCGCTCCTGAGCGTCCTCGAGCTTCACCGATAGGTTGGCGAGTTCGGACTCCATGGCAAGTCCTTTCCCCCCAAGGATGTCCCAGAGCTGACACTCCTAGGAATCCCGAAGGACAAACCGCACCTTTGCTGGGTCCTCGGGGCAGGGCCACTCCAGGTCACCCTCCGGTAGCCCGCCGGAGGGCCCAACCTCCGACCGAACTACCGCCAGCTCCTGTGACGACACCGGTAGTTCCACCACATCATCTGCCTCATCATCGGATGAGATCTCCACCACCTCGATTACGTGGGCCACCGACGGGTGTTCCAACTCCGTCCCGGCCGCGTCTCCTCCCGGCGCCTTCAGCTCCGACCACGAGGGTGAGCTGTGCAGCCCTCTACCCGGCGAGGTAGGGAGCTCGGTCTCCCTCTCCTCTTCCACCGTAGCTGGTGGAGGAAGGGCCACGAGGGACACCACCAGTGAAGCCTCTGCCGTCACCACAAGGATCGCCACCAGCACCGTCGCCGCCGCTGCCACCGTACTGGCAACCGACCCCGGGGGCACCACCCCCAGAAGGGAAGGACTCACCGCCACCACCCTGTTCCCTCCACCGCTCGCCGTGGCGCGCTACATGGTGGGCCTCCAAACCTCCTGCATGGGAATTGGGCGATGCTCAACCCCACCACCGTCTGGCCGCTAACAAAAAGTAAAGGTCAGTCATACTTCAAAAAAGACTCAACAGCAAGATTGAAAAGAAACAAAGAAAAAACATACCAGGAGGCAAGCAGCATGACTCTGAAGCCAAGACCCGACGTCGATGGGCCCGCAGGACAAGGACCGCTCCCAGGCTGCGACCCAGGCCCCCTCACTTTTGTTGAGGGCGGAGTCGTCCCAACCGGCTCCTGCCCGGCCTGTGGGTAGCTGCGACCTTCGGCTCGGGGCACACCGACCGAAGCAGCAAGTGGGGCATCCTCCCATAGCGAGTCACGTGCTGGCACTAGTCCCGGTGAGGCACAGGTGCAAGCCCTCTCCTCTGACCGCCAGGCCTGCTCGGCCATGCCCGCAGCAAGCGGGGACGAGACTGGCGACGCCACCGAGGGGCGCGGTGACCACGTCCGCTTCGTCTCCCATTCGCCGACGGCGTCCGCACTCGCGGCATGCTTCCTCGTCACGGGAACATCAATGTGTCTCTCTGCCTCCTGCTCACCGCCAGCAGACATCGCCGCAGGGTCGCGACGCTCCACCGAGGTCACCACGACCTCTCAGTTTTCCTCCTCCTCGGAGAAAATCATGTCATCCACCTCTGTGGGATCCTCTGACTCGAGCTCTGACTCGACATCGCTCCTTCTTTCCCTGGCCTTCACGCGCCGCGTGACCTCCTTCTCTTTCTCATGCTTCCGCCGAGCCTCCTTAGCTTTCTTCTTCTTCCTGGCATCCGCTGCCTCCTTCTGGGCGGCCTGCCGAGCCGCGCCCTCCGGCCCCTTCGGGAGGTGCGGCCGAGACTTGCAAGCATCAAGTCCCTACAAAAATATGCGACTCAAAATAAAAAAAGCAGTAAAACAAAATAGGAAAAGAACACAGAGTAAGAAGAAGGGGGAATACCAGTCTGGACAGCACCGAAGCATTGAAAGGTCTGGGCTTTCCATCGACCTTCTCTTTGGGCTTCAGCTGCAGCACCCTGTCGAGGCGACTCCAAACCTCGTCATCCGGCAGCTCCTCCAGCGACACGCGATTAGGGTCCGACAGGCCGTCGTACCTCCACATCGGCTGCGCCCTCCCCGCCAACGGAGCAACCCGGTGGCGGTAGAGGGTGTGGAACACCCGCACCCCGTCAAAAGCTGCGCCGCACGAGCTTCTGGAGCTCCTTCCCAATGATCCCCACCTTCTTCTTCTCCAGACAGGAAGGGCCCCACGACCAACTATCCCGCTTCTCCGGCCTCCTGCCGGTGAACACCGGGAACGGTGCCTCCACCGGGTTCCTAATATAAAACCACTCCCCATGCCACCCCTGGTTGGAGTCGTAGGGGATGTACGTGGGATATGAGCCTCCCACGCTTGGTTTTCTCTGCAGGGCAAAGCCCCCCACCGACACGACCTCGGACGGATTCCCCACCGGCAAAGCTCGCCTAGAGAACAGCCGCCGGAAGAAGTCCACGTGTGGCTCCATCTCAAGGAAGGCCTCGTAGACGGTGAAGGACTTCAGCACCGACTCCCTCATAGTGGACGACCTCCAGTCCGACATTTCGCTCTAGGATCGCGAAAGGATTTGTGAGTTTTCTCTTCTCCCTCGCTCTCTCCCTTTTCATTCTCCCTTTTCTTTCCTAGAAACCGCCACGGCTCTCAAGAACGCTCTCGGCAAGAAGGAAAATGAGAGGAGGCAACAGATGAGGAATAGGCGAAGGAACAGGGCAAAAACCTTCTCCCTTCTCCTACTTAAGGAAAAGGGCGCAACAGTTGGGGAAGGCGCACTGATCGGGAAAGTCGAAACGACGGAGCGAAAAATCCTCTCCCTTTCTCATTCAATGCAGATCGGATGCGATGGGATGCACCCTGATCGATGAGACGCGCCGTGCCAGACAAAACAACGCCTGATCAGACGGGACATGGCCTAGGTGTGGCCCACCACTACCGCACACCGGGCGCAAGAACCAAAGCGCCACCGCACACAGGCAGCTCTCCGTATCCCTAGGTGGGACTTGGAAAAACCCGAAATGGGATCTTCACCAGGAGAGACCGCCGGGCTTCCTAAGTTGATCGAACGGCTCAGGAAAAGTACCGAGAGATAGGTAAGGAGCAAAGGGACGCCCCATGTAGGCAATGCCGACTCCATCACGAACGACGAGCACGGGTCTCGATCGGACATTTCTGACTAGAGCTCTTCAAACCCCATCACTCGAGTCATCAAGGTAACACTACCGACCCCTGTAATTTCTTTATAATCATTTCATACATCCATACACGCATTCATTCCATACGCCCGTGCCCCCCGGACGATTCGGGCCTTGAACCGCCCGGGGGCTCGGGAACTAAACATCGCACATGCAGCGAAATGCATCACAACGCTCTGTGTTGCGTCACGAAGCGGCAATTGCCTCATTCAACATGAGCAACGACCGACCGGGGTTCGAAGGCCAGCCCATGAAGGGCTCGAGGTCGCCCCATGTCAAACAGAGCCAGGGGAGAAAACACAGATGAGCCCCGTGCGACCCTCGCCCAGCCTGCCCCAAAGCAGACAGGGTCATCTCAACCTTCTCGTTCGATCCTAAACCTCTGCCAAGCCCACAGAATCTCCATCAAGGGGAGACCGTTAGGCCACCCGGGTCGGTCTCCGGAACGACCCAGGCATCTGTCGGGTTGCAGGTAAAGGAGCAGTGGAATGTTACAAGAGAGCTAGGCCGACCCTATCATGAATGACGGACCCGGATTCCACTCGATCATACCCGTTAGCGAACTCACCGAGCGCATCACTCAAGCCCGAGCGATCGAGGCAAGCGACAAAGCTCAGCCCCTCCGGTTGTGAGAAATCGAGGACAGGGTAACACACACAACTCAAACCGACCCCTACCAAAGCCCAACGGGGCTCGGGGGCTCAAGACACTCAAAACACCTGGGTCTACGACCTCGAACTCACCCTATCCATCGGCTATGCTTCGACTGCACACCAAACGCCTAGGTCTGCGACCCCGAACTTGCCCCATCCATCGGCTACGCTTCGACTGCACACCAAACGCCTGGGTCTACGACCCTGAACTCGCCCCATCCATCGGCTACGCTTCGACTGCGCACCAAACATCTGGGTCTACGACCCCGAACTCGCCCCATCCATCGGCTACGCTTCGACTACACACCAAACGCCTGGGTCTGCGACCCCGAACTCGCCCCATCCATCGGCTACGCTTCGACTGCACACCAAACGCCAGGGTCTGCGACCCCGAAATCGCCCCATCAGGATCCACGAACTCCGGCTCGCCCGATCCCTAAACTAACGAACTGACTGCCTCGGCTGCGCGGGCTGCACCAAGGTCAGGATCCACGACTTCGACTCGCCCGATCCCATGGTGCGCACTGACGCTAGGACCCGCGAGATCTGTCTCGTCCGATCCCTAAAAACTAACTACCTCGCCCGATCGCACGGTGCGCACCGACGCCAGGACCCACGAGCTCCGTCTCATCCGATCCCTAAAACTAACTGCCTCGCCCGATCCCATGGCGCGCACCGACGCCAGGATGCGTGAGCTCCGTCTCACCCGATCCCTAAAACTAAACCGCCTCGGCTGCACAACGATGCCTTGGTTGACGACTCTATCTCGACTAAAAACACGCACACACGCCCGCTAACAAACACCCCCAGACGATTCTGCCCGAATCGCCCGGGGGCTCGGGGGCTACACCCGCGGGTGCGCTCGCGCGCACCTACTAACAAAATAAAAACCTCCCCCGCAGGCAACACAAAAAACTCCTCAGATAATTCTACCCGAATTGCCTGGGGGCTCAGGGGCTACACCCTCGGATGCGCTCGCGCGCACCCGCCGTCAAGACAAAAATTCCCCAAACGATTCTACCCGAATCGCCCAGAGGCTCGGGGGCTCCTGTTGGGTTCATAAACCCATGGTCCCTCAAGGACCGACTTCTCGACAAAGGCTCGGCCCAAGCAGACGACGCGCAACTCATGAGCTGGCCCATGAGTTCTAAGCAACAGGCCAGAAGGGCGATCAAATCACCGGCCGGAAGGTCTGGCCGAGGAGGAGCGGCGCCCGTTTTTTGACTCCGGCCCACCATTCCTACCGGAGCACTTGCTTCGGTCTCCAGCCCGCCTTCGGACAGCCTCTCCGACCGGAAGGCCTGGCCAAAGCACTACTTCCGACTCCGACCCCACGTCTCCGACCGGGAATGTGCCAAAACACTGCTCACTGCTCTTCTCCGACTGGCGCGATCAGAGCCGACTAGGACCAAACGACCGGGGACGCCCGCTCGGTAAGGACCAGGAAACAGACGGAGAAAGTAAGGCAGGGCGCACAAGTCAAACCGCAATGCTAGGGTCTGTACCCTGTACGCCTGCGGAAATAGTACTCTGCAACCTCCCTGGCATGGCAGAGCCCAAGCAGTGTTGTAGGCGCCAACATTTTCCCCTACAGTGCTGTGGGCGCCATTAACTCCCATATGGTAAGGCTCCCCCACATGCCTCTGGGCATCGACAGTGTTGTGGGCGCCGGTATTTACCGTACCAAGCGAACATGGTAAAACCCCTTGCATGCCTCCAGGTATCAATAGTGTGGCAGACGCCGACGTCTGCCATACCCAAAGAAGACAACAACCTCCCACGTGCATCTGACATCCAACAGTGTTGTGGGCGCCTACCATCATCATGTACCCGTCGGCGTGGGCAACAAGGCTCAGCAGCAAACGTACTTCTTCCCTCTCACTTGTAAGGCCGTCCCCTTCATCTATAAAAGGGGATGCGCTCTCTTCCAACAGACAGATTTCATCAGATCGATCAAGTTCACTAGTTCACAACCACATAACCGCCAGGTTCGAACCTCAAGCACACGCTTGAACACTTAGCTTATAGTGGGGCTCCCGTCACTCTCGGTCCTTTCGACCGGAGTCCGACCTGACCTCTTGTACCCCCATCTTTTCCCTTCTCGTTTGTAACCCCACTGCAAACTTCGAGCACCTAGGCTCAGGAATAAAGTCACCGACCGACTCAAACTGGACGTAGGGCACGTTGTCTGAACCAGTATAAATCCTGTGTCATTTAGTGCTAGGCCACCTCCGATCACAACGTACGGCAAAACTACAAATATTTATTTGTTGGTCACTTTCTGCACCGACAATACCTAATACTTACCTCCATTGTAGTCCCTCCATCCAAAAGACTTCTTTATAGCATTCAAATTTTGTCCAAAAATAGTTATCATTCTCACTTCATAATACATCTTTCTCTTCTTTCAATACACCTTTTTCTTTTCCAATACATTTCCATCTCTATTTTTAGGGGTATTAAGGTCTTTTACCTTGAGCAGGTATCTGTGATAGATTCTAAAATGTCTACTATTATGAGTAGAGGGATTTTTTTTTGCAAAAGATTTTTAGATACTTCAAGTTTTCATATATATGATTCTTCGTTGAACGTATTTCATTAGTGTTATATACTTTAGAGTATTTAAGATTGTTTATAAGAAGAAAAAAATGGATAGTCAATTTTGCTACAATGAAAAGTTGGTCCCGCTCAAAAAACAATGAAAAGTTGGTGACAAGTAAAAGAAAATGGAGGGGAGGGAAGTATCAAAGAGTGAAAAATTTTTCCTCTGGATTTTGGTCCATCGTACTCACTGTTTTAGTCCGTGTGTTCTTTTACTCTATAGAGCACCAGAGTACTAGTTTTTTTTTTAGGGAACCAGTGTACTAGTTGGTTTATTTAAGAGTAGCAGTATGTTTTCTCAGAAAAAAAACAGTAGCAATATGTGATGAATTGTATTAGAATCCTAATTGGTTTATTGTTTTGTTCATGACCCTAACTCATCAACCATGTTCATATAAGCTAGAAGAGCGCACATCTAATAACCATTGCATAGAGTCTGATTTCAAAACATATTAAAACAAATGACATTATATGTAAATTCCATTGTAACAAATGGACATATTTGTTAGTTTAAGAAAATTTTAATTTAGTGTAGAATTGCACTCTTTTGGAACGGATGAGTATCGCTTTCCTACCGCTGATCTTTTATGTCCATAATAATGATGGGTACAGGGTACGTAGTACACCTACATTTCTTACTCATACAGTACATACAATGGGCTGGGCTTGAATGTTGAATCCCCGACCTACTATACTACACTCCAGAAGGCTAGCTGTTCTCGTCAGATACGTTGGACCCTTTGAAATGGATGAAATTTGTAGGAATCACACAAAAATTCAGTTTATTTCAAATAAAACGTTAAAAGAAACGCACTCCAGAGGCCGTCATGTGAATTATCTCCCGAGCTGAATAACCACATGCTGCACAGTCCAGACAGTTAATCGATCGAATTATTAGAGCTACCGTTAAACTAGCTAGAAAGAGTAAATCAGCAAAGCGTTAAGCAATACTACAAGGTGTGCACTCCGTCCATCATCATTACCTTGGTCTGCGTGATTGCGTTCGGTTATCGTAGGTGCACGTGACGTGGACGAGACCGTCGCCGGCGCCTGGCGGTGATGACGACGGCCGAGTAGGAGAACTCCATGGACGTACAACTTGACGTCGTCCATGCGTGACGACCCTCCACATGAGTCGTCGTCGTCGTCGGAGACGGACAGCTTGAACTGCTCCTTGGAGCCGGCGTTGTACGCCAGCACGAGCCTGTCGTCGCACGTCCTTTCCCCATCGCTGCCGGAGTTGGGCTTGCATTTGGGGGCCGCTGTCCGTGGACTCGGCCATGTAGACCTTGCCGAGGCCGGCGGTGAAGCAGTGCATGACACGCGCAGGGTGGCGGCGGCGGTGCTCCTGGTGGCGTATGCGAAGTGCTAGGTCACGCGCGCCCTCCGGCCTGCGCCACGTCCTTCACGTACATCGGCCCGACGCCCGTGCTGCCGTCATGACTGATAGACCACCCATAGTCGACTCCTTGTCATCTGCCAAAGAGAAACGGTGAAAAAGGCCATGTTGGGCTTTCTTGCGTAGCAAGGTCTTAGACCAAAGCTAGGGGCGCATTTCGGCCCGCGAGCTGAGTCGTGCGTCCCGTTCATGGCAGACAAGAGGCCTAGCTAGGCGAACGAGCGGAGACAACGCGATTGTTGCTGGGAAGGCCGAGCAGCGCTGAACTAAGGCCCAATAGCACATCAGCCAAGTAGCCCAGTAGCCCATCATCTCAAATCTCCAATCTCGGAAACTTCCACTTCCAGTCGGCCTTATCATCTCCATGATCGAGACCGTGACTCAGACTCCGGCTCTCTGGTCCACCCTCATCTCTCGATTCGCACCGCCGCACTGTAGGTCATAGCAGTAGCCCGTCGCTGCCCATAGTAGCTGTCGGCTATCGCTACCTGCCTAGTTCTGGTTGGCCGCGCGGTCGTGTCGCCCTGTGAAAGATTAGGTCTTATTTATTTGGGTTATGATAATCAATGACAGCACATGTGGAGTAACCTTTCTATTTGAGTGTGCGAAGAAAAGTTGGTTTTGTTCAGAATATAAAATGGATATTGACATGGATTTAATTGTTAGCATATTGGAATGCTCAAATCAAATAGAGCAGGCAAGTGAAGACCTAAGCAAGACTTGGCTAGAATGGACCGTGTGCAATGCAAGGCAAGCTAGTGGGCTTGGCACCGATGGACCGAGACAATGGTAAAGAGCAAGTCAAGAGACTTTGGATCGATGGACCGCACGTGGCGGAGAAGCTTGAACAAGCCTTGGTGCTGAAGGACCGAGGCAACGGTGAATAGCAAATAAGGCTAAGGTTGATGGACTAGAAGTCTATATGATGGTTTGAGTGATCCACATTATCTATAAAAGATCAAGCCAAAGATATATTGATCATATCAAGTGACTTGGTGAATTCGTCAGAAAATGGTTTTCCTTGCGAGCACCAATTTGAGTGAAATTGGATAAGCAAGGTGAAGGTATGAAACATAGGATGTTTCATTTTGTTGGGCATAAGGTGTTGTAGAGAAGATTTAAATGGTCGGGTTTAGGATAGATAGCTGTATTATTAAGAGGGGCAAGTACATTTGCATGTCGGTTATTTAGTGCCAATTGTGAGGTCCTAATCACGTTGATATTAGAGCCAAGTGGTGATCCTAAACGAGTTAAAAAAACCTTTGCAAGAGGATTTGAAAATCCAAACTTGTGCTCTATGTGGTGGTTGTCTTGTGAGACAAGCATTTGGAGTTAGCGCTTTGTCAAAGGTTTGAAAAAAATTGTTTTAATCAGAGGTCTTTGGGCGCTTTTGGGATGCTGTTTGTGGGATGCCTTACCCTGACGGTGGGACCGCCACCATGGCCGGTGGACCACCAGGGGGCGTCCAGCCCAGCAGTGCGCGCGAAAGAAAGTTTGCACTGTTCCGTGGCTGACCCTTTGTCAACCTCCTGGCGGTGGGACCGCGGTGAGTGGCGGTGGGACCACCAGGTCAGTTGACCATTGGCCCTTAGCCATTTGAAAGAGCCATTGGGATGCTTGTGCGCTGCCACGTGGGCACCTAGCGATGGGACCACCAGGGCTGGTGGTGGGACCTCCAACTACGCAGAGAGCCTAGTAAGCTCAAAACGGCTAGTTGGTTGCTGTCCTCTATAAATAGAGGGGTGTCCGGTTGTGGAGTCTCTCTTGGCACTTTGGGAAGTTGATATACTTCAAGAGAGCTTCTCCTCACCTCTCCTACTCATATGCTTCATGTGAGACAAGTTTAGTGAGTTGGAGATTGATCCTAGTGCGATTAATTGAGTGACTAATTGAGTGGCATTAGATGGTGATTTGCAAGTGTGGTTGCTTATTACTCTTGGAGCTTGCCGGTACCTAGACGACTTGGTGATTTTGTCTCCTTGAAGCACGCAAGAAGATTGTGCAGTGCTCCGAAGTTGGCTGTGTGAGGGGCTATTGAGCTCATCCCCGTCGGAGAAAGGCAAAGAGCATCTCTAATAGAATTGAGGCTTGTGTGAGTGTCTAGGTGATTTGGCCAGCTCAAAGCTTAGTGATCACGTGGAGCCTACCTAGTGAGGTAGTCCAAAGCTTGCGGGTTTAGAACTAACAAGAGGAGCGACAATACTAGAACTTGCCTCAATGTGGACTAAGTGACCGGCAAGTCACTGAACCACGGGAAAACATCATGTATCATCCTCTACATTGTGGTTTGCATACAAGTTTACTTCATTGCAATATATTGTACTTGTGTTGTTGAGCTAGTGCTTAGTGTTTAACGCTTTATCACTAGTATGCGAGGAGTTCCCGTGCGCTTACTCTTGTACAGTTGCTTAGATTGTTTGATCTTGCCAACTAGAATTGTTTATGAGAGCTCTCTAGCTCGGTACCCTTAGTTGTTCTTTAGCTCCAACTCTTGCAATGGTGCTAGCAAATTTAGATAGAGGGTGTATTCGAGGCTAGATCGTCAGTTCACTTCCGTATTCAAATTGGCTAGCTCTCATGATTAAATTTTAGAAATGACTATTCACCTCCTCTAGTCGACCATCTCGATCTTTCACCCTGGCACCACGGGCACCACCCATTGTAGGCCTGTAGCCGGGCCGCCACCACCCGTTGCCGCAGCTTTTAGGCCCTAGCTGGCCACCCGTTGCCGCAGCTCCTAGACCCTAGCTACTTGTACCTGTAGATTGTACTCTAGTTGCGGTAATCTATACTAGCTAATTGGTGGTTTTATGGATTAATTTTTTACTTAGTACATTGAACTAATTGATGGTTTGATGTTTTGATTTTGTAGTTAGGACAATGAGAGTGGTGATGGTGATGGAGCACAAGTCGATATTCATGAAAAGATCGAGCTGGCCCAAGCGAAAAGCATTATCAGCAGCAGAATTGTTGTCTTAAGTGGATGGAACCTTTACTATCTACAACAGCCAATCAATGCAAGTGGCTCAGACACAATTTTCGTAACCTACAATTTCTGGGCGTATAACTTGTTTTCTCTTCTATCAAATGCGGCTATCTACGACTTTGGTGATAGCCGCTCTTGGCTTCGTTTCGTCTCTTTGTTTGCTGTCATACGCTTAGAGTATCTTGTGTTTATAGTTCACTGCTCTTATCCCCCATCGTGTGGTCCGTGGCGAACTCTTCTGAGTGATGAGAGTGCATACCTATTCCATACGACCTCGATCAGCAGTACAGGAGTACAGGAAGGAGCAGGGACAGACATATGGTAAGTTAAAAATTAATTCTTATGATTTGATTGTTAGTTTTCTTTGTTATTAGGCATTCTAATTACATTTAGAAAAAAGTTAATTCCATTCAAACATTGCTATTTTGATGCTCTGTTAGCTATTTTGATGCTCTACCGAACATGAGAGAGGTAGGAGTGGAGAGTAAGAGAGGAGAGAGCAAAATAAGTGAGAGGCATGAGTCCTTCCCCACCTCTCCTCTCCTTTCTATAGGGAAGGTGGGAGGGGATGTTTTTCTTATTTTCACTGGTGGGGTTTGTATTTACAAAAGAGCTTCTAGGGGCTTCAAATGGGTCCTAAACATTATATCACAAACCTTTGGCTATGTTATTGGGTGCTAAACACAGTAATGGGGGTAACAACATATATAATATACACCCCCAACAACTTGTAAGAGATGTGCATATAGGATCTACTTGTGATGTACATATATATCTTGAGGAGTGCTAGAAACAGGGGAAAATCTGTCAAAATTTGAGGTTAAAATGGACTTGAGATAAATCACTTAGGATGTGTTTGGTTTAAAAACAAGAGTGAAAGGGATACGTCCATCTATGGATTCCAATCTATTAACTATGTGTTAGCAAAACTTTTAAAATTTGTGAAAATCATTGCATTATTTGTGTTTCTTATTCACATCTCAATATCCAAAAAGTTTAGGACGTTGCATATATTGAAATAGATGCATGGTTCCTATACAACACAATGCACGAACATATATTCATGTTACTCCCTCCATTCTAAATTATAAAATATTTTGATTTTTCTAGAAATACATTTGCTTTTACTATAAATTTAGAAAAGCCAAAATATTTTATAATTGTATAAGGAGTAATAAATTATATAGAAAATTATAATGATCCGTGATACAAATGGGTCCAGTAGATAGGGTATATTCTAGATAGGAAAAAAATCATCCTCAGACGAACCACAGGTGACCATGTGAACATGGCTCAAGGATAGAGATGCAAGTGGATTGGCCTACGAATCCACATATAACCTTAATCTTGTGGGTTCTTGGTGGTAATCCACAAAATCCATATTGATTCTATATCTATATCTATATGTATTTGATAATATTTAAATTAAATAGGCAAAATATCTACTCGGATAGTAAAGAGTTTCTTCCGTTCGGTCTTACTCTCGTATATGATTTGACTCATGCAAATTATAACAACTCGCGTCTAGCGACAATCGATAAGGAGTTCGATTTCAAGACGTATTGAATCACGCTCTTAGTATCTTGTATGTGATCTGGACTCATATAGCCTGTATTTATACGAGTTAAAACAACTTGTTTCTAGCAATGATACGGAGTCGTATTCTTATATGTATTATTAGGTTCCGTGTAACCTATGAACACGTTTGCTAGATAGGCCATGTTCGTTTCTCTTATAATCTATTTTTTCAGCTTATTTTTTTAGCCGGAACAACAAATCAGCCGGAACAGTATTTCGGTTTGTTTTTTTACGAAGTGAACGGGGCCTGTATCTGCAGGTTCGCGGGCCTACATCTTGCATCCCAACTTGGAGTCCGGACGTACTGTCCTGTGTGCGCTAACTCTGCCTCGTCGTCGCTCCTACCCGGCACACGGTAGCTCCTCGCACCGACGGAGTTATATACACCGGAAAGAGCGTGAATCTTGTCCCACAACCTACCTCCAGAGCAGGAATCCATCAGATCATATCATCTGGTAACTGGTAAGCAGTTGGCAATCTCCGCGGGGGGTGCGTAGATCTCTTTTGTCGATTCTTGAACTTGGATCATGTATAGATGCGCTCCTCCTCACAAGCACAAGGGCTAATCTTCTTTTTGTATATATGTAGCTGCGTGCAGAGGCCTGTCACGATCCATTGTCTGGGATACACACTGCCAGTGCCAGGAGTCCACGGTCCACCGTGGGGGCGCCGGTCGACGATCGCCACCCAGAGGCGAGAGTAGTCACGGGACACGCCGAGCTAAATTGCTCAGATCCGTAAGTTCAATCACAAACTTTTTTGCCCATTATAATTAGATTAGAAAAATTGGATATCTGAATCAGATCTAGAACTGAATACACCACCTAGAATGACACGGTTTCCCAGATGTATTGTAGCCCGACGAAGTGTGTATAGATGGAGTATATCATCATATTAGACCATCTAAGGAACTATGTACGACAAATATGTATATATACTTAGAGTATATGGTTATACTTATTTTATATGCTACTATCATAGTATTATATAATATATTAAAAATATGTGCCCTTTTGATTTTTTTTTCACATAGTAAAGATCTGAAGTATCTTAATATTAGTATGTCAACATACTCAAACTAATAAATGATTATGTACATATACGCAACGTGATTTATTAATTATGAAAGTAACTACTCCCGGGAGTATATAAAATACATTATATATATATATATACACCAAAATTTAGAAAGAAAAACGCGAGAACTCGAAGCTTATAGGATTGTGTCATCAAGGAATCGATTAAGAGAATCGATATTAGCTGATTTAGATGTAATGTCAGAATCGGTTATTTTATGAATGACGTCAGCAGATGGCGTCAATGAGCTATACTTGAGTGGCGCCAGGGAGACGTGTCTGAAAAGATCAAGATGCCCAAGAGAGGGATGAATTGGGTTAATTCTAAATTTTTTGCAATAATTAAATCATACGGTTAGTCCACTTCACCCCTTGTGCCTAGAAAGTGTTTCTAATATTCTACCGCACAAAAAGTCTTGCAACCTAAGTTCCAATCCTACTCTAGCATGACAATTCTATGAATGTAAAGACAAGAATTGAATTGTTCAAAGTAAATGCTCAAAGTAAAGAGAGAAGGAGGAACACGGCGATGTTTTGCCGAGGTATCAGAGAGTCGTCACTCCCCACTAATCCTCGTTGGAGCATCCGCGCAAGGGTGTAGCTCTCCCTTGATCCGCGCAAGGATCAAATGCTCTCTACGGGTTGATTCTTTTACACTTCGTCGCGGTGAATCACCTACAACCGCTCACAACTTGAGTTAGGTCATCCACAAGGTTCGTCGGATGATCACCAAGCTCCCAATCATCACCAAGCCGTCTAGGTGATGGCGATCACCAAGAGTAACAAGCACGAACTCTCACTTGACCACGATAAGCCTAATGAGAAGGGTGGATGCACACTTTGCTACTCTTGCTTTTACTAATGAGGGCTCTCTCTTGGATTCTCAAATCTCAATCACCTTACTAGGACCTTGCTCTTCTTGGCACTCTCAAGGGTGTTTCTCAGCTGTTGGAATGAGCAAAAGTACCCCCTCACACGAATGGAGGAAGTATTTATACACCCCGTTAAAAACGAACCGTTATATGCCACTGCGGGGTGACCGGACGCTCTGGTCAAGTTGATCGGACGCTCCGGTCAGTTCATCCCGAAACTGAGCAGTTAAGTGGTGACCGGACGCGTGTGGTCGTGAAAACCGCTCTCTGGAACCTTACTGGAGTCGACCAGACGCTGGCACCCAGCGTCCGGTCGCTCACCTCTCAGCGTCCGGTCGTACCAGACCATTTCACCTTGATCAAATGAACTGATCGGACTCTGAGCCAGCGTCCGGTCACACCGGAACCAGCGTCTGGTCAGCATTTGACCCTCCATTCACTTCCAACTCGCAATCATATGTGAATAAAGTTTGCTCCAATTGATCTTAGGGCTATTTTGGAGCTACCTAGTGCTAGATTTGATAAGTGTGCACCACACGTAACCCACTAGACTCACCTAGGTCAAGCTACCTGTCCATACCCCCTTTAATAGTACGGCCAAAGGAAAAACAAAGTACTAAACTACTCTAAGTGTCTCTTCAACTCCAAACGACACTTAGAACTAGTCCATCCTTAACCTTATCGTCCATCCTTTGAAAACCGACATGATTTCCATCGTAGGGGCATGACAACCATAATTGCCCAATCAATTGTCATTACCGTGACCTAACTTAATTGCATCTGCAAAACACACGTTAGTCACAATAATCTTGTATTGTCATTAATCACCGAAACCCAACTAGGAGACTAGATGCTTTTAATCTCCCCTTTTTGGTGATTGATGACAATACCACCTCGAGTATGTGAAAGAGATGATGTTTTTAACATGCTTGGTTCATATAAGCTTTTGACAATAAGAACAAAAGAGTTATGCAAGCTTATATGACCCAAGCCAACATAATGTACTCAAAAGATATGAAATAAGCATGAGTACAAGTAATAAAGCTCATTTGCATCGGAGTAAACACGGAAGCAAAGCAAATGAGCATAACCAAGTGATATGACATATAAATAATTCAAAGTAGAGAGCATACATGTCACATATCACATAAATATCATGATCACGTAGATATCACTATCACATAAATATAGTTCGATGCATGAAAGTAAACACATGAATGCATAATAGTGTATCACACATAAAAAAACAAATATAATAGATAAGCTCCCCCTAAATGAATCGCTCCCCCTAAGTCTAACATACTCGATCCCTCTCCCCCTTTGGCGTCAAACACCAAAACCTAAGGGTCGGTCGACGGGGCTACAACGGACGAGTCGGGCGCTGAGGTGTAAGGAGCGAGGTAGAACTGCGTGCCATCATCATCTGATCCTAAGCTCTGAGCTGTATGACCCTCCGTAGCTGGAAGCGATGCTGAAGCGGTCTGGGTCGGATCAGGGACTGGTGCGGCCTGAGACTCTACAGGTATGACTGTAGCAGGCGGCTCTGATGATGCAAGCGAGGAAGGCGCGTCTCTATAGTCTCGGTAATAGGTGCAACTGTGGAAGGACCAGAGACATATGGTGGAGTAGGTTGCCCTGTCAACTCACTGAAGGTAGCACCAAGGCTCCTAGAGACTATAGTATCTGGCACAAGCAGCGAGGAAGTCTGAGCCGGTGTGAAGCCCGTATGAAGAGGTGTGAACTGTAGGGCTGGCACTGGTGAGGCAAACCACTAGGACACCTGCTCTATAGGTGAAGGAAACTATGTCACTGGTTGTCTCTGACTCTGAAGCCCACTAAGCTGTAAAGCTAGAGTAATAGAAGTGGTGGTAAACTGGATGATCTAGGGTGAAGGCTGTGGCGGTGGAGCCCCAATAGCAGTAACTACATGCTGCATAGAGGGTCTTGTCTTAAAATTGCTCCAATTTATGCTTCAGGCTTAGTTTCAGTCGTTTTGCTTTTTTGGTTCGGGTATTAGCTTATTAGTTACCCTCATCGGCGGGCTCAAGCATCTTTTCAGCTCTTTTGCTCTCGGCCGGTATGCTCAGGCGTATTTTCAGCCATTTTGCTTTTTGGTTCAGGTGTTAGCTTGTTAGCTACCCTCATTGGCGGGCTCAAGCATCTTTTTAGCTCTTTTGCTCTCGGCCGGGATGTTCAGGCGTATTTTTAGCCGTTTTGCTTTTTGTTTCGGGTGTTAGCTTGTTAGATACCCTCATCGGCGGACTCAAGCATCTTTTCAGCTCTTTTGCTCTCGGTCGGGATGCTCAGGCATATTTTCAGCCATTTTGCTTTTTAGTTCAGGTGTTAGCTTGTTAGCTACCCTCATCGACGAGCTCAAGCATCTTTTCAGCTCTTTTGCTCTCGGCCGGTATGCTTAGGCATATTTTCAGCCATTTTGCTTTTTGGTTCGGGTGTTAGCTTGTTAGCTACCCTCATCGGCGGGCTCAAGCATCTTTTCAGTTCTTTTGCTCTCGGTCGGTATGCTCAGGCATATTTTCAGTCATTTTGCTTTTTGGTTCGGGTGTTAGCTTGTTAGCTACCCTCATCGACAAGCTCAAGCACCTTTTCAGCTCTTTTGCTCTCGGCAGGGATGCTCATGCGTATTTTCAGCCATTTTGCTTTTTGTTTCGGGTGTTAGCTTGTTAGCTACCCTCATCGGTGGGCTCAAGCATCTTTTCAGTTCTTTTGCTCTCGGCCGGGATGCTCAGGCGTATTTTCAGCCATTTTGCTTTTTGGTTTGGGTGTTAGCTTGTTAGCTATCCTCATCGGCGAGCTCAAGCATCTTTTCAGCTCTTTTGCTCTCGGCCGGTATGCTCAGGCATATTTTCAGCCATTTTGCTTTTTGGTTCGGGTGTTAGCTTGTTAGCTACCCTCATCGGCGAGCTCAAGCACCTTTTCAGCTCTTTTGCTCTCGGCCGATATGCCCAGGCATATTTTCAGCCATTTTGCTCTTAGGAAATAACTCGGGGATAGCCATAATAAGTCATATGTTGTCGAGAAACCATCTTTATTGATCATGAACGTTGATGAGCCATAATAATACATATGTCGTCGAGGAACACCATCTTTATTGACCATGAACATTGATCTCTTGTGGCTTATATATATATTCTTCCTTGAGTTGTTTTCATGCATAGAATCTTCTTAGCTGGCTGATGTGCCATGTATTGTTTACTTCTTTTCCATCTTCAGTTATTAACTTGTACGTGCCTGGTCCGGTGACGTTTGCGATAATAAAAGGACCTTCCCATGGACTGAGTAGTTTATGGCGTCCATCAGTTTTTTGTATTCTTCTTAATACCAGGTCTTCAACTTGTAGTGATCGAGGCTGGGTATTCTTGTTGTAGTGGCATCTTAATCCTTGGAGGTATCTTGCTGATTGAAGGGTAGCGTTTACTCTGACTTCTTCTGTACTGTCGAGTTCTAATCTTCAGGTGTGTTCTGCTTCTCCTTCGTCATATTGTTCTATCCTTGGTGACGTCTAGATCAAGTCGGCAGGTAGTACAGCTTTTGATCCGTAAACTAGGAAGAAGGGCGAGTATCCGGTGGCTCTGCTTATTTGAGTTCTTAGCCCCCATACGACCTTGAGTAATTCTTTAGTCCATTTTGATCCGTAGTCCACTAGTTCTTCATACAATCTTGGTTTTAATCCGGCTAGTATGAGTCCGTTAGCCCTTTCTACCTGTCTGTTGGCCTCTGGATGTGCGACTGACGCGTAATCTATGCTGAAGCCGTAGTCCTGTGCCCAACTTTGGAATTCTGTAGCTGTGAAGGGAGAACCCAAATCTGTGATGATTCGATTGGGCATGCCGAAGCGGTGCATAATGTCTTGGATGAACTCGACTGCTTTGGTTGCGCTGTATTTTGCGAGTGGTTTGTATTCAATCCACTTGGTGAACTTGTCAATTGCTACGAAGATGTACTCAAAACCGTCCTTTGCTTTCTTGAGAGGTCCTACTTGATCCAGCCCCTAGCAAGAGAAAGGCCAAGCGGGTGGGATGCAGATGAGATTGTGAGCTGGCACATGAGCTTGTCTTGCAAACATTTGACAACTTTTGCATTTTCTGACAAGTTCTTCTATGTCTTTCAAAGCGGTTGGCCAGTAGAATCTGGTGTGAAATGCCTTGCCAACTAGTGTTCTTGAAGCGACATGATTTCCACAGCAACCTGAGTGTATTTCATCTAGGATCTCTTTGCCTTCTTCAAATGAGACACATTTTAGGAGTACTCCTGATGATGCGGCTCTTCTGTAAAGCTTGTCCCCCACTATGACGTAGTTCTTGCTTTTGCGAACAACTCGGGTAGCCTCCTCTTTATCCGCTGGCAACTTATTCTCTTTGATATAATCAATAAAAACCTGGGTCCATGAGGTGGTGATTACCATAATCTGGGTGCCTTTGTCTGGGAGTTCAGGGGTTATCTCTCCAGGTTGTTTGATAGAGGGAGCTGATAACTCTTCTATGAATACGCCGGGTAGGACCTTTGCCCTGTCTGATCTAAGCTTGGTGAGGACATCTGCTGCAATGTTGGACTCGCGTAGGACATGTAGAATTTCTAATCCTTGGAAATGTTTCTCGAGTTTTCGTATTTCAGCACAGTAAGCACCCATGTTTTCTTTGGTGCAATCCCAATCTTTGTTGACTTGGTTGATGACCATTGCTGAATTGCTGTATACGAGTAATCTCTTGATTCCGAGGGTAATTGCCACTCGTAGCCCGTGGATGAGGGCTTCATATTATGCTTCATTGTTTGTGGCTTGCCATAATATCTGAAGAACATACTTGAGTTGTTTTCCGTCTAGAGAAATGAGGAGAACACCTGCACCGGCTCCACCTAGCTTGAGTGATCCATCAAAGTACATCTTCCAGTGGTCAAAGATGGTATTTGACATAGGTTGTTGAATCTCTGTCCACTCGGCAACAAAATCGGCAAGGGCTTGAGATTTAATTGCCTTCCGTGGGGTGAAATCGATACTGAGAGCACCAAGTTCAGCTGCCCACTTAGATATATGCCCCGTTGCGTCTTTGTTGTGTAAGATGTCTCCGAGTGGGAAATATGTCACCACGGTAATCTTGTGGCTTTCAAAGTAGTGGCGAAGCTTGCGTGAAGTGATCAGTGGGGCGTAGAGTAGTTTTTGTACATGCGGGTACCGTAGTTTTGATTCTGACAGTACTTCGCTGATGTAGTATATGGGGCGTTGTACTTTATACACGCGCCCTTCTTCTTCTCTTTCTACGACTATCGTCGTGCTGATCATGGTAGAAGTTGCCGCAATGTATAGCATCATGTCTTCATCTTTCTTTGGAGGTGTGAGAACTGGTGAGGAGGTGAGGTATGCCTTGAGTTTCTTGAAAGCTTCATTGGCCTCTTCCGTCCACTCGAACTTGTCTGTCTTCTTTAATAGTTTAAAGAAAGGTAACCCTTTTTCGCTGAGTCTTGATATGAAACGATTGAGGGCCGCCATGCAGCCTGTTAGTTTCTGCACATCTTTGACACTTCGAGGAGGGCCCATCTCTGTTATGGCTCGAATTTGCTTGGCGCTTGCTTCGATTCCGCGATGACTAACCAAGAATCCGAGTAATTGTCCTGAAGGAACTCCGAATACACACTTGTTTGGGTTCAATTTCCACCTCCACCTTTTTAGGTTTTCAAAGGTTTGCTTTAAGTCTACAATCAGTGTATCCGGGTTCTTTGTTTTTACTACCACGTCATCCACGTATGCTTCTACGTTTTCGCCGATCTGATCACCAAGGCACGTTTGGATAGCTCTTTGGTAAGTGGCACCCGCATTCTTGAGTCCAAACGACATGGTCTTGTAGCAGTAGGCACCAAACGGAGTGATGAAAGATGTCTTGCTCTGGTCTTATTCTTTTAATGCGATCTGGTGATATCCTGAATAGCAATCAAGAAAGGATAATAGGGCAGATCCTGCTGTTGAATCAACTATCTGATCAATGCGTGGTAGCCCGAACGGATCTTTCGGGCAGTGTTTGTTGAGATCTGTGTAGTCGACACACATGCGCCATTCGTCCGTGTTCTTTTGTTGTACTAGAACTGGGTTTGCTAGCCAATCTGGATGAAGGATTTCTCTGATGAATCCGGCTGCCATTAGCTTTGTGATTTCTTTTTTAATTGCTGCCTTCTTGTCGGGTGAGAATCGTCGTAGCCGTTGCTTCACGGGCTTGGAGCCTTCATTGATATCAATTCTGTGCTCAGCCAACTCTCTTGGGACACCTGGCATGTCGGTCGGCTTCCAAGCGAAGATATGTTTGTTGTCCCGAAGAAAGTTGGTAAGCGCGAGTTCCTATTTTGCTGAGAGGTGGGCGCTGATGGTTGCTGTTTTGGAGGGATCGCCAGTGCCCAGGTCGATTTGCCTGACGTCGACTTCTTTTGGTAGTGCGAGGATGCTGGGCTTTTTAGCCGGTATCTCTAGTTCTTCTTAGCTTATTTCTGCGGCAATAGTGGCTATTTCTTTTCTACCATTGTCGGCTTGTGCTTTGGCTGCAATTTGGATTGCCTGAACGTCGCAGTCAAAAGCGTGCTTCAAATCACTTCGAAGAGAAAGGACACTGTTAGGTCCTGGCATCTTAAGCAACAGGTACGGATAATGCGGTATCGCCATGAATTTTGCTAGGGCTGGGCGCCCGACGATTGCGTGGTATGATGAATTGAAGTCTGCAACCTCAAACTTGATGAACTCTGTACGGTAGTTCGAGGGAGTTCCAAAAGTAATTGGTAGAGTAATTTGTCCAAGTGGCATGGCTGCCTTGCCGGGTACTATGCCATAAAAAGGTGTACTTGTTGGTGTAATCATCCCGGCGAGTTGTAGTCCCATCTTCCTTAGCGTTTCTGAAAAGATGATGTTGAGTCCAGCTCCCCCATCGATTAGTACTTTGGTGACAGTCATACCGGCAATAGTTGGATCTAGAACCAGTGGGTAATGGCCTGCATTTCTTACGCTAGTCCATTGGTCTTCTCTTGAAAACTGGATTGGATACTGTGACCAATTGAGATATCTTGGAGTAGCCGGCTCCGTTGCCATGATGGTTCGTAGAGCTAACTTTTCTTGATGCTTGCTTCTGGAATCTGGGGCCTCGGTAAAGATCACTGCTACCGTCCCCTTGGATTTTTTGGAATCCCTTGTCTTCATGGTTGTCTTTTTCTTTTTTCTGACTGTCTTCTTTAGTGTTCCCCTTACTATCTTTCCTTGTGTATTGTTTGTTGAAGGTGTAGCAATTTCCGATGGTGTGCTTTCCATTGGGGTGCAAGATGCAATGCATGTTTTCAATGTCATCATACCTTCTGGGTTTTGAAAACTTCTTTGATTTGTCAGCCATCGCTACTGTATTGTCTGGTCCACGTTTTCTTTCCTGATGTCTGTTGTTTCGATGATTTTGCTTGTCCGGGTTGTCTCGGTTGTTTTTATCCGATAACCTTTCTCGTGTCTTCTCTTCTGCAGTAATCATCTTTTCTACTGTTCGTCTAAATTCTTCATTGTTTCTCGGGTTTTCTTTGTAGAAGTCCTGAAATTGCCACCTAGCCATGATTCTGTGAGAGAAAGCTTCGATTACTTCTCGTTCGGTGATGTCATGTACTTGAGCACGTAGTTCGCCAAATCGTCGATAGTAATCTCTGAGACTTTCACCTCCTTTCTGCTTGAGTCCTTTTAATTCTGCGTGGGTGATTGGGTGTGTAATGATACCTGCGAAATTTTCACAGAAAGCCCTTTGCAAGTCCTCCTAATTTCTGATTGATCCTAGATTTAATTTGTCGAACCATTGGGGGGCATGATTTTGAGGGCCATGGGAAAGAATAGGGTCTTGATATCGTCGTCTCCTCCGGCTAGTTCAATCGATTGCGAGTATATCCTGAGCCACTGCCTTGGTTCAGTCTTGCCATCATACTTAGAGTGGTTGGACGGCTTGAACTTATGAGGTAATCGTATTGAAGCAAGTCTGTTTGCAAAATAGGGGAATCTACCGTGCGTTCCGGCTTCTTTGTATTCTGATTCGGCTCCTCCTTCTGGCCAACTATTGTTTTGATGAGAGTAGTTCTGTGAGATTGTCTGAGTAGGTGTTTTACTTCTGGTCTTTCTTGGTTGTTCGGCTCGGTAGTTTTGGCTATGGTCCCTTCTACTTTCTCTATTATGACTTTCATTTGGTCCAAGTCTCTCGAAAGCAGACTTCCTTTGATTTTGATCTTCTTGCCTATGAGACGTTGACCTGGCGGATAGTCTTGAGCGGGTCCTTTCGTCGTGCGTCCTCAGGGCTACTGACCGGAGAAAGTCCCGGAGTTGTTCTTGTTTTTCGCTGGGATGTGAAGTCGCTCTGAGTTCTTCTAGTGCTTCTCTGATCTTATCGTAGGGTGTATTTGCCGTGCGCCTTTCTTTGACTTCTCGTTCTGATTTTCTTCTATTGTACTCGGCCAGTTCTGACTCGTATCTAATCCAAGCTTCCTTGCGCTGCCTAGCACGGTTTTGGCGTCCTTGTTTCGACTTGTTTTTTCTTTCTCTGGCTTGCTTCTGAGTCTCGATCTCACCATCGTAGCCCTAGACGAAGGGTGCTATGTTGGATTCTGATTCATTCGATGACCTGACATCGGACGCTTCTGGGGGGACCAATGGTGATCGAGGACGACGAACCATGAGTACTTCCCGTGCGTGAACTGTTCTGTTATCGGCATTAGTTTCCACACTGTTGGAGTTGCTGATAACTTTAGTAGAGGCTTCGAGGTCACAGATCGAGTCTTCCTTCTTGGTAGGGTAGAATGGTTGTTGTCCTCGCATCGACCAGTCAGGTACTGCTACCCTCAGGAACAGAGCCTGGCCAGTGGACGATGCAGTCTTGAGATGTTATAGTTAGTACAAGACCTTCCTGAGCTCTCTTCCGTGGTATTCTAAGCACCGGATCGAGGAATCCTTTGGGCCGTGTCTGATAAGATGTTGCCATGTTGTGGAGTCTGAACGAAAAAGGACCCAACTTCTTGGAAAGACTCTGAGTGTACTCCGAGTTATATTCTTGATAGGCCAAAGCCGCGTTCTTAAGCCCCATTAGAAAAGAACTTGATTTCCTGGAAGAACTCGGGTAAGACTCCACTTCCGATGCAGAACCTGAGTTTGAATCGGATGTGCAAAGTCATGAAATCTGAATCGAATCGGACATCTCGAGCTACGTGAATCTTCCAGTGAGTTGACCTGTCATAGTCGTCGAAATAGAATGGTCTTCATGGTGATCCAAATCTTCGAGGAGATGGCTTTGGAGCTTTCCATTGTCGTCCGCCTCATAGATCCATGAGCCGAAGATGAAAGTTGATCCCGTCGAGAAGATCATGCTGTCGAGGTCCATCGAGCTCTCGGATGCAAATTCGGCGAAAGCCCCTACTTGGCACGCCAGCTGTTGATGTTTGACCACCGATAGCCTGCCACGGGGGTACCCGGGGCAGTATGTTTGGGCTTCAGCGTATGCGGAACTCAATGGTGAACGCAAGAGATAGTCGATTTATCCTGGTTCGGACCCTCGATCGCCGATCGAGTAATAGCCCTACGTCCAGTCGGCGTTAGCCCTTGCGTTGTATTGATTGTCTGGTGTTGTGTCGTCAGTTGTCCTAAAATTCGTCATCCTCCAGTCTCTAGGAACCCTGCCCTCCTTTATATAGTCAGGAGGTCAGAATCCTAGTCGGTTTATAATGAGAGTTCCTAGTAGGATTACAGAATAATACTACTACTAAGATTACATGGGAAGAATCCAAGTTAGACTAGATCTTCTCCCTTCCTTGCGGGGTATCCCGTGGGTCCCGCACCGACAATAGGTAAGGGCGAATCTACTCTCCTGCTACTACTACGATGGCCTCAATTGAACACACCCTCTGTGATCTAAATGCAGCCCCACTGTTAAGATATGCATTATAAAAATCTTCCTGTAGTGGTGTATAGGAGCCCTCTGATGCACGCTCATCCTGCCTCGGCGGAAACAACTCCTCGAACTGAACAAACCTGAGCTGCTTCACCTGCTTGGCCGTGGCGGCCCTCAAATCCAGATGAGTTACTAGAGGACCCTATGGTCTCGGAAGTGGATGAGAACCCCTCCTCTGTGTCTTTGCCCTCAGTGTCACCTGGGTACGAGTATGACTGGAGCGACGAAGCTGTGGCTGAGGTGCCTGCTCTATCTCCTCTGACTGCTGTCACTCCTGAGTCTGCTCTGCTGGTTGTGCCTACTGTTGTGGCTCCCCCTGAGATTGACTCTCATCTATAGCGACATGTCATCCTCCAACCATGGTTGTCCTAGCTGGACCACCATGATGACGCTCAATGTCCTGGACAGTGGCCCTCTGAGCTGGTGAAAGCTGATCTGCAATGACAACACCACTCCGAGCACCTCCTCTCTCTGCACGGTCTGCGGTGGCTACAACTGCTGCTGCTCTCTTTGTGTCAGCATCTGGATACTTGCGCTTTTTCATTGCAAGCTTCTTCATCACCTTGCCTTCTGTATCAGTAGGCAAGCGAGGCGGAGGCCTCGGATCCTCATCACCTGGACCACCTTCGACATTCTTGACACGAGCCATCTGATGGAGCTGAAAAGAACAACTGCACTGATAAGAATCAAATGCCAACTGTCACTTCCGAGGCTTGGCCTCGATCCGTACTTGCGAGCTTGGCGTCGAGTTAACTGACAACTGCCAATGAGACCTCAACAACACCGACTCGCTGCATGATGGAATAGATCGGATATATATGAATAATTTAAATATACATCTACAGATACAAAACCCTAAGAAGCAAGCAATAGGTACGAAATTAGAAACTCTTGCTACCTGACGAACCGGCGATCCAAAGAGTAGAGGAACAGAACACGAGGGCACCACCGGGAAAACGCCTAGGGTTAGGGTTCCAGCGAGGCAATGTGGCGTGAATCGGTGGCGCAATGCGATAAAGATGCGCGGTGAGCAATGTGGCTAGGGCACCAGCGAGGCTCTAGTGGTTGCGCTGATGTGGGCGATGCTAGGGCACGGGCACAGCGCGAGCACGGCGGTGGCGCGGAGCAGAAGCGGCTAGCGCGGTGGCGCTGCTTCGGCACGGGGATAGCGTCGAGGGGCGCGGCGGAGATGCTGGCGTGGCTGTGTGGGAGCGGCGCAGAGGCACGGGCGCAGGCATTGGTGAGCTCAAGCGTGGAGCACGGCGCGGGTGAGGATGCGGCAGCGGCTAGGGCACGAGTTGTGGCGATGTCAGCGTGGGGTACTAGATTAGGTCACGGCAGCGTGATGTTATATGGTGGCCCACTCGTGATAGAAAAGGAAACAGAGAAAAGAGTTGGAATCCCGCACGATTTCTACTGACCGGACGCTCCGGTGGCAACGATCGGATGCTACCACCTAGAGTCCGGTCGACTCCAGAGAGGTCCAAATCCCCTAGAGTCATGACCGGATGTGTCCGATCAATGGTGATCAGACGCACCTAGAGTCCGGTCGATCCTATCTTCATCGTCTTCGCTTGACCGGACGCAGGAACGCCATCTGACCGAACGCTGAACAGCAGAGTCCGATCACTCCATCGCAGCATCGGCTCACCTCCTATGAACTGACCGGACGCTGGACTTCAGAGTCCGATGCAGCGTCCGGTCACTCTTTTCTAACAAATCTTCAAAGTTTCTTCGCGCTGCCTATTCTCATTCAAGTCCCAACTTCAATAAGACTCAAATAAACACCAATTGGGACTGATGTGAGTGACCTCTCTAAAACCCTCATATATTTCAAAATATTCTGCCTTAGGATATAATTCTTTTTAAGAAAATAGGCAATAAAAGGGTGATTGAAAAGAAACGACAAAGCAACATTCATGCACATGTAATGCAATACTTGAAAGTAAATCTAGTTGCTTGTCAAGTTTGATCCAAGGTTAAGCTTCTTCACACGCTTTACGACGGTTATCTTAACCATGTTAGACAAGCCCTATATGCATTACCAAAGATTAAACATGTTGTATATTACAATGCAATGCAAGGGACAACACAATCTCATTTTCTAGTGACGTTGCTAAAATCAAGAACATTGAGCTCATTCCGCAATCGATAAAAAGTCGCCTAATCTAGCGGTTTAGTGAAGATATCCACCAATTGATCCTCGGTCCTTACACCTAATGAAATATCATTCTTTGTAACATGATCTCTAAGAAAGTGATGGCAGATATCTATGTGCTTGGTGCGAGAGTGTTGAACCAGATTATTAGCAAGTTTTATCGCACTCTCATTGTCACACAAAAGAGGTACTTTTTCTAGAACTACATCATAGTCTAGCAAAGTTTGCTTCATGTAAAGTATTTGTGCATAACAAGCACCCGCGGCAATGTATTCCGCTTCAGCGGTGGACAAAGCCACACTATTTTGTTTCTTGGAGGACCATGACACAAGTGATCTACCAAGCAAATGGCACCCTTCGGATGTGCTTTTTCTATCAACTTTGCAACCGGTATAATCCGAATCGGAATAGCAAACTAATTCAAATATAGCTCCTTTGGGATACCAAAGGCCAATGCATGGTATGTACTTAAGATACAAAATGATTCTTTTAACGACAATCAAATGAGTTTCCTTAGGATTAGCTTGAAATCTACCACACATACACAAACTAAACATGATGTCGGGCCTAGATGCGGTTAAATATAACAAGCTACCAATCATAGAGCGGTAGAGAGTTTGATCAACCGTGTTACCTCCCTCATCTAGGTCGAGATGTCCATTAGTTGGCATTGATGTCTTGATTGGCTTACATTCATCCATTTTGAATCTCTTAAGAAGATCATTAGTATATTTCTCTTGAGAGATGAAAATTACTTCTCTCATTTGCTTGACTTCAAAACCAAGAAAGAATGTAAGCTCTTCAATCACTGACATCTCGAACTCCTTCGGTATCAATTCACCAAACTCTTTGCAAGAATCTTCATTTGATGATCCAAAGATGATATAATCAACATACACTTGACAAATGAAGATATATCCATCAAACTTCTTGGTGAATAGTGTGGTGTCAACCTTTCCAACGGTGAAGCCCTTCTCAATGAGGAAGTCCCGAAGACGCTCATACCAAGCTCTTGGGGCTTGCTTAAGCCCATATAACGCCTTGGACAACCTATAAACATGATTAGGATATCTAGGATCTTCAAACCCAGAAGGTTGATCAACATAGACTAGTTCATTAATAAAGCCAATTAAAAATGCACTTTTCACATCTATTTGATATAGTTTCATTTCATGATGTGATACATATGCAAGGAGGATACAAATGGCTTCTAGTCTTGCAACCGGTGCAAAGGTCTCTCTAAAATCCAAACCTTCAACTTGAGAGAACCCCTTTGCAACTAGTCTTGCCTTGTTCCTCACAACAACGCATTGATCATCTTGCTTGTTGTGGAACACCTACTTTGTTCCAATGACTCTTGCACCTTATGATCGCTCTTCAAGAGTCCAAACTTCATTGCGGGTGAAGTTGTTCAACTCTTCATGCATGGCATTTATCCAATTCAGATCTTGAAGAGCTTCTTCTATCTTAGTAGACTCAAAGCAAGAGATAAAAGAGTGATGTTCAATAAACAAAGCAAGCTTTTGAGAACGAGTCATTACTCCCTTTGATGGACTTCCTATGATGAGATCTTGTGGATAAGCTTGTAGTAGAGGTGAATTTCTTCTATCAACCACTTGAGGGAGAGGATGTGGAGCATCAACATCTTGTGCTTATGTCACTATTTGCTTATGGAAGACATGAGTGTCTTCATTTTCTACTCTCCCATCTTTATCACCATCTTGTGGCACATTTGATGAAGAAGGTGGATTGATCACTTGCACATCATCTTCATCATCATTAGGCTTGATGTCTCCAACCAGAATATTCTTCATAGCCTCCCTCAATGGTTCATCACCTATATCATCAAGATTCTTATGTGCTCCTTGGGAGCCATTAGATTCATTAAATTCCACATCATATGTTTCTTCAACCAAGCCGGTGGCATGATTAAATACTCTATATACTTTGGACTTTGATGAGTGACCAATAAGAAAACCAATATCACAACATCTTTTAAACTTCCCTAGGTGTTGCCGCTTCTTGTAGATGTAGCATTTGCAACCAAACACACTAAAGAAGGAGACGTTCGATTTTTTCCCATTGAGCAACTCATAAGGTGTCTTGCCAAGAAACTTTTGAAGGAATAGGCGGTTGGATGCATAGCATGCGGTGTTGATAGCTTCCGCCCATAGAGCTTCGGGAGTGTTGTACTCATCAAGTATTGTTCTTGCTAGTGTGATCAATGTCCGATTCTTTCTCTCAACTACACCATTTTGTTGAGGAGTATATGTTGCGGAGACCTCATGCTTGATCCCAATTTCATTACAATAGGTTTCAATGTTTATGTTGTCAAATTCTTTCCTATTGTCGCTTCTAATCTTCTTTAGCTTTACTTCAAACTCATTTTGTGCTCTCTTGGCAAACTTCTTGAAGTATGATGTAACTTTGGATTTTTCATGAAGGAAGAACACCCATGTGTATCTTGAGTAGTCATCAACAATCACAAGACAATAAAGATTTCCTCCCAAACTCTTGTATGTTGTTGGTCCAAATAAGTCCATGTGAAGGAGCTCTAGTACTCTTGTGTTTGACATGAAAGTTTTTGTAGGATGAGTGTTTGCAACTTGTTTGCTAGCTTAACATGCACTACAAATCTTGTCCTTCTCAAACTTCACATCTTTCAACCCTCGCACCAAATCATTCTTCATTAGTTTCTTGAGTGAGCTCATCCTAACATGAGCAAGTCTTCTATGCCATAGCCACTCAAGTGTTATTTTGGTGAATAGGCATGTCTTCAAGTTAGCATCTTCGGAGGTGAAGTCCACTAGATATAGGTTGTTGTATCTAAATCCCTTGAATATCACTTGATCATCATCTTTCTTGGATATAACCACTTCTTTCTCGGTAAATAGGCATTGAAAGCCAAGATCACACAATTTACCAACATATAACAAGTTGAAGCTCAATGAAGGAAAATATAACACATTTGAGATTGAATGATCATTTGATATTGCCACTTTGTCCAATCCTTTAACCTTGCCCTTTGAATTATCTCCAAATGTGATTCTTTCTTGTCCATCTACTTCTTCATCTAGTGAAGTGAACATACGAGGATCACCGGTCATATGTTGTGTGCAACCACTATCAATTACCCAATGACTTCCATCGGTCTTGTAGTTCACCTACACACAAAAGATCAAGCTTTAGGAACCCAAACTTGTTGATGGCCTTTCACCTTCTCAACAAGTAACTTTGCTACCCAAATTTTCTTAGGCCTATTCTTGTTGGGAGGTCCTAAGAACATAACTTTCATCTTTCCACTAGAGTCCTTTCTAAGCATATAATGAGCATTGAAAGCAAAGGGTCTAGCATGCTTGGGCAAGGGTTGTGGTGGTGGAGTTTGACACTCATGGGCAAAGTGGCCTTCTTGTCCACACTCAAAACACCTCTTTGGCTTTGGCTTTGACTTGTGTTGTTGTTGTTGAGCTTGAGCCTTCTTCTCTTGGTTTGCCAAGTACCCAATGCCATTTCTATCCATCTTCATGATGGTGTTCATTAGTAGCTCACTTTGAAGATGCTTGCCTCATGTGAACTTGCTTAATCCAATCTTGAGATGCTCTTTCTTCACCTTGAGCTTCTTGTTCTCTTCTTTGAGGGCATCATTATTTTTCTCTTCCTTGAGTTTCTTATTCTCTTCTTTGAGCTTCTCATTCTCAAGAATCAAATGACCATCATGATCAAGAGTTTCTAGCACTATAGTGTTGATGGTTTTGAGCTCTTCAAGATCTTTCTTGAGCTTTTCATTATCATGCTTGAGCTTGACATACTCATCACAATTATCGGTCTCAACCACTTGCTTGCCCTTGCTACTAGAACTTTGCTCAATGCTCTCAATGATCAAATCATCACATGATGTAGCTATATCAATCTTAACAACATCGTTAATAGCATCATGTGGCTCATTGGATAAAAATTCTTGAGCAATAACAAGATTATCATGATTAATCTTAAGATTAGAATACTCTTCTTTTAGCATGTTGTGGCTAGTGATGAGCTCATTGTGTATCCACTCAAGTTTATCATGTTTTTCTTTAAGCTCTTTCTTAGAAGATTTGAGCTCCTTGAGTTTGGATGACATAGCATCATTTGCTTCTCTAAGCTCAACACTAGCCTTTTCGGCTATATCATATTGGGCTAAAAGAGAATCATTCTTGGCTTCTATCTTGTCATGCTTAGCTCTAGTCTTTCTAATAATCTTAGTGTATTGATTTAGTAATTTAACAAGATCATCATATAAAGGTGATTCATATTCATTATGATCACTAGCTTGATCATCACCACTACTATCATCATTATTTGTTACCTTTTGTTCACCCTTGGCCATAAGACATAGGTGTGTAGAGGATGGTAGCGGTGGTGTTGGTGAAGATGATGAAGAATCAATCATAATTGTTGCCACCTTCTCATTATCACTATCATCATCGGATGAGCAACTTGATGAATCAATGTCCGTGAGCCAATCACCGACGATGTATGTCTTCCTATTCTTCTTCTTGTGGAAGTCCTTCTTGCCATCTTTCTTCTTGTATGGCTTATTTTTCTTCTTCTCATCTTCATCTTTATTGCTTGAGTCATTTTTGTTCACCTTATACTTGTTCTTCTTGGGCTTGGTACATTGATGTGCTAGATGACCAAATTCTCTATAATTGTAGCAATCTATCTCAGAGATTGGCTTCCTTCTTGTGCTAGTGAAGAACTTTTTTCTTCCCATCAAACTTGATGCCACTCTTGTTGAGCTTCTTTAGCATCTTGGTGATTCTTCTCACCATGAGAGCAAGACTTGTATCATCAACTTCATCATCACTTGAGCTCTCATACTCAAGTCTTGCTTTGCCCTTCTCTTGGCTAGGCTTGAAAGCTAAGTCTTTATCTTTTTTCTTGTTAGAGGATGAGCCATCTTGTGGTGTGATGTGCATATACATCTCATGAGCATTGATCTTTCCCAAGATTTATGTTGGTGTAGCGGTGGAAAGATCACCTTGATGAAGCACGGTCACAATATTCCCATATTTGTCAATGGGGAGGACACTCAAGATTTTTCTTACAACGTCGGATGGTTGCATTTGAGTAAGTCCAAGCCCATTGACTTCCTCTACGAGAACATTCCAGCGTGACTACATTTCATTAGCACTCTCTTTAGGAAGCATCTCAAATGAATTTTGCTATTTTATGACAAGATGATAGCGTTCCTCACGCTCGCTCTTAGTTCCCTCATGGAGCGTACAAATATCCGACCATAGTGCATAGGCGTCTTTATGGTTCCTCACCCGGTTGAACACATCTTTACAAAGACCTCTAAAGATGGTGTTTCAAGCCTTTGCATTCCATTTTTTGTAATTTACTTCATCGCCTTGAAGGTGCGTGGGATCCCGAGGTTTTGGGAATCCTTGTGAGACGCCTCTAAGTATTCCAACATCTAGAGCTTCTAAATACGCCTCCATGAGGATTTTCTAATAAGGAAAATCATCCCCCTCAAAGATAGGAGGAGGACCATCCTCGTAAGACATCTTTCTCTAGACGGTTAAGTCTAATTTTGTGAACACGAGGCTCTGATACCAATTGAAAGGATCAAGATGCCCAAGAGAGGGGTGAATTGGGCTAATTCTAAATTCTTTGCAATAATTAAACCCTACGGTTAGCCCACTTCACCCCTTGTGCCTAGAAAGTATTTCTAATGTTCTACCGCATAAAAAGTCTTGTAACCCAAGTTCCAATCCTACTCTAGCATGGCAATTCTATAAATGTAAAGACAAGAATTGAAATGCTCAAAGTAAAGAGAGGAGGAACGCGACGATGTTTTGCCGAGGTATCAGAGAGTCGCCACTCCCCACTAGTCCTCGTTGGAGCACTCGCGCAAGGTGTAGCTCCCCCTTGATCCGTGTAAGGATCAAGTGCTCTCTACAGGTTGATTCTTTGATACTCCGTCGCGGTGAATCACTCACAACCGCTCACAACTTGAGTTGGGTCATACACAGGCTCCGCCAGATGATCACCAAGCTCCCAATCACCACCAAGCCATCTAGGTGATGGCGATCACCAAGAGTAACAAGCATGAACTCTCACTTAACTGCTCTCTCTTGAATTCTCAAATCTCAATCACCTCACTAGGACCTTGCTCTTCTTGGCACTCTCAAGGGTATTTCTTAGTTGTTGGAATGAGCAAAAGTACCCCCTCACACGAATGGAGGAAGTATTTATACACCCCGTTAAAATGAACCATTATGTGCCATTGCGGGATGATCGGACGCTCCGGTCAAGTTGATCGGGCGCTTCGGTCAGTTCACCCCGAAACCGAGCAGTTAAGTGGCTCAGCGTCCGGTCAGCACTGACCGGACGCGTCCGATCGCGAAAACCGCTCTCTGGAACCTTACTGGAGTCGACCGGACGCTGGCACCCAGCGTCCGGTCGCTCACCTCTCAACGTCCGGTCGTACCAGACGATTTCACCTTGATCAAATTAACTGACCGAACTCTACGCTAGTGTCCGGTCACACCGGAACCAGCGTCCGATCAGCATTTGACGCTCCATTCACTTCCAACTCGCAATCATATGTGAATGAAGTTTGCTCCAATTGATCTTAGGGTTATTTTGGATCTACCTAGTGTTAGATTTGACAAGTGTGCACCACACCTAACCTACTAGACTCACCTAGGTCAAGCTACCCGTCCATACCCCCCTTAATAGTACGGCCAAAGGAAAAATAAAGTCCTAAACTACTCTAAGTATCTCTTCAACTCCAAACGACACTTACAACTAGTCCATCCTTAACCTTATCGTCTATCCTTTGAAAACCGAAACGATTTCCATTGTAGGGGCATGACAACCATGATTGCCCAATCAATTGTCATTACCGTGACCTAACTTAATTGCATCTGCAAAACACACGTTAGTCACAGTAATCTTGTATTGTCATTAATCACCGAAACCCAACTAGGAGCCTAGATGCTTTCAGTGTCGGACTCTACGAATAAGAAAAAATGGGGTCTAAGTTATTATTAAGTTAGGAAGTTTTTTTTATTCTAAGAATTGTAATGAGTCGTATTTGAGTAGGATTCATGTTTAGGTTCTGGATATAAATATTAGACCCTGGTTATTGTAAAAAGGGACGAACACACAATTAATACAATCCTTTTGGCTTTTACCATCATATTAGGAGTAGGAGTATTGTAGATCTTGGTGGGTTCTTCAGGGCTGCATCGACTGATCGACCTACAGCTTGCTTGTGAGTACCGTCACGACTTATATTGTACTTGTAAAGCTGCATCAGCTGATTAACCTTTTATGAGCCATAATATAAATTAGTTATCGATCTGTATCGTACTTTGTAAGGCTGCATCAATTGATTAATCTCTTACGAATCATAATATAGATCAAAGTTAGTGATTTTGTGTTAGATAATTTGTTGTTTAACACAATATCACCAATTATTGAATCTGCTGATATTAGTAAGATTTTCCTTGCTATTTTTGGTTGATTCATCAGTTATCGATCTTATTATAATTAATATTTTATTAATTATAATAAATCACCTGATTGAGATAGAGATAGATCGGCATCATATCATCTTAATTGGTCGTCTTCAAGTCTGGTCACGCTTTAAAATTTATGATTGATGGCTTAATTCCGCTAGATCGGCTGTTATATTTCTATTCCAATCAAACGTAGTATGCATTCAAAGATATGTTTCAATCTTGAATAAACTTACTAGTTAATGAGATTTAATCTAATTACACTACCATAGCTGCATCGATCCGATCGAACCTCACTGGTAAGACTTTAGATTAGAAATTATCGATTAGTGGTCTTGTTCATGATCGGGATATGTACTTTGTTTGTTTGTTATGGCTGCATCGGCTATTTTAGTCGATTTACCTATACTCTTACGCATATAGCATGTTTTTCATGAATCTGTCGATACGTAGATGGTTTTATAGATTCTTTGGCTTTAGTTTATCATCATTATCATAGCTGTATCGATTCGATCGAGCCTCACTGTTGATGATAATAGATTAGATTCAAAATATTTATAGATTCATTTATATTAGACAGTCGACTTGATTGCATGCTATATTTTTTCATCAAACTTACCGGCTCAACACTTTATATTGATCATGTTCCATTTAGCCGATAATGTTTTCTTGTATCGTTTCTTATGGATACGTCGGATATCGACTATTTAGTCGATAACCTCATTGAATCGGTTATTTAGCCGTATATTTGGAACTGTTTAGTGCAACACCGACATGTTCCACCTTAAATTACTGATAATATTTTCTCTCATTATCAATTGCAGGTCAAATTGACTGGGACGTCGTCGGGTTTTTCAGAATCGACTGGTTCTGTGTTGAAGCCAAGCAGATCTCTAGCCTCGTTCCACTCAGATCTTCTGGCTTATTGTGTGTTGATCACATTGCCACATTTATGTGTGTGTATATATAGGAAGAGTATATTCAGTAGCCAGCTACAAAATAAGTTATTCTGTAGCCACCTCCATTTACGATAATTTAATATACTAATTTACGATAATGTCAATACATATTTACGATAGTTGGATTACTATAACACATGAGGATATTTACCATAATGTTATAGTAAACCACTTAGTAAGGAGTTACTATAATCTTGTAAATTAACATAGTAATTATCGTAACTCAAAGTGGCTACAGAATAAGTTATTTTGTAGCCAGCTACAGGGTAGTAGCTCTCTCTCTCTCTCTCTATATATATATATATATATACACGAAAATTATTTTCTACTCCCAGGGAGTAGTTACTTCCATATGTATATCTCTAAATTTAGGACGTATATGGCCCGACGAAGTGTATGTAGATAGAGTATATCATCGTACTAGACCATCTAGGTTACTATATATGACAAGTATGTGTATATACTTAGAGTATATAGTTATACTATTTTATATACTACTATCATAGTATTATATAATATATTAAAAAATATATGCTCTTTTGATTTTTTTCACATAGTAAAGATCTGGAGTATCTTAATATTAGTATGTCAACATACTCAAACTGATAAATGAGTATGTACACATACGCAACATGATTTATTGATTATGGGAGTAACTACTCTCAGGAGTATATAAAAAGCACCCTATATAGGAAAATTCACATCGCCACATTTACTGTCAGGGAGTAGTTACTCCCATTTGTATATCTCTAGATTTAGGGTGTATATGGCCCGACGAAATGTATGTAGATGGAATATATCATCATACTAGACCATCTGGGTTACTATGTATGACAAGTATGTATATATACTTAAAGTATATGGTTATACTTATTTTATATGCTATTATCATAGTATTATATAATATATTAAAAAATATGTGCTCTTTTGAAAAAAAAAATCACATAGTAAAGATCTAGAGTATCTTAATATTAGTATGTCAACATACTCAAACTGATAAAAGAGTATGTACACATACGCAACGTGATTTATTGATTATGGGAGTAACTACTCTCGGGAGTATATAAAATGCACTATATATATATATATATATATATATATATATAGAGAGAGAGAGAGAGAGAGAGAGAGAGAGAGAGAGAGAGAGAGTCAGTCGATGAGCTCGCCACGTCGTCAAGAACCGTCGACTGGCCGTTGTGATCAACGTTGCTCTTGTAAGTGCTTCCAAATTTTTCCTGTTCACGTCACTTGTTCGTGGTGTTCAGTTTAAAACTAGTATATTATGGATAATTTCTAGTGAAAGGTTATATGAATGCATGTTCTTGCTTTATCAATTATCGCCCTTCATGCCCCTCCTGTCGAAGCAATTGACTTATTTCCTGACGGTAATAAAGGTCCTACTTAATCGCAAAGTATAAAGGGATTTTTATAGAATATATATATACTAGTTGTCGAAAACATATCAAGAAAGGACAAGGACAAGAAAAAGAAACGCAGAGCTCAATGTTGGTCCCTAGATCTAATCTGATCCGATCCTGTATGGTGCTAAAACTGTTTTCTCTAGCACGCCTTTCCTTTTGTTGTAGAAGATGCTACTAAAATTAATGTTATTATTTACTTTCTGTCCTCCATCTGATGGGCAGCTCAGCTTTGAAGTTCGATATTATTGTTCAACAGTTGTATTATTCCAAACCTTTTTTTCCCTTGGATTTATGTGGAGGCTGTAATTTAAGATAAACACTTATTTAAATCATCATAGTTGTGGCACCACCTTTAGTTAAGCTGATTAAGACCTGCAAGCACCATGTTAGCCAATAACTGCAAGTTAAATACTTCATCCGTTTCACTTTATAGGCCGTTTTGGCTTTTCTGGATACACAACATTTAGACACATCGTACATCTAAGTGCATAAAAAAAACTAGGTATCCAAACAACCTATAATTTGAACATATGGTGGTAGATTGTCGCCCATGGTCATCTGCACCCGCACTACCTTTGAGCTAATTCCATTATCTGTTACTTGTGTGTTTGAAATTTAACTCAAAACTGTTTTTAAGGGCATGTCCTGGTTTTGTGCATATATGCAACTCATATACGTACGTTCTCTCACTAGGTCAGTGCTATTGTTTTAAATTGTAAGTTGTTTAAACTTTTCTATACGTATAACTTTTACTATACACCTACTAAATACGTAAAGCCAAAATATTTTATAATTTGAAATCAAGGGATAGCTATTTTCTACCGTACATGATAATTTGTCATGTCTCTTTTCTTCGAATTAAAACATTGTCCGTCCTGGAGCCAATACAACTAACTATGTTTGTTATTTCATTGCAGAACCTTGTGGTGGCATTCTTGTATCCTCTACGTCCTTGTCTCGGTCCAACTTCTGAAGCACCTCGAGTTATGGACGGCAGAGCAGATAATTTTGTTCATCGTGAATCCCTGTTTTCTGGTGATTTGGCGGATATTATCATTTTATGCGACTGCTTATGATGATCACGTTGTTGCAAGCCCTGCTAATGACGAAGATATAGCTACCAAGATACCATTGGAAAAGACGTCAGTCCTTGTATAGTAAGGGCAACTTGTTGCAGCTGCATATAGAAACCATGAAGTTTTATTAGCTCTGTTTGGGATTTTATTTGTAAAAAGGTCAGTTGTTACAATGAGCTCACTTTTGTAAAAGGAGAATCTAAAAATAGTCAACTTACGAGCTCATATTACTGCATCAGTTAAAAGGTAGTATATCAGATAGCCTCTCCAGTAATACAATTCTTACATAATATCGTGGGCTTCGCGTCTTTCTTTTCCCTACCACCTTCTTCCAATTGCAACATGCATTTATAACTATGTGCTGCAGCACCTGTTATCCGACGACCATGTTTACATCAAGATGCGTGCGGATAACAGGTGAGGGAAGCAGGAGGCAACTGGTCAACAGGAGGGGCACGTGTCAAGCAAGTGAGGGTCACTGAGACCTGATGGACGGTGCTGGATAAGAGCAAGTATAATAATGGACTGTAATGAGGCTGAATGCTGAGGTGGAGGAGATAGTGGTGGAGAGAGAGAAGAAGTGGTTGTAAACTAACAGCCGGCTTGGACACAAGAAGCAAGAAACTTGGTGAGAATGATAAGTGAGTCATGTATTAATTGTGAAGATGTAACCAGTATATGAGTAGGCTGAGAGGTAAGCTGTAAGAATTCATACAGTCAGCAGCCGGTCGTATTATTAGTCTTGTTGTAACAGGAGCTGCAGTGCCCCCTGCCCTTGCTTGCCCAGGCAGCCGCCGAGCCCGCTCGCTTTGGCCATAGCCGTTGATGATGTTGTGCTCACTCTGACACCCATTCACGCCAGGTCGCCGCTACCTCTGTAACACCCCAGGTGTTTGCCACCGGTTAAGCAATGGGTTTGAGCTAAAACCTGGTATATTAAGTGAGGATGAAGATGTCAATGTCAAACCTATAGAAACGAGCCCCAACCTAAACTTGGATATTGCACCTTTGCTCGCCTATAGACCCCTTTTCAAGATATATGCTTGGGTGGTGTGATTGGGATATCTTCATGTGTCTCACATCAATACCCATCTATATTGGGCACTCGAAAAGTTTCATGAAGTTTGGAATCAAAAAGTCACATGAAATGACGAGTTATGTCCTTGCTTGAATTAATTTATAAAGTGAATGGAATTCTCGATCGTCAACCAAATCTTGCAACCATGCCCAAATGACTCTAGATGAACTCTACAACAAAAGTCATGAAAGGTTCATGTTGAGCAAATGCCAAGAAAACGCTCCAATGGATCAAAAAGGATAATTTAAGCTTCATCGTGATCCTACTTTGGTCAAAGTAGAACAGTAGGTTCTATACCAGTTTTGAGGTTGGACCTTAAATGAAATTTGTAGTCCATATCATGTAGAACAAACTTTGTTTTTGGACTAAGAGCTAGATCATCTTGGAAGTAAGTCCAATCGAGGTCACAAGATCGAATTTGCTGCTGATTTCAGCACTTAGAAATATTCTAAGTCTGAAATTCATCGACATCGGCATTGACGTCTCGCGTTCTCCGAAATTCGTTAAGCAACTTGACTTGACCCCAAAATAAAAGTTGGAGCTTATGTGGTGGAGAAGAGCAGGCAAGAAGATGGCACTTGTCGGACTTCATTTTGCCCATCAATATGGAAAGATTGTTAATTGTTGCCGATACTTTGACAATGTCATATTGGCACTTGATTATTTCCTAATCTGTAGCTCTAATGGCTGTGCACTCTTAATATGAAATGTAGAGTAGGCCGAGATTGACAACTTTGCTTTTGGGCCCAAAGTCTAATTCGGACCCGAGCTAGCCCAAAACGGCGTCCCACCTTGTCCACTTCGCTGCACGCCACGTGCTCGACGTTTTGCCTCCGTGGCGACCAGGCGCAAGCACCACGCGCCCACCTCCTCGCCGCGTGTCCCGGCCGCCCTGCCGCGCCCCTGCTGCTCCATAATGGAGGCCGAGCTATCCCAGACGCTCCCCACTCCTCCCTGCTCTCACTCGCTGCCCTCGCTCGCCCTCCTTCGCTCTAGAGCTTGCGAACGCCGTGCATGTCCACCATGGCCGCCGTGGAAGCTCCGGCCGCCGCAGCTGTTCTCGCCGCTCCCAGTCTCCTCACTCCCCACGAGCACCGCCCTCAGCTTCGCCGCCATCTCCTTCACGTCGTGCTCGTGCTCGCCGTCGCAAACCGCCACCGTGGCCGTGGAAGCTCCGGCCGCCGCCGCCGCAGCCACCGCCCGCGCGTGGCCAAGCCGCCGTGGGCCACCTTGGGCTAAGCCGAGCAGCCCTGCGGGTGCGCGTGGACCTCCTGGTGCTTCCCCATCATTCCCCCGCCACCGCCAGCCCTTCTCCGGCCGCCACCGACCGATTCCCCGGCGTCCTCTGCTCCAAATTCGCGTCAGGGACCTCGCGCGACAATTCGACTAAAGTGAGGGGTGTAACTGCAATGTCATAGACTCAGGTGAATAGTGCCATAAGGACTGGTTTGTAATTATTTTGCAGGAACTTTGGAAATTCATAGTAATTCATAGAAAATTCGTAAAATAGCAAATGAGGACTTTTTGGAATCCTTGTGAAATTGTCTATGCAGTGGATCTATAATATGGCATGTTTTAGTTTAAATATTTTACGGTAAAAATAGATTTGTGCAGGAAGGTTGTAATGCTAGTTGAATTTGTTATTTTTCATAACTGTAGATCTAGGGCTCCAAATGAAGTGAAATTTTTGTGGCATGCTACTAATGTGATAGTTGATGTGTGGTAAAAATTTCATGAGTATTGGATGAAGTATGAGTGAGTTATTTGTTTATCTTGCTCTCACATGAATTCTTGCTTTAGCAACTTGTCTTTTTCATAGAGGTTGCTATACATATTCAAATGGAGTGAAATTTGTACAGTAGACTATTGAGAGGATATGTGAGCCACTATAATTTTTGTAGAATTTATTGTATACTTTTGGTATATGTTCATTAAGTCACCTTGTTATCTAAAATAAATTAAGAAATGCATTAAAAGAATTTATTTGGTCATGGACACTAGGTTTTCTGGTGTTCTTTAGTCATGTGTGAAATGTTGGTAAAGTTGGTTTTGCCCAATTATGCATTTGCAACATAAGTTAATAATTATTTTCTTGCCGATGTGGTTTATGGACAGATCTGGGAACTTAGCAAAGTTCTTCATGATAATGTGCTTTGTTGTGAAACTTGTTTATACAAAAGTTGTAGATAATTCATGTATCTAGCTTTTATTAAAATTTGGTGTCATTTGGCCAAGTAGTTTAAGAGTTATAGCTGTTTAAAGTTGGGTTTCAGGAATGACTGCTTTCTGTCAATTGTAGACCAGTTTCTGTAAATGAGTATATTTGACTTAGTTAACTTGAGAATCATGCTAAGATGATTAAAGATGAATTGTAGAAAATTTCATAAGCTTTCCATAATGTCTTCTTGCAAGTCATTTGGATTTGTGTAACTCAGTTATAGCTAAATCTTGTAGCTGCTGTTTGCATGTCCAGAAATTGGCAGATTCAATTATAGTGCTTGCTTGTATATTGTTAAGTGTGACGTATGCCTTGAATGATGACTGAGTTAGAGCACTTGAGATCTGGGGAAACTTGTGTCATGATTGGTGTTGTCGTATTTCTTTGCCATCTTAGCATGATAGATTGTGTGATGTTTAAGTTAAGCATCGCAAAGTACTTAAGTGTGTTAGTGTAAACTATGCTTGTCTTGCTTGCTATTTTGTGATGTGTCTCATGGTACTATTCTTCATATTTATGCACTTGCATATTGCATCTCATCTAGGTATGCGCTAGATGAACCACGTGAAGGACGTGATGTTGGAGCCAAACCGAAGACGGTGTTTGATAGATCTGTCCCGAAGATGAAAGGACTAAGCGAAAAGCTAGAACACGAGGCGTCACCGAGATGGTGCAAGCTAACCGAATCGACTTGTGTCGGATCCCGGCAAGCCCTTGAGCATTATAAGTCTCCTAATTTATAAAAGCAATTCTTTCTATATATGAGTTATATATTGTTGCATTAAGTTGTAGGAGTTGATTGAAACCGTTGATGCATTTATTACTATCCTTGCCTACCTTATTACCTTTTTACCTGTTAGGTCGAGGATCGAATAACCGCTTAGCCTTGCTTAGACCGGTAGCGATCGGTGATATCCGATCACCTACATTATAGGTGGTTACCGGAAGAATTTAGCTATGGAAAGAATGATATCCTGAAGTAACCATGTGTGATGGATAATTGGAGACCGGACGCAAAAGTTGGAGGCAACAGACATGGGGTTACGGGTGCTTTTAGTTTCGTCTGTGTCGATTAAGGACCGACCGTTGTTGGGCCTCGAGTCATGTTGAACGCATGCCTTACATTTAGCTGGCGGATAAAGTACCTTCCGACCGCTGGGCCGGGAGATTTTTTTCGGCCGAGTAGATTGCCCATGACGCCTTGCTTGTGGGAGCGTGTGTGGTAGGACACGGGGCGGGATGATAAGACCAAAGTGCGGTCGGTCGGCCCCGGGTACATGTGGTTCTGGCAAACTCGAGATACCGGAAAGTTGACTCGGTGATCAATATCTCACTTTAGCGGGTGAGTGAGGTTTGTGTAAGGAATAAATCATCACCGGTTAGGAATCGATTCGAATCGCCATCGCTCTGGATAGTGAGCACTTGACTCGAAATTCTTGCATCGTAGTAATTATTATGGAACAATGATGGTTATCTGGATGGTATGGGATATGCTAAATCTAAATTGGTAATCTGGATGTTATTGGTTAATCAAGTGATTGCTATAGTACAGGTGCTTACCTAGATGGATAGGTCATAATAAAGATGATGCAAAGTATTTAAAATGGTTTCTTCATGATAGCTTATGCTTTTCGCAAAACAAGTCAACTAGCCCACTAAAGAAAGCCTTGCATGATCCTTGGTGTCATTTGTTTTGGTTTCCGACGGTAAGTCTGGCTGAGTACATTCGAGTACTCGGGGTTTATCCCACCTTGTTGCGGTGAAGTTCTCGACACATTGATGATGGTGGCTAACACCCGGTGGGCTCGGTGATTCTATATTGACTTCTCATCTATATGCTTTTGTCGGATGATGTCACTATGCTAGCAATATATTTGGAACTTATATTAATGTAATCATTTGAAAACTATGTTGTTTTCACTAAGCGGTTTTGAAACCCCAAACTTGTACTACTAATTGTTAACTCATTTGTAATATTATTTCCGCTGCAACCCGATGTATGTGATGTGTATTTGCTTAATCACGCGATCTTGGTTGTGATGTTGATTTACCGAGGTCTTTCGGGACACTCGGCGGACTACCGGGTTTATATGAGTGAAAGTATGGGTGTGTCAACGTGTTAGCGGGGACAACCGTACTTGATCTTGTATAAATTGGGCGGTTCTGTCACAACCTCCCATGCTCCGGAGTAAGCTACCACAGCAACACGTGCCAGGCGTCGCCGCGCTCTACACTGAGCCACCACAACAGCACGCGCGCTTTGTGTGGGGCCAGTGTAGCCACACGCGTGCTGAAGCTCGCTCCCGGCCACCATTCCCCAGTCTCGCTCCGACCTTCAAGTCGTTGTCGTTGCCCAATGCTGCTCAGTGTGCCACCGCCCACCTCGCTCCAATGTGCCCTCATCTTGATTTGAGACCCGACTCCAAACCCCCTCTCTTTTCTATCGGCCGTCATTGTCTACAAATCTAGAGTTCTGTCATCGATTCAGCCATGCATCACAACTTGATTTGTGCTCCCTCAGCTCCCATGGCGTCCTCGCGAGGATGCGCCCATGAAGACTAAAGAGGGAGAGAGGTGAGACTTGAGAGAGATAGAGGGCACATTTTGTTCTCTTGCTTACATAGCTCACCTCACCTGGCAAGATTAGCCGTGCCAGGACAGGAGAGCTAACATGGCTTGTGTTGGTATTTATTAACGCACATAGATAAATCCGCAAGGGCACGGATATCGCTGTAGCTTTCACCTGAAAGTATCCCAAGTATCGTATCCACAGGAAAACGTGCGAGACTAACTACGGTCTAACTTAACTAAGGGTAGCAACAAGGTTAGGATAAACAGGAGCGTAGAGAGGATAACTAAGGTTCTCTAGTTCTGACTTCAGTAAGCTATGTCTTCTACTATTCAACTGGGGACATCACTAAGGAAAAGACACCAGCAGAGATGCTTTCTTTCGTAACCGGGTTCTACTTGGCCTATAAACGGAAGGTGGACTACAAAGGATTCAACGAGGCTATAAGAGTCACCCTCGCGATCTACCACCGATTCGGAATGTAGGGTGCAACCACGATTAATCTAAGTCTAAGCACTACGCTTACACTTACGATTAATACTTTACTCCCCCTAGAAAGAGAATAAAGCACTCAAAAGAGTCGCGATCGTGATGAACAATATAAAAAAGATGCTTACTTAAATCAGAAGTTGCTTACCAGAGAAGTCTCAGAAGCAAGCTCAAATAGAACTTGGATCCGCCAGGGTACAAGCCGTAGAGACAGCACCGACAGATCGACACTTCCTACAAGCTCTTCCCTCACACTCTATCTCACTATTATTTATAAGACTAGATTATATGGAGGACTAATCTTCTCTTGATTGCTGGCTTGATCATGAAGATATGAATTAAGGTTTTAGGGATGGCTCTAGGGAGGGGGATAGGGGCTGCTATATATAGGGAGTAGCGTCAATTCTGGACCCTCGGATCAAACCGACTTAAACGGATGGCGTAGATTTGATCTTTAAGGAGGTTGGAAACCGACATACGAAGCGGGGGCTGACTGGTGGGCCCCATAGGCTCTGGCCGGCCGGCCAACTACCGACAGCAATTGACCCAATCTTCGGCGGACAGTCTTCTAGTGTCTTCTAGAATCTTCTTGAGTTGTTTTCGTCGAGGATAAATGTGATTTACTTTGACGAATAGGTCCACCTTGACGGTTTTCTGATTAAATCCTCCTGTAGACATGGATTTACTAAAACTTGTGGAATTTATTAGTTTAAACTCCTAGACCTATGTTTGGTGATGGAATTAAGTATATATGCAGGTTATATTAACGGTTTATTATTGATCTTAACGACCGTTAACAACTTGCCCAAGCAAGCAAAAGAAAACCTTGTTTTCACGAAGAGGCAAGCAGGCAGCTTGTAATAAGAGATCCAACTATAACAATTGTTTTAGTTTCTCACCCGACAAGGCGAGGCAAGAACAAGCGAGACCTCCAAACACACCAGAAGGGAGGGGAAATGGACACAAGTGGGATTCGTCAACGACGACCTCGTAATCAATTTGAGTATAGCGTGGGATTAAGAGTTCATTATAGTCAAGCCTGGATAATTACGAGTATTATGTGTGTATATATATAAGGTGCATTTTATATACTTCCGGGAATAGTTACTCCCATAATCAATAAATCACGTTGCGTATATATACATACTCATTTATCAGTTTGAGTATGTTGACATACTAATATTAAGATACTCCAGATCTTTACTATGTGAATTTTTTTTCAAAAGAGCACATATTTTTTAATATATTATATAATACTATGATAGTAGCATATAAAATAAGTATAACCATATACTCTAAGTATACATATATACTTGTCATACATAGTACCCTAGATGCTCTAGTATGATGATATACTCTATCTACGTACATTTCGTCGGGCCATATACGCCCTAAATTTAGAGATATACACATGAGAGTAACTACTCCCTGGTAGTAGAAAATAATTTTCATATATATATATATATATATATATATATATATATATATATATATATATATATATATATATATATATATATATATATATATAAAAGGAAGGGGTAATACCAAACCACGGAGCCGTGGTCCCGGACACTCCGGCCGCCGCACAGCAGGTGCCAGCGCCGGCGCCGCGACAAAACCCTCAGTTTGTTGGTCAGAAACAACCCCTCGCGGCGCCGCGTCATAGCCCATGATGGAGAGCAGGACGCAACCCCGTCTACGCGGCACCACGCCCTCGCGAGCACGCCCAACGTGTCCTCCGCCCGCCTCCTCTCGTCCCTATCCATCCCGCGCGCCGCCGCCTCGGGACGCGCAGTTCATGGCTTCATGCACCCACTGCGCGCCGCGTTTGGCCGCACCACCCCAAGCCAAGCCTTCCAAACCCGGCAACGTACGGTAAGCCTTTCCGTTCCAAGCAGGCGCGCTCCCTCTATATAACGGCGAGACCGGCCGTATCCCACACTGCGACGGTCATCACAAGCTCTCACAAACTCAGCACACACTGACACACCACACCGCAGTACACTAGTGAGAAGCAGAGCGGAACACGCGGCTCGGACTGCGATGGCTCGTCTCCTCGGCGCTTGCTTGCTGCTCGCCGTCCTGCTCGGTGCCTTGGCGGCGGCGTCCGCGCGCGCCGACGACGACCTGGGCAGCGGGGCCGGCGGCATACGGCAACCGAGCAACGAGTACCGCGGGAGGAAGGTGGGGGCCAGGACGGAGGTGCGGGACGTGGAGGGCGACGGCGAGGTGCAGGAGCTCGGCCGGTTCTCCGTCGCCGAGTACAACCGTCAGCTCAGAGGCGGCGGCGGCAGGCTCGAGTTCGGTAGGGTGGTGGCGGCGCAGCGGCAGGTGGTGTCAGGGCTCAAGTACTACCTCCGCGTCGCGGCGGTGGAGGAGGGCGTGGAGAACGCCGGCGAGCGCGTGTTCGACGCCGTCGTCGTCGTCAAGCCCTGGCTCGACTCGTGCACCCTGCTCACGTTCGCGCCGGCGGCCGCCAAGTAAGCGCGGCGCTACCACCGATCTAGTATAGTAGTATGTCTGGTCTGCCTTCTCGGAGACCATGGAGGGTGAATAAAGTTTTGCTTGTGTTTTGCATAAACGACTACTAGAGAGTGAGAAGATGAACTATGCGCTGCGGCGCAGATGTTTTTTTTGGAAGGCTATTGTACAAAGAGAGGAGGGAACGAGAGTGAGAATAAATCGCTGTGCTTTCCTAACTAAGCAGGCTGCTTTGTTCATCAGTGCTTTCGAATCAGAATAAATGTCGACGACTGATCGAGTTTCGATTGAATGAGTGAGGATATTTTTGGTCATTTTTTAACATTGATCCGTAACGACCCGGTGCCATTTGCCTACCCAATGCTAGTTTGGAGCCCAAATACGGGGTGTGTGTAGTTTGTGAGGCGGAGCCATGTCACGGCAAGCAAAGATGAACTTTTGTACTTTCTACTTTTGATCATTTGATGAGTCACAGCCGAGAATGGATACCTCATAGCTACATCATTGGGACGTTTCGTCTTTGTTCACTCCAAAGCTAAGGCTGATCAGTTTATCAAAGGAAAGAACATCCGTGAACAGTGGCAAAAGATAGAGAAAAAGAGAGCACACATTTAGGACGTGTTTGGGTGACGTAGTTTTCACAAACTACGATATCACAAAACTGTGGTTTTATAAACCAAAGAGACACAAAACCATAGTTTAGAAAAAAAAGATGTCATAAGAGGAGCTTCTAAAACTCAAAAAGACTACAATTTTCGACAAAACCATAATTTTAAAAGCTACAGGATTTGTTGGACCAGTAACTTTTAAAAATCAAAGTATTTTATAAAACTATAGTATTCCTCCAATACTTTTAAAATACTTTGCATGGACGTTTTGTTTTTTATCAGCATGTGAGCACCATGCCCGCCGCGCACCTTTTGCGTACACTGTTTTAGACTGTCCATGCAAGTTTGACTACACATATTCCGTAGTACTGCCGGTGCATCTGGTTGGCTCTGCCCGTCGTCCTTGTGTTCCTCTGATCCAGTCGCCCGCCGCTGTTATAGCTTCCTCGCTGAGTCCTAAATCGTGGCCTAACTTCGTAGTCAGCCTCCGCGTAGAACTCGAATACATGCATCTCATATCCTCGGTACATCTGGACATTGTCAGTTGTCACGTCCAATTTAAACGTGTCTTAATTGTGCTCGTGTTACATGGACTGTTGGCAAAGTTCATTACTTATCGAGGGATTAAACTAGACCTAAAACGGCCATCCCAAAACAGAACGGTTATGTAAGAGAATGCAAGAATCCTTCAAGGTTTTAGTTATATTTTGCAAAATTGGCCCTTGTTCATTAAGTAAACGAGCCTTTTTTCTCTCTCTCAACAAAACCGAGGTAAGCTCTGTCATCCGTTTCAGGACCACTGCCTCATATGCGATGCGGACTTCCCTCGGTCATCAGACTCATCGTGAAAGGCTGCCGAGACTTCAATTCTGTAGTCCCTAATTGTCAGCATACCTGCCTCGTCCAACGTCGTCGGGCCGGGATGGCAACAGGTACCCGCGACCCGTTTACCCACGGGTAAAAACCCTATTAGGGTACGGGTTTGGGGGATTTTGCTCCCCACAGGTACATTATTGGGTGATTACCTCACCCATCGGGTGAAGCGGGTATGGGTGCGTTCTTGTATACCCCAAACCCGTTTAAGTATGACACGTAGGTTCATCCAGTCATTAAACAGTATATAGAGAAGAAAACCCGAGCGTTCCCATTAATCCTCCTCAGTAGCGCCGCTACGCGTTCCCCGCTTCCTGCCAATTCACACCACTTCAGAGAGTTTTTAACCCAGCCTCATAGCGAGCCGTCACACTCGACAGGAGGGCCGAGGGCATCCGCGTCTGTTCGCTTCGCATCCCTACGCAGATTCGCTTCCTGCACCGCTACTCGTTCCCCTTCCCCGCTTCCCGCGTGGCGCCTGCGCCGGCCACGCCGTCGCCGCTCCCTGCGAAGTGCGAAGGATGGCTTCACCTCCCGTGGATGCAAGGCGGTCGAGCCCTGAGCGCGCGGAAGAAGGTGGGGTCGCCGGGGATGGGTCGTGCTCAGCGGCGGACGGCAGCTCATCGCCATCTCCAAGGTCACCAGAGACGCCCACTTCATCTCGTGCACGGTGAGCTCTTCGCCTCTTTGAATCCCCTACGTTTCTGTATCTCTTGCGGATTAGTAGTAGTAGACCTCGTCGATTTGTATAAAAGATTGTATGTGACTTATTGAGTTATTGTGCTAACTGTTGGTTAATTTGTATGCAAGTATGCAACATTGCACTAACTGTTTTGAAATTAGTTATTAGTATACCTCGTCGATTGAAGTTGAACTAACCAGTCCTGACGACCTCGCGAAGGGACGCCACCGACGCTGCCGTCGCAAAAGCTAGTGCTACTGCTAAGGCTAAAGCACCGGTCGCCCTTGGCTTGAGCCGCAACCGTACTGTGCAGGTATCACGCGCCATCAAGAAACGGAGCCGTCTCGCCATTGAAGGAGCACCTGCAACTCCTTCCTCCTCTGCGCTTCAGTTGTTGAGTTCCAAGGGGTTTGATTCGATGCACGCTAACCCTTATTTTTACTTCCATTTCCTGTTTACTTGAATTATTGAGCTGCTATGTCTTTTAGCATTTGTACAAAACTTTATGTCTTGAGCTGTTTGTTTGTTTGAATTATTGAGCTGCTATGTCATTGTTTTATCGATTTACGGATGATGCACTGATCTGTCATTGTTTCCTAACAATAACAATGTGCTTACTATTTTTTCCATTCGTGATATGTAGAGTAGCATCACCAAAATCAAGCTTGGGCAGTGGGAGCAGCAGCTTGCCGCAGTCTCTAATTTCTGCAGCTACAAGGCCTAAATCTGTCAATAATTCAGAACCGATCGAGATAGAAGATGATGACCCAGAGGAAGAAGACATGAATGTTGGTTAAAAAAGGAAGCTAATCTCTGCTGTTTGGGAAGAGTTTAAGAGAGTGAGAATGTTGGGCGAGGTGAAGGCAAAATGCATGTACTGTGGCAAGAAACTTTCAGCAAAATCCAACAGTGACACTAAGCATCTTCATGATCATTTAAAGGGCTTCCCATATCGTAAGTCCAAGTTTGCTTCCAAGGACAATAATATGACACAGACTTCTCTTCGGTTTGCTTCCAAGGAGTCAGGACTAGCTGTGCAGAATTACTCATTTGATCCAGATGTAGCTAGAAGAGAGCTTGCTACCATGATAATACTCCATGAGTATCCTTTATCTATGGTTGACCATACCGGCTTTCGAAGGTTTGTCGGTGCACTTCAGCCCTTATTCAAATTGGTGAAGGAACACAGTTAGGTAAGATGGGATATTATGCTTCAAAATCTAACTGTGATGCATTTTGTTTTTGATGCACTGTATAATAATTTTGCGATGCATATTCCAATTTCAGGAAAGACATTATGGATGCATACATGGAAGAGAAGAAGGCGGCCTTGCAGTACATGTCAGTCTCCAAGTCCAGAGTGTCTATAACTACAGACATGTGGACCTCTGAGAATCAAAAAAGAGGTTACATGGCTGTTACTGCCCATTTCATTGATGACTCTTGGACACTTAGGAACATTATCACGAGGTAATTAGAAACCCATTAATATTGCTAATGCATTGTCATTTGTGTTATTAGTTTCTGATTGCATTTTCTCATGTACACAGGTTCATATATGTGCCTGCCCCACACACTGCTGAGGTTATTTCTGAGGTGTTATATGAAGCTTTGGTTGAATGGAACCTTGATGAGAAGATCACGACTGTGACTCTTGACAACTGCAGCACAAATGATGCTCTAATTCCTAAACTTGTGAGGAAGATTGGCAAAGGTAAATTATTGTTAGAGGGTAAACTTTTGCACATGCGTTGTTGTGCCCATATTCTGAACTTGATTGTGAAGGATGGATTAGATGTCATACAACCTGCAATTGCAAAGATCCGTGACAGTGTAGCCTTTTGGACAGCCACACCTAAAAGAGTAGAAAAATTTGAAGAAATTGCTAAGTATGTAAAAGTTTCGACTGATAACAAGTTAGGCCTGGATTGCAAAACTAGATGGAATTCTACATACAAGATGCTTAAAGTTGCTTTACCTTATGAGCCCGCTTTTAACCGAGCAGCACGTGTAGAGAAGTTATATGTTTGTGCCCATAGTAAGGAAGAATGGGATTTTGCTAGAGAGGTGGTAGGGAGGCTCAAGATGTTTGATGACATCACTGCTCTATTTTCTGGAACTAATTATGTGACCGCCAATGTCCAACTCTTTAAGATTTGTGAGGCTAAGACAAAAATTAAGCAATGTTCTGCATGTGGAATTCCTATTACAGAAGAAATGTCAACTAAAATGATTGAAAAAATTGACAAATATTGGAAGGATATTCAAGGACCAATGGGAATAGCCACTGTTCTTGATCCCCGGTTCAAAACTGAGTATCTCCTTGGGTTCTTTGAGTGCTTGTTTGGTCATAATACATCTAAAGACTGTTGGCAGAGAGTTGAAGATGTTAAAAACTCTCTATGTGATTTGATGAAGGAGTACCAATTGGAGGATGATGAAGATAACACTGAATCTTCAGTTCCTTCACTTGTTGCAAGCAGAAGGCCAATGACAGCCAGATTCAGAAATGAGCTTGACAGGTACTTGGATGATGAGTATGTTCCAATAGAGGCTGATAACTTCAACATTCTAGATTGGTGGAAGGTGGTTGGGACGCGGTATCCTACATTGAGTAAGATAGCACGTGACATATTTGCTATTCCAGTCAGCACAGTTGCATCAGAGTCTGCTTTTAGCACCAGTGGTCGGGTTCTTAGTGAGCACCGTAGCCGGCTTACACCGGAGATCTTGGAGGCCCTTATGTGTTCACAAGATTGGATGCGTCGCAAGTATATAGGTATATATTCTGTTCTGTACATTTCATTTCTACATTTTCTAATCTTGATTTCTAACAATTGTTGAAAATTTACTTTCAGATGCTACCAATGTAGACAAGCCTGAGACCTTTTAGAGCTGTCTTCAAGAGATGCAGGAAGGGATGCAGGTGATGTGTAATGTGTTAACCTTTTCATTGTCACATATTCAATTACATTGTATACTAACTATCCCCTCTTATGCAGAAACTTCTACTTTGACACATATTCTACTTTGATGCAGCTGGGGTTGGTTGCCTGCCTGTGGTTGGATGGCTAGGTCTGATTCGCAAATCCTGTGGTTGCCTGCCTGCGATTTCATTCCTTGATGATTTAGTTAGCATTTTGATGAGTCCTATGCCTTCAATATTACTACCTCTTTGAAACAAGTGATGAAACCTGTTGCTGTGGGGGTCTGAGCTTTCTAGTGAGGCCTTGTTGTTCCCTTGTGTTAGAAGCTTTGTTGTTGTTTCCCAGTTAGCTTATTCTGCCATTCTGGTACTTAGATCTTGTGTGGAGGAAATTTCATTGTTTCATGATTTAGTTAGCACTTAGCAACTTGATGGATCTTATCAGTCAATCACCACACCTTTGAAAACTGACGGAACCTGTGGCTCCTTGTAGGTTAAGGTCGCAGGCTTGCAAGTTGCAGCAAGGAAGTGAAGGATGCATCATGAGCAAGGAAGTGAAGGAAGTGAGAAACCCGGTGGGGGGCAGAAAGGATGCATCATGGAAGTTGAAATTTAGTGTCATGAACTCCTAGTTAATTATTGTGTCATGAACTCTTAGTTGATCATTAGCTGCGGTCGAGGACATATTACATGTAAGTTGTAAGTTGTAAGTTGTAACGCTTTACACTTAATTGCATACTTGCATGATCATTCTGAATTTTTGATAATGTTAGCTTTGTGAATTGTGATCTTGTGTTATTGTTAAATGGGGATGGGTCACCCGATGGGTACCCGTTACCCACGCGGGTGACGGGTCTGGGTAGATTTGAGACCCGTCACGTGTGACGGGTACGGGTGACGGGGTGTTTGAACCCTGGTGGGGGCGGGTGTGTTCTTCTACCCCCCACCGGGTTTCTCACCCGTTGCCATCCCTAGTAGGCACCTGCATCGACGCGAGTCGAGCAAGCGAACAGACATTCTTACTGTGGATCGAGGACGTGGCACGCAGCCACATGTACCTCCTCCACATTGCAGCTGTCCCTGTGCATCATCAAACGTAGTATATGACGCAGAAACTGCAGTGGGGAAGTTCTCCACTGCCTAATGCGCCGCTGAATAGCTATGCTTACTCTAGTTGGATCAGTGAATGACGCACGCTTGCACACCGAAGGTCAACGAACTGGTTGCACCAGCCTCAAGATGAGTGATAACCTGCAAAAGTGAAGTCTACAAGAAGGATCATTATTGGTAGGGCAGGCGTCACGCAGGCCAAGCATCAGAATGTCCCTAAAAAGGTGCATCAGCGGCCTGATTGACAAGGAAACATCGCGTACTCCAGCTCGGGCATCAATCAATCTGCACATCTCATTCATCATCAGAAGTTAGTACTAGCAAACGGTGAAATCAACACACCAAAAATACCATCACCAGAATGACGCCTTACAGCCAGTCATTTCCATTAGACCTGACTTTCACCTTGATAGGCAGACACGAGGTTTGCAGCGCCTTTTGACGAACTGTCAACTGTTAACTCCAGAGTCCAGAAGACCAGAACACCCAACGCTCCAGGCCAAGCACACTCCAAGCATTGATCGGAACAGTCTTGCTCTCTTTGGCTAACAATAGGATACACTCCGAAGTCCGAACAGTCTCGCTCTCATTGGCTAACAATAGGATACACTCCAGACATTGATTGGAATTCGGAACAGCCTAGCTCTCTTTGGCTAACTGTAGGCTAATGTTCGCTGGGGGCTCGAGAACAGAAATTAGTAGGTTCCCTAGGAGACCAACCATCTGACACATCAGTTTTGCATAAAATCCCATCATCAGGTTAGTTCTGTTCCCCAAGATTTTAATATGGACCTGTTTGTCAGTTCAAGAACTAGGACTGAATATAATAGGCTTCTATTACCTCTTAAGTAGGGTCTGGTCCTCTTAGCTGTGGTTGAGGCCTCAAATGAAACTGCCTCCCATATGACCAACCCCAATATACTCACCTCGTATGATATTTACATGGTCTGCTAACTTTGTTTATCCATCAAAGGGAAACTGGGTGTCGTCTTCTACCACTTTAAAATGCTGAGGACGGCTACCAGAGCAATAAAGATGCCACATTCTCAAATATGCCCTTTCCAGATTCCTTACCTGCATTTTTTTTAAACCAAAGTGAAATTACTAACTCTGAATGTAACGGTGCTGAGCGGAAACAAGGTTGAAATTTTACCCATCGAGATGTATCAAACAAAGGACAGGTCATCCGTACAGCCTTGAGCCTGTTTGTAAGAGCTTGAAGTTTTGATGGATTTGTGGCTAAAAATACAGCCCTTTCTTCATATTCTTTTAGGCTGAATAACAGCAAACCCAGTTAACAACTAAAAATTCAAAGATGAGAAAAAATGTACGGTTTTCTTAGATGTGAAGTCTAACCTATTGACTATCATCTCTTCCCCAACTCCAGTAGCTAGACAGAGTGAACCTGCAACCCTTGTTGCCATTTTCTGCAGAGGAAGAGTAATCCTTCTTATTACAAAGATACGCAGCTCTCTGCGTGATTGATAAAAGAAAGTTGAAATTAAGCACAACTGCATGGTAACAAAGAAAATAAATTTGATATAGATTGGTTAATAATGTCATGGATAGATGAGATTTTGGTTCCCAACTTACATCTCTGTATGATCCTTGTGCTTTCAACACATCACCAAGGTTGCAATAGGCATCAACCTAAATTTGTAATGTGATCAATAAAAACCAGAAGGTCTGGTTAATTTTGGAGATTTGATTCACTAGCATCCAATTAACAAAAGTAACTGTCAATTACCAAACGAGGATTCAGTGCAAGCGCCTGATGACAACACGTGCTTGCCTTGATGAGATTTCCTTTTCGAGTATAAGCATTCGCTAAGTTTGAGAATGCATCAGCGAACGTGGGCCGGAGCTGCAAAGGATAATGTAAAGTTAGTCTGAAATCATTCAAAAATGAAATGAAAAAACACGTAGAAGTGCGCTTCCCTATGAAGCCCATCACTGCCACCTTCAATTCACACACATCTTGCCCCCTGGTTTGTCATCAGATAGTACACTCACCTGAATTGCATGTTCATAGCACTGGATGGCACGATCTATATCACCTTTCTCCTGCAACAGACAATAACAAAAAAACAATGTACTGAACCATGCAAAAAAAAAAAACCGGCACATTACTACCATAATAACTTTCCCAAGGAAATGACCTCACCCTCCATGCATTCGCCATGTTGTTGAAGGACTCCGGAAAATTGGGCTGGATTGCAATAGCCTCCTCGTTCTTCGCGATGCACATGTCAAACTCCCGGAGCTAAATATTTTTTTTATATAAGAGAAAAGTCATCAATACAAGTATACAACGCACCGAACACACAGAGAACAAGGTGAGTCTGAATTTCTCTGAAAAAACCTGGAAATAAACGGCGCCGAGCAGCAGCAGGTTCTCCAAGCGCCGGGGGTTCTCCCTGTAAATGGCATTGCTCTGTTCAAGTGCCGCTCTGAAATCCCCTGCGTTGTAACTCTGTTGCGCGATGTCGAGCCGCGTGCGTTCGTCAACTGAACCCAATCAAAAAAAAACCCCAACGAATGATCATTTCACACCAGGAAATTAATTCCGACGGAACGGAAGGGTCTAGGAGCGGTCCGAACCTTTGAGCTGGTTCAGTATCAGGGCATCGATCGCCGCACCGAGCTGCTGCGGCCGCGGGTAGGGAGAAAGGGGCGCGTAGGGCGCGCGCTGTTCCTCCCCAGCTGCCACGGCGCCACCGCCGCGGCTGCAAATGGAGAGCATCGCCGCGCTCCGATAGGGGACCGCAGCTTCTGGAAGAGCCGCCAAACCCTAACTCCCGTCGTCGAGCCTCCGCGTACGCGCCCGCCGTACGGGACGAACGAGACTGGAGAGTATGACTGGAATCCATAATTATCTTCATTTAACTTCGCAAAAAAAAATATAATTTGATATGATTAATATATCTTAGAAAATCATATCTTTTTTTCGGAATTAAATGAAAATAATTTTTCTATGAAAATTATAGATCTTGACGAGATCTACAACTTTCTAATTTTGAGTTTTTTCATGTGAAGTCGTTAAGATGCTAAAAAAATTAATAACATATTTAGACTTAAGAGTATTTTTCACTTTTCACACCTGCAGTTTGACGACGTTAAAGGCTAAGCCGACGGCAGTGGGCATTACGATCTTTGATTTTTTTTTAATGGCATGCAGGGAGTTCCCCCGAGACGGCGTCGCGCTCGTGGGGGGAATTTGGGGAACGCGTGGGGTATTAATTTGGTATCAGCATATCGCCGCTGTCCACTGTACCGGAAATCAGGTCGGCGGGCCGCGGGAGCTCTCAACTGATCTGATAGCGGAGCTGCAGTTGGCGCGGTGGCCGGAGGGGCCGAGGTTTCAGGCCGTCAATTGAACTTCGGGGTTCTGGGTGTTTTTGGACGGAGGGGATGTAGTTCCATCTTACGAGCTGGGCTACTTGATGTTACGACTGGACCGGCTTTTGTGACGAGTCCGGCAACAGATGCTGAAGATGGGTGTGAGCTGCTCGCTGAGGACGGACTGAAGACGCAGGAGATGAATGGGCCGCAGCTACGACGGTCCAGCCGGCCCAGAGTTGCTAACCGGCGCGTCATGGGCGCCGAATGGGCCAAGGCATGAAGCAAAGCGTTATACATACCGAGAGTTAGGAGAAGGAGGGTACCGAAGATTATTGTACAAGCTATTGCTTCGGTCTGCAACTTCCTCTGACCCCGTCCTCCTGCTCTGCTGCCGTCCTCAGAGCCTCGAATCCAAAACCTCATCGCCTGCTCGCTGCCCTGTGCGGAGATCGTCGCCGGTGTTCCGCTGGAGCCCCACGAAATCATCCACGACCACTTCACCCGGTTCTGCAAGCAGCTGGGCGATATGGACTCCAACACCAAGCTCATCCTCGACGAACTCAGATCCGTGCAGGCGAATCTCACCGCCCGCATGGATTTGATGGAGGGCTCCGTCGGCAAGCGCGTCGGCTCCCTGGAGGATGCCACTAAGGCATTCGACACTTGATGGGCGAAGGTGGATGCGACGGTGGACGAGTTGCGTGCGGAGGTGGGCGAGATTCGGAAGACGGAGGAGAAGGTGGAGACGTTGCGGGAAGAGATGACCGCGCTGCGCAAGACCGTGAGCCGCTCCATCCTCGACGCTGCGTCGGCCGTGCCAACCGGGGTGCTGCCGTCGCCTCCAAAGGTGTCCGCGGCGACGATTCCCGCCGGCTGGACCAAATTTAGCCCGTTAGGGCACTGCGAGGAATCAAGCCACCGGGGATTCGAGTATCCAACTCAATCCCCGGTCAAGGGTACGCTCACTCCTACCAATCTTGATCCGAAACCCAAGCTACTTCGTTCTTACTCTGGGTCAGCGCTCATAGCCAGTGTGTCTAGTGGATTGGGTGGGGGAGATGGCCTCTCGCGTCGTCCTTGGCATGGGGAAGGGGTTCCTGAGGGCAATTGGTTTAGGGAGGGATCTCACGAACACATACCCAAAATAAATTTTCCCCCATTTGATGGAGAGAACCCAAAATTGTGGCTAGGACGCTGTTTGGATTATTTCAACATGTACACGGTACCACACCATCGCTGGGTTAAGGTCGCCACCATGCACATGACTGCAGCCGCGGCTCGCTGGTTTCAATCGGTGGAAGATCAAGTTCGTCAGGGAACCTGGGAATCATTTTGTCAGGATGTCATGGAGCGATTTGGTAAGGATCAGCATGCTTTTCTGATCCGCCAGCTCTTCCACATATACCAGGCTGGGTCCGTGCAGGAATATATTGATAAGTACACCGGGCTGGTTGAGCAATTGATAGCCTATGGTCGCAATACTGATCCTCTGTACTATGCCATGCGCTTTGTCGATGGCCTTCGCGCTGATATTCGCGCTGCTGTGCATTTGCAACGTCCTACTACTCTGGATGCTGCCTGCATGCTCGCCTTGTTGCAGGAAAAATTGGTGGAGCCAGGACGACAGCGGGATGTGCGGTGGCCGGAGCCGTTCACTTTTGCCAAGGCAGCGCCACGGGGACCCTTGCCTCTGCCCCCGCCACCTCTTCAGACTGAGCGCCAGGTCAAGCCGGCCGTGCCAGGAGCTGAGCCGCAGGACAAGCGTGGATGAGGCATTGAATCCAAGCTGAACACCCTGCGCGACTACCGCCGAGCTAGAGGTCTCTGCATCCATTGTGGCGACAAATGGGTTCGCGGCCACAAGTGTTCAGAGACTATCCAACTTCATGTGCTGCAAGAGTTCTGGGACATCTGCCATTCAGAGGGCTACTCGGATTCTACACCGGTTCAGGATGAGGAAGAACCCCATTGTGCAGCTATCTCCATGGCAGCATCAGGCGGTAATCGGCTCGCGCGCGCTATTCAGTTTGTGGGCACTGTCCAGGGTCATCCGGCTCGGATTTTGGTGGACTCAGGTAGCACTCACACCTTTGTCAGTCAGGCTCTGGCCTCTCAGCTATCTGGGGTAACTATTTTCAGCCCTGCTCTCTAAGTCACCATAGCTGATGGTTCTCAAGTGGCTTGTTGCTCTCAAATTGCTCAGTTGTCTTGGTCTGTTCAGCATTGTGATTTTGTCTCCGCAGCCAAGCTGTTGCCTCTGTCATCTTATGAGTTGATTGTAGGCATGGACTGGTTGGCTTCTCGCAGCCCGATGCAGGTAGATTGGCACAACAAGTGGATGCTCATTCCCTATGGTCAAGGCCACAGTTGTTTGCAAGGTGAGCTGATGAGCCTGCCCACCGGTTCGGTCATTCAGGTTACCACTATTTTGTCGGAGGATGCTGTAGCTCGTCAGGAGCCTGTTCCACCAGACATTGCAGCACTCTTAACAGAGTTTTAGTCTGTCTTTGCTCCTCCGACTGGCTATCCACCGGCACGCCATTGCGACCATGCCATTCCGTTACTTCCTGGTGCCGGTCCATTCTCAGTAAGGCCCTATCTCTATTCCCCTTGCTTAAGGATGAAATTGAGCGTCAGGTGGCTGAAATGCTGCAAGCTGGACTGATCCAACCCAGTTCTAGCCCATTCTCTTCATCGGTTTTGTTGGTCAAGAAGAAAGATGGTACATATCGCTTTTGTGTGGACTTCCGACAACTCAATGCCATCACAGTCAAGTCTAAGTATCCAGTCCTAGTCATTGAAGAGCTACTCGATGAACTCACACATGCATCTTGGTTTTCTTGCCTCGATCTAACAGTGGGTTACCACCAAATTCGTTTGCAGCGTGGAGAGGAATTCAAGACTGCCTTTCAAACTCACTCCGGTCATTACGAGTTTCGTGTCATGGCGTTTGGGCTCACAGGAGCGCCAACCACCTTTCTCAAGGCTATGAACACTACTCTCCACCCCCTGTTGCGTAAATGTGTACTCATTTTCTTCGACGACATTCTCATTTTCAGTCGTTCCTATGAAGAGCATGTTGAGCATTTGCGGTTGGTCTTCCAGTTGCTGCAGCAAGATCAGTGGCAGGTGAAGATGTCCAAATGTCACTTTGCACAACGGCAGCTTCGTTATTTGGGGCACGTCATCTCAGAGAAGGGCGTGGCCACTGATCCTGAAAAAGTTCATGCGGTTCTGAAATGGCCAGTTCCACGGTCTGTTAAGGAACTGCGTAGCTTCTTGGGCCTGGCAGGATACTACAGGCGATTTGTTAAGCACTTCGGCATCATCTCCAAACCCTTGACGGATCTTCGCAAAGGTGTTGTTTATGTTTGGACATCCAGCCAGGATCAGGCCTTCTCAGCTTTGAAGCATGCCTTGACAACTGCTCTGGTGTTGGCCTTGCCCGATTTCAGTCGACCCTTTGCTATAGAGACTGATGCTAGTGGCACGGGGATTGGTGCCGTACTTATGCAAGGGGGTCATCCCTTGGCATTCCTCAGTAAAACTTTGGGACCTCGTTTGCAAGGATTGTCTACATATGAGAAGGAATATATGGCTATTTTGTTGGCCCTGGAGCAATGGCGCAGCTACTTGCAGCATGCCGAGTTTCAGATCATCACCGATCACCGCAGCCTCGTACAACTGACGGATCAACGGCTTCACATACCATGGCAGCAAAAGGTCTTCACCAAACTCATTGGCCTGCGGTATCGGATTGTCTACCGCAAGGGCGCGGACAATGGCGCAGCTGATGCTCTCTCCCGTTATCCTTCTGCGCAGCTGGCCGCCCTGTCAGATTGTCAGGCTCAATGGCTGGAGGCAGTAGTTGAGTCGTACTCTCACGACGATCGTGCCCAGCACTTGATTGCACAGTTGGCTGTGGCTCCAGATTCAGTGACCGGATTTACTCTTTGAGATGGTTTGCTACGCTACAAGTCCAGAATTTGGGTGGGTGCTGATCCGGAGTTGCATACTCGATTGATTACAGCAGTGCACTCTACAGCTGTGGGAGGACACTCAGGCATGTCAGTCACCTATCGCCGACTGAAGCAACTCTTTGCCTGGCACGGCATGAAGTCAGTGGTTCAGTCTTTCGTCGCTGCTTGTGTTGTCTATCAGCAAGCTAAACCTGATCGCTCCAGACTGCCTGGCTTGCTGCAACCGTTGCCGGTTCCTGACAGTACCTGGTCGGTGATATCCATGGATTTTATTGAAGGCTTGCCATCTTCGCACGGTTATAACTGCATACTAGTGGTGGTGGACCTCTTTTCCAAGTATGGTCATTTCCTACCCCTCAAGCATCCTTTTACTACTCCGATCAGTGGCTCAGTCTTTTCTGTCGCAAGTCTATAAGTTACACGGTATGCCGCAAGCCATTGTCTCGGATCGCGACAAAATCTTTACCAGTCATTTCTGGCGCGAGCTATTTCAGTTGGCTGGCATTGAACTGAGAATGAGCACTGCTTATCAGGCGCAGACGGATGGGCAAATGGAACGGGTCAATCAATGCCTTGAGACATTCCTGCGTTGCTTCGTCCATGCTTGTCCGCATCAGTGGCGACAGTGGTTGGATCAGGCCGAGTTCTGGTACAACACCAATTGGCACTCAGCTTTGGGGCGATCCCCTTTTGAGGTCTTGTATGGTTATGCACCGCGCCATTTTGGGGTCTCCACTCATCCAGACAAGCCCATTACAGATTTGGCTACTTGGTTGTCGGACCGAGCTCTAATGTCTAAGGTGATTCACCAGCATCTGAATCGTGCTAAGCAATGGATGAAGAAACAAGCTGATGAGCATCGGTCTGAACGGCAGTTTCAGCTGGGTGATCTGGTGTTCGTCAAACTCCAACCATATGTGCAGTCTTCTTTAGAACATCGCAGCAATCAGAAACTGGCCTTCAAATTCTTCGGGCCGTACCGTATTCTGGCTCGTGTGGGAAAAGTGACTTACAGACTTGAGCTTCCAGCTTCGTCTTCGGTGCATCCGGTATTCCACGTTTCGCAGCTCAAGAAGTCAGTGGGGAATTCTCATTCCGTCACCAGTCACCTGCCTTCGGAAGTGATTCTCTGGAGCGTTCCAGAGCGCATTCTGCAAACTCGATCCATCCACAAGGGTACGCGCTCCATCACACAAGGTTTCGTTTTGTGGTCTAATTTGCCCAGGTCTTTAGCTACTTGGGAGGACCTGGAGTTCCTTCGTCAGCAGTTTCCCCGCGCCGCCGTCTGGGACCGGCTCGGCGCGCAAGGAAGGGGGGGTTACGATTGGACCGGCTTCTGTGACGAGTCCGACAACGGATGCTGAAGATGGGCGTGAGCTGCTCGCTGAGGACGGGCTGAAGACACAGGAGATGAATGGGCCGCAGCTACGACGGTCCAGCCGGCCCAGAGTTGCTAACCGACGCGTCATGGCGCCGAATGGCCCAAGGCATGAAGCAAAGCGTTATACATACCGAGAGTTAGGAGAAGGAGGGCATCGAAGATTAGCGCGTGTTTAGTTTCAAGAAGTTGGAATTTGGGGCTACTGTAGCACTTTTATTTTTATTTGACAATTAGTGTTCAAACATGGACTAATTAGGTTCAAAACGTTCGTCTCGTAATTTCCCACCAAACTGCGTAATTAGTTTTTTTTATCTACATTTAATGTTCCATGCATGAGCCGTAAACATTCGATGTGACAGGTACTGTAGCACTTTTTAGGATTTTAGGGTGGAACTGAACACGCGCTTATTGTACAAGCTATTGCTTCCGTCTGCAACTTCCTCTGACCCCGTCCTCCTGCTCTGCTGCCGTCCTCTGCTCTTATCCTGCTACCGCCCCAAACACCTTGTACCGATACTGAATATTGAGATCCACGGAGTTCGTAACACTTGATGGGCCTGTTTCGGCGTTGCTTGTTTGGGTGGCCGCATTTGGACGAGGAGAAATTGGTCCTAAATACTATGGCTCAAGTAACACGAGAAACTGATGGGCCATAGTCGCCACTTCGAGGCGAGCCCGTTATGGATTCCTTCCTTTTGCCAGTTTCAGCTATTGCCTATTCCATTCTTTTTCCTCCTGAGTCCTGACGACTGATGATGACTGAGTTGTGATGAATGAAACGGAGCCATGTTGACTTGGGTCTGCAGTCTGCACGCACCTTTTTTCTTCTCTTTTTGATGAGGGTGATCGTGCACCGTCGTATAGTGTGCTTGGCTGCATCTATCACCCGTCTTTATAGTTGAAGTGCGTGCCTAGTTCCATCCATCAACGCGCTACGCCGTAGCGCAAGTACCTGCGTACTTGTGTTGGGTTTATTTCAGGTTAATGCCAAAGCTGGTTATTGATTGCTGTACATGCGTGCTTCTTTTTTTCAACGACAAAGGTCCCGTTGGATTGTGCGGAAATTTTTTCTTTGTTTATTGATGTGTGTTTTTTGCTAAAATTAACTGATTCATATGATTTTTTTGTATTATTTATAAAAAATTTCTACGGTCCAACTGGACCCAAAATGTTGTTTATTTATTGTTGTATCTTAGTTGTCCACAAAAAGAATAAGAAGGTATATAGTATATGATATCGAACGAAAACGAAACAACAAATCGCACGAATTTTTCATCTGGACCTGGCTAGATGCTCGATTACAGTCTAGGCCACGTGAACCGAACTGACAGCTGTGTAGCCTAGGCTAACCCAGATGCTCTACTTCTACAAGTACAGCTACAACAAGCCTAGCCGCGGTCCTGTACTGTACGTGCACGTCAGCCCGCCGGCCCGCCCCGCCCCAGACGTCCCCGAGGCGAAGTACACCGCGACCGGCAGCGAGCGATAGTCGATAGAGACCAGCTCCCTCCACCGGTCTCGTAGACCAGACCAGACGTCCAGAGCAGAGCATGAGCACCCTTAGCTAGGCGTGTGCATGCGGCCACTGCATGGAGCCAATCCTAGCCCTGCACGCCGGTCCGAGTCGTCGAGCCTCAATCAGGCCAGGGCCTTGTTTAGGTCGAGTGTTAGGAATCAAAATTTGGTATTTTAATATTTTTGTTTGTATTTGATAATTATTGTCTAATTATGGTCTAACTAGGCTCAAAAAATTCGTCTCGTAATTTACAATCAAACTGTGTAATTAGTTATTTTTGTATTTATATTTAATACTCCATGCATGTGTCTAAAGATTTAATGTGACGGAAAGAGAGCTGAAAAAACTTAGAATCTAAGGCCCAGGCCACGAAGCCACACCGCACATGTCGGGCGCAGCGCAGGGACGGACCCCTCCCATCCATCCGTCCCGTCGCCAATCCGACCGATCTGATGCGTCGTGTGTCCCGGAACCCTGTCACGTCCTCTGCTCCCCGCCCCGAGCCACCACCACCGCCTTCGCCGCCGCGTCCGCCCCGCCCCGACCGCGAATCCTCACGCGCGGGCGTGGGCGAGCCCATGCGGCCCCCGTGGCCGCGTCCGTGCTGCACAAACCCATCCCACGGACCGCGGAGTCCATCGCCATCCGCAGTTCCGCACCGCGCCCGTTTCGTTTCATGACCCCCGTGCGGTGCGCCCGCGCGGTCCGAGCGGCGCGGCCCGCGGAGGCGCGGACGCGGCCGTGCAGCCGTGCAGGGAGGAGAATGCGGGGCCCCTGGACCCCGGGCAGCACGCGCGCCACCGCACGAACGGGAGGCCCTTTCGCACAGGGCGTGCTGGCGGCTCGATGATCGCAAGCTGCACGGCGTGGCTGCGAGGATCGCGCACGGGACGGGACACGGGGGGCGTGTCGTACTCGTACCGCGCCCGGTCGCCGTCCGGCATCCGCACCTTTTTCCATTGCCACCCCAACCAGTGCTCGGCTGCTCGCTGCTCGGTACCGACGGTAGCAGAGCACGAGCATCGTCAGGATCGAGCCGAGGTGGCAGGCAGGGCAGGCCGCCGCGTACGTTTACGTTTTATACTGCGGTAGGTACACGGGCGCGCTGGAGCAGTGTCCCACGGCCGTGGTGACACGCACACATGCCCGGGCGGGCCGGGGGTGCACGCGCAACCAGGCTGATAGGCACATACCAACGCACGCAGGCCGCTGGAACAGGAGCCTGCAGAGGGCCACTCCTGCTCTCCATCTTCCCTCACCCCCACCCAAGATAGATAGGACACTTGTCGACCTACCACTCGCCCTGCAGGCCTCCTGCACCGCACCATAGAGGCTGTGTTTAGTTCATGAAATTTGGAAATTTAGCTACTGGAGTATTTTCGTTTTTTATTTGGCAATTAATGTTCAATCATGGACTAATTAGGCTCAAAACGTTCGTCTTGCGATTTTCAACCAAACTATGCAATTAGTTTTTTTTTCGTCTACATTTAATGCTTTATGCATGTATCGCAAGATTCGATGTGATGACTACTGTAGCACTTTTTGAAAAAAAATTTGGAACTAAACGCAGCCAGAGATACCCATGATAGTACGTGGAGTATGTCAGATGCGATTTGCCTGGTTTGCTTCAATTTCCTACTATGCCAATATACTATACTTTTCTTTCAAATAAAAAAAATAAAAAAGGGGAAAATACTAGCCCAACACAGGGTCAGTTTAGAGACTGCATCTGCATTCGTCGTACGACGGTGTGGACTGGGTTTTTGGGTTGGACGCAATAATCGGCCTGTGTACCTGTCCGATGAACGAGGGGCGAGACACGAGAGTCTATCTATACCTGCCGATGGGAATTTGCGGCAACGCGGACGGGTCACCAGCCATGGCAGATGGCATGCAGCAGAGGCGCCTGTGCGCTTATGTCGGGTGGGCAATGAGATGAGATGGGCTCGGATTAGGAGGGGGATCTCCATCATGCCAACTGCGAGCCAGCCAGTGCTGCTGCTGCTGGTATGCATGCACGCCTACGCCTTGGCTGCAGTTGCCAGTTGCAGTGCAGGGCCCTCTTGCTCTTGCCGATCGATCGATGGCCTAAACCTGAACCTGACATGCCTCCCGCTTGGTCTCGTGGGCCACTAATCATCGTTTCAGTCTTTCAGTGCGTGCAATGCAATGTCGGAAATCATGCGCTGCGGCTTGGTTTGGACACTGCTTATCTTTCTGGTGAAAGAGAGAGAGAGAGGGGGGGGACTTTGTTGTAGTGGTGGTAGTAGCAGGGCTACAGAGATATGTTCGTTTGGCTGTGGCTTGTCGTAAATGATTGTAAATTTTCAGCCAGAACAATATTTTTCTCTCACACAAACCAGCCAGCAGTACTTCTTCCCGAACCAGCAACGAAATGAACCAGCCAGCCGAACAAGCTGAAGGGCTTTACTTGATCCTGGCTTTCATGATTGCTTTGCATGGCCGATGCAAAAGCTGGAACGGATATGGACAGTTCAAGCCCTTTCTTTTTTTTGCATGTACGCAGGCTAGTAGCAGTAGCAATAAGATTCAGACTCGATGGCTTGAGAAAAGGCGCCCAATGTTTTTCCTGTCACGCCTATGCAGTCCAGTCGGCTGGTGCTACCTATGGGTCGGCCTTGAAAGGACCCGTCACGGGCTCAGGTTGGCATGGCACCAGATGAGCTAGCACTGGCGGAGCCAGGGGGGGGGCTGGCAGGGGCCATGGCCCCCCCCCAATCTTTGACAACAAAAAAAATTAGTAGTATAACTTAATATTTTTTATTTATATTAAGAGGAAGATTATATAAAATTCTTGTCATATATATCTATTAATATCTTCTATAATATATAATACAAAACACAACTAGATAATAAAATTATCGCTTGAAATGCACAGATAATTTAAATGGATGTACAGGCTCCGCCACTGTGAGCTAGGCTACCGTATCCATAAGGTGTGTTGCTTGTATGCACAGATTTGTGATGTACAAATTAACCAAAGTTCCGATCAATAACATTTTTTTTCTCATAAAAACCAAAGATCAACCAAATTTCGAACCAAAGACCAAAGACCAACCAAATGAAAGCAGGCCCGTAATATCATCGGCTCAGTGCTACTCCTATTCGAAGTCATGAAACATATTTTTATGGTATAAGTCATATGATGCTATTTTTTATAAATTTAATTAAATTTAAAATAGTTTGGTTTTAATTAAGCCTAAAATTACATCATTTTTGGGACCAAGGTAGTACTAGCGTCCTTGTTGAAATGCTGACAGTGACACCATGCACCGTACGTAGTATAGAATATACAAGTGCTGCATCAAAGTTTCATTTCATGCTGTGGCTGGCAACGGACCTTAAGTCCTTGTTTAGTTAAACCGAATCCAAACTTTGCCACTATGTAAAAAAAAGATTTCCCGTCACATTAAATTTACGGTACATGTATGGAGTACTAAATATTGACAAAATCAAAAACTAATTACACAGTTTGGTTGTACTTTGTGAGATGAACGTTTTGAGCCTAATTAGTTAACGATTGGACAATTATTACCAAATACCAAACGAAATGCTACAGTGCGCTACAGTGATGCCAGAGTTCAGGCGGCACCAATTCGGCCGGCAACTAAACGGGGCCTAAATTTTCCCGGAATATGGTGTCCAGATCGGGGCCAGCTGGTGATACACATATCTCACACAGCAAAAAAAAAAAAAAAAAAAAAAAAAGCGAGGCGTTTGCCTTGCGGTTGTGGTTGCGATCGCATCACATCCCCTTTGTAATGCAGCATTTTCGCGGCACGTGACGCACTAGTCTTCGCTTCAAAGCTAACAGAAAATCACGCCTCGTTCGTTCCAGCTGCAGTTGCAGCCTCTAGACATGGAAAAACGACGAAGGGCCACAACGCCCACTTCTGACCAATCCAATCCATGCACCAGAAAATCTTCTCGTATCAGTTTGTGTATCTCGTCTCACCCGTGGTCCTCTCAGAAACCATACGAATATACGATACGATAAAAGATCATCTTACCGCTGGATATTTCTCTGTAATTAACAGAAGGTTCCTTGTTCTTGCTCGTGGCAGGGCCATGGTCGATCTCGGATGCAAGCATGAAGGAAGCAATGCCTGTTGTTGATGGCGGCCACGATCTCGCTAGCAAGACGCACTGAGGCCTCAGCAATGGCCACGAAGAACTGTACGGGACACATCACGTTGCACCGTCGTCCTCTCCTCACTGTGCCGTTTATAAATGTATATCATCCCTGTCTCACCTTTCCTCTCTCTCCTCCCGGCCGCAGAACAATAATCCCCAGTGACTTACGATCTTGTCGCACTTATTTTGCTGCAAATTTACAGCTCAGGCTGCCGTTCAATTGCATCTGGTCAGTCAGGAATAGTAGCAGCCGCAGCACCAGTGTTCCCAGTAACATAACAGGGGGTTTCGGAGCAGAGAGTAGCAGTCCAGTAAGCAAGCACTGCTCTGATCTGAAGGTGTAGCGTGTAATTTATTCATGATTTGGAGATGGCTCAGGCTCTCAGCTATATCCCGCACAAGATCGTCGGGTCAGGCTCGAGAAAGCGAGAGATCAGAACTACTCGCTCCGCTGATTCCGTTGTGGCGCGTGATCACAGCCTGGATGATTTGGACTTCACTGAAGTGGATTGGTAGCTCCAATTGTTAACTACTTAACGACTAAAGAGAGGGATATTTTTCTCCTTTTTTAAAAAATTTCGACGTAGCTAGACGAGCAGAAGCAGCATAGCATCATCGCACTGAATGCTGATGCCTGATGCACGCCTGGCATAGTAGCATCTCTACAAAAAAAAAAAAAAGGAAAATAAATCAGAAGGGTCCTCAGCTACCAGCCCCTGGCCTAGTGCTATCCCTTTCTCCGGGTACTTATCATACAGCTAAAATGCACCCACAAATCCACTCCCGGCACAAGTTGCTTGTTCCTTCTGTCCATGTCCTTTTTACACGATCTCGCTTCTTGGCTGAATTTATTCTAGAACCAAGAAAAAAATCCTGGTTCCTGAGCTCAACAAAGCAACAGGCACAACAATTCTATGCCATTGGAAAGATGCAGGTATCAGAGTTAAGAGTCTATGATGATTCATTCAGGAACGGCGATTTCAGCACAAGGAGATCAGAAATGACAGGAATAGGGATCTTAAATATATATATCAGCTACAAATATAATGGCAATACAAATGATAGTACAGTCTTCTTCCCTCTCGCTTGAGAGGAGGATAAGGGTCTGATTGGGAATATACTGGGACGCACCGCATTTCGTTGCGGGCGATCTTGCAGCTAAAACAGGCAATGGGGTGGTGCGACCAACCGCCAGCATGGTGGTTTTCACATCTTGTTCAAAGAATCATTACACCAGGGGGAAAATTAGAAGCTAAAACACTGCTAGGGCCCAACGTTGTTAGGTTGAATCTCAGAGTGCTTCCGCTGCAAGCTGTCCTCTCTTCTGTATATACAGGGGCGTCGAGCTTTGGACTGAATTTTGGCTATGTCAAAGCTCCATTTTCATGTGGACTGTATGCAATGAACCTGGTAAATGGTAATTCGATATCAGAGTTCATATATAGCGATGTTTGTCAACTAAGATATCGGCCTATAGGATGACGAATTTTTTTCATACCGTTGTAGCTATTCGAAGAGGTGGGAGCGATCTCCTGACTTTGCCCGATATCCATGTGAACTACGCTTTGAAGATCGTCTTGCCAGAAAGTCCCGACCTGTGATGTATCGACGTTTCATCCTCAGTGTCACAGCATATGAATATGATCTAAGCTAAAGAGTCAGGACAGTGGTTGCATTTTTACCTGAGACGCCGCGTCACTAACACCGTTGAGGAAAGGATGTTGCGAATTCATTGGCCGGCAAAATGCTGGGTCAAGTGGATGCATAGAACTCTGGCTGTCCATGCCATTGGTTAGGCTGCAACCTAGAGGGTTCCCCTGGTGAGGCTGGTTAAGGTATAGCAGCGGTGCACCTGAGGTCTCCAGCGGAAAATGCGAGTTCTGCAGCGGGCCACAGGACTGGTGTATCTGATTACAAACAGAATTGGAATATGAGACAGGGTGAAATGCTCCATTCCCTCAATACCAGGAACCAAACATAGTAATGTGAACCATCATATATGCGTGTCCTCACATCTTTAGGAAGGAGGTTAGTCAGGTTGTTGAAGTCGAGCTGGGGATTCACAGTGGCCAATTTCATGGACAGAAACTGCAAAATCGATGTGAAAGGAAAGGGTTCAGATAGAGCACATCGACCCTTGTTCCATTCTAAAACGGCAAAAAACTGCAGTTTCACAGTTCATTCCAGCTGTGAATCGACAGTGGAAATATACCTCGACTTGCCGTTGCAAGGACTGCACGTAGTTTATGATTTCATCCAGCATGACTGCCTTGCCAACCACCTGAAACGAGAAACATTTCCCAAATTCAAATCTGAGCACACCAAGCTACTCGAGTGACAGCAAGTGCCTGATATCAACTGAGTGATTACCTTATTGCAACCCGGGACAAGATCCTGCAGCAGCTTCATCCGCTGGCTGATCTTTTCCCTTCTCACCTGAATTGTTCACAAGAAGCGAGAAAAACTCAACACACAAATCTACAGCCAGCAAGGATGATAGCAGAAAGAACAATGCAATTGAGCCTCAGGGAACTGTACCCTCTCCGCGAGGCTGTGGCTGTCTGTCGCCTCACCGCGCCGCGCCCGGACATGGATGTAGTCCTTGGGCGGCTCGGGAGGCTTCGATGTGCTGTCCTTCCCCTGCTTCTTTCCGCCATTCTCGCTACTGCTCTGCGCGGCCTTGCCCTTGGTGGAGTTGTCCTCCGCGCCATTGCTCTCGTCCGCTGATTTGCACCGCTTCCCACCGGATTCCTCCTGCAAAACGCCCCCAGAATGAAATCTTTTGCCCCAAACCTGAACCACGTGGCAAATTGGGGAACCAAAGCAACGCAATTGTGTACGTACCTTCGCGAGATCCTTGGCGGCGGTGGACCCGGGGCCGTCCTTGCCTTTCCCCTTTCCGCTAGCCTTCCGTTTCTTTGCATTGCCATCGGAAGGCGCCTTGAGCGCCATCTCCGCGCTGGCGGACGCCGGATCGGACACCGATGACTCATCCCGGCCGTTCCCGAGCTCCAGCTCCTTCAATGCACCCATGGGTCCGGCGTCCGGGAGGCCAAACTGTCCCGGCACGGCGCCGCCATAGCCACTTCCACCGGGGCGGCCGTCAAAGCCGGAGAGCCTCGCCGCGCGCTCGTCGAAGCCTGGGTCGGCGAGGAACTGGTCTAGATGGCTCATCGGCATCAAGTTATCGAGGATTGGCAAGCCGCCGGGTGCAGCGCCGCCGACCTGCAGCGGCGGGTAGTGGTGGAACTGGCCCATCATGGAAAGGTTGAGCTTGGGGGGAGAGCTGAGCGGAGTGCCTCCGTACTGCGGCTGCGGCGAGATCCCGTGGAGAGCGAGGCCGTCAGTCGCCGCGGCGGCCGTCGAGTTGGACGCCGGGGAGGAGACCATCGAGTTGAGCGCCGGGTCGAGGTGGTCGCCGGCCGTGGCGGCGGCCATGGACTGGTCCCAGTTGAGGTTGAGGAAGCACGACGGCGCCGACGCCGGCGGCAGCTGGTCGGGCGGCCCGCAGTTCATCTCCGGCTCTCCCGGGATTACGCAAAGATCTGCAGCGAGCGTCCGCAATCGCCAAGGGACGGGGACCGCGCAAGAACCCGAATTCCGTCCACGAGCACGCGCTGTGAACCCCAATTGAGCAAAGAAACGCGAGGGGCAAGCAGCGCAGCTCCCACCAAATCCCACTACGGGGCGGAGATAAGGTCCGAGAAGGTAAAGGCAGGAGCTTTTCGTGTGCGTGACAAAGCAAGCAAAAGTGGGGGAACAGTAAAGGCGTGGAAAAGAAGCACCTAAACCAAAGCAAAAGCTTGCAGCAGGCTGAGGCAAAAGCAGAAGCAGAGAGAGAGAGAGAGGAGCTAGCACAGGCACCGCGGTGGTAGAGAAGTAGAGATTGCGAGTGCTTGCGCTGGGGCAGTATGTATAGAGGTCCAGGATAGCATGGGTCAAATTGGATGGCTTATGGGCATCATCACCTCAGCCTTTCCGGAAGAAGCCAGAGGGAGCGGCACTTGGAGAGAAGTGGGTGCGGGGCGGTGCCGTGAGTTTGCTTGCGGGAGGTGGAGAAGGGAAAAGAGAGATGCACTGCTGGTCTGCTGCTGCTGCCGCCGCCGCCTTTATCTGTGCTGTATAAACCCAAAAGACCGATACAACTTGGCAATTTGCTTATTCTCTCAGATAACACTATTGAATCAGCCGAAAAGGAAGTTATCTGTGCTGATAAGCCTGTTCTTTTTGTGTAGTCTCAACTTGTTTCAGCTTATTCTCTCTCACAGAACACTATTGAATCAGCCGAAATCAGTTCAGTTCTGGATCAGCCAAACACCCTACATTAGTTCGCTGATGCGTAAAATTAGCTTATGCTGATACTTATACTAAAATATTATAAAAAAAAATATTTCATAGCTAAAAAATAGTTCTAAATAAACTCGAGCGAAGAGGGCCGAAGGTGTTAGTCCCCAGGCGCAAGCAGGGATGGTTGTTTGGCTCATGAAATTGTGAGATCAACCAATAATTAATTTGGGGAGGGAGGCAGCCCACAAGGGGACAAAGGATGCTTGGTAGTCTGGGTTAGATCGTATACTAGCCAAAAACTAAACATTTTTTAATGGTTTCCAGTTTTTAATTCGAGGATAGAACAAGGAGCCCATTGGATGGGAACCGCTGCGATCTGTTTGTGTGCTGTGATAGTTTTTTTTTATTTATGGCTGATTGAGGTTTTCAGCCCCTTCTGTTAGATGATGCTGGATGCTGGTGCCTTAGCGTGGGTCGAAAATTTGGAAATGCACGCTTGTTTTTGGTACCACCCAAAGTAAATGTGGTTTGATTTATTTGAACATTAATTAATGACATGTCAGTAAAAGTTCAGTGACACGAACTAATAATATATCAGTTGGTTGGGTTTTTTGTGGTGGAACCTGCCTACTCGGGTTCACGTCCTTGACTTGGCATGGGTACTCGCATTTTTCTGAATTTATTTTAGGATTTAGATCTATCGGCTCAGTCCTTTAGAGGTGCTCATAGGGGTTTACGTACGTGTTCTCATAGGGATGAATGTACGTGTGTGTTATGGGTGTCTATGTTGTACTCTATAACTCAAACAAAAAAGTTCAGTGACGTGGAAGTTTGGTCGTTACATATACCTTTTGCATTTATAGTCCCCCCTCACAAATTAATTAATTTCTAGAATTATCCTAAGTCAAACTATTTTAAATTTATTCAGCTTTACAGAAAAAGATATCAATATTTATGACACCAAATTAATATCATTATATACACCATAAAACATATTTTTTTGTAATATATTTATTTTGTGTCATGTACTCTTTCATATAAGGTTAGTCAAACTCAAAATATTTGATTTAAGATGATTCTATAAATTTATTTATTTTGAGACGAAGTTACTAATCCGTTCGACAAGGCACATTTCATTTCGATAGGACAAGTTTTTGATTTTAATAATTACTCCATTAAACATTAATTATATACTCTCTCAGTCCTCTTTTAACTGTAGTTCTCACTTCTTGAAAAGTCAAACGTACTCACCTTTGACCAAATATATACAATAATGTATTGATATTTATAGTACATAATTAGTACCATTTTTTGATTAAATACATAATTAATGTCATTAGATAGATCGTTGAATCTATTTTCGTAATAAACTTCTTTGAAGATATAGATGTTGTTAATATTTTCTACAAAACTAGTCAAATTTAAGAAAGTTTGACCAGCACAAATACTACAGTGACGGTTAAAATGATAGAGGAGTATGATATAAAAGTACAATCTTAAGTAAGTGTTTTTTAAATGGCATTATTTTTTTGTTAAAATATATATTAGCAGAGCAATTGTCGGTCAAAGCATTTGCCACAACAAAATAAAATATGCCTTGTAATTTAAGACTAAGGGAGTAATGTTTTTGAATTAAGTCGAGTCTTCACCTTCAACTCGGTATTGGGACTCGCATTTTTACACCTAATTACCTTTTCTGTGCGAGTTAACAAAATTGCTCGATAGCAAGGAGCTTGTGAAGACTTCGTCAACGCCAAGATTGGTAATGAATGGAAAAAATAGCATGTCATAATAAAATCAATTTCTTTTTTTGAATCATAAAATTATGATTTTCTAGGTTTATTGAATAAATGGATAGAGCCTGACTCTAATTCTGGTAAAATAAAAAAAGTAACGAGCTTAACTTCTTAATTGGTTAATTGGAAGCAGTAGGTCTCATCTACTACTACATGCGTGTGAGTACATTCATAGAGCTGTAGGCGTGAGCATATGTGACAAATTGTCGTGCATGTGTTCGAATGTCTGCATTCGTATTATAATTTATAAAGAAAAAATACTTCGATTTTTCAATGGTCTATTTCGTTAAGAACTTTTGGATGCTCGATAGCTCATTCTAGAACATTGTTTACTTTTTTTATGATGATAATAATGAGCTATTGATGAGTCTTACACGTTCTTCCTCAAGCAAGTCAAGAATTTATTCACGGTGACTTTATTTTGGTATATAAGACAAATAGCATAAAAATTAACCAAGGATATTATACAGTATACACCATCTTTGTTGATTATGCAGTGGTTATGTTTTGACTGCTTGTAGTGTCCAAGTAATCTCAAATACTGGATTATCATAGTGACGACTTTTGTGTTAAGTGATTGGAAATACAGATAAATGTTTCTTTTTGTAAGAATACTTGTGAATGGCAATTAGATGCATAGCAAAATGGGTGTAAGTTAAAACAACTTATAATTTAGAATATAGGGAGTATATAAACAATAGGCAACGGTGCAAAATATGTGCTAGTACATGTTTATTTATTTTTTTATTTTTAATAAAGATGTCTCACATCTGATATAGTATGTGCTTAAGCAGTATACTAGTAGCATTCCCTCCGTAAAAAAATTACGACGTTTTAGACTTTTCTAGATACGTAGAATTTGCTATGCACTTAAATATATACGGTCTTAATACATAGTAAAAATAATGTAACAAAAATAGCTAAAATATCTTATAATTTGGAATAGAAGAAATAGTTTGTAAACGAGGGTAGTACAAAATAGACAGGTTTTAATGTTCTATAAACCCGAATGCTAGGACTGGGAGTACTTATCTTCAGCGCTAGGACGTATGTAGATTGATAGACATAATGATGCAAATAAATGGCACGAATACTGAATACATACGAACAGAAACGGTAAGGTCTTTAGGATTGGGCCGGCACATTTGTCCAACCCCATCTGCCCACCAAACATGAACACGTACTGTACGGTATCTATACTATCCAGAGCATTATTGAACTACTAGCAGTAGTGTCCAGAGGATACTAGGGCACTTGCTATCGTAAAACGCAATTTAGACTACGGAACTTGTCAAAAAAAAGAAGAATATTTTTCAAGCTTTAAGTTGCATGTCACTATGTCAGTCCGACTTTCAACCATAAATCACGAAACAGAGTAATTGCACTTTTTAACTGTAAAAAATGGACAAATTTGATCCTCTAGTTGTCATATGTGGTTTTCTAGTCTCTAAAACTAATAAAATCTGGTTTGATCTCCTAAAATTCATAATTAATTTATTTCAAAACAGAAAAAAATAAACTAGTATAAATTTTTAAAATATTATCGACCAGGGATCTATATATAGTTCGTTGGATTGGTTTCCAATTTCTTTATTGCTGGTAATCGTGCTCATTATTTATTTAAAGCAAATAATATCCAAATAACTCTTAAACATAGCACAAACAAGTATATAACTTTTCTAGAAGAAAACTAGCACTAGTTTCCTATTTTTATGATTTAAAATAAATTATTGATAAATTTATAGAGATCAAACCAATTTTTTATTATTAGAAAATAGAAAACCACTTTTAAAAACAGTTAGAGGGCTAATTCCATCCGATTTTTATAGCTAGTTTCGTAGTTTGGGGTTGAAATCAAATTGACTCATAACTTGAAGGTTAAAAAATATACTTTGCACTTCACATCATGTCACATTTGTATTTTTGTTAATGTAAATACTAATGCCCTGTTAATTTAATTCTTTTTAGATGAAGAAAACTTCATTAGAAACTAAAGTCTCATCCTTTGTAAGAAACCATTATACACATGGCTTGTAAGAACCCAATAAAGATGGCTACAGAGAAAACAAAAGGAGAAGACGTTAAATTATATATATGTTACGCAACATATAATCCCAAACTCAATACATGGATCACAAAACTATTTATCGACCCATGTTTGAACAAAATAGGAATAGCACTAAACCTTCATAAATCCACGAGAGCACTCTCGTGTGTTCATTTTTGTAATGCGCACTATTCAGCTTGTTTTTTCAGCCGAAACTGTGTTTTTCTCTCACAACAATTCAGCCAGAACAATGTTTTTCAGCCAAGTTTCAGCAAGCCAAACGGGGCCAAAGTTTTAATCAACGACTAATCAATTATATGCAGTTTTTAGCATGCCACCAGCTTCAAAGCTCCAAATAAAGTACTAGTGGTCCTGTTCGCTTATCTTATAATCCGGTTTCTTTGGCTTCTTTTTCAGCCAAAAATAGTATTTTTCTCTCGTAACAAATTAACCGAAACAGTGTCTTGTCTTCTTTTTCCAGCGGAGCGAACGGGGCCATTATAACCCTGGACGGATCGGAGGGAGTGCTACACTGCCACCACGTTCCATTTACCACAACATGCTGTCCTACTCATTTCGGATTCTTGAGACAATTGCTAGTGGCACGAGATTCCTTCCTTCACCCCGGCAGCAACATCTACCTCGAGAATAACGCAAAAAAGAATCGTCGTTAAATCATTTAACGGGGTCAACAAGTCTGAGGCCCCTCTCTCCGTGGAACGAGATGGCCAGCCTCTCAACTCTCATCCGTCCCAAATCCGTCGAGACAGTTGCGCAGGAGGCAAATATACGAACAGTGGTGCTGCCTCTTCGCGTATACTACTACTACATGCCAAGCCAAACAGTGGCGCTTACGGGGGGTGGTGGACTGGTGGTGGCCACTGTTCTGTTGCGAGGACACGGGAAAAATGTCGCCCGGCCCTGCAGCAAATCGCAGGACGGTAGGGTACGTAAACCCCGATGGCTTTGCCTCAAAATGATAAAGGCTTTGTGGACAAGTCACACCCCGCAAGGAACAGGAGAAGGCATTCATGCTTGCTTGTTGCTTCTGCTGCACTGCACCCTGCGTCCCTGCCTTAGATTTTGACTTTTCCTGCCCTTTTGGTTTCATGGAACTTTTGTTTCGTACTTCCATTCATCGTGTGTTACACTGCAGTAAGAAATACTATGTAAAGAGTCTATTCGCTAGTTGGTTTCTGAACTGAGAAATCCAGCTGGTACTGGTTTGTTGTGAGAGGAAAACATTATTGGCTGGCTGATAAGTTCTGGCTGAAACCAACAAGCGAACAGACTGAATAACATCTTTGCTGTCTCGATGCAGAAGGGAACACGGTATTATTTCAAGCAATTCTCGTGGTTTCAAATTATAAGTGGCTTTGATTTTTTTAATACGTTTGCTATATACTTTGTCTAGATATATCTATATGTCGGTGCGAAATGTGGCCGACAAGTAAATATTTGTAATTTTGTCGTGCGCTGTGATCGAATGTGGCCTAGCACGCGATGACACAGAATTTATACTGGTTCAGGCAACGTGCCCTATATCTAGTTTCAGTCGGTCGGTGACTTTATTCCTGAACCTAGGTGCTCAAAGTTTGCTGTGGGGTTACAAACGAGTAAGGAATGAGAAGAGGGGTGTTAGAGGCCCGGTCGGACTCTGAACCGAGTGAAAGAGAGTGACGGATGCTCAAACGTGCGCTAAGTATTGGAGCGTATGTTCTGTGTGTCCGAGCTTATCAGCTGCTGAGAGCGTGTAGACTGTGTAGCTGTCGAGCTCTAAAGCCGTTGAGCCGTTGTTTTTTTAGGAGAGTGCACATCCCCTTTTATAGATGAAGGGGATGACCTTACAAGTCAAAGACGGAAAGAAAGAGAGTGTGTACGGGTGCTACCTAGTCTTGTTGCCCACGTCGTCGGGTACGGCGCGCCATCGCTCATAGTACTGTTCATGACCTGCTGTACTTGGCAGGCTGCACAGTGTTCGCCCACCTTAGTGTTTGTAACACCCTAGGTGTTTAGCTTCCACTAAATTGCATGTCATTTCATAAACATGTGCATTATCTATGTCATCATGCCATTATCATTGAAACATACATATGCAACATTTTAAATTGTATGTGTTTCATGCTTAATTGCTTAGAATGGTAGTAGTGCAACATGTGAATGTAACATGAAATTCTCATACTTTGAAACATGGCAATATGGTAGTAATGTGGCAATTATGAAATAACAACAAAGTCATGCAACATGTGAAACATTGCATTGCAACATATGAGTGAATTGCTTGTTTTAGTTGCTTTATCACATGTGATCATTAGAAGTTGGTACAACAATTTTGTAAAGTGGTTGATTATGGTCTATTACACCTTAACTACACTTAGGTTACTTGTTGGGACATTGTTCATGTAGATCAAATTGACCAAAATGCCCTCAAGTGGAGGTTTGACTTGAATTGACCCTAGGAGTGTCCCTGTTTGACTGATTCAAAAGACCAATTGGAAACTTTGCATGGCTGTGCACTCTTTACCAAAGTTGTAGCTAATTTATTAAGGAACAAAAGTTGTTTTATGATCATTTCATGAAAATGGTTAGAACATGCTCAAACATGGCCCACAAGTCAAAATTGAAGGCTGATTCCAACACTTGAAAATTTTCTAAGTGTCATAACTGAATTCAGTTTCGTGTACTCAACTTTTTCACCTTGCACCTCCCTAATAGAGCCCTACCAGCTCGAGCTCCAATAACAAGAGTTGTAGTTCACATATAGATGATCAACTTTGTTAACTATGGCATAGTCTAGATTGTCACGGATTAGGAGATAATCACCGTCAAACCTGCTCTGTCAGTCATCGTCGGTGATCACTGAATCGCATTTTTTTCCAGAAAACGGTTAGTGTCGCCATGGCCGACCGGCTCAGGCGACGCTCGCCGCGTGGCGTTCATGTGCTGCCGAGGTCACCACGTCGCACGTCCGCGCTCCAGAAGAGAGCCCGCCTCGCCTCGACGCTGCTTACCGCTCCATTTCCCTCTCTCGCTTCTCTCGCAGCAGCATTGCCGTTGTCCGCAGCACAGCTCCGCCATTGTCGATCGCATCGCGTCGCCGTAAATGCACGCACGCCGCCACCGCGGAAAAAGCGAGTCGCCCAATCCGTCAAGAGCCTAGCCTCGCCGTGGTCTTCTCTACCTTCTCCACCTCACCGTCGGTCCAATCGAGTCTTGGTAAGGACGTACATGTCGTTTTCTTCCACCGCCGCCGTGGCTGTTGAAAGCTCTAGTTTGGTTTTGGTAAATTGATGAAACCCTAAGTGCTAACCTAGTTCATCAAGTGATCATGAGATAGGTAGCACACTTAAAGTAGAGAAGCAAATGAAGATCATAACATGATAATGGTGATAGCATGGAGATGATCAAGGGCTTAAACTTGAAGAGAAGAAAGAGAAAAACAAAAAACTCAAGGCAAAGGTATAACTTGTAGGAGCTATTTTATTTTGGTGATCAAGACACTTAGAGAGTGTGATCACATTTAGGTTTGATAGCCGTACTATTAAGAGGGGTGAAACTCGTATCGGAATGCGGTTATCAAAGTGCCACTAGATGCTCTAACTCATTGCATATGCATTTAGGATCTAGTGGAGTGCTAACACCCTTGATAATATTTGTGAAAATATGCTAACACATGTGCTCGGCGGGATTCGGCGCTTTCGGGAAAATGAAATGTCTATTTTCTATTGCGCCGGATGCAAAATTCTTGGTGGTTGGCACACTTAAGCAATGGTGAAGAAGTAAGAGTTGAAATGGAGTTGATCGAAATGATGCTGGCGTCGGTCCAGTGACCGGACGCTGGATCCATGAGCACCGGACGCTGGGGCTTCAGCGTCCGGTCAGTTTTACCGGAGCGTCCGGTCAGCATCGCGACCGTTGAAATCTGACGAACAGCGTTTGAAGCTGGTGACGCGTGGCATCCATCGGGCGACCGGACGCTGAGGGCCAGCGTCCGGTCAGTATGACCGGAGCGTCCGGTCAGAGCGCGTTTTGGCCAGTAAAGGGGTATAATGGCTCTATTTCATTGGGGCTCTATTTATAGCCCCATGGCCGGCTCAAGGGAGCTCTCTTGCACATTTTCATTGACATAGCAACCTTGTGAGCTTAGCCAAAGCTCTCCCACTCATCTACATCATTGATTCATCATCATAGTGAGATTGGGAGTGAATCCAAGTGCATTGCTTGAGTGATTGCATCTAGAGGCACTTGGTGATTGTGTTTCGCTGCGGATTTTGCTTGTTACTCTTGGTGGTTGCCGCCACCTAGACGGCTTGGAGCAGCAAGGATCGTTGATGTGGAGGAGGTGATTGTCTCCGACTCCGATCGTGGTGATTGTGAGGGGTTCTTGACCTTTCCCCGGCGGAGCACCAAAAGGTACTATAGTAAATTGCTTGTGGCTTGTGTGATCCTCATCTTGTGTTGGTTGTGCGGCACCCTATTGAGGGTTTGGCGAGTGATGCCAATCAGCGCGTGAACCTCCAAGTGAGTGAATCGCCACAACGAGGACTAGCTTGTCGGCAAGCAAGTGAACCTCGGTAAAAATCATTGTTCTCATCATTTGATTCCGAGGTGATTGGTATACATTGGTATTCATTATTGTGATTGATTGGTTCCTACCACTACACGGCGGTATAACTCTCTTGCTCACTCTTACATTACCGCAAACTAGTTATCAAGCTCTTTAGTGTAGCTAGTTGTGAGAGCTTGTTTGTTTGATTAGTGTTGCTCTTTAGTTAGTCTTTGAGAGCACACTAATTTAGCTAAGTGTCATAGCTATTGTGTGGATATACACTATTCGAAATAGAATTGTGGTGGGTGGCTTGCATCTTTGAGTAGGCTAGCGCAACACTCGCTTCGCCGCAAAATTATCTAACACATTTTGTTAAGTGTTGTTGTAGAATTTTATTAGGCTATTCACCCCCCCTCTAGCCATTATGACCTTTCAGCTGTTCTCGCCGGAGATGGCGCTCCACACGACCAGCTGTCCCCGCACCCTTGCCATCCCTCCTCTGTCTCGCGCTAGGTCATAGGAGCACTGCTGAAGCTCGTAGGGTCTCACGTTCGAGACGTAGCGTCGTCATCTCGCCGGAGCCGGCCATGCCACGGCCGTGCACCGTCGTGCTCGTCGCTAACCCCGGTAGCCATGCCAATAGCTTCAATTTAGGGTACCATTAGATGCGCACGAGTGAGACGAAACACAGTAGCGCCGTTAGTCTCGCCGGAGAAGCCACCGGCAGCTAGCCACGTCGTCGTCTTCCTCCGTTCCTGCTTTCTCTTGGCCGACGACGGGTCTCCTTGTCGATCCACCACTAACGAGGCGGGAGCTGACACTGGCTGGTGCTTGCTTACAGGCCTTACTGGCGTATCTGGTGGGGCTTCATGGGGCGCCAGATCTGTTCGGGCGGCCCAAAGAAAGAGAGTAGGATTTCTTGTTTTGTTTTGTTTTATTTATTTCACAGAATTGTGTACATATTCAAAAATATGTAGCTCTTAGATGGTAGATTCAAATGATGTGGTTCTAATTTTTCTGAGTTCATGATAATGTCTAGTATTTAATAAAAATATTATATGAGCACATGTTTTAGAAATTTTGGATGAATTAAATAGGACTTTGAGATGTGTTTTTAGATGCATGCAAACTTGTTTGAATTTTATCTTGAGTTTCTATGGTCCAAAAATTATGAAATTTTGTGGGTAATCTATTTTTGCTTAGTATAAGCTCTGGTTAAAATTTCAGAGCTAGTACACGTGTAGTTTTTGAGTTAAAGAATTTCCTTTTATCAATGGATGGATCTTGTGTGAATTTTCATAATTTTTCTATAGATCCAGTTAGGGTAAAAATTGGTGAGTACTGTTCTTATGCTAGAAAAAATGTGAAATCTGTTGTTTGACACTTTTCATTAGGGTTTCCTAATTATGCTAAAAATAGACATGCTACCTGTTATTTTGGATACAACAAGTTCTGCTTGCCCAATGGCTTTGAAATTTTTATGGTAGTCTATGTGAAGCATGAGATAGCTACTGTAATTTTTATAGATTTTGCTAAATAGTTTTACTATATATTGCTTTAATCACCTAATTAACTAAAGAAATTAGAAAAGGGCATTAAATAAATTGTTTAGAAGTTGGCACTAGACTTTATGATGTTTCTTTGGTATGCAAAACATGTTGGTAAACTTGGTTTGGTCCAATTATGCTTTTGCATCATCATTAAATAATTAATTTAGTAACCCTGTCATTTCTAGATATATTCTAGGTTTACTGGAATTCGATTGGGTTAACGTAAGAATCATGCTTTGATGTTTACAAATGATTTATAGAGAATTTCATAAGCTTTCCAGAATGTCCTCATGCAAGTCATTTGGATTTGTAGAACTATTGTTGTGGTTGAATTAAGGAACTAACCGTTTGCATATGAAGCTTTAACTGTTGTTTTAAGTATGCCTTTACTATTTCTAAGTTTGTGGTAATGTTCCTAGGTGTTAGGCCTTTAACTGAAGATGAGCATCTTTATCTTAGGTTATGCAAGTTAGGTAAGTTGATCTTGTTCTTCAAGTTAAGTTAGATACCTGTTTTAAAATGATTTGAATAGAGCTATTCTTAATCGGTAAACGAGTGTCCAGTAATGTTTTCGTTAAACACTTACTGTGATCCATTCATCATGAGCATCATGTCATTCCTTATGCATCCATGATATTTATCTTGTGCATCGACATGCAATAGGTGTACCGGAAGGAGTGACCCTGCTAGAATTTGAGGAACCGAGCGAGCAGCAGCAGCCGACACCGGAGATTCAGGAGGAGCAACCTTCAGGAGAAGTGCCAGACGAGGTCGCCGTTGAGTGCCCGGATCACCGTCCGTGCAACTTTGTGAAAGACAAGCCCCGGAGCATATTAAGCCTCCTAATTTTTGAAATGCAGTTACAATATTATTGTTACATATATATATTGTTGCATTAAGTTTAGGTGTTGGATGCAAACACTTGCTGCATTGGTTATCCAATCCTTGTCCAGATATTGATACCCTGAATCCTATGTAGCTCAGGCTCGTGTAGTGCTTAGCCCTGCTTAAACATGGTAGAAGTCGGGTGATTTCACCACCGCGAGATATAGGAATCTACATGTGGCACGGTTGGCTATATTTGCTATCGTGGAAAAGAACCGGTCTTAATTTGAAATGAAGACCGGACGGAGGCTTGCCGGTTTGCGTGACTCTGTGCTGTGTCGATTAAGGACCTGAATCTTGGAGCCTTTCCTGCTCATGTTGAACGCATGCCTCTCTCTTAGTTGGCCGGTGCGGAGACCGCCACGGCCCGCCAGTAGTTCACCTCGGGCCGTGAGTCGATAAGTATAAAGTGCGTCTCTGGAAGGGAGCCGTGAGGCATGAGTCCAAGGGCGGTGATTTAAAAGTCCCGATCGTCCCGGCGTATGGTAATCCCCGAGAGTCTTGGCGCCGATCGAACCCACGAATTTGGTTCTGAGTTGTTCCAAAGGTGACCCACGGCTACCCTTGCTATGTATGCCGTGGTGAGAGTTAGGAATACCCCCTCGGATGAGTTGAGTTGTAATTGATTCGAGTCGCCGCCTCTCCCGGTTAGTGAGAACTTGACGGACTTATCTCCAATATAGATACACTTAATAACATAATGGTTCGAAAATGATGATATGATGATGACAACCTTATTATACCCGCTATGGTTAATATTGTTTGCTCCTAATAAGTGAGTGCTCTAGTACAAAAAGCTAATCTAGTGGACGTGTAAATGATGATAAGCTTGATGCTAAGTTTAAATTGGTCACTATATTCATAAGCTCTTTTATGCAACTGTGTCAAGCTAGCCCACCTCATAAGCCTTGCATGATCCTTGGTGTCTTTTATTTCGGTTTTGTCGGGTAAGTCTAGTGAGTACCTTCTCCTACTCGTGGTTTATCTCCCACCGCTGCGAGATGACCGGTTCTACTTTGGTTGTTGCAAGTACGCCTTCTCCCACCGTTGGGATGAAGACTAGACCGTTGGCGCGGTCTCTACTAGTTCTCGTGACGATAATGCTTTTGTGGGACATGACTCAGGCTTGGCAATGTATTTGAAACTATGAAGTTATGTATTAAACTATGTTGCTTCCGCAAATTTGAACCTGGTTTGTAATATTTTATTCGCACTCTGATGGATGTAATCCGAATGCTACTTATGAAATGTTGTAACGGATGATGTGTTGTGTTGAATCACTACGGTCTTGGTTTGTATGTCGAGAGTTGGTTGAAATCCTTCGTGATTTCCAGACTACCGGGATTATGAGAGCTTAAGTACAGGAATTTGATCGCTTCGGTGATTGTTTTTGTACTTGCGTTCTTATGATTTGGTCGGTTCTGTTACAGTGTTCATGACCTGGCAGACTGCACAGTGTTCGTCTGGGACGGCAAACAATGACGTCCACAATAATGTTTATGCTCTGATGTGTTTGGCAGGTTGTATAATGTCCGTCTGACATGGCCTGACGGCACCGTCCTACAGGCGCGCAGGGTATGGCAGGGTACGGTCCTCGGTATTGCGATTGACTTGAGCGCCTTACCTTATCTGCTCCGCCTGCCCCCTGGGCCCACACCGAGCAGGCATCCTGGTCGATTGTTCCCGATCGGCCCCGACCGTGTCGGTCGGGAAAGAGAGGCGAGCAAAGGTCCGGCATATCTTCGGTCGGAGAAACGGGGTCAGAGTAGGACTACGGTCTCACCACGGCCAGCCTTTCGGTTGGGGCTCCGACCAGGTCTCCTGGCCGGAGGTGCCGGTCGGGACCGGATCGTGGTCTTGGCCTGTCATTGGCCCTGTTCGCTTTGCTGAAAAAACAAACCGAAACACTGTTCTGGCTGATTTGTTGTGAGAGAAAAATACTGTTTCGGCTGAAAAAACAAGCTGAAAAGATGGATTATAAGAGAATCGAACATGACTATTGTGTATCTGGGACGGCCCAAACGCGCGCTGCGCTGCCTACTGAGCCAAGTATTACAGAAAAGCGGGTCCATTAGGACCCCGAGTTTATGAACCCGACACTATACGTTATATCTAGGCAAAGTTACCCGAAATTATTAGTGAAGAAAAAAATACGCCGTACAAAGTCAAATACGACATGTACTTTGACCGGACGTAGTCATCCCTGCTTTGCCTAATGCCTAGACAAGTTGTCGACAGAAGATCCACAAAAACTTCTAGTTGTAGAAATGTTGGAATGTTTAAGCGCCATGACCATGGCACCCCTCCCTCTGCACGTAATAAAGGAAAACACAAGTCGGCTACAGGCTACTACTACGGTGCTTGACCATGCCATGCGTGATGCATGCTTTCCGAGCTCTGACTCGCGGGCGGAAACCTATCATCATCTCGTGCCGAAATTCCGTCTCCTAGGCTGATCTATAAATATACAAACAAACAAATAAAAAAACAAAAAAGGCATTTTTTAATCCCACCGTCCGAGACAACGAAACGAAGCGGATCCAATGAAACCGTGGACGCGATGGCGGTGGCGCTGACAAGACGAGACGAGATCACGAGACGGGACGGGAGGGACAGCCGAGAGCGGACAGGCGGTACGAGCTGGAGGGAAAGGTGGGGAGCAGAGCAAGCCCGAGCCGAGCCTGTGTCCGTCCCGTCGTCCACATGGCCGGGCCACACCTACCAGTGATGAGCCTCCCCTTCGATTTAATTTTCGCCCTAACTATGCACCAACAGTTTCTCTACACCCACGGTTTCCATGTCAGACACTGCTTCTGCGCCGTACCACAGCGATCTTTTATTCCGTTTCATTTTTGTTTTCCATTTTTATATTTGATTGAAAACCAAAGAGAGAAACATATATAACACCTTTGGTCAATGGCCGGCGCGATCGAAATCGCCGTAGATAATGAATTAATGTGTGGAGGAAACTACTTACTTCGACGGATCGTAGCGTCCTGCTGGGGACGTGGAAATACTGCCACGGTTTTCCATGGGTGTGGTAGTACCATTTTGAGGTTTTGCCAAACTGGCAATTTTGTTGTAGATTGTTTATGTCTGATGAGTAGAGAGGTGTTAAGTTGTAATTATGTTGTATGCACCGACTATTTCAGCCTAACAGTTTAAGACGGTTTAAACTTGTTTGATCTATTATATCTATAAATATAAAAGTGAGTAGCAATTATTTTATTTTTGCAGAAAATTATTTTATGATTAAGTTGCATGTCCTAATCCTGATTACTCTAACACGAAGAGCTTAAACTGATGTGAAGAAAAATGAAAATTCATTTTATATTTTGTTTCAACTGAGAGGAGGCTACGGTGCGGTGGCTGCCTGTCGTTCTCTCAGTGGAACACTAGTTTAACCTGCAGGTCATCATTGACTTTTTGTGTAAGCCTGCTTTGAATGGGAATGTAAACATACGGCTGGCTTATCAGCCATGAAACAATTTAAATCAGCTTTAGTCGACTTACGAGCCACAGAAACCATCACAGAAACCATCGGCCGAATAGCCCGTGGGTCAGTATACACGGTTGAGGTCTCGTGGAGGGGAGGGGGTGGATGAAGCGATGGAGAAGGGATTAGCAGCGGGTTAATTACTGCGAGCACCACCAGACAGTTGGGCACCTAAACGTTTTCTTTACAGATAGGAAGTACTACATGATGTCTCTGCAGCTTATTCTAATCGCTGCATCGGGATCGGTGCTGACAGTCACATGCCTGCTCCGCTGCTGGTGAGAAGAGCACAAAATACTGCTACGAGTACGAGTATAATAAACGGCATCCCCTTTGGAAAAGGCTTATATACATTATTTTATTATAATAAAAATATAGAAGAGGAAAGAAATCAAAGAAGGGAAGAGAGAACAACAGACATCTCTCTGCTCTGTGGATGGAAGCGGCCGCAGCAACTAGCCAAAGCCAATGAACAGCTAGTCGTCCTGCACACACGACGCACTAACAGGCTTTTTACCCCTCTCTTTCTAGGTCTTACATTAATTTACTCCTCTTTTACTCACTGTCACTGCCTTTTAGTAGACTCTTATATAGTTTAGCCTTTGATTGGAGTGCCAAAAGAGACCACGTACGAAAGCTCTGTTGCAGCAGCACCGCATTCGGCGCCGTGCGCTTTGTAAAAGTCAGAAGGCAGCTCCCGATGCTCGTAGTACATATAGAAATTATGATCCCAATAAATCATATACATTTTCTCTCTATTCTTTACCAATTATATCTCTTCATGTCTTGGTTCCTATGTAGACATGGTTTCTAATTTAGACCCAGTTTCTATGATTTTTGTTCTCTCTCCAATAACTAACTTGTCACATCAGCAAAACACTTATGTGACAGTATAATTAATGTCCCTATAAACTATGATGGTTTCTACATTTGGAAGGCCCTAAGCGCAATAAGCCGAGGACCATGCACATATAAGCCCGCTATGACTTTTCTCTTTTCACCGCCACCACCACTCGTAAAGCGTAGAGTACCATTGCCGCAGAGGCAGGGCCGACACCGGCGCAAAAGTAAAACACAGCGCGTTGATCCATTATCGTCAGTCCTCTCAGCACCAGTCATTAAGTACTACTGGTAGTACTAGTATTTACTAAGTGCCGACAGTAAGCAGCCTGTTCGTTACCGGATTGCAGTAAGATCATCATGCCCGTTTACCTCGGATCAGGTGCCCGTTGTTTAGGAGCAGAGCAGTGAATCTTGCTTCTCACTTTGCATTTACAGTGACAAGAAAAAAAAAAGGGCAGGAACCGAGAGTAACTCGACTGGTTGGATGGAGTCATGGAGGACGTGGTCATGCATCCAACCATCTGAATTTGAGTCGTATTTAACTCGTATTTGGATGTCTTTTTTTCTTAGAACCGGTGAAGTAAAAGATGGAAGCACACGTCTGAGGCGATGAGGTGAGCATGGGGCGATCGGCGCGGCAGACAGGGCGTTTGGGACCATTGTTTGCATGGCAGTACGCCGGTCTGGGAGTCGGCTCATCACCCACAGCCACAGGGACAGGGGCCTGCTTTCTCGCCGTGCCGTGGCATGGCCATGGCCTGGCCCCTCCCCTGTAGTTGCATTGCATCCGCATGCAGCCGGTGCAGCGGCCGGCAGTACTCCTCATGGCCTGCTCCTTTGGTTGCAAGCAAAGAGCTAGCCCTTCCGTAGCAGGGGGGCAGTTACCATCTTCCCGGCAATCATTGGAACCCAGAAAGGCCAGCAGAAAAATTAGATGGGAGTGAGTGAGTTGAGTGTCTGACAGAGAGAGGGATGGGATGCTCAATTGTGCCCTCATGCGAGCGAGCCTCGATCATTGGAGTGAACTGCAAGCAAATCAGCAAGGTCTCAACTCTCACAAGGGCCTAGGGGAGAGAGCAACAACAGGGTCCAAAGTCCAAAACAAATAGATATATCGTGCTACAATGTGCGCTGTCCAACTTTCTGAAAATTGTAAACACAGTCCTTACCATTTCAGTATTATATTTAGCATCACAAGTACTACTACTATACTGTTTCAGTATTCTTTTTTGTCAACATCTAATTAGTATACTAATGCTACCAAGGAGCCGAGGGAAATTTACCTATCAATCACGCTGGTTGCATCAGAGACTGTTTCTATGTCTGAAAGGACAATCAAATCAAACCAGATGCAGTAGCCAGTAGAATACAACTAGGAAGAGTACAATGTCAGTGGCTAATTAACAATGGCTTTGATATTTCGCAGGGCGGTTTTCTTGGGGTTGATGCCAGCTACTAGAGTAGTAGTAGTTTTTTTTGGCTTGCATGATTAGTTTAAGGGATGGATTATATGCGTGGGGTTTAAGCGTGGGAAGTCTGAATTTTTTTAAGAAAAAAACTGAGAAGTCTCTGGCTTCATCCTTCTCACCGGTGCAATAATCGTTGTAGTTTATTAAGTGTGGTAGCTATGGGCGGATCCATATTGTGAATTGTGGGCGCTCCCTTACCCACACAAAAATGAAAAAAACTGTGATAGTATCTAAATTTTCACCATATTCGCACCCTCAAGATAAAATCCTACGCACCCAAAAGGCAAGCGCACCCCTCTCGAATTTGCTCTAGCTCCGCCCCTAGCCTTTGATCCCATCTCATCTCTGCTGAAAACTTGGCTTTGGTCTCCCTCATTGCTTGACCCAAGGCAGGTTTCTCTCTGCCTTGCCGGTAAATCTCTTTGCCCCCAAGCTTGTTGCGACTCAGCTGACCTGCTCATTACGAGGCAAGTCATGAGTTTCATTTGTTATCATTACTACTACTAATATATATTTTGTTTGCCCGTCCCTTCTTGTGCTCCTAAATTCATGCTTCGCTAGCACACATCAAACAATTGCGTTATTTTTTTCCCCATGACCTAGAACAAATTATGTCTGAAACGTGGCCTGGCCCTGAATCAGAATTTGAGGGGAAGTAGGGTCCCTTTTGGTTGGGATATGATTGGGTTTCTCGAGGAAACAAGAACTAATTTTTTATTCTTTTGAGAAACATTTTTTAATAGTTTTTGGTTTCTGGTAGAATTCAAGAAATGTTTGCGGTTCTGCCCCTTAAATAATCTCCCCAAATCGCTTGGTAGGATTTCTCTTGTCGATGGAGAGAAATGGTTTGAAGGATCTCTACTCTACTAAACAGGGCTAAACTCTGGTCAGGTTTGATTCACTGCGCAAGAAATGGCCTCACCTGCAACTGTAAATGCAGTCATGCATATATATTTTTTACATTTTTACTGGTTATTAGTCTATCATTAGTAGCTAGTACAATTGGAGTTGACGGGAGTCACGGAGCTCTTCCTGGTGATCGATGATACCACAACAGGCCAAGCAGATCACGCACTGCAGTGAGCATCTGAGCCGAAGGTCAATTGTACTAGATTAGGCTTGGCACATCACATTTAGTAGCATAGCTCTTAGAGGCTAACTAATAGCACTATACAAGTCTACACCCTGAGCTGGATCCTGAGTTTTTTTGTTTCTTCCCTGGAAGAGAGCTGGAGGCTGATATATTTGGGGAGATTCTCTCATCTCCTCCGGTGTCAGGATCAGGAACACATAGACATAGGGAGACCCATTGCCCTTCTCGCTCGCTTTACACGTAGGAGTACGCACACAGGGTGTAAACCAGAGAGGACTACTAGACCATACCATGTTGTTGGCGGGCCCTGCTGCTAGTGACAGCGACAGTGCGTCTCAGAGCGGATCAAAAAGGCACAGTAGATTCCCAGGCACAGTGGCCGCCGGCTGGGGCGACGGCGACTGGAGTATGTGGAGTGAGTAGTGGACTAGTGGTAGTAGAGCCCGAGTAGCCATGCCATGCATGCAGTGCAGGCACAGGCTTTCCCCGGGGACGGGGGTCCAGGCAGACAGAGTAACCCAGCAATCTGAATTCTGAAAAAGCTGGCTGCTTGGACCATGGGAGCTGCAGCTCCTCTCGCCAATCAACCTAGCCCAGCCAAATTGATCGACTCCACCAACCGGCCCCGCCCACCCGGCTCACCTCACGTCGTCACACTCACTCACACACCTTGCCAAGCGTTTCACTCTTTTTTTTTTCACCCTGTCTCGCAGATGCCGAGCACCGGCTTCATTTCGCTTCGCTCCTGCCGTTTTCTGTGCTACCGCACCTGCCGGCAAACAAAAAATGCGTAGGCCATTGAAACGAATGCAGCCGTGTTTGTTTCTTCGACGACGTCTACAGGTCGATGGCGAGGGCCGGAAAGGGAGTCGGAGATCGGGAGGTGGAAATGATAAAATCCCCCTGTGAAATCCGTGCGAAAACGAGTGCTCGCTGCGCTCCGGCGATCTGGCTTCCCGTGGGCAGACCGGATGGATCTGCTTGCCAAGGGCAGCGTAGTCCGCGGCGCGCACAACTTGCATGCATGCAGCGCGTATGTGTCGGGGCCTCGGGGATCGCCGTCGAAGTCGAGCGACGAGTGAGCAATAGTTGTCACGGGAAAACCAGGGGCGGCAGGAGCCTCGCTCGCCACCCGCCGTCAATCGTGAGGGGATGGAGCAGACTCCTTGCATTGGCTGTCAAAGATATCGCATTTGATTGCTTGTCTCATCCACGATTCCAACGCCGTTAAATTATAATTTCTTTTTTGTGTGATGAGAAAATGTCGTCATGTTAGTAGTATTAGACAGTACCAGAAGTAACTGATACCTCTGGCACGAGGTTGACGTATGGGCCCATTCAGTAATTCAGTAGCGGATTATAGATATTATTTTGCTTGTTAAAGAAAATATGTGTAGTTTTCTAATGGGAGTAGTATGTAGTTTACGATCCTGACAGAATGATGTCAGCCATGACCCACGGAGTAGTGTCAGCGGCGGTGATGATGGCTTGAACAACGCTTCAACTCCCCGGCAATTCAGAGATCAGAGCTAGCAACATGCCAATTTACAAACCCTGAGGGCTTATTTGAAACGGAGGAATGGAAAACACGGGAAAAGGAAAAAAATACAAGAATAGGATGATGATAAGATGACAAAACAGAGGATAGAAAAAACACATGAAACATATAAAGGTGGTGTTTGGAATATATGAATTAGAATTACATGAATCTTTATGGGTACCGAGGGCAAATGAAAAAAAGAATAGCAGCATGCAGCTTCACTTGCGTTATCTAGAATGTTTGGGTCACTGACAACCTGACAGTCTGTTGTACGCTCCCTTCTTTCCTATCTTCTTTAGATGCAGTGCATCGGACATACGTAAAGGAAAGGAAACCAAGAGATGCCAGTAGATTTTTTATTTCCCGTGAAACAAACATCCAACTACAGTACAATAGAGGAAAGGAATTGATATTTTCTGTGTTCCAAACTCTCAGGTTCACTTCCTTTCCTTTGTTTTTAGATTCCTACGATTTTCCTTCAAAAATCCCTCGTTCCAAACGTCCCTGAATAGCCTAATGCTCTGTTTATGCCTGCCCTGGGGTGGCTAATAGTAAGAGCCTTTATTAATCTCCTTCTAGGCTAGAATTGAAAACTCGCGTTCTGCCTTCGTGTGTGCTTTCCCTGCAGCGTCTGCGTCTCATGTGGGGCCACGTTAAGAAGAGCATTTGTCCTTCTAGGCTGCTCTACCACAATGATCTTCTGCGTGCGTGCATTCATGCATGCATGATTTCAGTGTCAATTTGGCATATTCTATTCAGACTCAGGATCAGAAGCTGTGTTGGAGCTGCCTGCCTGTGCCTGTTTATCGTATCTTCTCAACTGTAGTAGAGACCCAAACAGGAGCCGGTCGATTTGCCTTCCATCCATCACCCCCAAAAGAACAAGATATCCACCATGTTCGCTTGAGCTACTTTTCAGCCATCAATAGTGTTTTTCTCTCACAATATTTCAGCATAAGCATCAGCATAAACCAAATTTCAGCATAAACGAACAGGGTGATGGTCTTGATTTTTTCTCGACGTTTCTCTTTCAATCTTTGTTTGGACACCTGCAAGTAGCCCTGTAGCATCAGTTTCTTCATTCAAGAGATGACAGGCCCGATCAACGCTACTGCTCCTAAAAAAGATGCCCCCCCTTAAATACCGGGAGAAAAAACGCATGGACAAGATCGTAGGCCCCCAGATGGTCCTATACAGTATATGTCGGCTAATAAGTTTGCGGGGCACCGAATTTCCGCAGTGTTCCACTCAAATTCGAATGAACAAGGAGACTAGGACGTTCCGGCGCATCCGGCCGTCGAATTAACGGCTTTAAGATCCGTGCAGATATTTTTTCGTCCGGCCCCGCTTCTTCTTCTAGGATAACATGATATCATTGGCCTACATTTTTGTTTGTGTAATGTGTAATAGCATGATGATGCGGCGAGCACCGAGGTTGCATTGTGCCCCGGGATCCTTTGTAGACAAGCTACGGCGAGCACGCTTCCATGTTGGATCTAAGCAATCTTTTTTCCTTCTTTGTGTAGTGACACGGGGATTTACATCATTAGAGGTGTTGAACCGAAGCTCCCAATGCAGGATTGGGTGGGCGCATTATTCACAGTAGAGTCCAAATATTCGATGGGATATGGAATAAACTTTGGGGGAGGAAGTAAACAATGCCTTAGAATTGTCACAGATCACATCACCCGACTGTAACATCCCCGCCTAAATGGGTCGAATTCCAGTTGGGCCGAGGCACTGTAACTGCGCGCGTGGGTTGCGGTCCGAGGGTGTAGCTGCGGGCACCGTAGCGCTGAGGTGGGCCGGGCCAAAGCAGGTACTGTAGCGACACAGCACTGTTGCTTAGTCACTGTTCACGCGAGCTAATGTAGCGTCGCGAAACACTGTGCACTCAGGCTTTAGTCCCAAACTGTGAATCCTAGGACGATCAGACCGACTTAAATAGCCAGACCAATGACGCGTATTAACTTTCGGTTAATTGTTTCGCGTGAAGCGAGAATAAAAGCACAAGCGGTTTGCTACGTAGGTGGGGCCCACCCCTCGGTAGAGTGGGCCTGTGTCATGTGCCGGGCCCGGGGTGTTACAAACCCTCAATGATCAGTCCTGCTGCTGCATTGTTTGATGTGACCAATTCTTGTACAAAGAGGTTCAGATTATTTCTCTCAAAACTTTGTTGAACTCATCCGTCGTATGTACTAAAAACTTGATGCTTATGATTTGCGCTTGAATGAACGACTACTCCTAGATGAAACATGTCTCTTTTTAAGTTTTTCATGATTTGCGCTTGAATGAACGACTACTCCTAGATGAAACATGTCTCTTTTTAAGAGTGCTAGTAGCTTGGTTTAAAATTTCGAGCTGATCGTCGATGAGCTAGCTAGATACCACTTGGACAGCAGTGCATACAAGAAAAGTACTAAAGTACTTGATCCTGATGATGATGAAAAGGGTGAGCAACGCCGACATGCCAGGTACGCAAAGGGGAGTTTGCATCTTTAGAAGCCAAAAGGCGGGCAGTTTTTGTATTCGGATGTCGCCCCCCGTTCAAACACCTGTCTCGCGGCATCTTCTCTGCATGCACACGCCTTTGATCGACAGCAATACAATATACAAATATTGCCCGCCAAGCAGTGGCCGCCAAGTGGTTCCAGCACGGCCGGCCGGCTCTGTTTGAATCCCAGATCTGGAGAGCCCTTTTGTTTTTGTTTTTGCAAAAGTATATAGCTAGCGGTCGTCACTGCCAGTATATATACGTACTTGTATATTGCTTGCTTCAACCATTCCCTCGATCGGCTTTTGTTTAATTAAGCAGGCCAGGCGGGCAGGCGGCCGATCCAGTGGAAGCTTTTACATTAGTACGGAGTACTACATTACATGAGTTTGTGGAGGTGTGTGACTGTGTGATGCTGATGATGCATCATGCATGCAGCTCATCAGTGGAACCAGGTCTTGTCTTGATGCCCTGCGTGTCAGCAAAATCAGCACTAATTGCGGGCTAATGAAGAGAGAACAAAGACAGGCCACATAGAAAAAAACATGGAGGGAGAGGTATTCAGCCTGTTCGTCTGTTGGTTTCAACCAGGGCTTATCATCCAACCAACAGTGTTTTTCTCTCACAACAAATCAGCACCAGCCGGACTTATCAACCCAGAAACCAACCAGCGAACAGACTGATTATTTAGGCCAGCATTGGAATTCCGGAGGAGTTTCGAAACAATTACTGTACCATGGATGTAGAGTATCTGCAAGTGTGATTGCTATGACATAGTAGTATCATTTAGTTGTAACTGGCGATACTATCACAGCAGCTGTGATATAGCGTGAGCGTGAACGTTTCAACTTGTACGTACAGTACGCGCTTCGTAGAGCAGACGAGCAGTTCATCAAAGGAAACTGCTACCAGGACCAGGAACCCCGAACAGATACCTGTAGTACTGTGGCACTGTGCATTGGCACGCAAGGCCAGGCTGCTTGCTTCCGATTCCTGACCTGACGGATTGCCGGCTGATGCGATGCGTTGCGTTGCGTCGCGGCGCCTGGCGCCTGGCAGCAGCCAGCAGTACAGTACCATTTTTTTTTACTACACGCCTGCGCACGAACTCGACAATGATTCCGTGCCATGGAGCAGACGAAGTCGCCCAGCATTAGTGTAGCGACGCCAATGATAGGAATTACTGTAGAGGTCTAGAGGAGTCCGGATCAGCGCTCCTCCAAAGCCGGCGGCGGGCAGCCAGTAAAAACCGCAGGCCGCGTACGGACGGAACCACCGGAGCGGCAGCGCAGAGGAGGCGCGCCTCTGAGTGGCTGGCCGGGGCATCTAATCCCCTGTCAATGATTGCCTCGGCCTCCGCGCCGCGCCCATCCCGCTCTTGATGATTAGTTTAATTAATTAATTAAACAAACAACGCCTGATCGCCCGGCCCCGGCGTCGAGGCTAATATAATCGATCGCTCGCTCGCAAAAGATAATAATCCGGCTGGCTGGCTCGCCCTCTCCATCCATCGTGGTCGTGGCGCCCGGTCAAGATCTAACCACCGCTCGCTAGTCGCTAATCGCCATGGCCACCACCTTCCTAGTATCATGTACCCATTCCCGCCCATCGGATCGCGATTCGCGATCGACGTTCCCCGGCGCGTGGTCCCGGGCCCCACCGGCTAATCTCCCAACGTACGAGTACTTGTTAGGTACGCCTTCATGATCGATCGCCAGTTGATCCGTGGCGTTGGAGCTGGATCTCTAACGCCGTCTTTTCGAGCGATCGCGTCGTCGTCGGTCGCTTACAAATTCATCATGGCTGCATTAGTTCACGTAATTATTGGCAAAGCCGCAGCTAGAAGTATGTTTGTTGCTGGTAGTGCGCTCCACAGTCCACACACACCGTACCGTGAGCGGAGCGCGCTGGTGCAGTGCAGTGCGCGTGTGTGTACGTGCAGTCGTCGTCGTCCTCTCCTACTACTACAACTCCACTGGTGATGATGTGGAGGGGGGACGAGAAAGCTGCCGCCTTTTTTACCGGTGCCTGCCTCTGCCTGTGGCAGGCATCTTTTTTCCCGCTCGCTGCCTGCTCCTCCTCGGTAACATGGCCTCCAATCATTGAGCTGACGAGGAGGGGGTGGGGAGCGAGTACCGCACTCGTAAACGCTGCAGCTGATGCTGTTGGCTGTTGTATCTGTAGCCGTAGCAGTATGATATCCGGTAGTAACTGCCACAGAGACAAGAGATTAAAAAAAAGCTGTAAAGCGATGGTGAGCGCGTGAGCAGGGGATGCGGTAAATTAGGAGCGGAATCACCGTACGGTTCCTCGAGACATGCCGCAGAGGCGAGGTGATGGCGAGATTACAGTCCTAGTCCTTGTTTAGATTGTGTCAAAATTCTAAGTTTTTTCACTCTCTCTTTATCACATTAATTTTTTTTCTCATGCATGGAGCATTAAATGTAGGTAAAAAAAATAACTAATTACACAGTTTGGTTGTAAATCACGAGATGAATCTTTTGAGCCTAGTTAGTCCATGATCGAATAAAGTTTGTCAAATACAAACGAAACGTGCTACAGTATCCAGATTGCAAAAATTTGCAATCTAAACAAGACCAGGGACGCCATTGGTACTTGTTTCGCTGCAGGAGGCAGCGCTGTGGCCGCTGTCGTAGACCGGTCGTAGCAGATAGTAGGGCAGGACCGCAGGAGGAGTAAGGCCTGGTTGAGTTCCTGGCAAAAGTTTACTCCCAGTACCGTCAAATGTTTAGATATATACATAGAGTATTATATATAGATTAAAAAATAACTAATTACATAATTTATGAGACGAATTTTTTAAGCCTAATTAGCTCATGATTTAACAATGTGGTGCTACAATAATACATGTGTTAATAACGAATTAATTATGCTTAATAAATTCGTCAAGCGGGTTACTGACGGATTTTATAATTTATTTTTTTATTAATATCCGTGATGTGACATCCAAAACTTTACGCTCTAGATTCTAGATTTGAAAGGCCTAGCTGTGACTGTGACCCAGCCCCAATCAGTGACTGCTCCTGCTCGGTGCTCGCAGTCGCAGCCTTGCCCTTGCATTGCAGCTGACATTCTCCCAGTCCCGTCCCAGTAAAAACTGAGCAGTGAGCTGCCCTGGGGGCTGGGGCTGGCTCTGCTCCGCTCCGCTCCGGCGCTCCGGTCCGCTCCCGTCCGGGGTCTGTCAACGCCTGAGCAGCGGCACGACGCGGAGCAGACGCCCAGCAGAGATGCTGTGGCTGTACTGTGTTGCGTAGTACTCCCACACATGTCAAGTAGGAGTACAGTTCAGTTGAGCATTGAACTCGCAGGGCTTGGAGTGTCCTCGAGGCCCAAGGGAACGTCAGTCGGTGATCCTACGCAGCTACGCTAGCTGCAGGTATCGCTGGGTAGTGCAACTGTTGCTGTGCACTGTAGTGGAAATCCGAGGGGAATTCATGGACCATCCTCCCAGCGTGTAACTGAAGATGATGAACTGCGTTCCTTTCAGCATTTCGTCCGAATCTAAAGATATGATTTGGTGTGGCCATGGCGCGGCCTCAGGGTGACCACGTCGCCGGTTTTTCGCGGCCGTTCGATCGGCCGCGCGGACGGCTCAGATCGGGCGAGCCGCGGTCGTTTTACGAAAAACCTCTTTAAGTTTTCGGAAATCAACCCGCGCTCCAGACGTCATCTCAGATTTTTTTACAAAAAACGCCTCGTCTTATTTCCAAATCAACGCTCAGTCCAGACCGGATGGGCACTGGTTTGTTTGCAAAAAAAGACCTCCACTTTATCGAAAATCAACTCGCGCTCCCCAGACACTCTCACCGTTTTTTGCGAAAACATCCTCAGATTTTTCTCAAATCAAAATACAGCCCAACTTTGATTATATCTTTTTTTTCTCCAAAAAATACGTGTGGCCAGTGGACCGCGCGCATGGTCGCGCCCGAAAAACTAGTCTGGTACGAGTTGGCAATGCAGTGGCAGTTACCAAGACCATCTTTTTCTTTTAGCTATTTGTTGTCCTGACATTATAGATGACTCCCCAACAGTTGAGTTGAAATGCAGCGTAACAGCACACAGCAACGGTGAACAGTGCTCAAGTTACACTAGTTCTACCACTACCACCGTACCATGCATGGCTTCAGAAAAGATAGGAATGAACGCAAAAAACACGGAGCAGACATCAGCAGCCCATCAGGACGTAGGCACACAGTGCTGTGCTGCTGTGGTGTGGCGCCTCCCCTATTGCGAGCTGTGACTCTGTGAGCACGCCACTGCTGCCCACACTGCCGCCGTCGGCGGCGGCGAGGCGTGCGTCGCGTCGCTTCCGCGCCATGCATGCAGCCGGCCAGCTGCAAAGCACAGCTCACGAACAGTGTCCGAGGCACGCGATGGGAAACGGCAGGCCTTGTCCGCTTGCCCCCCGGTGGCGAAAGCCGAAAGGACGCGACGCCACGGCGGGGCGGACCGGACACCGGAGTCGCGCGGCGCGTTCTTCGTCCCAGGCCGCGCCGCGCACTGCTCACGGCATGCATGCATGCCAACAGTCTCGTCACCCGTGTACGCCAAAGCCATGGACGGAGGGTCGGAGGGAGAAAAGTGTCTGTGCCCATGCGCGCAATCACGTCAAATCCGTGGAGTTCTGGACCCAGGGTGATGGCTCGAACAGCTACCAGCTTTGACTCCCATGTCGCCGTCGTGGACTCGTGACTAGCTGAAACGCAAACGCAAGAGCAAGCAAAGCCTGCAGGTGTGAAGACTGAAGAAGAGACGAGACGGCGGCGGCCGTGCATGCATGCACGACTCTCGGCGTCCTTCACGTAGAAAATTGGTCAAAGCGGATGCCAAAGAGGCAGCCTTTAGAGAACGAACCGACACGGGGCGTCTCGTATCGCGTCCAGACTTTTGTGCCCGTCCGTTCAGGCTCGCAAACGTCAACACTTTTTACCTTTTCAGACGGTTCCGTTGTGCTCCATCGGCACGTCAGACGAACATCTCGTTCAGATGGCACTGGACACTGGTCCAGGCACTTGGCGGCACGGACTTCAATCTGCTGTGCGTGCGTGCACGGAGCGGCTGTTGATGTCAAAGACGGGTAGTGTAGCGAAACATTTCAACATAGGAGTACGCGCATGATGCGTCAGGCACTCACTCAGACGACAGCAGCCATTGTGCCTTTTGAGTTTTAAAGCCTGTTATCCTCGTCATCGCGTCGGGCGAGAACTGTGTTTCCTGAGCCAACGAACAGGCTCACGTCGCTGTTAGGACGCAGCAGAGGAGGGCCATGTTGCAGCAGCCAGCAGCAGACGCAGCAGTTATTATTCCTTTGCGCCAATGACAAACCGCATGGGATCCCAACACGCCGTTCGTTCGTTTCAAACAAAAAAAAAACCAAACCAGTAAACAAAACAGTGTTTATATCTAAAAAAAAAGCGCCAAAAGTAAACCTAAACCAAAGCCCAAAGACCAACCAAATGAACAGGCCCACGAGCTGCTCGAGCCATGCCCGTGCGCAGTCAGCTGTTGCCTCTGATTCTGAACCAGTTCACGTCTCGGCTCAGGCGCTCAGCAGCTTGTGATAATGTTTCTGGCTGAGCCGCACGCTGAGTGAGGTCGACACATTCTTCTGCGCACAGCAATCAGCAAAGGCAAAGCTACAAATATCAGAGAAGCAAAGGCTGGTCTCAACACTAATGACATTTGAAAATTTTCCAAGCCATGGATCGATGCAAAACAGTCCAAACTGGCTGTAATGTTGTAAGACCATGGTAGCTTAGACAAAATCGAGTTTTCATGCGGATCGAAAGGAAACTTTTTTCAGAGCACATAGGCAGTCGGTTACATAGACCATTGGGCAATGACTTGTTTTTGTGACATCTCTAAAACATAAATTGCCGTGAAGGAAACAGCAACCCTTTCATCTAATGAACTATGTGACGCTGCTACACCCTGGAGCTGAAACTCTCCAATGCATTGTATTAGAGCTCACTATCAGTTTCTGCCTTTGCACCGCCAGATGTCTTTCCATTGACGGCGATAAGCTCAGTGTCGAAGATCAGAGTTGCTCCACCTATTGAGTACAAAGGTTCCTGTTAGGTTTATCAAAATTCCTACACAGCTCTATAGTCCATGGGCGAGATTGTAAAATGCGCATCCGGGAGATGAGGTAAAATGGCCATGCTGAAAAATGAGAGAATCTACACAAATAATTTCTTCACATGGAACCAGCAAGCAAGCAAACAAATTATCAGCCATACCTGGAATCTTCGGTGGGGAGCCTCGCTCACCATAACCCATCTTTGCAGGTATCTTTAGCTTCCGCTTTTCACCGACGCACATACCTAGCAATCCTTGGTCCCAACCTATAGATGAAAACAACAAAGTCGGTTGGCGGATTTAAGTTTGCGTGTGATATAAATGGCATATGCCATTTCATCCATTTTTTGGTGACATATGCTTGTAGCCCAATACAGTTTAGTATGGACACTGGACCACAGATAAACATAGAAAGTTTATTGTTATAGGAAAGGACAATAACCTTTTATCACTTGGCCATTTCCAAGAGTAAATTCAAACGGGTCACCTCTGTCATAGCTAGAATCAAAAACTGATCCATCAGTGAGTGCCCCCTGCAGCATATCAAGCCTTTCAGCTAAATAAATGAGATAGAGAAAGAGGAAAGCGACGTTGCAGGAAAAGTATCAAGGAGTGCTTTAATCAAACATGAAAAGGCAAACTATATATGAGACAAGATATTGAATCTACAAAGATCATACTGCCAAGCAATTAGCACAGTTCTCCAGCATAGCTATATTAATTGTGTGAGTTAAGATATATATCTGTATATCTGTAGCACCCATGGGCTACAGCACTGAAAAATCAATGTGGAAAATACAGCAAGGCTAAAAAAGTATACAGATCAGATACTTACACGATAATGAACCTTAATTTTGTCTCCTTTGTGTGCTTGCAGGGTGCATGACTCAGGCTTGTACTGAAAGGAAGACGAACAAGACAAAATCAATGCCACACAGAATCAAAAGGATACCTCCTTTGAAAATGTAACAGAAAACTACAGCCTATTCTCATTTATAAATCAAATATTTGATAATAGTGTAATTGCATAAGAATAAGCAGAACCTGATGACACACAATTCTCTGCTATCACACTCCCTAACTCTCACATTGGCCGCATATTCCAATGATTCTTAGTTTCCTGTTTGAACTTTGAAGTCGTAGCCATAATCCAAAAGGACCAAAACAGAGGATATATCCTTTGAATAAGACCCCAAACAGAGTACTTCAGCAGCATTACAATGGTTATCCCTTAAGAGGTCTGACTGTGAGTCCGTGACTGGAGGCCATAAGTCATCACCCAGCTTGGTCCAGAATCTGGATACAAGGTACTAGTCTAATAAAGTCCTTTTCCACAGGTAGCAATAGGGAGGGAAACCATCTTCAATACAGGCTAGTTGTTGAGAGGAAATTTTAGACCTCTTCTAGTTTGATTGTTTGAGCATCAACTACAAGAATTTAACGAGCAGTGAACAAGGAACAGTACCGCAATCGTTTCCAGTATTCATCTTTGAATGACGCATAATAAAATTCAAGTGAAACTAAGTGCATTCGATGACTCCACAATGTTGCTTTGAAGGGGAAGAAAAGGATCCGATTTTGCAGTTGCAGATCCGTGTAGCTCGCTATCCTAGAATCATCCAATGATCCAATCCGACCCCTTTCTGAACTCTGGCAACCTTACTAACATACTTCAACTCACGCCCACGAAATCGAAGGCTGCAGACTTTTTTAAAGGCACTAAAACATCTTTGCTAAATGAACGAACCGGCGAACCCCAGATCCGCAAGGATAACAAGCAATTAAACGGGCGCAGAGAGTTGACCAGTTACAGACAGAGCACACACCTTGACGCCGATCTGAAGCTCGGTGACGTCGCCAGACTTCTTGGCCGACGCTGCAGACAAATCGCAAGCAATGATTTCAAAGCACATCAAGGCAAACGAAAAGGATGGCGGACGGCTCAAACGAGGCGACCGAGATTGGAGGTAAAGACACCTCTTTACCTGTCAGGAGGATGGCCGCGGCGGCGACGGCGGCCACGAGGCAGATCAGCTGCCGCTTCTTCCCCATCTCGCTCCCTCCGGCAGTCCTCCACAGTCGCTGGAACCTTCTTCCCCGTGCCCGTTCGGCTCTTTCTGACTTCCCACTTTCCCAGTGCCGTCGTCCGTACGTATTGGGTTGGAATTACTTCTCAGTGGGCTCCTGGCCCAGACGCATTGTCAGGCCCATTTCTCGATGCGGGTGGAGTCGTCCACTTTCTTGCTGGGCCTGCCCACATTTCTCCATGGCCTGCAAACTTCTCCATGGCCTGCGAGGCTGCGACACTGGAATGGATTATGGATGAATAAGATTGTTTAGCACGAGTAGGTACGCGGGGTCAACGGTGCCCACAGCTTCTACTTGGCCATTACCAGTGAGCTTCGCGAAGGGTAAGCATATCGTGATTTGAGAACCGGGTAAGCAACGTAACACCATGGAGCATGCATTTGGTATTGGCATCGCACGAGCATAAGTATTACTAAGCATTCATGAGTATGAGCATGTCAAATTATATCTTCAATATCTTGCTTATATCACATGTGTTGCCTTTTAAACTTATACCTAGGCTAGGGTTTACATGTGATCGATGTGTGAAATGCTTGTGGAATCTTAGGAGTACCTTTAATATATGTAGAATATCACATGGAACAACTTTGGTATTCATGAATTGGACCAATTGGCCTCTAAGTCATGGTTATAGTGTAAGTTATCATTTTCAAGTTGCATGGTTGACCTAAGTTGAACTATACTCTAGAGACTTTGCATGGCTGTGCACCCTTAAGCAAAGTTGTAGAACTCAACTAGGGTAACAACTTTTATTTTTAGGTCATGGCTTGATTCAGCTCCTAACATGCTCAAAAATAGTCCACAAGTAGCCTAGAAATGTTGTTGCCACACTTAGAAAATTTGGCTAAGTGTTAACTGTAATTTCAGTTTCAAGTGACCTACTTTGGAGCATGACAACTCACAAACCATTGCGAATTAGGACATGATGTCTAAAGCAAAGTTGTAGCATGTACATAGTTCTACAAAATTCGTCATAGCACCTTGTACTTATTAACCATGGTTTGAGAGTAAAATCACCCCCTAATCGCGCTGTCAGTCGGGCCATGGGGAGACTGAATCAGCTGAGCTAATTCAAATCAGCCGCGGGTCGTGGCCGACCGCGTGCAGTGCGCGCCCTCCGTGTGGCGCCCGTACACCGTCATTGGCCCTACGACGCTGTGCCGAAGTGGAGGAACCGGGCGACGTGCTGCTGCTGCTCCCATTCCATCTCTCGCTCTTTACTCTCTTCTCCATGTCGAACCGAGGCGACCGTGCTCGCCATTGCACCGCCACCGTGCTCCACCCGCTCGCACGCCGTCGTCGCTGTACCACTGCCCAATCCAGCTCGCCAGTAGCTCCGCCATTGTCACCTCTTCCACCCTGACCCACTAGCCCCACTTGCCGAGCTAGGGTAAGGGCACATTTTGCATCACCGTCGCCATGAACTCGTCGGAGCGCCACCGCGCGCTTGGCTCACCATGGTCACACCATTACATCGCACCTCCTGTCCTCCTCTTCTTCGGTCTGTAGCCACTTTGTGGTCCATATGCTTAGGCAGGAACTAGGTTAGATGCTACTACGCGGTCGAGCGGGAACACACCGTCGCTCCTGCCATGGCCGTAAGCTTGAGCTCATCGTGGCCAGCCATCTCGGGGTCACTCCAGTCCCTGCTCTTAGTCGTCTCTGCATGGCCTTGTGACCTAGATCCAGTAGGCTAGATGGAGACTCCCCTCTCATCGCTGGCTAACCGGAACGGAGAGCCCCACCACAACGCACTGTGCGTCGCCGCATGGCCATGCACGCGGTCAAGCTTTTCCACCATGTCACCATGGCCTAATCCTCGTCGTAGTGCTGCGCTAGGTCACCAGGATAGAGTAGCCGTCCTCACCGGTGCATGTCATGGTCGGAGATGGCTGGTGCACCACCGCATAGCTCCGTCGTGCCGCCATCGCCATCGGCGAGCCATCTCCGGTGAACCCTAGGTCGTGTCTTCACCACCAACCGACGCGGCTTAATATGGGGAACCTGTTGGTGTCACCGTCATCGCCGATGATCTCGCCGTCAGTGAGATAAGGCTGGACGAAGCACCTCCCCTGCTCTGGTATCGCTGATGCGTGGGTCCTACTGACCAGCGGGCCCCATCTGCCAGTCTGTGTATTACTTGATTTCCTTATTTGTTTTCACAAATTTGAATGCATGTTTCAAAAATTCATATCTTGAGCTAGGAGTGTCCAAATGGAGTGAACCAAATTTTGTTGGATTTATCATGGAGTGTAATATTTGATAAAAATATGAAACCTACTGTTTGGGATGTTTTTCTAGGAGAATTAAATAGAGATAGATAAGCGCTTTTAAATTGTTTTCAATCTTGTAAAATGCATAACTTGAGCTAGGAAAGTGATAAAATTGTGATTCTAATTTTTCTGATCTTGTGTTGACTTGCTCTAGTTGGGAAAAATGTTGAACTTGCAGTAAACTAGATTGGAGTAGGGTCCTTCTATTTATCTTTTAATAAATGGTGTTTTTAAGGAAATTCATAAGGATAAAAATAAGTTACATATTGCCATGAAATTTTTTTTACAGTGTTAATGGGTTTTAGGGAAGCTAAGAAAAATATAAAATCTGTTTTTTTGACATATTTCACTAGGCTAAACTATTTTTCCTAAATAAGCCTATGCAACTTGTAATTTTTGTAGAGATGGCTATAATTATCCAAATGGCATGAAATTTGTACATTAGACTTTTGGGGTCATATGTAGGCTACTGTAATTTTCTCAGAATTTATTATGCACTTTTGATACATTTTCCTTATTTCACCTTAGTGTCTAAATAAATTAATAAAGGCATTTAAATAATTTATTTGGGCTTGATCATCATGTTTTTGAGAGTGTGTATGATGCCTATGAACTATTGGTACCGTGGATTGTGCCCAATTTTGATTGCTTGTATGCAGTGAAAATATTAATTGCTCTAAAATTCAATTATAAAAGTTGTTTTAGACAGATTCTGTTGCTAGGTATTTTGCATAGGTAAAATGGAGTTTGCTGTAAAAATGGTTAGTAACAAAGTTGTAGGGAATTTCTTTATCTATCTTGTGTCAAAATTTCAGGGCAATAGGCCAAATGTTTTGGGAGTTATGGCTGTTAGAAGTTGGTCTCCTGATGTGTTTACTCTCTGAAATTTCTGAACAGATCTGGAAAAGTTGTCTTGTTTGACTAGGATAGAGGTTGAATCACCTTTTGGTGATTAAATGAAAGTTGTAGGCAATTTTATAAGATTTTCAGAAAGTCTAGGATCATAGGATTTGGATAAGTATAACTCTAGTTATGATTAAAACATATAGAAGTTGTTTGTGGTACAGAAATTGACTTGGTGAGAAGTCTTAGAAATTGCTAGAGAGGAGATATGCACCTACTCAGTAAATAAGAATTTAACTTTGTTACCATACTAATGACCTAATATGATAGTCATCATTTAACCATGCACATTATCATGTCATGTCATCCATGACCCTTCTTATGCATTCATGATTCTCACTTTATGCATGTGCATGCAATATGTGCGACGGAAGAAATCACCGTGTTGAATTACAAGGCCGATCCCCAAGAAGAGCATTAGGAAGTGCAGCAACAGGAGGCCCCAAGAAAAGGCAAGCCCGACAGTGAACAGTTGCTAGAGTGCCTAGATCATCAGCCCTCAACCTTTGTGAAAGGCAAGTCCCAGAGCATTCTAAGCCTCTTATGTTTTCAAACTATCAACTTGAGTCCTTTTATATTGATGCATTAAGTACTAGAAGTCGATTGGAACCATTTGCTGCATATATCTTCCTTGTTTAGATATATATGTCTTGAATTCTATGTAGGTCTAGGATCGAATATATGTTTAGCCATGCTTAGTCGGTAGAAGTCGGGTGATTACCTATCACCTGCATGATATAGGCTGATAACTAATTACGGTTGGCTATATGCGCTAGCGTGTAATTTAACCATGTGTCAATGAATAAATGAGACTAGGCGGGATCATGATAGAGAAGCAATAAGGCATAGAGGTCTTGGGTGCCTATCTATCCCCATCTGTGTCGATTAATGACCGATTCACTGTATGTCCTTATGTCATGTTGAACGTATGCCTAGCACTTAGCTGGCCGGATCCGATGATACGACCGTGAAGCCGAGTAGCTCAATTCAGGTTGGGCTTCGATAAGTGAAAGTGCGCACACTGGAGGTAGTAAGGATGTGTAGAGAGCCAATGGCGTGAGTCCAAGGGTGGGACCGGGTCCTGATCTTCCTAGCAGATTGGTAGAATCTCTGAGGGTGCGGCGCTGATTAGACCCACGAGTTAGTCCTAAATTATACCAAAGGTGACATGAGACTACCTTCGTGGGGTGTGCCTCAATTTGTGTTAGGAATAAATTTCCCAGCTGGATAGGAATCGATTCGAATCGCCGTATCTCCCGGATAGTGAGAACTTGACTGAGCAGCGATAACGTAGAGTAACTTAATGAAAACTTGATGGTTATGATGATGCTCAAATTATTCTTATACCGGATATGGTTACTAATGCTTGTAGGTTAATCAAGTGATTGCTCTAGTATAGGTGCTAATCTAGAGATGCTTAATTGAATAGGTATTCAAATTGATGCTAGAGGTACTAAATCTCCAAGTTATACTACTTAAGCTTTTATGCAAAATATTGTCTAGCTAACTTCATGTTTAAAGCCTTGTATACTCCTTAGTGTCTTATTATTTTAGTTTATGACGGGTAAGTCTAGGTGAGTATATTCTTGTACTCAGGGTTTATTCCCATTTGTTGCAGATGATGTGATGTACCATGGTTACTACAAGCATTGCATAACTCCTGCTGTTGATGGAGAGTAAGACCAAGGGCATGGTCATTCTATATCATCTCATCTATGTGCTTTTGTTAGAGATGATCTTAAACTAGCTATGTATTTGAACTATCATGATGTTGCTTTGAAACTATGTTGCTTCGGCTACTTCTAAATTTGAGTTGTAATAACTTTATTAAAACTCCAATGTATGTGAACTATTTGTGAACTTGTTGTAACATTTGACTGGTTGTGTTGAATCATGTATGATCTTGGTTTGTACGTTGGTTTGTTTGAGATCCTTCGTGATTTCATCGGACTACCAAGTTTATATGGGTTCAAGTATGATGGTTTGATCGCTTCGGTGATTTTTATTGTACTTGTGCTCTTATAAATTGGATAGTTCTATTACAAACAAGATACTAGGGTTCAACCGTTCAACTGGTTCAAGTAGACAATGCTAACTAATTGTGCATCCATGTGGAGTCCAACTAAAATAAACCCACTTGGCCACTCGTTAGATCATCACTTGGGGAACAAAAGGAGCCATGTATTATTCATTCAAGGAACAATCAATGACAAAACACACCCCTAAAAACACACCACACACCATAAATGTCTTTGTTTTTCAGTCCCCATAAGGATTTTAGCTGGGACGGTCCACCATCCGATGTGACAAGTTCAAAATTAACCATTTCATCACGCACGTACCCACCTAAATCTAATCATTTTAACCAATGGTAATGGTGTCACTACAGGACAAGTTAGTTGAGTAAGCTAGCTTGGTCCAATACTTAGGGTCTGTTTGGTAGGGTTCCTCTCTAGCTTCGGCTTTGGCTCCTCTGGAGGAGCCCTACCAAACATTTCGTAGGGTGAGCTATTTTCAGTGAAAATAGAGAAGCCGAAGCTGTTTTGGCCAGCTCCTCTTGAGGGAGCCCTGCCAAACACCCCCCTTAAGGCATATTTGGCTTGAGAAACAGTATTATGTGTTTATTCCTTTAAATTTGGGTGGAATCACCACATTCTTTATGCCTATAATAATTACTATTAAATTATGAGGGATTGGGTGGTTCTAGATCAACCCATTTACTCCATGAACAAATAAAAAAAGAAGCAAGGATGGGTAAGAAGAGGTTGGTTGAAAGCTCTAGTTTGGTTTTGGTGAATTAATAAATCCCTAAGTGCTAGCCTAGTTTATCAAAGTGATCATGAGATAGGTAGCACTATTTCAAGTGGTGGAGCAATGGTGAAGATCTTGATGATGGTGTGGTGGCCATGTTGGTCAAGTGCTTGGCTTGGAAAAGAAGAAAGAGAAAAAACAAAAGCTCAAGGCAAAGGTGAAACTTGATAGGAGCTTTTTGGTTTGGTGATCGAGACACTTAGCGAGTGTGATCACATTTAGGATCGATAGCCATACTATTAAGAGGGGTGAAACTCGTATCGAAATGCTATTATCAAAGTGCCACTAGATGTTGTAACTCATTGCATATGCATTTAGGATCTAGTAGAGTGCTAACACCCTTGAAAATGTTTGTGAAAATATGCTAACACATGTACACAAGGTGATATACTTGGTGGTTGGCACATTTGAGCAAGGGTGGCGAAGTTTGTGAAGTGGAGGAGGTGTTTTGTGTTGAACTTTGATGCAGGCGTGCGACCGAATGCGCAAGGCCTGTGTCCGGTCGCTTATGATGTATGCTGACGTGGTGGCATTTGAACTTGGCGTGAAGCTGGAGAAGGATCGGATGCTGGCCTACGTCTGGTCATCCTAGATCTGATGCATCCGATCATGAAAGTGTGGCTGTAGACCCTCTCTGGAAGTGACCGGACTCCACGTTGTTGGAGCATCTGGTTAGTCCTCGGGTGCATCAGGTCGCTGGCTCTGTGGCACGGGCACGAGCGTGATCGGACGCGGTGTGAGCGCGTCAGGTCACGTCCTTAGTGTGTCTGGTCGTCTTTTGACCGTTGACATGGGCGAGATGACCGTTGGAGATCTGCGGCTCATATTTGAAGACGGGGACACGTGGCGCGAATCGGTGGACCGGACGCTGAGCGTCATGTGTCCGGTCAGACCGACCGGTGTGTCCAGTTAGCACGAGGCAGACTGCCTCTTGAGCCCAACGGCTCTATTTCGAGGGGGCTTCTATTTAAGCACCTTTACCATCTCAAGCTCACTCTCTTGGCCATTTGCATTGACATAGCAACCTTGTGAGCTTAGTCAAAGTCCTTCCACTCATCTCCATCATAGATTCATCATCTTTGTGAGATTGGGAGTGAATCCAAGTGCATTGCTTGAGTGATTGCATTTAGAGGCACTTGGTATTCATATTTTGCTGTGGGTTTCGCTTGTTACTTTTGGTGGTTGCCACCACATAGATGGCTTGGTGCAGCGAGGATCGTCGAGCGGAGGAAGGTGCTTGTCTCTGGCTCTGATCGTGGTGATTGTGAGGGGTTCTTGACCTTTCCCTGGCGAAGAGCCAAAATGTACTCTAGTGGATTGCTCGTGGCTTGTGTGATCCTCATCTTGTGTTGGTTGTGCGGCACCCAATTGCGGGTTTGGCATGTGATGCCAATTAGCGCATGAACCTCGAAGTGAGTGAATCACCACAACGAGGACTAGCTTGCCGGCAAGCAAGTAGACCTCGGTAAAAAATCTTGTGTCACCTTGTCCTGAAAATTTCTTGGTATTCATTGTGATTGATTGACTTTTTCTTGTGATTAGATCATATCTCGACACGTCGGTATAATCATCACCATTCTCTCTTGTTACAATTCTAGTGTTGCTTCGCTCTTTAGTGTAGTTTGTCTTGAGAGCAAGCTTGTGTCGGGTCTAGTGGTTAGTGAGGCTCTTTAGTTAGTCTTTGAGAGCTCACTAACTTAGTGTAGTGACATAGCTGTTGTATGGATAGAGACTATAGATACTAGAATTGTGGTAGGTGGCTTGTATTTTTTAGTAGGCTAGCGCAACATTCGCTTCGCCTTATATTTGTCTAATCGGTTTGTTCAGTGTTGTTGTAGAAATTTTTATAGGCTATTCACTCCCCTCTAGCCATTAGGACCTTTCAAGTGATATCAGAGCCGTGGTCACCTTGATTTGAAGCTCAACAACCTTCGGTGTCAAAATGGCTCAAATCACCAACATGAAGGAGCCATCCCACCTTGATTTGAGCAAATCAAGAACATTGAGAGGACTCATGAGGCATGGAAGAAGTTGGAGGAGTCATTTGAGGGCACTCAAGCCATGAAGGGTGCAAAGGCATACATTCTCAAGGAGAAGTTTGCAAGCTTCAAGATTAAGGAGGATGAGAGTGTGTCAGAGATGTTCCATAGGCTTTAAGTGCTTGTCAATGATCTCAAAGAACTTGGAGAAGAGGTGAAGGACAAGGACTTTTCTCACAAGTTCTTGAGATGCTTACCTTCAAGATTTGACATATTGGTCACAATTCTAGTGAGGAGTGATTTGGACACCACGACACCAAACCAAGTGTTGAGACATGTGATGACCAATGACACCTATAGAGATGATGATGAGAAGGAATAAAAGAAAGAGAAGAAGGATGAGAAGAAGAAGAGTGTGGCATTCAAAGCTACATCATCCAAGGGCAAGGCAAAGCAAGAATCATCAAGTGAAGATAAAGATTTGAGCTTTGATGAGATGGATTATGAGAAGATGGCTCTCTTTGTGAAGAGATTTGACAAGTTCATGGTGAAGAAGGGCTACCATGCTAGAAGGAAGAAGTCTTCATCCAAGAATAAGAGTCAAGAAGGTGCTTCAAATGTGGAAGCAATGATCATCTTGTTGCTCAATGCCCATACAATAGCGACAATGATGATGATGACAAGAAGAGCAAAAAGAAGGACAAGAAGGAGAAGAAGGATAAGATGACCTTCAAGAAGAAGAAGAAGGGTGGTTTATATGTAGTCACTTGGGATAGTGATGCTTCATCAAGTGATGATGATGATAGTGATGATGACAAGACCGCCAAGAAGAAGGCTCTTGCAAGCATTGCTATCAATGAGAAGCCTTCTCTCTTCGACACTCTATCATGCTTCATGGCTAAGGCCACTAAGGTACAAACTTATGATGATGTATGTGATGAGGAACAAGATAATGAAAATGAAAGTTAAAGTGATGATGATGAACCAACTAAAGATGAACCACTTGACATGTTAGATGATGCTAAGGAGCATTTTGACATTAAGAGAAGGGAATGCAAAGACTTGCGAAAAAAACTAAAAGCCCTTAAACAAGCCTTTGATGAGCTCAATGCATCTCATGAGAGACTAGAGGAAGCCCATGAGAAGCTTGGCAAGGCTCACAAGAAGCTTGAGAAAGCTCATTCCTCTCTACTTGATGAGCAAAATATGAAGGAGCATGTTGAAACATGTGATGTAGGCTTAACTTGTGATATAATTGATGAACCATTCTATAAGCCTATCATTATTGCTCCCACTAACCCTTCTTGTAGCACTTCCACTTTTACCTCATCTAGTAGTGATGGTTTCACTTGTGATGCCTCACTAATGGTTGAGAATGTGACCCTCAAGAAGGAGGTCAATGAGCTCACTAGCGCCTTAGGCAAAGCCTATGGTGGTGAGGACCGCTTGCTTATGTGCTTGGGTAGCCAAAGGGCTTCTCTCTATAAAGAGAGATTGTGCTATACCCTCAAGAAAGTCAAGGCGACCTTTGCTCCTCACAAGACTAGTTTTATGAAGAACAATGGTCGGTTTTACACTAGTCGCAAGCAAGTTGGCCACATATAGAAAAATGCATGAACAAGTGATCACAAGCTAATGTATCCTCCATTAAGCTTGATTCCTTCTATGTGCTTACTAAAGGTGCAAATGGTGTAAAGGCTAAGTTCACTGGTGCACCATGGATGGGCTCAAGGAAGAAAGTCATTTGGGTGTCAAAGAGCTTAGTAACTAACCTTCAAGGACCCAAGCAAGTTTGGGTACCTAAAAAGAATTGATATTCTTTTGTAGGTCAATTACAAAGCCAGAGGAAGGCATTGGATTCTTGATAGTGGGTGCACTCAACACATGACCGGTGATGCAAGAATGTTCAACTCAATCAACACCAATGGCAATGATGGTTATGATAGTACCACATTTTGTGACAATGGCAAAGACAAGGTCAAAGGGCTTGGTAAGATTACAATATCCAATTACATGAGCATTTCTAATGTGTTGCTAGTAGAGAGCTTGAACTTCAACTTGCTATCCATGGCTCAATTGTATGATCTTGGATTCAAATACATATTTGGGGTAGATGATGTAGAGATCATAAGTGTAGATGGATCTAACTTGATCTTCAAAGGCTTTAGATATGAGAATCTATACTTGATTGATTTCGATGCTAGTGAAGCTAAACTATCTACATGTTTGTTCACTAAGTCTAGCATGGGTTAGTTATGGCATAGAAGGCTTGGTCATGTTGGAATGAAACAATTGAATAGATTGGTTAAGCATGACTTGGTTAGAGGCTTGAAAGATATTGTGTTTGAGAAGGATAAGCTTTGTAGCTCTTGTCAAGCCGGCAAACAAGGTAGAAACACCCATCCTAAGAAAAGCATGATGAGCACTAGTAAAGTATTTGAGTTATTCCACATGGATTTATTTGGATCAACATAATACACTAGCATTGGTGGAAACAAATATGGCTTTGTGATAGTGGATGATTACACTAGATACACATGGGTATTCTTTCTAGTGGACAAAAGTGATGTTGGATTCAAATACATATTTGGGGTAGATGATGTAGAGATCATAAGTGTAGATGGCTCTAACTTGATCTTCAAAGGCTTTAGATATGAGAATCTATACTTGGTTGATTTTAATGCTAGTGAAGCTCAATTGTCAACATGCTTGTTCACTAAGTCTAGTATGAATTGGTTATGGTATAGAAGGCTTGTTTATTTTGGAATGAAACAATTGAATAAATTGGTTAAGCATGACTTGGTTAGAGGCTTGAAAGATGTGTTTGAGAAGGATAAGCTTTGTAGCTCTTGTCAAGCTAGAAAACAAATTGGAAACACCCATCCTAAGAAGAGCATTATGAACACTAGTAAAGCATTTAAGTTGTTGCACATGGATTTGTTTGGGCCAACTAAAAGCCCTAGTTTGGTTTTGGATAATTGATGAAACCTAGCACTAACCTTTGTCATGAGTTGTGATATGAGCTAGGTTGGTGCAATCCAAGTGTGGAGCATGGTGACACTCAAGAGATGATGAGATGACCACATGTGATGATGATCAAGTGCTCAACTTAGAAAAGAAGAAAGAGAAAAATAAAAACCGAGATGATCAAGGCAATGGTATTTGATAGGTTTTTATTTTGGCACTTTGGACACCATAGAGGGTGTAAGTGCACTTAGGATCGATAGCCGTACTATAAAGAGGGGAAATCTTTGGCTAAACAGTTTTATCGAGTGCCACTAGGTGACATGACTTTTGTATATGCATTTAGGAACCTAGTGGGCTAACCTTAACCCTTATAAAATGCTTAAAAAAATGCTAACACACGTGCACATATGTTCTACACTTTGTGGTTAGCAAGTTGGAAGCAAGGGCAAAGTGTTTGAGGAGATAAAAAAGAAAAGGCGGTGTCGGTCCCTGATCGGACGCTGGACCTGACTCCAGCGCCGCGTTCGGTCATTTTTAGGCAAAGCAGCGCGGCTAACCGAGAGCAACAGAGAGTGACCGGATGTAGGTTTTCACGCACCTATGCGTCCGGTCATCTTCTGCATAGGTAACGCAAGTGGTGATCGGACGCAACGGAGGTGTGGCAGATGGAGCGTGATGTACGGTGACGTTAGCCTCGGGCGCGCGCGCGAAGGAACAGTGAGAGGACCGGACGCTGGAGCATGTCAGGTCAAGCATGACCGGATGATCCGGTCACTATTTTTATGCTTTGGGAGCTTAGTTGAGTTGACCGGACTCTGGTGGCGTGACGTCAGGTAGTTTCCACCAGCGCGTCCGGTCACTACTTAACTGCACGAGCGATCGGAAGATAGCCGTTAGAGATCAACGCTTGTCGTTTAAACATGAGACATGTGGCGACAATCCATTGATCGGACACTGGAGGCACACGTCCGGTCACTCTAGACCAGCGCGTCCGCTCACTCTAGACCACCACGTCCAGTCGTCCCGTGGAAGGCAGCAGTGAGAGCCTAACGGCTCTATTCGTTTGGGGACATCTATAAATAGTGTATGACTGGCTCCAAGGCATTCCTCTTGGCACTTTTGACATATGTGACATCCTTGTGAGCCTAAGCAAACACCTCCCACTCATCTCTATCATTGATTCATCACCATAGTGAGATTGTGAGTGATTCCTAGTGCATTTGCTTGAGTGATTGTATCTAGTGGCACTTGAGGATCGTTGTGGCTGTGGATTTCTTATTACTCTTGGTGGTTGCCACCACCTAGATGGCTTGGAGCAGCGGAGGAGCTTTGGCTCATGTTGGTGATTGTTCATGGCCGGCTCCATTGATTGTGAGGGGTCTTGCACCTTCTCCAGCGAAGAGCCTCAATGTAGCTCTAGTAAATTGTTCGTGTCATTAAGTTACCTCACTTGTGGGTAGGTTCTTGCGGCACCTCTTGTGGTGGGCTAGGTGTGTGATACCTATTAGCCACCGAACCACCAAGTGTTGGTCGACACAATGGGGACTAGCATGTCGGCAAGCACGTGAACCTCAGGAGAAAAATTGGTTGTCTCTTGCCCTTTGATATTCTCCCGGTTATTGAATTGGTATTTATCTTGTGATTGGTTCACTCCTCTATGCGGTGGTATAATCACCCTACTCACTCGTTTACTTTTCCGCAAACTAGTTGTAGCAAGCTCTTTAGTATAGCTAGAATTGAGAGCTTGCTTTGTAGCTTAAGTTCATCTAGTGGAGCTCTTTAGTGTAGCAAGTGTGAGAGATCTTAGTGAGTAGTGACTTATCCAATTGTGTGCCTAGTGATTATAGTAACTAGAATTGTTGGATTGGTGGCTTGTAACCCGTGTAGAGCTAGAGCAAGTTTGCATTTTGCTATTTGTCATATTAATCGAATTGTTCTAGTGATCTTGTAGATTTTTAAATAGGCCATTCACCCTCCTCTAGCCATATTAGGACCTTTGAAGTGGTATTGAAGCCGTGGTCACTGTTTGATTCAAGGCTTAACAACCTTCGATGCAAAATATGGCTCAAATTGTGTTCAACCATATGGGGGGCAAATCACCGTTCTTTGATGGTACATGCTATGACTATTGGAAGAGAAAGATGAAGATGTACATTGGTTCAATCAATGACCAAGTGTGGGATGTGATCGAGAGTGACTTTGTGATTCTTGATCTAGACAATCTCACCAACATTGACAAGGCCAACAAGTAATACAATACAATGGCTCTAAATACCATCTACAATGCCATTGATTCCAAGGTGTTTGAGCAAATCAAGGATTGTAAGAGAGCTAGTGAGGTGTGGAAGAGATTGGAAGAAACATATGAGGGAACACCGGTGGTGAAGAGTGCCAAGCTATAGATCCTCAAGGATAAGTTGACAAGCTTCAAAATGAAGGATGATGAGAGCATTTCAGAGATATTCCATTGATTACAAGTGATTGTCAATGATTTGAAGGCTTTGGGAGAAAAGATCAATGATAATGATGTCTCTCATCGGTTCTTGATGTGCTTACCTCCTTGATTTGAGACATTGAGATTAATCATCATTAGAGGAGGATTGATTCCACTCACCCCTAACCAAGTACTTGGTGATGTCATGACACAAGAGACATACCGTGTGGAAAGAGAGGGGGTTGACAAGGATGACGAGAAGGAAGATGAAGACAAGAAGAAGAAATGTGTAGCATTCAAGGCTAGCTCATCATCCAAAAACAAGTGTAAGTCCAAGAAAGAAGAATCAAGTGATGATGAACATGCTAGTGATATTGATGATGAAGCCATGGCTCTCTTTGTGCGCAAGTTTGGAAGATTCATGAAGAAGGGTTATGGTGTAAGAAAGAGAAGAGACAACAATAAGAGCAAAGATTATGTAAGGAGATGCTACAAATGCAAGAGCCCAGATCACATTGTAGCGGAGTGTCCCTACAATAGTGACAATGATGAGGATGAGAAGAAGAAGCATAAGAAGGAGAAGAAAGAAAAGGAGAAGAAGGAGAAAAAGATGACCTTCCAAAAAGAAAAAGAAAGGTGGAGGCTGTGTGGTGACATGGGATAGTGATGGCTCTTCGGATAGTGATGACTCTAGTGATGATGGCAAGAAATCTATCAAGAAAGCACTAGCAAGCATCGCCATCAACAACAAGCCATTCATCTTTGACACTCCATCGACATGCCTCATGGCAAAGCCTACCAAGGTAAAATATGATGTGAGTGATGATGATTGTGAAAGTGATGATCGTAGGAGTGATGATGAGAAGTACACCAAGGAGGAGATCATGGACATGTGTGAGCAAGTGCATACTTGCTTTGAGATAAAGAGAAAGGAGTGCAAAGAATTGCACAAGAAGATCAAATCTCTTGAGCAATCCTTTGATGAGCTCAGTGCCTCTCATACGAGTCTAAGGAAAGACCATGAGATGCTTGGCAAAGCTCGCTGTAAGCTTGAAAAGGCTCACTCCTCTCTCCTCAAGCAAGTCGAGGAGGAAGAAATCAAGAAGGAGCAAGTGATTATGTCATGTGATGTGGGACTAACATGTGATATTCTTGATGAATCTTCTTATAAGCCCATTATTGTTGCTCCCACTAATCCTTCTTGTAGCACTACCACTTTTACTTCACCTTTGAGTGATGGTTTCACTTGTGGTGCCTCACTAATGATGGAAAATAAGACCCTTCAAGAAGGAGGTGAATGAGCTCACTCGTGCCTTAGGAAATACCTATGGTGGAGATGCCCACTTGCTAAAGTGCTTGGGTAGCCAAAGGTTTTCTCTCAATAAAGAGGGATTGGGCTATACCCTCAAAAAAGGCAAGGCGGCCTTTATCACTCTTAAAGCTAGCTTTGTGAAGGGCAGTGGTCGGTTTTGCAATAGATGTAAGCAAGTTGGGCATATAGAGCAATATTGCAAGACTAACAAGAACAAGCAACCTAATGTATCCTCAATTAGATTTGATTCTTGTTACATGCTTGTTAAGGGTGCCAATGATGTGAAGGCTAAGTTCATTGGTACACAAATTGTGGACCCAAAGAAGAAGGCCATTTGGGTACCAAAGACCTTGACAACTAACCTTCAAGGACCCAAGCAAATTTAGGTACCTAAAAGAAATTGATCTTCTTTTATAGGTCAATTATAAAGCCGGAGAAAGGCATTGCGTGCTTGATAGTGGGTGCACACAACACATGATCGGTGATTCAAGAATGTTCAATTCAATCAATGAAAATGAGAGCAATTGGATTAATAGTATCACATTTGGTGACAATGGCAAAGTCAAGGTCAAGGGTCTTGATAAGATTGCAATATCTAATGATTTGAGCATTTTCAATATGCTACTAGTAGAGAGTTTGAACTTCAACCTTCTATCGGTAGCTCAATTATGTGATCTTGATTTCAAGTGCATATTTGGTGTGGATGATATAGAGATCATAAGTGTAGATGGCTCTAACTTGATATTCAAATAATTTAGATATGAGAATCTATACTTGGTTGATTTTAATGCTAGAGAAGCTCAATTGTCAACATGTTTGCTCACTAAGTCTAGCATGGGTTAGTTATGACAGAGAAGGCTTGGTTATGTTGGAATGAAACAATTGAACAAGTTGATCAAGTATGACTTAGTTAGAGGCTTGAAGGATGTCATATTTGAGAAAGATAAGCTTTGTAGTGCATGTCAAGCTAGAAAGAAAGTTTGTAACATACATCCTAAGAAGAGCATTATGAGTACATCTAAGGCATTTGAGTTGTTGCATATGGACTTGTTTGGACCAACCACATACACTAGCATTGGTGAAAGCAAATATGGATTTGTGATTGTGGATGATTTCACTAGATACACATGGGTGTTCTTTTTTGTTGACAAGAGTGATGTGTTTGCAACCTTCAAGACATTCATCAAGAGAATTCACAATGAGTTTGAAACAACCATCAAGAAAGTGACAAGTGATAATGGAAGTGAGTTCAAGAATACTAGAATTGATGAGCTTTATGATGAGTTTGAAATTAGACATCAATTCTCGGTCAAGTATACCCCACAATTAAATGACCTAGTTGAGAGGAAGAATAGAACCTTGATTGGCATGGCAAGATCAACGTTGAGTGAGTACAATATGAGTCATTCCTTTTGGACAAAAGCAATCAACATAGCTTGCTACTATAGCAACCGACTCTATTGTCACACCATGATGGAGATGACACCATATGAGCTCTTGAATAGAAGAAAGCCCAACATTGCATATTTTCAGGGTTTTGATTGTAAATGCTATATATTGAAGAAAGGCACAAGATTGAGCAAGTTTGAGAAGAAATATGATAAAGGATTCTTTCTTGGTTACTCCACTACTAGCAAGGCTTATAGAGTTTAGAATTTGTCTAGTGGTACTCTTGAGGAGGTTTAAGATGTGGAATTTGATGAAAACAATGGTTCCCAAGAGGAAGGTGAGAATCTAGATGATATCAGAGGCACTCAATTGGTCAATGCAATGAAGAACATGGATATTGGTGATATAAGGCCTAGAGAGGCGATTGATGCTGAAGATGACAAGAATCAAGTACTCTCTAACTCAAATGTGTAAGCTAATGGTTCTCATGATCAAAATCAAGCTAGTACAAGTGATGACAAAGTGCAAGATCAACAACAAGTGGCTAGTTAATCATCTCAACCAAATGATAAATCAAATGCAAGCAATCAAACTCAAATGCTCCAACCAACCAATATTGCAAGAGATCATCCATTGGATTCTATAATTGGTGATATCTCAAGAGGTGTGCAAACAAGATCAAGATTAGCATCATTTTGTGAATACATCTCATTTGTGTCATTCATTGAACCTAAGAAGATATATGAAGCTTTGAAGGATGTTGGTTAGGTGAATGCTATGTATGAAGAGGTTAACAACTTCACAAGAAATCAAATATGGGAGTTAGTTGAGAGGCCTAAGGATCATAATGTGATTGGAACCAAGTGGGTCTTTCGGAACAAGTAAGATCAAGATGGGATAATAGTAAGGAATAAAGCAAGATTAGTGGCTCGAGGTTAGACTCATGTTGAAGGTCTTGACTTTGGAGAAACATATGCCCCGGTTGCAAGATTAGAAGCAATTAGGATCTTGTTAGCCTATACTTGTGCCCACAACATCAAGTTGTACCAAATGAATGTGAAAAGTGCATTTCTAAGTGGGTACATCAATAATCTTGTGTATGTTGAGCAACCTCCCGGTTTTGAAGATGAGAAGAAACCCAACCATGTTTATAAGTTAAGAAAGGCTTTGTATGGATTGAATCAAGCACCTAGAGCATGGTATGAGAGATTGATGGATTTTCTACTCTCTAAGGTATTCAAGATGGGTAAGGTTGACACCACTCTCTTCACCAAGAAGCTAGGCAATGATTTGTTTGTGTTGTAAATCTATGTTGATGACATTATTTTTGAATCAACCAATTAAGATTTTTGTGAGGAGTTTGGAAAGATGATGGCAAGTGAATTTGAGATGTTTATGATTGGAGAGCTTAGTTACTTCCTTGGTCTACAAATCAAGCAATTGAAGAGTGACACATTTGTGAGTTAAGGCAAGTACATCAAAGACATGCTCAAGAAGTTTGGTATGGATGATGCTAAAGCAATTAGTACACCAATAGAAATAAATAGAAGCTTGGATAATGATGCTAGTGGCGACATGGTGGATCAAAAGATGTATCGATCTATGATTGGAAACCTACTCTATGTGACCGCATCAAGGCTGGATGTGATGTTTAGTGTATGCATGTGTGCTAGATTTCAAGCCTCACCAAGAGAGAGTCACTTGAAGACAACAAAGAGAATATTGAGGTACTTAAAGCATACACAAAATGTTGAATTGTGGTATCCCAAAGGAGCTAGATTTGAGTTGATTAGATATTCGGACTCTGATTATACGGGATGCAAAGTTGAGAGAAAGAGCACATCAGGCACATGTCAACTATTGGGAAGATCACTTATGTATTGGTCATCAAAGAAGTAAAATAGTGTAGCACTTTCAACCGTTGAAGCAGAGTACATTTCGGTCGGTAGTTGTTGTGCTCAATTACTTTGGATGAAGGCAACTTTGAGTGACTTTGGAATCAAATTCAAACAAGTGCTATTGCTATGTGACAATGAGAGTGCTGTGAAGCTCACCAACAACCTGGTTCAACATTTAAGAACAAAGCATATAGATGTCCGCTATCATTTCATAAGAGATCACCAACAAAAATGGGACATTTGCATTGAGAGTGTGGGCACCGATGATCAACTTGTCGATATCTTCACCAAGCCACTTGATGAGAAGATGTTTTGCAAGCTAAGAAATGAATTGAACATACTTGACTTCTCAAACATGTGTTGATGCGCCCCCATATGCCTCTCTGTAAAACCCTCGATGTTACACCATAAATCATTTACTAAAATATGTCATGAGCATCATGTTTATGTGTAAATGCATGTGATAAAGTGTGTAGATCAATTTCCGTAACTCAAAATGATCAATTAAAATGCGAAACGAAAGTTGATTCAATAGTCGTGTTATATCATTTAGGGTTTAAAACCAATTTTTATTAAGCAAAAATGCTATAGAACATGTATGTGATACTTAAATAAAGTTTGAAGTAAAAACTTTGTAGATAACAATGAAATACTTGTGGTCGAAAAATGATATTACTAGCTAATATTTCGACTAGCCTAGAAATCACAAGTGGAAATCAAATTCAGCTCAAAAACTTAGAAATTTTGAAGTCTGCCAATAGTTAGACACAGCTATGTTTAGCAATTTATTGTGAGAGATTGGGTTAAGGAGTGGTGTAGTGTTATAGCTCGATTTGGTAGTCTCATGTGCCATCTTGAGCATGGTGAAGACGGTTTAGGGTTAGATGCAATCGTTTGGTCGTGTTGAACGCTTTAAAATCCATGCATAACATGAACTCGGGCAGTCTTCTCTTGTTGGGCGCGGTCACCAGGCCATCCAGCCCTGACGTCGCGGTGTCGATGCACTGGGCATGCGCACACGTGCTTGTGGCCACGCTGGCCGGTTGCTGCTGCCGTAGCCTGGCCGCGGTGGGCACGCTGCTAACCGCCAACCATGAGCCGCCGTTCTTGCCGCTCACCTGCGCCTGGCCAACCTGCCACCGTGCCGCACTGCTACCGCTGCCGTCGCACTGCCTAGGCTTGGCCGAGCCTGGCCACACCAAGCCACTAGCCCCGTGCCGTGCTGCTCTGCCTCATGCTGCCGTCTTGGGTGCCGCCGTGGCCGCGCTGCACTGCCGTCACGTTCGCACTACCGTCACTACTCACGTCACGACGATGCCGCTACCATCACATCATCGTTGCGTCCACGCTGATCCGCTGCACCTCTTCGTTGTTGTTGGTCCTGTGCGTGTCGCCTCTACCGCGCACACGTGGGTGAGCCGCCATCGCCATGCCATTTATGGCACTGCAGCGCGCGGGCCACGCTGGTCGGATGCGCGCACACGTGGTGCATAGCACCGATGCATGGGCCTCCCATTCTCGCCGCTCGCATCCCGCCAAGGCGTGGACGAGTCGAGCCCACCTGCCATGCCGTCTCTCTCTTTTCCTCTTCTCCCTCTATTTTTCGCCGCCATCGCGTCGCATCACGGTGAAGCCAGAGAGCGAGCACCTCTCATCAATTCCTCATGCTCTCGTCTCCGCCTTCACGTCCCCTCTCTAGCTGACCCCACCCCGCCTTGACTCGCGTCATGCTGAGCTCCAATTTTGGAGCTTTGCCCGTCGTCATGCCATTAAGGCCCGTCACCGCCCGCACCGTGGTCAGCCTCCACCACTTCACCCCGCGCCAATTTCTCTGCACCACTAGCTCGCCTTGGCTCCCTCTTCATTGTGCGCACGCTAGTCGTAGCTCTAGTGCCACCTCCTCGCCGTTGCTGTGGTTGTGCCTTTGTGGTCCGCCGTTCACCTCGCAGCGCGCACATGGCCAGCCTCGCTCGGGTCGTCTCTGGCCGAGCCGACTTCTCGGTAAGGTCACTGGTGAGTTGTTGTTGCTCACCCGTTACCCCTACCACCTTGTTGTTGCTGCGGCTCACCAGAACGCCATCGCCATTGTTGCAGGGTGCCCGCTGTCATGGAGAGGTCCTTCTATGGTGTCCTGGCTCGTGCAACCGCCGTCCATCATCTTGCATCGAACCCTAGGTGAGTGTGGGTCCTGTGTGGTCGGCGCAAGCACCAGTACCATCGCTCACCGCGCTGGAGCGCACGGGGAAGGCCGGGGGCCTTGCCATTGTAAATAGGAGAAATGCCCGAGGGTTCTGTTGCAAAGTCGTTATCTATATAAAAAGTAATGTGGACTATGGGTTGTTTTGCTCGAAGTCTAGGGGTGTTTTTGCTAATGTGCCAGCACGCGCGGGATTCCCCCGCCGCGGGCCGCCTCCGCACGTGGGCCGTGCGGCGCCTGTGGGCCGCCGCGTGCTTGCGCACACGCGCATTACGCCGCGTGGGACCAGAATCAGTTTAGCTTTTTCATGGAGAATACAAATAGCTTTTCATTTCAATTCTGAGTTGAACTTTAATAATTAATATAAAATAATGTAGATGTCTAAAAATTGTGAAACCAATTTTGTTAGGTTCCTAAAATTGTGCTCTATCTATTGGTGTATTTAGTTCATGCTTATATGTGTTGATACCAAGAGCTATTAAATCATTTGAGAGTGTTTAATATTATTAGGTTAAATATTGTAGGAACTTTTGTGGTAGATTGGTGATAGCAAAAACCCTAAAATTTTTACAGTAGCTTCGTTGTATTATTATGTGCTCACTGTAATTTTTTTAGCTTTAGAATAGACTTAACATAAGGATAGTTAAATGCTCTTTGTTTCAAATATACATTAAATCATTAGTAGAAATAAAGATATATCCTTCATTTGTAAAGCTAGGTGTTTGTTAGTTGAACCCAACACTTTATTGATATAGATAAAGATTAGCTTAGTATATTAGTCATTAGAGCTAATTTAGTAGCTTACCATGTGTATTCTTATTTTAAGAGTTGCTGTTGCTAAAATGCTAAGTGTTGCATCATCATCGCATGCATGTAGAGAACGAGTTGGCGAAGATCGTGACCATTGGAGATCATGAGTTCAGGGAAATCATCGAGGAGTATGAGAAAGAGATTCTCATGCAGGAGGAGGTCCTAGAGCCGCCACTGACTGACTGAGCTGACACCACGCCTGCCTAAGGCAAGCCCTTGTGCATAACCCTTATTTTGAATAATCACTGAATATATATATATATATATCTATAATGTGCATTTATGTTATAGGCATTTTATGGAAACCACCAGCAAAAATATATCTGTCCTATGAGTCCTACTAGTACAGGTGCGCGTAGCTGCTATGCTTAGGTTTTTCGGTAGCTTGAGTAACCTGTCGTTACTCGCAATAGGTGATTATTATTATCACTCTCATAATAAAATGGTGAATGGAAATGGAGACTAGGCAGGGATATGGTATGGGTATTGGTGGGTGTAAGAGGTTGTGTCCTACGGCCAACGGGGCATAGCCTGGTTACACTATTTTCCTTGTCCGTGTCGATTAAGGACCGGCCGTTGCATTGGATTCTAGTCAGGTCATAGACTTATTATCCTGAGCACATACTTATTTATGGGAGTAGGGAAGGCTCGTTGCTCTCTTGTCATGGGTTCTGGCTCTTTTTGGACCGACTGATTGGAGGCGGGGATGGTGGAGGTCTAAGCACCACACTGAGTCTAGGACTTAGGTGTGGGGGCTTGGAGTCCAAGTTTGGACGGGGACCTAGACCCCTTTGATAGGAGAGTGGTGGGTTGGTCCTGCTTATGCCTAGGGTACAAGCATGGCATGTGTTTTGGGGTACCTAGCTAGGCTACATTGGTTCCCAAATCGCCATGTAATACGGTATGTCTTGTCTCCGATCTAGCACCATAGTAAGAACTGGAAGATGAAAGGGAATGAATGGATTTGATTGCTCAACTCTTGCTTGAAAGTAGAACAGGTGCTTACCTAGAATGGTTAGCTAATGAGTTAATCATGACTGCTAATAAAATACATGCATAAGGATTCACTACTAGTAATGTTTTTTGCAAAAAGGGAACCCAGCAAACCATAAACCTTATCATATCCTTTGGAGTCGGGAAGTTATTCCCACTAGTCGGGTAAGTCTTGCGAGTACATTGTGTACTCAGGGTTTATTTACCCCTGTTGCAGGTGCAGCTTGAGGAGTAGCTGTTGTGTGGAGGATTCTTCTGGTTGGCACAGACGGATCCTTGTATCTTACCGCTAGATGTTATTTCAAATTATGCTGTTTAAATTCCGCACTCTGAACTTGGTATTGTAATAATATATTTCTAAGAACTCTTGTTGTATGAAATGGACTAAGTGTTGTAAACTCATTCTCACTATTGGATCCTTGAGTAAAAATGTGGATTATTCGAGTCCTCCCTCGGGGTGTGCTCGATGGAACCGTCCGATGTAGCCAGCTTTCGGGGTGCTTAGTGTCTAGTGGAAGACGAGCGCCTCCGGAAGTGTGCTATTTCAGGCAGTTCTGCCATACTCTCCTTCGAGCAAAGCAAGGTAAAGTTTATTGATATGTCATTCATCCATTGCTATGGACTTGTTTAGTGCATCTAGTCATTCCTATCATGTCTTAGGCTCATTCATGAAAATCAAATGAATTTGATGCTTATATGGTACCACTATTGCTTGTATGCTTGAAATGATCTAGTGGTAGCATATGACATGTTTGGGGGCTTGTGAACCTAGTGTTTAATCTAGAAAATGAGCTATAAGTGTTTAACTCAACATGGTGCATGATAACCCTTATTTGGAGGTGTGAAGAAGATTGCCCTTGGATCAAACCGAGTTAAATATCTTTTGCAAATGATCTAGATTGAACCAAATTGGGAAAATGGTCCTCACTTATCTTGGTTTCACACAACCTTTCTAAAATTTAAGCTCACCTTTTGTGCTAATTATTGACAAAGGGGGGAGAGAATTCACAAAGATAATAAGAGATAGGGGGAGCAAACAAATGAAATGACATTGTAAGGGGATCAATTAAAATTTGAAGCACACAAGTAGAGGGAGCAAGCTCATAAACTTGTATGTTGCATTTGTATGTGCATTACATATGTTTGCTTGCATGGCACAAGTTTTAAATTCCCTATTCATGCTCGTGTGGTGTATACTAGATTGTAGAAAATGATTGATGAAATGAAAACTAGCATGCATAAGAATAGGAAGAGTAACTAGACTTGTGCTTATCATGTAAAAACTATACCCTTTCATATAATGTTGATCTCATGGGATTTTCTAGTTTTTGTGTGTCTAGTTACTAATGGTGCTAAGGATGGTGTATATTGGCAACTCCGATTGGTGTCACACTTTAAAGGTCTATTCTTTACACCTTAGCATCATTTGGTAGCTATTACTCTCCGAAACTTCTAATCCATGCATATGTGCAAAGCTTTAAAATCCAAACTCTTAGCACATATGTAGGAGGAGCTCATACTACCAATTTGGGTTGATGAAACTTGTCCATAACCTTTACACATGGTAATATGCTTGGACAAGCGACATGAACTCAAAAAGAATTTATTGAATATCTTTGTAAATGGGTTGTCATCAATTACCAAAAAAGGGGAGATTGAAAGTCCTAGTTTGGTTTTGGATAAATTGATGAAACCTAGCACTAACGTTTGCCATGAGTTGTGATATGAGCTAGGTTTGTGCAATCCAAGTGTGGAGCATGGTGACACTCAAGAGATGATGAGATGACCACATGTGATGATGATCAAGTGCTCAACTTGGAAAAGAAAAAAGAGAAAAACAAAAACCGAGATGATCAAGGCAAAGGTATTTGATAGTTTTTTGTTTTGGCACTTAAGACACCATAGTGGGTGTAAGTGCACTTAGGATCGATAGCCGTACTATAAAGAGGGGAAATCTTTGGCTAAATGGTTTTATCGAGTGCCACTAGGTGACATGACTTTTGCATATGCATTGAGGAATCTAGTGGGCTAACCTTGACCCTTATAAAATGCTTTGAAAAATGCTAACACACGTGCACACAAGTTCTACACTTTGTGGTTAGCAAGTTGGAAGCAAGGATGAAGTGTTTGAGGAGATAGAAAGAGAAAAGGTGGCGCCGTGTTCGGTCATTTTTAGGCAAAGCAGCGCGGCTGGCCGAGAGCAACAGAGAGTGACCGGACACAGTTTTTCACGCACCTACGCATCTGGTCATCTTCTGCATAGGTGACACAAGTGGTGATTGGATGCAACAGAGCTATGTTATATGGAGCGTGACATACGGTGACGTTAGCCTCTGGCGTGTGTGCGTGAAGGAACAATGAGAGGACCTAACGCTAGGGCACGTCAGGTCAAGCAAGACCTGACGTGTCCGATCACTGTTTTCACGCTCTGGGAGCTTACTGGATTTGACTGGACTCTAGCGGTGCGGCGTCAGGTAGTTTCCACTAGCGCATCCTGTCACTACTTAACTACACGAGCGATCGGAAGATAGCTATTAGAGATCAACGCTCATCGTTTAAACATGAGACATGTGGCGACAATCCATTGACCGAACGCTGGAGGCACGTGTCTGGTCATTCTAGATCGGCGTGTCTGGTCGTCACGTGGAAGGCAGCAGTGAGAGCCTAACGGCTCTATTCATTTGGGGACGTCTATCAATAGTGTTTGGTCGGCTCCAAGGCATTCCTCTTGGCACTTTTGACATACTTGACATCCTTGTGAGCCTAAGCAAACACCTTCCACTTATCTACATCATTGATTCATCATCATAGTGAGATTGGGAGTGATTCCTAGTGCATTTGCTTGAGTGATTGCATCTAGTGGCACTTGGGGATCGTTGTGGCTACGGATTTCTTGTTACTCTTGGTGGTTGCCACCACCTAGACGGCTTAGAGCAATAGAGGAGCTTTGGCATGTGTTGGTGATTGTTCGTGGCTGGCTCCGATGATTGTGAGGGGTCTTGCACCTTCCCTAGCAAAGAGCCTCAAGGTAGCTCTAGTAAATTGCTCGTGTCATTGAGTTACCTCACTTGTGGGTAGATTCTTACGGTACCTCTTGTGGTGGGCTAGGTGTGTGAAACCTATTAGCCACCGAACCACCAAGTGTTGGTCAACACAATGGGGACTAGCATGGCGACAAGCACGTGAACCTCGGGAGAAAAATTGATTGTCTCTTGCCCTTTGGTATTCTCCCAGTGATTGAATTAGTATTCATCTTGTGATTGGTTCACTCCTCTACGCGATGGTATAATCACCCTACTCACTCGTTTACTTTTCTGCAAACTAGTTGTTGCAACCTCTTTAGTATAGCTAGAATTGAGAGCTTTCTTTGTAGCTTAAGTTCATCTAGTGGAGCTCTTTACTATAGCAAGTATGAGAGCTCTTAGTGAGTAGTGACTTATCCAATTGTATGCCTAGTGATTATAGTAACTAGCATCGGTGGAAACAAATATAGCTTTGTGATAGTGGATGACTATACAAGATACACTTGGGTATTCTTTATAGTGAACAAGAGTGATATATTTGCAACATTCAAATAATTTGTCAAGGACATACACAATGAATTTGAAACAAACATCAAGAGAGTTAGAAGTGATAATGGTAGTGAGTTCAAGAACACAAGAATTGATAAGTTGTGTGATGAATTTAGAATTAGACATCAATTCACGGCCAAGTACACTCCACAATCAAATGGCCTTATTGAGAGTAAGAATAGAACACTCATTGATATGGCAGGGTCTATGCTTAGTGTTGGTATTTTTTAACTTGTCACTTGTTTAGTAGCCACCTATTATAAACATATATCTCCTAACATTACTTTACTAGGTTGTCATCCCTAGTGATGATGCCAGAGATGCGTGTTGGGATATTACTATAGAAGATTAAGAATGGAGCTTGTTCTTCATTCGTAACCAGACCCTACTTGCACCTATATTTCTGGAGTGGACTACAAAAGACTCAACGAGAGTGTCACATCCGTGATCTACCACGTGACCCATAATATAGGGTGTATCTGCTGGTAAACAACATATAAGCACCATGCTTACACAATGTTGACCACCCGCCCCGTGTACTTTAGAGTGAGCGCTATACGAACTTATGCATAAACATAATGATAAACTAGATATACGAACTTAAAAATAGTAAAACCAAAAGGTAAAGAAATACTTAGTTAGATACATGGGGGATGCTCCTCCCCCAAGCTGGATGTTGTCGTGGTCTTTCTTAGAGTGAGTCTACCAGCAGAAGTCTTTCTTAGAGTGAGTCTACTAGCAGAAGTCTTTCTTAGAGTGTAGCGACAGTTCAGAAAAATATACTTGGATGGATGTCTTTACTCTTGATCATCCTGCAAAATACTCCAACAAGAACACCAAAACTCGTGGCACAGATTAGGATAAAGGATTAGCGGTTAGCCATTCAGAGATTTGTTGTTCTTGGGGGTTTAGACAGATTTCCTAATTGGCAAAGTTCTAGCAGCATGTCTATTTAATATTTTTTTTGATTTTCTTATTTATATAACGCAGAAAGAAAATATGCATGCATGATATATTATTATTATTATTATTATTATTATTATTATTATTATTATTATTATTATTATTATTATTATACCACCAAAGTGAATACTCCCTTGGGCTTTTACACACTGAGAAAATTTTTCACATAGGGCTAGGCTTTATGATGCAATGATGTAATGCAGTCATGAAACTTTTTATCTTCCTTTTCTAAATGCAATGCTAATGCAGAAAAATGAATATGCTAAAGTGAAAAGTAATTCATGCAATACTAAAAAGTAAATATGGATAACTATCGATGTTACCTCAAGGCCAGGGTTTGGATTTTTAAGTCCTTCGGACATGACTTGGCTGGAGAAAAGTTCTTCACTCTTCGGGTGCATCATCTGGTCTCAACGATGGAGACCCAGATGGCTGCACATCTTGTGACGGTGTCTCTGATGGTGATGTCACCTTCTCTTTCCATACCTGCTTGGTTTGTAGGCTTGACTTAGGTGGAGTAGGTTCATCTTTCACAACTTCTTTAGGTTCTTCATCTTCTTTCCATTCATTCTTTGGAGGTTGATTCTTTTGGCGTTGGGGTGATCGACATCTCCTCCTAGAGCGGGTCTTCTTGGGCTGTTCATAAGTGGTATAACTATTGAAATAATAGCGTATCTTTTCTTCAGGGAATTGGAAGTGGACTTGTCTAGATCCGATGTAGATGATTGCGTTGGTTGTGTTGAGGAACGGTCTTCCCAATATAATAGGTGTATCATCTTCTTCTTCACCCATGTCTAGAACCATGAAGTCGATAGGGGTAAACTAATCATGTATTCTTACCATGATATCTTTTGCTATTCCTTCCAAAAATCAGATTGATTAGTCCGTCATCTATAATTGCATATATGTAGGGAACAAAGGTTCATCACTGAATAAGTATTCATACGTTACCTTGGACATTATATTGACACCCAACCCAATGTCGCAGAAGGTCTTGTGAAAAATTATTTGTCTAATGGTACACTCGATCGTGGATACGCCTAGGTCATCCTTCTTAGCAAGGAATGGTGAAGCGAAGAGGTGGTCGTACTCTGATCGAAGTGTGTTGATCATGTTAACTGATTCTTCTTGAGGCTGCCTGGCCTTGTTCTTCCTCCTCCTGTTGTTCTTCTTCTTGGTCACTGATGTCTCTTCGGGCAGGTATGGCATCTACGAATGTCTAGGAGATTACAGGATGCGGTTCTTGAAAGAAAAATTCTCCTTCCTATCCTTGATTGTGAAGTAGATCTTGGCATTGTCCGCGTAGATGATGGCTTTTGTGGTGCTTAGGAAAGGCCGGTCCAAAATAATGGGTGCCCTTACATCTCCACCTATTTCCAGAACCACAAAGTCTACGCAAACATATGATTGTCCCACTCGAACAATGGCATCTTCAAGAACTCCTTTGGGGTAACAGAGTGACTGATCTACAAGCTGTAAATGCATGTTTGTGTACAACAAAGTATCTCCATTAATTTGATCATAAATTACCTTAGGCATGATGTTGACACTTGCTCTGAAGTCATAGACAGCTTCTTGAAAAATGTGAGGTCCAATTTCGATGGGGATGACAGGTCTCCCTGGATCGCTCTTCTTTTTTGGCAAAGTATAGTCTATCCACCTTCCCATTGATGGTTTTATATAATAATATGTTGCATTGTGAATATCGATAATATTTGCATTTTCTAGATCTTCCGGTTGCCCCGAAATCTTACCTTTATCGGACAAAGGAACAACAGCTGCCAGTTGAGCTATTTGTGATTCTACCATTTTATTAAAGCTATGCTGGTTCTTAATGGCAGAAGCAAAGCTATCCATTCTACTATTTATGTTCTCTAGAATTTTATCATTGGTAGCTACCTTTCTAGATAATCCCTCCATAAGTTTGGATTAGCCAGCAATTAATTCTCTCAAGGGTGGTTGATTGAAATTATTAAAATTATTACCTTGATAGTTATCTTGGTAATTACCTTGGTAGTTCGGTCTCTGTTGCTGGTTCTATCTTGATTCCATTGAGGACGAAAGTAGTTGCTGTTGTTGACAAAGTTCATATCCTCTTGGGTATTAGGACAGCTGTTCCCTGAATGCCCAGTATTTTCACACTCTTCACATGTCATGCGAGAATCATGAATGTGCATGACTTCTTGCTTCTCATTGGCTTGATCTTCATGCTTCTTCATCAGTAGGTCCATCTTGGTAGACAACATGTCTACCTCATTGAGTTGATGCATACCTCCACCTCTCTTGTGGGTCTAAAGACGTTCTTCATTCCAACCTTGGTTGGAGGCCATCTTCTCCACAAGAGCTATTATAGCTGGTATGGTGAGTGACAGGAATATACCTCCAGCAGCAGCATCCATAGTCTCACAGGTACTGTTGGTCAACCCATGGTAGAAAGTCTGTATGAGTAGCCAATTCTTCATCCCCTGATGAGGACATTTGGCAATGTAATCTTGAAAGCGTTCCCATGCCTCAGGGACAGATTTATCATATTGTTGCTGAAAGCTTGAAATTCTCCCACGCAGAGCATTGGTCTTGCCTGTGGGAAAGAACTTTGCTAGGAAGATAGTGGAGCAGTTATCCCATGTAGTATTTCTACCTTTGTTGGCATAGAACCATTGCTTTGCCTTACCTAAGAGTGAGAATGGGAAGAGGTGAAGTAATATAACATCTTGGGTTACTCCTTTGATGGTGAAAGTGCTACAGATCTTCAGGAAGTGTTGGAGATGTGCACTCGCATCTTCATGTGCCTTTCCACAAAATTGGCTTGCTTGCACCATGTTGATGAGGGATGGCTTGATTTCGAATCCATTATCTTCGACATTGAATGTTGGTCTAGTACGGATGTTAGCCGTAGTTGGAGCAGAGAATTCACAGAGAGTCCTGTTAGCTATAGCTTCAAATTTAGGTGTTAAGCTTAGCCTTATCTGGTTGTCTTCCGACTCTAAAGCTAAAACTTTCTTGAGTTTATCCTTACTCCTAATTAATGCTTCTAGATCTTTAACGTAGTTTATCGGAAGGTTAAAACCGGTCATACATTACCCTGCATAAAATATATAAGTAGACAAAACAAGGGTAAGCCTGTTTGAGCAGAGTTCAATGGTTTTCCTTGATCACATCAATAAGTATAAGTTTATCAATACTTCCTTTGCCTAGCTACCTTCCCCGGCAACGTCGCCAGAAATACTTATTGGTATTTATTAACTTGTCACTTATTTAGTAGCCACTTATTATAAACCTATATATCCTAACATTACTTTACTAGGTTGTCATCCCTAGTGATGATGTCAGAGATGCTTGTTGGTACTACATAGCATTACTACTAGAATAATACTAAGTAGTTCTTTATTAATTTATGTGACTAGGAAGATTGTAGAAATATATGAATGAAAAGGATCTACAAGCGCACAGATAATTATACCATTATAGCACTTCACCCGAGAGTATTCCAGGTATCGTTATTTATATTTTTACCACAGGGAAGATCTAGCATGGACATGTATTGATAACTTATAATATTGATGGAAAAGTAAACCATAACCAATATTCTACTCATAACAGGGGTAAGTCATAGGATAAGATATATATATATATATAAGTATTGATCATCAACAATGATAAATCACTCAGATTACTCCTTTCTATGGCATTAGCATGGTCAGGTAGAATATTAGAGGAATAATTCCTAAGTCATTCTTAATTATAAGTCAAAACATACATTGATTAGTACAATTACACCTAGTAGTCATGGCTAAGGTTATCTTTATATCTATACATAAGGGATATTACTATGGAAGATTAAGAATAAAACTTGTTCTTCTTCATAACCGGACCCTACTTGCACCTATATTCAGGGAGTGGACTACAAAAGACTCAACGGGAGTGTCACATCCGCGATCTACCATATGACCCATAATATAGGGTGTATCCGCAGGTAAACAACATATAAGCACCACTCTTACGCAATGTCGACCACCCACCCCGTGTACTTTAGAGTGAGCGCTATACAAACTTATGCATAAACATAATGATAAACTATCTATACTAAGTATATAATCAAAATAGACGTTGAACATTATAACGAAAAACATGAATAAGATAAATATTAATATTGTCATAACAATTTTAACTAGCATATAAAAATAATGGAGGTACAAAAGAGAGGGGGTACAAAGATTATACCAAACCACGCTCTTGACACGATCGGGAATTCAAGCGAAGCCTGCTTGCCTCCCTCTAGACTTAGCCTAACTAGCTATGCCCTAGAATATGGTGGAGCTCTAAGGATGATTAGGGTTTCTATCTTCTCAAATGACTTGATGACTAGGGATAAGCCTAGGGATGGCAGGGGCTGGTATATAAAGGCTGGAGCATCCAACATGAGCTCTTGGATCAAACCGACTTAAAGGATGACGTACATGCAACCTAGGAGGCGGTGGAGAATCGACATATCAACGCGGAGGCTGACAATGGGCCCTAGGAGTTGGCTGGCCTACATGTGGGGGCGGGTAGCCTCTGCCTCTCAGCCTCGGCATGGAGTCCTTTTGAGTCTTCTTGAAAGTGCAATCAAGCCCTAATTATGGGTTTTGGTGATAATGACCACACAATTAGAGAACTAATGAGATTTATTAAGATGATAAGCAGGTAATTTATATTCGATGATGCTACACGAAAAGGAGGAGCCCCCAATTACAAATGTTGATGGCTTCAAACTCAAAGGAGGTTTAAATTCTTTTATATTTTAAATTTGAGTATAGGGAATGCCGTACTATAAAGGGGGACGCAATGCTTAAGCTAATATGTGCTACCAAGTGCTCAAACATACTCATGCATCCTCAGATTCATAGCCAAGATAGTCTATACTTCACTCTTACCCTTGCTATCTTGCGTGGTGCGGTACTGTCGCACTTGAGCCGTGGCACTACCGTGACTTAAGTGACCGTTGGGGCTAAGGGGGTATTTATACCCATCCTCTTCCTCCACAACGGCTATCTTCTTCCTCCTACTCATTCTAGCATGCCCAAAACAGAAAAGGAGCCCTCTCTCTCTTCCTCCATTAGTGACCTTGAGCCCTCAAGCAAATCCATTGATTTCTCCATCAATCCTTGAGTGAAAAGGGTCCAAAACTCAATTAGAGAGCAGCTCCATTGATTTCTCAACTCAAAAGAGCACTTGGTTCACGTTTTGGTCGACGGTTGTGTTTATTACTCTTGGAGCTTGGCTCCTAGCCGGCTAGAGCATCACCCATGGAGATTGCCAACTTGTGTGGCAGCCCTGGGAGGTTTGTAACCATATCTTAAAGCTAGTATACTCACCCCTCATCTCAAGAGTTAAGTCTCTTGACTTGAGAATGAGGAAGGGTTGGAAAGCCCTAAGCCTTAGTGGCTAACCTCAACAACATGGAGGTAGGCAAGCCTTGGTGTCGAGCCAAACCTCGGGATAAATTATTGTGTCACTTGTGATTGATTTACATTACTTGCATTTCATATTGTTGGTTAAGGTGATTTCTAGGGTTTCTAGTCGATCTACTTGTGTGTGGTGTTCCTACAACTTCTAGCTCTTGATCTATGACTATCATACCTGCAGTAGGCTAAGAAATTTCTCTGATCTAAGTTTCTGTTCACTGATTTTGAACTATGACTCGAAGTTATCTGCAGGTATGGCAGTGCCGCTGTTCTGGTCCGGTAGTGCCATAGTCTGACAGTGCCACCCTCCAGAGCGGCAGTGTCGCAGAGTGAATTTGATAAAAGTTTGAGTGTTTGTTTTGATAGGCCTATTCACCCCCCTCTAGGCCAACCAGAGATCCTACAAGTGGTATCAAAGCGAGGTTACCTCATATATGCTTCACCACGTGAGGTATGGAGCCCAGAGGAGGAGTTAGTGGTGTGAAGCCGGTGGACATCGACACGAACAGCAGCGAGCTGAGCGCGTTGATAGCAAGCAACACCATGCTACCACATCTTGAGGCTACCGATGCCAAAAGAGCTCTCAATGAGAATGAGAGAAGAAGGAAGGAGGCAAGAAAGCTAAAAAGAGAAGCAAGAGAGAAGAAGAAGGAGGAACATCGGTTAGAGGACAAGAAGCAAAGAGAGAAAGAAAGAAGGCTCAAGCGAGAAGCAAGAAGAAAAAGAAGAGAAGCTAGGAAGAAGAAGGAAGAAGAAGAGAAGGCAACAAGTACATCATCAAGCATATCAAGTAGTTCCGAAGATGGAGAGGATGATGATGAGTCATATCAAGTGTCGAAGGGGAACAAGAAGGAGAAGAAAGGAAAGGACAAGGCTGACAACAACAAATATGCTACCGTATCCTTTAACTATTCTTCTATTCCTATGACTAACCATGATCGAAGGTCTTTCATCAATGTGGTCGTAGGCAAGTTACCTCATTTTAATGGGACTAACTTTGCCAAGTGAAAGCACTTGATGAGAGCCTATCTTATAGGTCTTCACCCCGGCATTTGGGAGATTATTTGCAATGGATTTGAGCCACCGGTTGATCCCTAGAACCCAACACTAGAAGAGATGAGAATCATTCACCTCAATGGTCAAGCCACAAGTGTGTTGCTTAGTGCTTTGGATGGTGATGAGTACAATAGAGTGATTGGGGCTGATATTGCCAAGAAAATATGGGACACTTTGCACCTAGCATATGAAGGGGTTGACAAAGTGAGAAAGGCAAGAATTGATTTGTTGATGTCAAAGCTCAATTGGTTTGTAATCTTGGATGAAGAAGGGCCACAAGAGATGTTTGATAGGTTGATGACAATGGTGGGCAAGATTAGAGGCTATGGTTGTGATGAGCTAGATGATCATAAAGTTATCAAGATTATGTTGGAGGCTTATTCACCTAGAAATGAGACCGTAGTAACTCTAATTAGAGACAAGAAGAAGTTTGAGTACCTCACACCAAATGATGTACTTTGGAGGATCTTGACCTTTGACATGTAAAGAGAAGAAGTAAATGAGAGGAAGAAGCTTAGTGAATTACAAGCAAAGCTAGAAGGCATCAAGATCAAGGATGTAGCTCTCAAGGCCAACAAATCAAGTAAGCAAGGCTCTACAAGCTAGTCCAAGATCAACAAGCAAGCTTCAACTAGCAAGTCCAAAGCAATCAAGCAAGTCTAAGAAAGAGTAGAAACCACATCATCTTCAAGTGAAAGTGAAAATGATGATAATCAATATGAGAAGGTTGATGATGTTGCTCTCTTTATGAAGAGGTTTCACAAGGGGCTAAAGAATCAAGGCTATAAGGTAGTGAAGAGAAACTTTCCAAACAAGAAAAAGAGGATATGCTACAATTGTGGTAGCACCGATCACTTCATTGCCAAGTGTCCATATAAGATCAAGGACAACAAATATAAGAAGGACAAAAAAGAGGAGAAGACCAACCGTAGAAAGAGCAAGAAGTACATGGGAGAGGCTCATATTGGGCATGAATGGGACTCAACTAGAGAGAGAACAAGTCAGGAGGATGAGAAGGTTGCAACCATTGCTATTCACAAGTCATCCCCTACAACAAGGCTCTTCAACAACATGTCCGACGATGACTACTACTTCCCTCACATTTGTCTCATGGCAAAGCGTGAGAAGGTAAAATCCAAATCGAAGGCCAAATCTCCTCCACCTCCTAGTAATATCTCTAGTAGTGATATTAGTGATAGCTCTAGTGATGATGAATCTAGTGATGAAGAAATAAACATGATAACTAAAAATTTGGATGGAAAGACCAAATTATTCATCGCTAAGCTAATGGAGGATTTAGAGAGTGTCCCAAGCCAAACTAGAATCTAGAGAAGAGACTTTTATCCAACAAGAGGATCTCTATAGGGATGGCTCCATGTCGTGGCCCTGTTCGTCACTGGCACCATGCGTAGGCGTCATCTGCCGGTCTTGGTGTTCCACTCTGTCCCGGTGGACATTGCGGTGAGCTAACGCGCCTTTCAGCATTTGTACGAGGATTAGGCAGAACAGTACTGCCACGCCCGACACTGTTCTTGATGTGAATCACCAAGTATGGCCCATCATGGCCACGGGATACATCAAGGCGTGCCAACTTCTTCCCCTGTGTCAGAGTTTTGACCCAAACCCATACGCTTGGACCTGGAGTGGTTGGTGACGGTATGGGTCCCCGTCGGACGAGACGGAACCCGCGGCCTTGGGGTCGGGCGAGACGGAGCACGAACCCAAGGGGTCGGGTGAGATGGAGCCCATGGCCTTAAGGTCGAGCAAGACAGAGCCCGCACCCGAGGGGTCAGGCGAGATGGAGCCCGCGACCTTGAGGTCTGGCGAGACAGAGCTCGCACCTGAGGGGTCGGGCGAGACAGAGCCCGCACCCAAGGGTCGGGCGAGACGAAGCTCGTGGCCTTAGGGTTAGACAAGACCTTTTAATATGTCTCGAGCCATCCAAGGGAGTCAGCATGGGCGCTAACTTCCTTGCTTTGGGTATCCCTAATAACAATACCCGACAATCAGCCTGCACAGACCGCGGCAGTGCAGCATCCCCGAGCGGTAGTGTCGCGCAGCGATAGTGACGCGGTGAAGGGTGGTAGTGCAGCGCCCCATAAAAATGGGAAGGCTACTAATTTTGTTCCTAATCAAACTAAGCCTAAGAAGGTGTTCCAGCAGAAATAGGTTTTCCAGAAGCCCAAGGAATCAATGTGGGGCAACAAGAACAAGTATGCATATCAACCAAAGACCTATGCACCTCGACAAAACTTGACATCATGCTTTGTTTTGAAGAACAACAACAGTGGAAAAGTGGTTGCCAAATATGTTGGAAAGAAAACCAACATATATAGGAATACTTCTATTTGGGTTCCTAAGTTTCTTGCGACTAACATGCAAGGCTCCAAGTCAAATTGGGGACCTAACCCTAGCAACTAAACTTGTTTTGTAGGCATACTCCTCCGGTAGATCAAGTTGGGTGCTTGATAGTGGATGTACAAATCATATGACCGGAGAAAGAAGTATATTCTCACCATATTCCCCGATGATGCACTCAAATGAAAACGTTGTCTTTGGAGACAATTCAAAGGGGGATGTGATTGGTCTCGGTAAAGTTGCTTTAACCCTTGAGCATTCAATTACAAATATATTACATGTTGATTCATTGAGTTACAATTTGTTGTCTGTTTCTCAATTGTGTGAGATGGGCTACAATTGTCTCTTTTCGGATAAGGGTGTGGAAGTCTTTAGAAGGGAGGATTCCTCTATTGTCTTTACGGGTCAATTAAAGAACAAGCTTTACTTAGTTGATTTCAACAAAAGTAAAGCTAAGCTTGAGACTTGTTTAGTGGCAAAATCTAGCATGGGTTGGCTTTGACATCGCCGACTATCCCATGTTAGGATGAGGAACTTGGCCAAACTTCTAAAAGATGAACACATCTTTGAACTAACAAATGTTCACTTTGAGAAAGATAGGATTTGTAGTGCTTGTCAAGCCAAAAAGCAAGTTGGAGCACCTCACCCACCAAAGAGCATCATGACCACCAAGCAACCATTGGAGCTAATACATATGGATCTCTTTGGACCAATCGCCTACCTAAGTATCGGGAGTAACAAATATGGTCTTGTTATTGTTGATGACTATTCCTGTTTCACTTGGGTATTTTTCTTGCATAACAAGTGCTAAGTTCAAGAGAAGGTGAAGATATTTATTAGAAGAGCTGAAAAGGAGTTCGGTCTTCCCATCAAGAAAGTGAGAAGCGACAATGGGACCGAATTTAAGAATACTCTAGTTGAGGAGTTTCTTGATGAAGAGGGCATCAAGCATGAGTTTTTAACTCCATACACCCCTCAACAAAATGGTGTAGTAGAGAGGAAGAATCATACACTTATTGACATGGCAAGAACAATGCTAGATGAGTATAAGATGCCGGACATCTTTTGGTGTGATACCATCAACACCGCTTGGCATGCCATCAACCGCCTCTACCTACACAAGAAGTTGAAGAAAACTTCATATGAGCTTCTAACTGGTAACAAGCCTAAGGTGTCTTACTTTAGAGTATTTGGGTGCAAGTGCTTCATACTTAACAAGAAACCAAAAACCTCTAAGTTTACACCTAAAGTTGATGAAGGTTTTCTTCTTGGTTATGGATCAAATGAGCATGCCTACCGTGTCTTCAACAAAACCTCTAGGAGAGTTGAGATTGCAGTAGACGTGACATTTGATGAATCTAATGGCTCTCAAGTGGAGCAAGTTGATTTAAGTGTTGTAGGAAAGGAGGATCCACCATGTGAAGCAATCAAGCAATTGGCTATTGGTGATATTAGACCACAAGAAGAAGAAGTCACTGAAGTGGAGGTTCCTCAAGTTGTTGTTGCCCCTATTTCCGCTGACGTACCTGATGCTACACTACAGCAACCATCTGCTGCAACTCTAGAGCGTGGCAGTGCCGCACCTACACAGTCAGCAGCAGCTGATTCGACTCCAGTTCGTGGACAAGACCTACAACCCATATTTGAGCAAGAAGATGATGAAGATCCAGAAGATGAACAAGAGGCCATTGAGCATCCAAGGCTAAGGCATACCATACAATGGGATCATCCCATTGACAACATCCTTGGGAATCTTCTAAAGGGGGTAACAACTTGTTCATATTAGCAAACTTTTGTCAATATTACTCGTTTGTTTCCTCTTTGGAGCCTGTTAAGGTAGAACAAGCACTTAGAGACCCGGATTGGGTGATGGCCATGCAAGAAGAGCTCAATAACTTTGAAAGAAACCAAGTGTGGACTTTAGTGGAACGACCCAATACCAATGTCATTAGCATCAAGTGGGTCTTCCACAACAAGCAACATGAGAATGGAGTGGTGATAAGGAACAAAGCAAGATTGGTTGCTCAAGGTTTCACTCAAGTAGAGGGCTTGGACTTTGAAGAAATATATGTACCGGTGGCAAGGCTTGAAGCAATCCAAATGCTTCTAGCCTATGCCACTCATCACAACTTCAAGCTATATCAAATGGATGTGAAGAGTGCATTTCTCAATGGCCCTATTCAAGAACTTGTCTATGTTGAGCAACCACTAGGCTTTGAAGATCACAAGTTTCCCAACCATGTCTACAAACTCCAAAAGGCGCTCTATGGGCTTAAGCAAGCACCAAGAGCATTGTATGAATGCCTTAATGAATTCTTGCATAAACAAGGCTTTGAAATAGGCAAAGCCAATCCTACCCTTTTCACTCACAAAGTTGTCAATGATATATTTGTGTGCCAAATATATGTCGATGACATAATATTTGGTAGTACTAATTATTATTTTTGTGAGGAATTTAGTAGGATCATGACCAAGAGATTTGAGATGTCCATGATGGGTGAATTGAAGTTCTTCCTTGGATTTCAAATCAAGCAAGTGAAGGATGAAACTTTTATTAGCCAAATGAAGTACACCCATGATATGCTCAAGAAGTTTGACATGGTGAATGCCAAGCCTATCAAAACTCCCATGCCAACCAATGGACATCTAGATCTCAATGATGAAGGGAAAGCTATGGATACTAAGGTATATCGCTCTATGATCGGCTCTCTATTTATGCGCATCTAGGCCCAATATTATGCTTAGTGTGTGCATGTGTGCTAGATTTCAAGCTAACCTGAAAGAGTGTCACTTAGTGGCCATTAAGAGAATCTTGAGATATTTAGTACACACTCCTAACCTTGGTTTGTGGTATCCTAAGGGCTCTAGATTTGATCTACTTGGGTATTCGGATTCCGATTACGCCGGTTGCAAAGTAGATCAAAAAGCACTTCGGGGACATGTCAATTCCTTGGATGGTCCCTAGTGCCTTGGAGTTCTAAAAAGCAAAATTGTGTAGCCCTTTCCACCACTGAGGCCAAGTATGTTGCAACTGGTGCATGTTGTGCTCAAATACTTTGGATGAGGCAAACCCTTCAAGATTTTGGATGTCACTTCACTAAAATCCCACTCTTGTGTGACAACGAATGTGCCATAAAGTTAGCCAATAATCCCATAATCCACTCAAGAACTAAGCACATAGACATCCGACATCATTTCTTGAGAGACTACGAAGCCAAAGGAGATATCGAAATTCGTTATGTGAGCACCAAAAAGTAACTAGCCGATATCTTCACTAAGCCTCTTGATGAGTCAAGGTTTTGTGCTTTGTGTACTGAGCTAAATATACTTGATTCTCATAATGTGGTTTGAACTATAGCACACCTTGATTGATGAACTAGCATGGATAGGAGAAATGAATTGCAAAAGTATAAATATTGTGCTTAAAATGTTTTATCATAAGAAACAAGTGCATTGTGATCATTGTTTGTATTAATTATTTGTTGCTGATCATAATGTGCTTGAGATATGTACCCATATCCTATATATAGAGGTATTTAGCTAGTAGTTAAATCTGCTGTACTAGGGAGTGTGGCAGTGCTGCGCCTGCCCTTCGGCAGTGCCGCATTGTGGCAGTGCCGCGTGTGGCGAGCGGTAGTGCCGCACTTTGAATTTCAACTAGAAATTTGGCCCATATCAGCTATTACCGTGGGGGCCCATCTTACCTCTTATTTCTACTAGCCCCCAGGGTAACTCTCCCTCATTCACCACAGCTGCCACCACCCCCCCTCTCTTTACCGCACGCACAGGCAGCCACCGACGTCGCTCGTCCTACCACGTCGTCGCCTACGGCACTGCCGAGCCAGCTACTGCTCTTTCCCCTCGCTACCAGCAACTGGAGTAGCTCATGGATGGAACCGATTCATTCCTTTCCTCCTCAATCCATGTAAATCAAGGTAAAACCCTAACCTAATCCCGATCTATGCCATGGAGTTCTATATTTATTGTAAGATGGTTTCTAGTGACTGCATGATTAGGGTAGAAACTAGTTTGATGGATGAATTAAATCAAAACAACGATTCGTTGGTTGAGCCTCATCTGTACCCGTGGTAGTGCCGCACTCAATAGATTGAACTTGTAAATGTAGATGTTGTTCCATCGATGACTCTCTATTTTGGTTGGATTTGTGCACTAGATTTATTTCTATCTTAAACATGTAGGCACTTTACCTACATTGTAGACAACTCCATATATTTTTTTAGGTCTACTCATTCTGAGATTGTCTAGTGGTTTAGGAGAATGTTTAAGAAATAGTCTGAATAGTTGAGAAGAATTGAATCGTGGGATAGGTGAAGCACTAAGTGCGGCAGTGCCGCTCCTAGGGTGTGTCAGTGTCGTACCCTCTGACCTGATTAGTTCAGAGTGCTTTACTAACTCGAGATTTGAATCATCTCATCTATCCAGAGTGTTTTACAAGTGTTCTTCTATACCCCTTATGTACAGTTTCTTATTTAGACCTATTTTGTTTGCATAGATGTCTTCTGGAGGTGATGATGACCGGAGGGGGAAGAGGAAGATGACTGAGCCTCGGGATAAGCAGATGCCTCATCATGGTCGTGGCAGGACCATAGGAAGCAGCAGCAGTGCAGTAGACAGAGATGTTGCTAGAGACAGGGGGAGGAGAGATCAGATGATCCAGGATGAGATGAACCTAGAGAGGGCTAGCCACACCATTCCTCTAGGTGCTTGCCAAGATACTCCACCTCATCTTAAGGAGTTTGACAGGAGCTATATCAAAGAGTATTATGAGGATGTAGTTATGAAGCAAAATGTTGACACACGTCCTCATCCCATGCTCAATTATACGAGAAAGCTAAAGATGGTGGAAAAAGCACGGGAAAACAATCCCTATGAGCAGCCAAAGGATTTGGAGATTGACTATAGGTTTTGGAATGAGTTTCATTCTAACTTCTATGCATCTGTGAACTTCAACTCCAAGAAATCCAAGGTTACCAAGATACAGTATGTTGATTGAGAGCAGATAAAGGGAAAGAATGAGCCTAAGTTCAATAAGGTGATCAAGGCTTTGTGAGTTGTTTGGCCTCATTGATATTATGAGCTTTAGATATAATTAGAATGAGGAAGTGCTAGCCCAGTTCCATTCCACTTTCTTCTATAGCATCTACACTGATGAGATTCACTGGATGACTGAGGGATAGAATTATAGAGTTGATTTTGTGACTTTCAGCCGGATCCTTGGTTTTGGAGAGGAGGAGCGGGGTTCACTTACATTCATGATGAGGCTAGAGCTGAGATCCATGATATTGCCTATATGTGGATTGATAGGAGAAGTGTAGATGGGAAGGTCAGTGGCCTGAAGAGCTATTTAGCCTGTTCGCTTGTTGGTTTCAGCCAGCCCAAATCAGCCAGCCAACAGTGTTTTCCTCTCACAAAAAACTAGCACCAACCAGCGAATAGGCCCATTATTACATTCTGAACAATTTGATCAGACACACTATCAATCCCAAGGATAGAGCAGCTTCTGATGTTAATGGATATGTGATGAATGTGCTTGCTAGATTTGCTCCTAGAGGTGACAGGTTTAATGTCCCTCGCTTCATGTGGTGTGAGCTGAGGAACACCATGAAGGATGGGAGAAAGGGGATACCCTATGCCCCCTATCGCATGTTTATGATTGAGAGGGTCACTGGCTATAGATTTAAGAAAGATGGTCTTCACACCATCTACAAGATTGAGAAGACCCGAGGAGTAGGTGCTAGAAGGGCAGTGAGATGCTCTCCATTAGTTGTGGATGTGCCTGAGTCCTCCCACTCTAGGCCTCACAAGGAAAAGAAGATGGAGAATTTTTGGGAAGTGGATCAAGGCTATTTTCACCACATTCACCTATGCAGCGAGGACCGCATATCAGGACCGGTTGGAGAATCATGAAGCCAATTGAGAGGCTAGAGAACGTGTAGGGCTACCACCTCTTTCTCCAGTTTAGTCACCGTCGAGGTTTGATGACCTCCCTAGTCTTTCTAAGATAGATTCAGAGGATGAGGAGGAGGAGGATGAGGAGCAGGAGCAGCCAGAGCTTGATCCTCACATGAGTTTGAGGTCCACCTTGCAGTCCATGAGAAGGAGCACCAGGCATGAGTGCCACACTTCAACCACTCATCGCCAAGGGAGGACAGTGGTGTCTTCTTCTTCCTCCTCCGACGACGATGATGATGATGGTGGAGAGGAGGACGTTGCAGGTGCTAGTGGAGCTGCTGGTGGGGATGATGTCGATTGGGACACCATCCAAGAGGATGAGGAGTGAGTGTTGGTCTTTCTTCTTTTCATCTCTTTTTGGTGTTTTAAGCCAAAGGGGGAGAAAATTAGAGGGGTCAACAACTTTTTCGAGAGAGGAGGTTGTTGCAGCTAGAGTCATGTTTGTATCCGTTTAGAATAGTCTTCGTTAGGTGAGAGTTTGAGAGTCCATTAGAAACTCTATGTATGTATTAATGCTACTTAAGTACTTTATATATGTGTAGGATATGGATATATATTAATCTATGTTGTCGCTTGTGATACAATTGTGCTAGAATGTATATCTTTATATGTATCACATGTTGTGTGGTGTCTGTTCTGATCTGTGCTGTTACAGCAAGTGCGGCAGTGCCGCACTCTGGTGTGGCAGTGCCGCACCTAGCTATAATAGCAAAACATGTTGTGCATAAACTGTCATTCGCATCATATTTTACATACCTAACACAGTAAGAAGCACCCTACAGGAGCATGGATGAAGAGGGAGCCCCATTACTTTCACTAAAATATGAATCTTGGTTTCTTATGCCAATTTGAGAATTCAATTCTCTATACACACATTTAGGGGAGGCTCTACACCCATGGCTCAAAAAATCTCAGTATTTATTTCATATCTTTTGTAAGCTCTAATTGGGTTATCATCAATCACCAAAAAGGGGGAGATTGAAAGTGCAATCAAGCCCTAATTGTAGGTTTTGGTGATAATGACCACGCAATTAGAGAACTTATGAGATTTATCGAGATGATAAGCAGGGAATTTATATTCGAGGCCCAATTACAAATGTTGATGGCTTCAAACTCAAAGGAGGTTTAAATTTTTTTATATTTTGAATTTGAGTATAGGAAAAGTCGTACTATAAAAGGAGACACAATGTTTAAGCTAATATGTGCTACCAAGTGCTCAAACATACACATGCATCCTCAGATTCATAGCCAAGACAATCTACACTTCACTCTTACCCTTGCTGTCTTGCATGGTGCGGCACTACCACACTTGAGCCATGGCACTGCCGTGACTTAAGTGACCGTTGGGACTGAGGGGGTATTTATACCCATCCTCTTCCTCCCCAACGGCTATCTTCTTCCTCCTGCTCATTCCAACACGGCTAAAATAGAAAAAGAGCCCTCTCTCTCATCCTCCATTAGTGACCTTGAGCCCTCAAGCAAATCCATTAATTTCCCCATCAATCCTTGAGAGAAAAGTGTCCAAAACTCGATTAGAGAGCAACTCCATTGATTCCTCAACTCAAAAGAGCATTTGGTTCACGTTTTGGCCAACGGTTGTGTTTGTTACTCTTGGAGCTTGGCTCCTAGCTAGCTAGAGCATCGCCCATAGCCTGCCAACTTGTGTGGTAGCCCTAGGAGGTTTGTAACCATCTCTTAAAGCTAGTATACTCACCCCTCATCTCAAGAGTTATGTCTCTTGACTTGAGAACGATGAAGGGTTGGAAAGCCCTAAGCCTTAGTGGCTAACCTTAATAACATGGAGGTAGGCAAGCCTTGGTGGTGAGCCGAACCACAGGATAAATCATTATGTCACTTGTGCTTGATTTACATTACTTGCATTTCATATTGTTGGTTGAGGTGATTTCTAGGGTTTCTAGTCGATCCACTTGTGTGTGGTGTTCCTACAACTTTTAGCTCTTGATCTGTGACTATCATACTTGCAGTAGGCTGAGAAATTTCTCCGATCTAAGTTTTCGTTCACTGATTTTGAACTGTGACTCGAAGTTGTCTACAGGTGCGCAGTGCCGCTGTTCTGGTCCATCAGTGCCGCATGTCACAGAACCGTCCAATTTATAAGAGCACAAGTATAATAGCAACCACCAAGGCAGTCAAACCATCACACTTGAGCCCATATAAATTCGGTAGTCCGTCGAGTATCGTGAAGGATCTCGATTCAACCAACATACAAGCCAAGATCGTACATGATTCAACATAACTAGTCACATGTTACATCATAGTTCACAAATAGTAATCAGAGTTCACATAGTTATTATAAACCAAGTTTAAATAGCGGAAGCAAAGTAGTTTAACATCAACATCACACGAAGTTTAATACATATCTAGTTTTCATAGTCATCTCCAACCAAAAGCACAAGGGTGAGATGATATACAGAATGACCATGCCCATGGTCCTATTCCTCATCCACTGCAGGATTAAAGCAATTCTTGCAGTAGCCGTGGTACATAACATTATCTACAACAATGGGAATAAAACCCTAAGTATGAGAAGGTACTCAGCTAGACTTACCCGCCATCAACTAAAATACTAAGACACCAAGGAGTATACAAGGCTTTATAAGTAGAGCTGGTAGACGTTATTTACATAAAAAGCATTAGTTGTCCAATATCTCTTAAATTGTGAATCACCAGTTATTAATCCTATCATACTAGATTAGCAACTATCCTATGCCAAACATGTTGGTACCATTAAGTCAACACAATAATAACCATATCAAGTTGAGTTCTTTCATAATCTCATAGCCAGCACTTCCATCAATTACTACGATGAAGTGTACTCCTGTCAAGTTCTCACTATCCGGAAGAGACGGTGATTCGAATCGATTCCTACCCAGCCAGAGAATTATTCCTAACACACATCCATACTCTCCCCATGGGGGTCGCATTAGGTCACCTTTGGTACAACTCAAGTCCAATCGCGGGTAAGACCAGCGCCGCACCCTCAAACATACAACCAATCTGCCAGGAGGCTCGAGACTCTAACCCACCCTTGGGCTTACACCATTGGCTCTCCACACATCCTTACTGCCTCCAGGGTGCGCACTTTAACTGCTTGTGTCCCTAGCCTGAGTTGAGCTACTCGCCTTCACGGTTGGAACGACTTATCCGGCCAACTATGTGAGAGGCATGCGTTCAACATGACAAGATGACCTCCAATGACCGATCCTTAAACGACACAGATGGAATCACTATGGTTACCACATAAGACTCCACCCGGTCTCCAATTAATAAACCACACTAGGTTATGTTCCATGATAGCAAAATATAGCCAATCGTGATCAAGTTATCACCTATGGCTCGCAGGTGACAAGAAATCACCCAACTTCTACCGGTCTAAGCATAGCTAAGTATAAGGAGCGTTCCTGGACCTAAATAGGATTTAAGGTAGATATTTCTGGACAAGGAAAGGTAATATGTGAAGCGACCTGATTTCCACGAAGGGAAATCCACAGAGTCGAAGTGTAATAAGACCGTTGTAGATCATATTACCCAAATTCCAATCAAATATCACATCCATACAATGATAATATCAGAGTACAAATAGTGCGGAATTACATAAATTTATTACATCACCGCATTGGCGGAATCAAAAGTAGCATTCATTCAGAACAACTTGAAGATAAGATCGCCAAACTCAAGCGTAGGAATGAACCCCTCAACCGTCAAACTCCTCGGAGCTATACTCCTCAGCAGAACCTGTGTGCCAAAATTTATCAGTATGATTTGTACTGGCCACTCCCACCCTATGAGCATTGCTTTGTGGAAATTGAATGCAAGTTGGATATAATCAAAAGGAACCTATAAGGCTGGGGTTTCCTATGTATTAGCATTTCAAGTATATATTAACAGTTGATCAAGTTTTAACACCATTCCCACACCCATTCCACCCCATTCCCATTCTAGAGCCAGGTTTCGATCCTAGGATTGATATACCACCATCTCCACACCATCACCATACCACACCCATACCATCACTCAGTAGACAGGCCAACTCCCTCTCGGCACTGTCTCAAGGCCCATAGCCCCTGGCTACGTTTGAACACTCACTCCCAGGGGGAAGAAGGGAAGGACTCATCTCACTATCTAGTTTAAGCGAAACCCAGGAAAGATCCATAGCCGACAAGTTGGCATATGTATCGATCGATCAACCATACACTCTATAGAGGTTTTACATAACCACAAGATCCGCCTTCCTCGCTGACCGTCGTCAACTGGGCTAATTCCAGTCGCTTGCTAGCCTAGGATAATGCCACTCTACCATTCAGCCCTGGTACACCCCAAGTCCAGTCTAGGGTGGCTGAAACTGTGAGTCATGAGCCGGGTCCACAAGGTCTCCATAAAGTCTCGGAAGGGTGTGGGGGAAATCCTCTGCGCCCCGTACCTCCTTACACTGTCCGCTATCAACCTAGCAGTAGTGGCAATATCCTACCCAGTAGTCCGGCCGTCCCGCACCATATAGGGCGAGTGGTACGTAAGGCTTCCTGGTGAATCTGAGTACTAGTAAGTCCTTAGGGATGACCAAGCCAGAATGTCTTCATCAGGGTTTCTATTTACCGTGCCACCATAGCACCTCCACCCTAGGCTCCTCCCATCACAGGTTCACACCCAGGGCCACCTCATATACCATTTACCCACCACAGGTATCCATTCCAGGGGTGCCTAGGTAGCACCCCATGGCAAGACTTGCCCCAGGCTCGTCGTATACTCCAACTTGGTCGACACAACCCTCACCCTCCACGCACCCAAGTCACACACGCGGCACTCTCCCCATAGTCCAGATAACTCCAGTTTCCACCACACATCAATGTAGTGCAAGCGTAGTAGAAGTAATAAACAATGAAATATAGTAGCAAGCGTGTGACTAGCCTAACAGCAGGGTGAACAGGGGTAAGGTTGTGTCAAGGTAAAGGCCATCAAGAAATCATACTACCATGCAAGTCCTATCATAGTGTGAATATAACGGTAAGGTAAAGCAATAGCAGTTCTATATTAGCCATGCGTAATAGGTGCTATGAGGTTGGGTGGGATGTGGCACCTTCAGTGTAGTCGTCTCCGTACTCCTCACGGTACTCATGATCCTCGTCCGTCCGGTACTCCTCCGAGTCTGCATACGATCAAATTATAGTCGCGTTAGCGACGTCTATAGAATAGCACAAAGAAGCAATGAAAATTTAAAAGAGTCAAATGCACTCAAACATGGGTTCATTGCGTAGAGCTCGATTTTAGATAAATTTTGGTCCTAGTTTCATTTTTTTTTGAGGTCATATGAATTAGTTATGAATTTCCAAAGTTTTAATCATTTCTGAAAATGGAAAAAGGCTGAATTAATCCTGGGCTGACACGTGTCATGCTGTGACTGGTCCACGTGGCATGCTGACGTCAGCATGACATCATCATCTCGGTTTCGAGCTGACAGGTGGGGTCCAGCTGACGTCAGCATGACGTCATTAACGTCATCAGTTCCGACAGGTGGGTCCAGGGGCTCTTGGGTCACTGACATGTGGGTCTGGCCAAAGTCAATGTCCAGTCAACGGTGAGTCAATGGTGAGTCAATGGTCAACGGGTCAGGGTCACTAACATGTGGGGCCAGGGTTGCAGAAGTCAGCAGCTGATGTCATCATGACGTCAACATGACGTCACCTCGGCTGTGTTGCTACTAACAGGTGGGTCCCGCGTGACGTCATCACGACGTCAGCATGACGTCACCCACCGACATGTGGGTCCCGAGGCTTTGTGACACTAACATGTGGGGCTAGGTCAACTATCAACGTTGACCCGTCAACAGTCAACATGGACCGGGTCCGAACTGGGCCGGTTGGGCCTGGATATGGGCTAGATTTGGGCAAGACCGGCGCGAACACGTGGCGTGCTGTGGTGCTGCCACGTTGTTGTCATGGGCTCCTACTGGGCTTCGCCTACCGTGCGGCCCACACTGTGTGGTCCACGGTGAACTCAGGTTCACGGTCCATGTACCGTTTGTAGGCCTACGGTGGACTGAGTCCACCGTCTTTTCCCCTCGGCTCGGCTCACGTGCACCGAGTGTAGGGTTGCGCTCCTCAACTCACCCCCTCTCCTCTGTTTCTCCCACGGCGGTTTGCACGCCGGCGGCGAGCACCCGGTGAGCCTTGACAGCGGCGCTGGTGTGTAATTGATGTGGGTGAAAGCTCCGCCGAGCCTCGGCGTCTTCGTTGGTGGGGTTAACACGGCGTGTGGGGTCCCATGGTGTGCCGGCCACGGCGGCGGTCTTCCGGGCACGACGGCGACGTCGGTGTGGGGGCTATGACCTTAGAGAGGCGTCTCGGTGGAGTGTGTAAGCTCCTACGGATCCGTGGGGACACCGCGAGGGCGTCCAGGGCTCAAGGCAGGGCTTCGGGTTCCCACGTGGCCGGTAGGGGCTCCCCGGCGGCATGGTGACGACGGCGAGGCACGCGGGTGCACCACGGGGCTCCGGTGGGGCGGTCATGGCATGGTCGCGGGTGTGCGCATGGGTGCGTGTGTACCTAGAGGTCGGAGACAGCCCTGGCCTACGCGCTCCCGATGTGGAGCACCATGGCCGACACGGTGAGGTCCGGTGGCGAGCAAGAGAATGACTAGGGGGGCTCATCGTTGGTGTCGTGGAAGATTGGATGGTGACGCAGTGGTGAGTTGCGGCCGTGTAGCTCCGGAAGTCGTGCGCTGCCGTAGGTGATCGTGGCGTCGGCTCTGCTCCACAGCTTCGGAGGTGCTCCGATGGCGCCTCCTTCTTCCTCCTCCCTCTCCCTTCCTTCTTCCTCGCCCTTCTCTGGCTCGGGTGTGCACGGGATGACCACAAAGTGGTGGTGGAGCGTTGAGAGCTCAGGGCACCAGGGCCGGGGCTTTATAGCCGATCGGAGAACGGCGGAGCCCGGTGATCGGCGGATGGGGATCAAGGGCAATCGGAGGCACGTGCTTGCATCCAACGGCCGCGAGTGGTTGCGTGGGCGCGGCGCCAAGGAGATAGGGCCATGTCCCGGGCGTGACCCCCCTGGCCCGCTCCTGCCAGCGCTATCGGAGCTTGGTCGGAGGCGTAAGAGGCGTGGGGGAGGAAGACGACACTGTGGACAGGGGTGGCTGACGTGCGGGGCCCATGTGGCAGCGGCTACAGGCGAGGTGAGAGTGGCGTGCGGGCGTGAGCAACGTGCGGGCTGGCTACGTGGGTCGCGAGCGCTAGCAGGCCAGTGAGGCCGGGAGGGCGAGCTGGGCCAGCCGTTGGGAGCACGCAGGGTCTGAGGGCGAGCTGGGCCAACTCAGATGCCTGGGCTGGCTGGGCCGCGAAGCCGAGCAGGGCTGGCTGCTGTGAGGCTTCTTCTTCTTTTCTTTTTTCTTTTTCTGTTTTCTTTTTCTTCTTCCTTGATTTGAATTCAAATTTGGTTTGAAATTTGGATTCCAAATTGGTGTACCTTTTAGATATGATGCCCATATCATTTTTATATATATTAGGAATTTATTTAGCTATTTTGCATAACAAAAATAGGTATAGTTTTGTTATACACAAATGAAAATAGTTTTCTTTTAAAACATTTATCCTTTGGTTTGAATCATAATTACTTGATGGTGTGTTTCTTTAAAGGAGTTTTCAGGCATTACATAAAGCAACTGAAGATCCAAATCACCATGTGAGTTAACAATATATGCTATGTTTCATTTGTTAGTATTTAAATAAACATGATTAACTATGGCATGCCATGCTTGTGTGTTAACTTAGGTTGGGGTTAGACCTAATGCATCTCTTAGGTTGGGTTTCTATACATGAGACTCATCATCACATGGGAGTTTTGAGAAAAATTTTGTAGTTAGTATTTTTTGGTGTATGGATTTTTGGGTTGTTACAATATGCAGCAAGTGTTTCCAAACAACTCCTATCACATAATGCATCAATACGAGTAACGTAGGAGATATTAATAAAATAGGGAGACTTATAATGCTTCGGGGCTTGCCTTTCATGAAAGCGGCAAGTTGATGATCCGGGCACTCAGGAAGATGATCGACTTTAGGCTCTCCTTCTCTGGAAATCTTCTGGTGCTGCACCTCTTGGCTCTCCTCTTGTGGATCGGCGTCGAGTTCCACCAACGTGATCTCCTCAGTTGCACCTATTGCATGCATATGCATAAGTAAGTTCCATGAATGCATAAGAAGGATCATGGATGATGTGATAGGGGAATGTACATGCTGCGATAATGATGTTAAGTTACACAATGATAACAACGCTAACTCCTTGTTTACTGAGTAGGTGCATATCTCTTCTCTATCTATTTCCAATATTCATCACAAGACAATTTCTAAGCTACACATGACAGTTACAAGTTTAAATCATAACTGAAGTTCTAACTATCCAAATGTTGTGATCTTGGAATTTTTGGAAATATTATAAAATTTCCTACAACTCTTATTTAATCACCAAAAGCTAATTCAAACTCTATCCTAAACAAAACAGGCAATCTTTCCACCTCTATCCAGAAATTACAGAGAACAAGCATTTTGGGAAATCAACTTTAAACAGCTATAACTCCTAAACCAATTGTCCTATTGCTCTGAAATTTTAACACAATATATATGAAGAAGTTGTCTACAACTTTGTTATGAACCATTTTTCCAGTAAACTTCATTTTTACTATGCAAAATACCCAACAACAGAATCTATCCAAAAACAACTCTAAATTGAATTATAGAGCAATAATATTTTTACTGCATATAAGCATTTAAAATTGGACATCACCAAGTATACCAACAGTTCAGGAATATCAAATACACCCAAGAAAACATAATGGTCAAGCCCAATCTATTTATTTAAATGCCTTTATTAATTTAATTAGATAATTAGGTGAAATAACAAACATATAATAAATGTGCACAATAAATTCTCAAAAAATTACAGTAGCTTCCAAGTGCTCCCAGTAGACTGCCGTAAAAATTTCATACCATTTGAACATGCATAACATTCTCTACAAAAATGACAAGCTAGCAAGGTCTATTTTAGTGAAAATTGTTAACCCTAAAGAAAAGTGTCAAACAATAGATTTTATATTTTTCTTAGCTTCATCCTAATTCCATAATACTATACAAAAATTTGCATGGCAATATGTTACTTATTTTTATCCCTACAAATTTCCTCAGAAAACACCATTTATTAAAAGATAAATAGAAAGACCCTACTCCAATCAAGTTTACTGCAAGTTTATTATTTTTCCTAGCTAGAGCATGTCAACACAAGACCAGCAAAATTGAAATCACAATTTCATCACTTTCCTATCTCAAGTTATACATTTTACAAGATTGTAAACATTCAAAAAGCACTTATCTAGATACATTTTATTCACCTTGAAAAATACCAGAAAAAGCACATTTCATATTTTTATAAAATACTACACTTCGTTCATGAAAATTGAACATCTACAACTTAACTTATGATTTTGCAAAGTTTGCATACATTTCAAAAATAAATGCATTAGAATTAGATCTACAGCCGCTGACAGCTGGGGCCCAAGAGTCAACCGGGCCTACGTGTCATTGGAACAAAGCAGAGCACCGGTGCTGACCGGCCAGAGTTCGCCGACGGTGAGCTCTCCGATGATGGCACCGGCACCATAAGACTCCCCACGACCTTCCGTAGGCAATGGGGTAGCAGGTTGAGCCGATTATAGAAGCCAAGGGCGACGGCGGCGCTAATGGCGACACGGCGGACTGGGGACGACGGTGCGCCGTCGAAGGTGGCCGGGATGGCAAAAATTAGGGTTTTGCCAAGCTTCTACACCCTACTGCGAACCTAGTGCACATGCAAGAACGGTGAATGGTGGTCGAGGGTGGCCCGACCACGTGCGGTGTGGCACGACGGCGAGAATGATGGCGATGGCCACGGCACAGCACAGGGGCCTTACCGTGCTCTGCTAGCTACATGAAGGGGTTCGGCGAGGTGGTGGGAACACGACGGAGCTACGGCTGCGGCGAGAGAGCGGTGCGAGCGCGGTGAGGTGCCGAGCGGCCGGCAATGGCGTCGGCGGCGAGAGCACTGCTGCGGGCGGGTGCGATAGCAAGTGGAGGAGGAACTGAGTGAGAGCGAGCAGCTGGGCGCGCTGTGGTGGAAATGAAGCTTGCCCTGGCCTGACTGGTGGGACCTGCGCCGGTGTACGGCCACCAGATGGCGGGCGCAGCCTGATGGCGGTCGGCCACCACCGGCCGGCCCTAAAACGCCCTACACCATTTCAGTTCGACTGAACCCGTCATCTTCCTCACACAACATCTCTCAAACCAGCGCGATTCAACAAAAATTGTAAGAATCAAAGTGGTAGAGCTATGCAAGGGCTACAAGATTGCTTTAGAAACCATCTTCTAATTCACAACAGTTAGGAAGTTAAATCATCTCAAAGTTAGGCACATTGAAATGGTGAAACCAATTTAACTTAGAAAAATTCCTAAGTTCCAAAAACAGTGCATTGTTGATTTTTGTGAGCTCTAATTGACCATGTTAGGCATAGAATTAGACCTTGACCCAAAAATAAAAGTTGTTGCTATAATCAAGTACTACAACTTTGCTTAAGGGTGCACTGCCATGCAAACAATCTATGCCATAGTTCAACTTTGGTCAAACATACAACTTGAAAATGGTAAGTTACACTATAACCATGACTTAAGGCCAAACTAGCCTTAGTCATGAATACCAAAGTTGTTCCATGTGATATTCTAAGCATGTTTAAGGTACTCCTAGGGTTCCACAAACATTTTATACATTGGTTACATGTAAACCCTAGCATATGTAAGGCAATTTAGTGACAACACATGCAATATAAGCCAACATAGAGATAATATTTGATATGCTCATGCTCATGAATGATCAATGATGCTTGTGCTTCTGCAATGTCAAGGTAAAATGCATGCTTAACACCTAGGAGGTTACACCGCGGTTCGGCAGTGCCGCCCTCTAGAGCGGTAGTGCCTCGGGGTGAATTTGATAAAAGTTTGAGTGTTTGTTTTGACAGGTCTATTCACCCCCTCTCTTGGCCAACCAGAGATCCTACACTTCTAGAGTCTTCTGGTGTCCGTTTTGCTGCGGATAAGCGCGATTAAATCTGACATGTAGGTCCACCTTGACGGTTTTCTGAATAAACCCTACAGAAAATATAGATTCACCAAAACTTGTGGAATTTCTTAGTTTAAACCTCTATACCTTCATTGGTGATTATATTTATGCCTTTATATATGTTATATTGATGGTTTATAATGGTTGTTAACTACCGTCAACACTTAGTGAGTACAATATGAGTCAATCTTTTTGGGCCAAAGCTATCAACACGGCTTGTTATTGTAGCAACCGCATATATTGTCACCCATTAAAAGAGAAGACACCATATAAGCTCTTGAATGGTAGAAAGCCCAACATTGCATATTTTTGGGCCTTTGGTTGTAAATGCTATATCTTGAAGAAAGGCGCTAGATTGGGCAAGTTTGAGAAGAAGTGTGATGAAGGATTCTTGCTTGGATACTCAACCACTAGCAAAGCATATAGAGTTTGAAATTTGGCAAGTGGTACTCTTGAGGAAGTTCATGATGTTGAATTTGATAAAATCAAGGGTTCCCAAGATGAGAATGAGAATCTTGATGATGTTAGAGGCATTCAACTTTCAAATGCCATGAAAAACATGGATATTGGTGAATTGAGGCCTAGGCAAGTGAATGATGATGAATATGATCAAGTGCAAGTGCTCTCTAACTCAAATGTGCAAGATGATTCAAATCAAGCAAGTACAAGTGGCTCTCATGACAATGTGCAAGATCAAGTGGCTCTCATGATAATGTGCAAGATCAAGTGGCTAGTACATCATCGCAACCAAATGATCAAGTAAGTTCAAGCAATGTTCAAATACTCCAACCAACTCATATTACAAGAGATCATCCATTGAACACTATAATTGGAGATATTTCTAGAGGTGTACAAACTAGGTCAGGATTGGCTTCATTTTGTGAGCATTTCTCATTTGTGTCATCCATTGAACCAAAGAAGATAGAAGAAACATTAATGGATATTGATTGGGTGAATGCTATGCATGAAGAATTGAACAACTTCACTAGAAATTAAGTATGAAAATTAGTGGAGAGACCAAAGGGACACAATGTATTTGGAACCAAATGGGTCTATAGAAACAAGCAACATCAAGATGGGATAGTAGTAAGGAACAAAGCAAGATTGGTAGCACAAGGCTATACATAAGTTGAAGGTCTTGACTTTAGAGACACATATGCCCCGGTTGCTAGATTGAAAGCAATTGGAATCTTGCTAGTCTATGCTTGTGCCCACAACATCAAGCTCTATCGAATGGATGTCAAGAGTGCATTTCTTAATGGCTACATCAATGAAGATGTATATGTTGAGCAACCTCCCGGTTTTGAAGATGACAAGAAGCCCGACCATGTGTACAAGTTAAAGAAGGTATTGTATGGCTTGAAGTAAGCACCTAGAGCATGGTATGAAAGGTTGAGGGACTTCCTACTCTCAAAAGGGTTCATGATGGACAAGGTTGACACCACTCTTTTCACCAAGAAGATTGGCAAAGACTTATTTGTGTTGTAAATCTATGTTGATAACATCATATTTAGATCAACCAATCAAAACTTTTGTGAATAGTTTGGAAAGATGATGGCTAATGAGTTTGAGATGTCCATGATTGGAGAGTTAAGTTACTTCATTGGTCTTTAAATCAAGCAATTTAAGAATGGTACATTTGTGAGTCAAGGCAAGTACATCAAAGACATGCTCAAGAAGATTGGCATGAATGAAGCAAAGGCCACAAGTACACCAATGGGAATAAATAATAATTTGGATAGTGATGCAAGTGGCAATATGGTGGATCAAAAGTTGTATCAGTCTATGATTAAAAGCCTACTCTATGTGACCGCATCAAGGCCGGAGGTCATGTTTAGTGTGTGCATGTGTGCAAGATTTCAAGCCTCACCAAGAGAAAGTCATTTGAAGCCTACTAAGAGAATATTAAGATACTCGAAGCATACACAAAATATTAAGGTTCTTCGACTATGCGGGATGCAAGGTTGAAAGGAAAAGCACCTCAGGCATATGTCAATTGTTGGGAAGATCACTTGTTTCATTGTCATCAAAGAAGCAAAATAGTGTTGCATAATCAAATGCCAAAGCCGAATACATATCCACCGGTAGTTGTTGTGCACAAATACTTTAGATGAAGGCCACCTTGAATGACTTTGGAATCAAGTTCAAGAAAGTGACATTGCTATGTGACAATGAGAGTGCAATCAAGCTATCCAATAATCCGGTTCAACATGCAAGAACAAAGCACATTGACATTCATCACCATTTCATAAGAGATCATCAACAAAAGGGGGACATTTGCATTGAGAGTGTAGGCACCGAAGATCAACTTGCCAACATGTTCACCAAGCCATTGGATGAGAAAAGGTTTTGCAAGCTAAGGAATGAGTTGAACATATTGGATTTCTCAAATATGTGTTGATGCACCCTCCACTTATATGACATGCCTCTCCTCCGAGCAATCCAAGGTAAAAGTTGATTGGCATGGCATACATCCTTTGCTAAGGACTTGTTTAGTGCATCTAGTCATTCCACATGTCTTAGGCTCATTCATGAAAATCAAATAAATTTGATGCTTGTATGGTACCACTATTGCTTCTATGCTTGACTTGATCTAGTGGTAGCATATGACATGTTTATGGGATTGTGAACCTAGTGTTTGATCTAGAAAATGAGCTATAAGCGTTTAACTCAACATGGTGCAAGATAACCCTTGAAATGAGGTGTGAAGAAGCTTATCCTTGAATCAACCCGAGTTAAATATCTTTGGCAAGTGTTCTAGATTGAACCAAATTTGAGAAAATGATCCTTACCCCATTGATTGATATTGATAATCCTAACCTATCTAAAATTAAACCTTTGTAGTCATTGATGACAAAGAGGGAGAAATTGCACAAAGATAAGGTTAAGGGGAGAACTTTGACATAGGGGGAGAGATATGACAAAGTAAAGGGATCAATTAAAATTTGAGCTCACAAGTAGGGGGAGCAAGCTCATAAACTTGATTGATTCATTTGAATGTGCATTTCATATGTTTGCTTGCATGGCACAAGTTTTAAATTTCAATATCCATGCTTGTGTGGTGTATGCTAGTTGTAGGTTTGATTGATGAAATGAAAAACTAGCATGCATAGGTTGAGTAACTAGACTTGTGTTTATATTGTAAAAACTAGACCCTTGTTTCTAATGTTGATTTCACGAGGTATTCTAGTTTTTGTGTATGTCTAGTTATTAATGGTGTTAAGGATGGTATATTTGGTGCACTCCGATTGGTATCACGCTTCAAAGGTCCATCTCTTATACCTTATCATCATTTGGTAGACATTGACTCCTATATTTCCTATCTAAGCATATGTACAAGCTTCAATTCAAACTCTTAGCATATATGTAGGGAGAGCAATTGCTACCAATGGGGTTCATGAAACTTGTCTATATCTTTTTACACATGGTAAATATGCTTGGGCAAGCAACATGAATTCAATTGAATTTTAATTCATATCTTTATGAAAGGGTTGTTATCAATTACCAAAAATGAGAAGATTAAAAGCTCTAGTTTGGTTTTGGTGAATTGATGAAACCCTAAGTGCTAACCTAGTTTATCAAAGTGATCATGAGATAGGTAGCACTATTCTAAGTGGTGGAGCAATGGTGAAGATCATGATGATAGTGTGGTGGCCATGGTGATCAAGTGCTTGGCTTGGAAAAGAAGCAAGAGAAAAACAAAAAGCTCAAGGCAAAGGTGAAACTTGATATGAGCTTTTTAATTTGGTGATCGAGACACTTAGCGAGTGTGATCACATTTAGGATCGATAGCCGTACTATTAAGAGGGGTGAAACTCATATCGAAATACGGTTATCAAAGTGCCACTAGATGTTCTAACTCATTTTCATATGCATTTAGGATCTAGTGGAGTGCTAACACCCTTGAAAATGTTTGTGAAAATATGCTAACACACGTACACAAGGTGATACACTTGGTGGTTGGCACATTTGAGCAAGGGTGGCAAAGTTTGTGAAGTGGAGGAGGTGTTTCGTGTTGACCGGACTCACGACCGGGCCCTGCATGGGCGCGTCCGGTCAACGTGGCAGTGAAGTGCGCGGCTTCGGTTCCTGACCGGACTCTGGCGCAAGCGCGCGACGAGATAAAGGCCCTACGCGTCCGGTCGCTTGTGATGTATGCTGACGTGGTGGCGTTTGAACTTGGCATGAAGCTGGAGAAGGATCGGACACTGGCCTACGTCCGGTCATCCTGGATCTGACGCGTCTGATCAAGAAAGTGCAGCTCTGGACCCTCTCTAGAAGTGACCGGACTCCACGTTGTTGGAGCGTCCTGTCAGTCCTCGGGTGCGTCAGGTCGTTGGCTTTGTGGCCAGGGCGCAAGATCGATCAGACGCGGTGTGAGCGTGTCAGGTCACGTCCTCGGTGCGTCCGGTCGTCTTTTGACCATTGACACGGGCGAGGCGACAGTTGGAGATCTGTGGCTCGTATTTGAAGACAGGGACACGTGATGCGAATCGGTGCACCGGACGCTGAGCGTCGCATGTCCGGTCAGATCGACCGGTGTGTCCGGTCAGACCGATCAGTGCGTTCGATCAGCGTGAGGCAAACTGCCTCTTGAGCCCAACAACTCTATTTCGAGGGGGCTTCTATTTAAGCCCCTTGGCTGGCTCAAGCTTACTCTCTTGGCCATTTGCATTGACATAGCAGACTTGTGAGCTTAGCCAAAGCCCTTCCACTCATCTCAATCATAGATTCATCATCTTTGTGAGATTGGGAGTGAATCCAAGTGCATTGCTTGAGTGATTGCATCTAGAGGCACTTGGTGTTCGTGTTTCGCTACGGGTTTCGCTTGTTACTTTTGGTGGTTGCTGCCACCTAGATGGTTTGGTGCAGCGAGGATCGTCGAGCGGAGGAAGGTGCTTGTCTCCGGCTCCGATCGTGGTGATTGTGAGGGGTTCTTGACCTTTCCCCGGCAGAGAGCCAAAAGATACTCTAGTGGATTACTCGTGACTTGTGTGATCCTCATCTTGTGTTGGTTGTGCGGCACCCGGTTGTGAGTTTGGCATGCGATGGCAATTAGCGCGTGAACCTTCAAGTGAGTGAATCGCCACAACGAGGACTAGCTTGCCGGCAAGCAAGTGAACCTTGGTAAAAAAATCTTGTGTCACCTTGTCCCGAGGATTTCTTGGTATTCATTGTGATTGATTGGCTTCATCTTGTGATTGGCTCATATCTCAACACGTCAATATAATCATCATCATTCTCTCTTGTATGTACAATTCTAGTGTTGCTTCGCTCTTTAGTGTAGTTTGTCTTGAGAGCAAGCTTATGTCGGGTCTAGTGGTTAGTGAGTCTCTTTAGTTTAGTCTTTAAGAGCTCAGTAACTTAGTGTAGTGACATAGCAATTGTGTGGATAGAGACTATAGATACTAGAATTGTGGTAGGTGGCTTGCATTTTTTAGTAGACTAGCGCAACATTTGTTTCGCCTCATATTTGTCTAATCGGTTTGTTAAGTGTTATTATAAAAAATTTTATAGACTATTCACCCTTCTCTGACCATTAGGACCTTTCAATGGTCCACATCATTTCTCACCAAAACATCCCCTTAAAGTATGTTTATCCACAGCGTTGCGGCAACAAGTTTTGCAGACAGCAAAAAATAGAATCATAGACTTTACTTTTTTAGGACCAGTCATTTTAGTGGAAGCCTCAGAAAGGTATAGCTACCCATATCGGGATTATACTTATAGAAGTATCCTGACTTTGAGAAAAGGACTGGGCGAAGGGACCGTGTGGCAAGCGCGGAGAGCACCCTCTCTACTTCTCAAACATAATTCAGAAACGAGTGGGTAGAAGAGTTGGTTTTGGTTCACTATTAAATTTGAGCTTTTGCAACAATTTCGTCAATCTCTGCCAACTAGTTTTTGAAAGTGTTTAGGATGAGGTGTGTATGCATGTATTTAAAGGGATGGGTATGCGTGCATGTATTCAAAGGTGTTTGTACTGTGTTTCAAAGAAAAAAACTCACGGTTAAATAACATCGGTGGTGGGTTTTGCAATCCTCTAAAAAATAAAATTACCATATATGTGAGCAGTACAATGCAAGACATTTATATATAAGTAGTACAACACATTTTTACACTATCTATATAAAGAAAGTAGTATAGCGCACTTGCTGCCTTACACTATTTCATCTACAAGCACACAATCATGCATACATATGCATATACCATATATGCATTCCGTAGACACGACGTTACATATGTATATACATTAATACATACGGGTTTATCGTCACTTCATCTCCATCACAGCGGAAACCAAATACGACACTGAATGGCACACTCGGAATATATATATATATATATATATATATATATATATATATATATATATATATATATATATATATATATATATATATATATATATAATTACTTTGATGCAACAAACTGCTCCAGGTGAGCTCTAGCTAATTAATGACACACTTGTTAACAGGGTAGTATGTAGTACGCGGGTGAAGAAGGTGCAGTGTAACTGCAGGCAGATAGTAGACCTGTCGTCGAGGTCGAGAGAGACGCCCGCGAGCATACATGCATGTTCACTGTTGCATGCATGGCACGCCGGCCATATGTGTATATGCGCTTCAGTCCCTATCGTTGAAACCGAACTTGCGGTCGAAGAAGTGGCCGACGGCATGGAACGCCGGGCCGAAGAACCCGCCGCCTCTCCTCCTCTGCTGGTGGTCGTCGTTGTTGTTGTTATCATTGTCGTACCCACCAGGCACGCCGTACATGTGCACCGCCCTGGTGTTGATGTACAACGGCGACCTGGAGCCGTCCTGGGGAGCCCAGAAGGCGGGGGGAGCGTTGCTGTACGGTGCGTCGCCGCCCGTGCCGTAGGGGGCGCTGTTGCCGTAGTAGCTGCCGCCGCCGTAGGGAGCGCTGTTGCCGTATCCGCCACCGCCGTAGTAGGGAGAGCTGTTGCCGTATCCGCCGCCGCCGCCGTAGTAGGGCGAGCCTACTACGCCGCCGCCGTTGTAGCGGTGGCTGCTAACGCCGTTGTAGTCGTCGTCGGTACCGCCGTTGCTGTTCCTGTGGTTATAGCGGTTGTCGCCGCCCTCGTCTTTGCTACCGCCGCTGGTGTTGTTGGTGCCGTACTTGCTGGGGTAGTCGTCCTCGGCGTCGGCGTCTTTATTCTTGCTGCCGCTGCTCTTCTTCAGCCGCGAGGACGCGCGTTTCTTCCCGCCAGTCGCTTCATACTCCTGGCCTCCGCCACCGTATCCGTACGGCTGGTCGTTGCCGTTGTCCTGCCCGCCGGCGAAGTATGATCTGCCGTTCCACATCCCTGCTGGTAACACACAAGAGAGTTGATCAAGAAAAGCGAGAGGATGCTACGAGACAGCAAGTGAAACAGAACTGCTGCTTCTGCTTGCACGTTACTTTGATCCACATACACAGGAGCTATATCTAAAGATAGATATTTGGAGATATATACAAACAGTAAAAAAGTGAAAAGGGAGAGAGGAAAAGAAGAGGCTTTGGTTGGAGCATGCATGCGCCGATGCGCGTTCGTACCGGCAGGTGGAGGCAGACAATAGGACCGTGAGCAGCTAGCTGCCTTTGCAACGAGCAGTGAGAGCAAGCAGCCTTCATAAAGGACTCCAAGTCAACGTCTGCTCAGTTCAGGTCAAGGGAAAAAATGCATTCTTTTTTCGCAGACATCCGTCAAGCAGTGCATGCGGCGTCCTCAGCTGTTGTTTCGTCACCCACCAGCATATATTAAACATTTTTGCATAGCTATAAAGAAATGGTTCAGATTAAATTTCTGATCCGGATAAGAGGAGTATCATCACAAGCAAGTCTATTCACAACACTCCTGAAGAGCGGAAATTTCTGAGAGCTGAAACAAGTGGCCTACACCTAACACCTCGTGGCAGCCTACTGTCATTTTTTTTTTGAAACAAAGCAGCCTACTGTCATTGTCCCCGTACGTAATAAGTAGATATGTATCGAGGGGAACTCTGCACGTACCTGCTCGCTAGATGTCTTGGTCCACACGTATATCCAAACGAAATTATAGTAATTCGCCCATCCTCAACATGACCAATGTTTGTTTACGAAGATGGATAGGCATCGTCTATCTGTGTGTTCATCATCATCCCGGCAGCTATAGCATCAGTCTTGCTAGTGACATATATATGGTTTAAAGTTTAGCTAAAGCGCACTAGCACATAAGTTAGCATTGTGAATCAATCGATGGATGATACTACATCTATCATCTAGTATGCTTTTATCCACACACACGCAAAAAAAAAAACTACCATACCAAATGTATTCTGTCCTTATACAGGTCATCTGCCAAAATTAGCACAGTCATTCTCAAGAGAGCTAGCTCGAATTTAAGCACCAATTAATATATCCCAAAGTTAAAACTAAACATACTTGTCTAACATACGATGCCAGCTTAGGATTATAAGATGGATCACCTTGATGGATTGTATGCTAAATTATTGCCCGGCCGGCCGATCGATAGTGGCAGGTAAAAGGATGAGAAGATGAGTTGTTACGGCACCGTACCTGAGACCGTCAATTCCTCAATCTTGTGTCTGACAATTCACCCTCTCATCGATTGCAATGTGTTAATTAGAATAGTAGCGGTCGAAATAAAACTACCATGCACGCGCGTTTATTTTTAATATATATATATATATATATATATATATATATTAGTTGGCTACAGAATAATTCATCTTGTAGCCGGGCCGGAACTGCCGAGCCCGAGCGTCTCGCGCACGGTGGTCACCCAAGCCCCGCGCGTGGATTTGGAATGGTGGTCCCGTCGGACTAATGCATGCATGCATTGACTCAATCCCCCGCCCCGTCCATTCATCCCCGCAGGTCACGCGCGTGTTGCTTTGGTGGTCCCCTTGGACTGATTCAATCCCCTGATATATATATATCAACGTTATTATTGTTAACAGCGATGGATTTCACTGTCGCGACTGATCCGATCTTCCCTGACATGCATGCATAGTAGATTAGTAGAGTACTGAGCAGTCACTTTGAGGTTTTTTTTTCCTCGATCGTCTTTTCCAAACAACCACACCGTACCTTTAATTACTTTATTACGTTGAATATATGAATATACACTTCACCGTGACTCAGGGGGTTGCGCCCCCCTAACTGGTGCATCAATGGAAATATGGGAGAGTGAGGGAGAAGAAGAAGTAGAGGAAATAAGAAAAATGAAGAGAGCTTCAATCTCGTTCTGCATCCATCACTGCCATGACTCCGTGGATCACCATTCTTTGTCTATCGCATAGACGCGTACGTAAGCATGCACGTCATATAGGCTGAGTGAAGAGTCATCACTAACAACGACGACTCCGAAGATGAACGCGCACCTAGATATACTCACAGCTTTGTCGTTGAGTAGTAAAAGTACTCCATGTGTCCCTGAATAAATAGATTTCTAGAGTTATCTTAGTTTAAATTTTTTAAACTTTGATCGATTTTTAAAAAAAATCCATCAAGACTTATGACATCAAATCAGTACCATTAGATATGTTAAAGTATATATTTTCATAATGTGTCTATTTTATGTTATAAATGTTGTTACTCTTTTTTATAAAGTTGGTCAAAATTAAGATAATTTGACTTGTAAGAATTCTAGGAATTGATTTATTTAAAGACGGATGGAGTAACAAATAAATAAGCAGCGTAGTCAACTTTATTTGTTTTGCAGAAGAAATATGGTCAGTTTAACTGCGTGGCTGATCAACAGCATAGCCGGCAGGATACGGATCACGACGAGAGCAGGCGGGACCACATAGACCAGTCAGCCAGTGACCGTGGATTCATTTTATTTGCTGAGCTACGGTATACTCCTCCATACTTAAAAAAATCGTTTTAGCAGTGACACGGTCTCCAAAGCATAACTTTAACTACTTATTTTTATAAAAATATTTATCAAAAAGTGATATATGTAAATTTTTGTGAAAGTATTTTTCAAGACAAATCTATATATATGGTTTACTCAACAACTTAAAAGTTATTCATGATTTATATTCCCAATATTTAACCTAAGCCTTGTTTAAAACGACTTTATTTTTTTAGTATTAGGGAGTATATAATAATGTGATATGTCACCATACTAGCTTGAATTAATAACTAATTTTAATTTACAGGCGAGACCTGTATATATATTTGTGCTATTAAAATAAACTGGCTTTCAAATCGTTCACCTTCGCGTGGCACGTACTACATATCGTTCTCCGGATGCACGCTGGATGTGGTTGCTGTTCGGCAGGATTTATTGCTGCTGCGGCCAGCGCTGGATCCAGGATTCAGTCATGACTAAGGTCAAATTTCAAAGGCGAAATACCAATCGCTACACCATAGTCTATATGACTATATATATATATATATATATATATATGTGTGTGTGTGTGTATGTGTGTTATATACTGGTCGAGAGCGACATGATGATAAAGTTCTAGTCCTCTTCATCTTCTAAACAAATTAAGAAATCTATAAAATTATATTCTAATTAGAATCAAAAGTTCAAATTATACATAGAAATGACAAAATTGAAAATTTAAACCTAGAAGTTAGAATCAAAATCAGCAGAGAATTGAAATAAAGAGAAGAAATCCCTTCACTCTTCCTATTCCAGAGTTCCTACTCTGCTAGCGCGGGGCTCCGGGCGGCGAGCGATGGCGCAGCGAAATTGAAAACTGGAAATTTGGAATCAAAATCAGTTTCAGGTCTAAATCTAACAAGGGAAGTTTGCTCAGTTGCTCTGCTCGCATGCAAGGAAGGAGCCGGGCAGCTAGCAGCGTCGCAATGGGCGGCGGGCGGCCGGCCGGCGCCGCCGCGCTGGGCTAAGGAAGGAGCCGCGCCGGCGTCGCCGCAGAGCGCAGAGAGGAGGGGGCGAGGCCATGGAACCGGAGTGCGGAGCGGAGGGCTGGAGGGGGTGACGGGTGATGGCGGCGAGCGGTGCAGCGTGGGCGACGGGCGGCGGTGGCAGTCATGAGTCTCGCGACGCGAGCAAGCTACCGAGCGAGAAGGCAAGCCCCGAGCGGCTCTAGTGCTCTGTTGCCCTACTCTGTTGCCTGGCTTGCTTATGTTAGGCTACTTCATAGGCCAAAAACTGAAGACCTGCTCTCTTGTTACATGGGCCACGACTAGGGCCATGGCCTGGGCTGCCCTAGTGCTGGGTCCGTCCATGGCTACGACTGATTTGTAGGGCTAATTTGTTGTGAGAGAAAAACACTGTTTCCATGACTGAAAAGTAGGGCTGATTCTGGCCGATAATCTCGAGCGAACAGGGCCTATATATGAGCCTGGTTTATATCTGCTGCATCTAAAAGTACAGTATTTTACAATGGACAATATATAATTGATGAGACTTTCATTTGATTATACGTTAGCATCGAAGTTTCGGTAGCCCAGTAACCGGGTGTGCTTCCTGTTCCTGTCCAGAAGGGGTCTCTAGTTTTTGAGCCACAGACAAGTGGAGAAAGCACGGGTGACGCTGACAACCTGACATGATGGTAATTAACCACAAACAAAGACACGCTTAGTATTATATACTGGATCATACACACTACTTGGCTGGGATGCAAGTCAAGCAAGGTACGTCACGGGTGATGCAGATACGTGCGTGTTAGTTTTTTTTTTTTTTATCCGACGGATTGCTTCTCTTGTGACGGAAGACGCATTCCCGGGCCGGCCTGGGTGAATGCGAGGCCTAGGGCACCCCAACGCCGGGCCCATCAGGCGTCAGCCCATGGTCGCAGTGAGGCCCGCGACTGCGCGAGCAACCTGTTCCTACGGGCCAGCGGCTCTTTCCGCGGGCGCATCATGCATAGCGGTCCCTTGCGGACTACCCGATGAGGCGATGACCCAAGAAATCAGATGAAGTGATGCCGTTAGATCTCCATCGACCACCCTAGAGACACCCAAGAAAAAAACAACGATCTCAAATAGCTAGGCTCTGCTATAAACAGAACCAGCAAAGAATAGATCACCTTTTTGGCATTTTTATGAGCAAAATACTGGATACCCCATGGCCCTACTCAGCTGCAAGCAGAATTAGGTTTAAATGAATTCGAAAAGAAAAAACAATTGCAATGCTTCTCAACAGCTAAAAGTTGCAGACATCCGGCAACGGTTTTCATCAGCTAAAACAAGTGCCCTGTTCACCTTATTTAGCTGATAAGCCATGGCTAAAAGTATTGTCGGTTGATTTGGTGTGAGAGAAAAATATTATTCGTTGACTAAAAAAATACAGCTTATAAGCCAAATAAGCCCAAGCGAACAAGGTGAAGGCGACCAACAACCTTACACATTTACTATTTTATATTTTTATTCCACCCAGTTCCAGAGAATGACACTGTTATTATTATTCTACTTCCCAGTGCCCAGCTACTGTAGTGTATATATCAATCATCAAATATATGGGATTCTCTAAAAGCACAGATGAGCAGGCCCATCCCAGCTGAACAAAAAAGCGCCGGCACACGCTTCTGGACCACGGTCTCATGTACAAATTACACATCATGTAAACACATGTACACTAGTCTCAGCACAAAATTACAAGAGGTTAAAGGAAAAATACCCGCGACCATCCACAAATCTCAACAGCGCAACCCCCTCCCAATTGGAAGGAGATAGGTCGTGCCCTGTGACTCAAACAAATATAGCCCTTGTAACCCTTTTCCTATGCTGATCAAACAGAGAGATCATAGCTGTTTCATTGATGGAACCATGTCGGAGATGAACTCCATTTACCCAAAGAGGCCACACGGAGCATATGGTGTGTCCTACTGTCCTCTTTAGCCTAGAATGTCCTTGAAAAGATTGGGATTGTTCCCTGTTGGTGTCACGCCTACTTGTCGTGCAGTCGCATCCTTTTGCAAGGCATCTTGAAGGCTTGGACCCTTCTTTGAAGCCACTGCAGTTGCTCCTTTGTGGGAGCTCGTCGAATTAACATCACCTAGAGTGGGATCAGTGGATCCACTAGCCACTCCAGTTGGTACATCATCTGAGAAGATTGACATAAGATCTGGTGCTTTGGAAGTGCTGGTAGCCGGAGTTCCAGAAAGCACCGGAGCAGCCGATGCTGGTCCAAGAAGCCCCTCTAACTGTGAGAAAGGATCAGCCGATGGAGGATTTGATGAAACTGGCTCATCACCCAGATCCAGCAGATCAGGCGGTGGTGCAGCAGGGATTACTTGCTCCTTAACAGGCTGGGCAGTCACATTAGTGGTAGCTACTTTCTCAGTTGAGGGACTGTCCTTTGCTGTCTTTCTAGATGCTTGTGCTTTCCTATCAGCTTTAGCTGCTGCCGAACCAAAAAGTGAAGCAGCCAGCCGTTGCTTTTCTGCTGAAACTTCCGTGCCCTGCTGTCTCTTAGAACCGTATGAGGACTCCCGTGGCTGCGAACTTGACCCTCCCCCATCAGAATGAGAGGCCCCATTGGTTGTTTGTTGACTAGACGCCAAGCTTGAGGGTGTAGAAGAGGAATACGTTGGCCTTCCCCATTTCTTTTGGACCCCATCAAGGCAAAGTTTGACACCAAACTCACCAGAAACCGCATCACCTGGTGGTTGAGACTTTGATGTTTGATGGTCTTCCTTATAGTAGCCTGGCTCTGTAACTGGAACCAGGTCAGTAGTTGGTGTGGACATGCTGGTTTGTGAAGTTGCTAATGGCAACGAAGGTTTAGGCATCTCGTAGGCCTCAAATCTAAGAGTATGGGCAGATGTTTCCTGTTGTTCTTGGCTTCTGTAGCTGCCAACACTTATAACACCAGAACGTTCACTCTCTGGAATGTAAGGGGACGCACCATTTTCCAAGGCTTGCTGCACATAACTGTTTAGAAATGAGAGGTTTCTGTCGACCTGCAATACAAACATAAATTTACAAGATTGTTACTCTTTATTATAAAAAATAGAAGGGAAGATCCACGTGATGAAAACTCACAATAACCACATTTGGTCACTTGGAATTTCAACCTTTTAACATTGCAATTAAGGATTTTAGGGATATATGAGGACCGGGCTGTGACGTTGGGAAAAGATAAGAGGACTTGAATGTGGACTAGGGAAAAGTTGTGGTTAGGACTAACCTCACCACTCATATCCCTAAGTCCAAACACCCCCCTCAATTGAAAAAGAAACTGTGACAATAGCTTAAGGGAGGTCTTAGGAGAAAGATGGGACCATGGAATGAGGACATAGAACATTGAGCTAGAAAACAATATTTCGTTTTTGGAAAATGCATCAGTGGTTCTTAGGGCCTGTTTGGTGGTGTGGCAGAGCTCCAGCTTCAAGGAATGCAAGTATTTGTTGCTCCAAGAAATCTTGGGTCTGGAGGAGGTACATCGAGAGCATTTAATTTATATGAATCAATTTTTCTACATTTAGGCTAAATATAATATAAATATTTAAACCACTTTATTTTAGTCAACAAACTACAAATCCAACCTGGATCTTGGAGCTAGAGCTGTGCCAAACAGGACTTGTAGGAGTGTCACGTAGGCACCCAAATGAATAATTTGCAGTTCTAGGTCCCCACATTAGCTAATTGGTTCATTCAAGGTCCAAACCACTCTAGTCAGTGCTGATTGTGGCTGGCCTACTTGACATTCATGTCACCCTGTTTTTTTTCATCTAGTGTGGAACCTACATGCTAGATCCCTAGCATCATCTTCCTAATTGTATCATGCATGCCAAGTAGGCACACATATGTTGACTAATGGCATTTGGAGCTTGAGCAACACAATTAATAAGAGTATATGGATGTAAATCTGCAAATTAAGACCCGACACACCCTTGCATGCATGACACACACAACAAGTTTGAGGATCACCGGTGCACTTTACCCTTTTTTCTCCCCCCTAACTGAAAAAGAACGATTATAAAGCTCTCCTAACAGATTAGATTTAGCAATAACAGATCCAACTGAGTACCTCTGTAGCCAAAAACAAAATCCCTTAAGTGCCATAAAATGGTCACACACTTAGAAATGTAGGTCCGTACCACGCGTGTGAGAAATGTGTAAAATGAAATTCCTGCTCTAGGCGGAACATGAAAAGATATGCCCCAACATTCACATCTCGAAGTAAGCCTAGATAGTAGAAAAATCAGGTTCATTTAGAAGGATGACATAACACTACCTCAATATCTTCACAGCTTGCATCTGCAGGCATAACACTTTCAACAGCATTTTTGTCCAAGCCTAATAAAGCCTGTAGCTCGTATGCCCGTTGCTGCAAGTCTGTTGAATGTGAAGCTGACAATTCATCTACCAATGTTTGACACTGCAAGAAGAGAGAATATTTATAGATATTTAAAGTATAGAAACTAAAAACGCTACCAAATCCACAATAAGTTCTGCTTTTTGTGACTTCATTGTACAATTATGCCTGAAGAAAGTTTATTAATGATTTCATCAGTGGGGCCTCCTTGCCATGGCCCATGGGAATTATATTTACATCATATACGTGTGATTCCTATCATATACATTTTACATATATGCATGTGGTTCCCTGACAGAATATAATACAACAACAACAACAACATAGCCTTTCAGTCCCAAGCAAGTTGGGGTAGGCTCCTGACAGAATATAATGATATAAATAAATTATTTTAGTAAACATTGTCATGAAATCATATATGATGCAAGCATCCGAGGATATATAAAGAGCTGAATTCTCGTGATTGCTTTATATAGTCGGCCGTCCAACTTTGCAATGCTTGATATTACTGCCCGTTTTTAACCAAAATAGCAGTGTTCACAAAAGCAATGAACTAATCTTATTTATAATTTCATGAGAAACATGATGCTCTTTCTGTGAATGTGAAGACACATGTAATGAAACAGCATGGCTTGAAACAGACTAAAGCTTATTAAATTGATAAGGATAGTGACCGAACTATGAAAAAAGAAAGTCGCAGATGTTCATTTACCTCAGGCAGCAAATCAATCTTCCTTCCAAGAGCGATTTCAAACGCAAATATCTTAAGAATTGCTGAGATTGCATACGCCTTAAATAAGCAAAATCAAATAAACAATAACACCGTACGTCAATAATGGCATACAAAAAGGCATATCAACAACAGAACATAAACTTCCAGAAAAAACAATCAGTAATAGCCAGTGTCCAATGCATAATATAAAACATTTCCACTTCTCTGGTATAATGACACTAGATGATTTTTTCACATGTGAAGGAAAAACATTCAGTCATGTACAGTGTGGTCGGTAACATCAATATATGCTTGTATGTAGGGAAAAAACATATACTGCCCTGGTCACACAAAAAAATGCAATTCTAGCTCTGGTTAGAAAACTATCTTAAGTTTGACTAAGTTTATAGAAAATAGTATCGGCATACATGACTTCAAACAGGTATACTATGAAAATATATTTCATGACGAATCTAATGGTACTTATATAAATTTGGTCAAACTTGAGATACTTTGACTTAGCACTATTCTAGAATTGCATCCTTTTTGGAACCAATTATATGTTAAATTGGGCATAGAGTTTCCACTTGGCATTGGTGATACCAAAGTCCACACAGTCCCACTAAATAGTTGATCAATAGATTGAACTCCATACCAAGTTTCAGATTATCCAACAATGTGTCATGTGCTGTACTGTACTCTTCAAATTGCAGAAAAAGAGAGCATCTCCACCAAATATCCTATCTCATCTCCCATACCTATAATTTGTAAGTCCTAAAAGAAACACCCTTTCTCCTAATTCCTAAATAAAGGAGACAACACCCCCTCCCCTATCCCTAAAGAAATATAGGAGACAAGTTTTAGATAATCTACTACAACAGTATTCTCTTATATCCTAAATTGATCTTAAGGTGCTCTCCTAAAACAACTTACAGGAGATGTAATATAAGAGATCTGGTGGAGTAACCAAAAAAAATCTCCAGGGACAATTACAGATTATCAAACCAAACACAAGTTTTATAACAACCCCAGAACTGAATGGCAGAGTACCTAAGTAGAACCTATTGTCATATTTCAGCATAGAGCATGCAAGACATAAGGAGGCCAAGTCAAGTGATCAATGAAACATGAGCTACGCTACAAAAAGCATACCTTGACAGTGTCATCAGTGAGGTGGGCCTCTGCCACATCACACAACTTCCCAATAATATAAGAAGCAGAATATTTTCCATCTGCTGTTCCATATTCCCCCAAAACCCAGCATATTATCTGAACATAAAATGAATCAACATAAAATATCGCAAAAAACTATAATTTAGAATAGAAAGGACAAGGAAAATAACTACCTGCAGGAACGAAGAAGGAAGCTTTGGCTCTCCGACAATGCGGAGATAGGAATCTACCTGTTTAAGCACAAAAGAAGTGTTTTCTTTAGTAGTAAAAAAAATGTTATTGGCCCTGGCAGATCAAGCAGAGAAGACATGGAAAAAAGAGGTTCAATTGTGGCTATATAAAACATTGTTTACATACTCTAGAATAGAGTTGAACAATAGCATGAATTGAAGCATGAAAGATTGGAAATTTCCCTCAACAGTCAAGTTAGAAACCAGGAGCTATCCGTTTTGGGCCAGCTTTACATAAGTTTCCCAACCTATCTCCGTACTGTCATTGGTCAACTAAAGTGAATTTATCAAGCTAAATCGAGGCAAGTCCTTTTGTTTTCGAAATTTCAAGAGAAATTGACCAACTAGGGGATAAAATTATGATTGAAGGTGTATTTATCCACAGTAATCATGTCTGGCGTTAAGAAAGTGGCTACAATGAAACTTTGGTGCTGAGAGTACATACAGCCGACGATCTTAGCTGACTGTCAGCACCTTCATCCTCCTCTCCAAAGCCTTCAGCAATTAGCCGCATCAAATTGTGCGCCACTCTGATGTTGACAAGATCTCCAGCATGCTCAAAGACTTTGTTCATGGTCTGTAAGAAAATAGAGGAAGAAAACATTTAGCTCTCAAGAAACAAAAGATGCTTGACAACATTTAGGCCAGTACTCATGTAATTACCTGGATGAACCACTGATTGCTAGGCGCAAATTGCTCTGCAAGTTCAACACAACGTGATGCAATTTCTGTCTTGTAATGATGATCAGTTATGTTGATCATGTACTCAATCATCCTATCAACAATCACTTCAACATTTGTTGACTTTGTCATCTTATAAAGAAGCTCAAAGGTCTTGCGCTTCAAAGTATCATCTGGGTCCTATTCACAGGATTACACAGTGAGAAATCGAGAGTGGTACTGACAAAACAGAGTAACAAAAAAAATGTTAAATCACTGATACAAAGAAATATGTATACTAAGGTTGGACATAATAAACTGAAAAAAAAAAAGCATTCCTTGTCTTAATTTCTGAAACTAGAACATGACTACAATAAAATGGCTGTCTTCTTCTCTTGCATTGAGGAACATGTTACAGGGATGAACGCTATGGATGGCAGCAACATATCACAGAATCAATGTTTATCATACATTTTTAGTGCTTCACATGGCACATCCCTCACCTCTAAGCAATCAATGACAGCCAGCTGGTGCTCTTCTGCAATATCTGGATTTATTTTTATTAGCCGGCCCAGAGCATCAATGCCCATGTACTTAAGATTATGACTATCACTCTGCAATCAACGAAAGGGATGAATAAGTTGGTTAGCCTCCAAAGAACACAACATGCCATTTGTTTTTCCCATAATAAAGATCATGTGCAAACCTTCAGAAACTTTGATGTTGTTTCAGCTGCCGCCTCTAGCATCTTAGGGTTTGGGAAAATGGATGAAATACAGCATATGCATTCATACAGTATAGCATTGCCAATGTTGCTCGCAGTGTCACCCTTCCTGAATATGTCACCCAATACAGTGTACATATGCCCACTTGCTTGTTTATCACCACTACCAAGCACAGCAAGTATCTTCAATAGTTTTATCTGCAGATGACAGAAACGAAATCTAAGGCAGATAGCATGGTGACAACTGAAGGCTTAAACCCATAGAAGAAGCATAACTCGCACTGGCAACCTAGCAACACCTAACAAATAAATAATGTTTAATTGAAGGGATTTTGGTGTTTCTGCCCCTATTCCATAGTCCAATGGTGATTTTGCCCCTTCTTTTTTAACTTTGTGATTTTACCCTCGTTTTTTTCAAATGAAGCTCCTGTTTGCCCCTGGTACGTAACACCGTCAGAAATGGTTGGATTAAATGGCAAAAGAAAAAGAAAAGGCACCCACACCAAAAGACAGTTTTACCCTTCAGTCTATTTCTCCTTCCTCTCGGTCAGTCGAACCGCTCCCGAGGTCGTAAACCAGAGTCGCGGCAAATCCTGTGTTAGGGTTTACTCCTGCGCGCGGCGCTGCCTCCTCCTCCTCCTCCCCCCCCCCGCACACACACACACCGGCTCGTGCCCATGGCTCGTCCTCCCTCCGCCCTGCTCCCACCGGCGGCGCAGGTACCGGCTGGGGCGCCCGCGCGGCGGAGGCCGCTCCGACCCCTCACCCCGGCTCGGCGGCGTGGGTCTCGCTGAAGGCCTCCTGGCAACGTGACCCTCCCCTGCCGCGCGGGCGACCCACAGACACGCGCCCTCGGTGAACCCCCCTGCCACCACGACACTTCCAGAGGCTGTGCGCAGGTGGATCTGCTGACTGCTGCGGAGGCTGCGTCTTGCCACAGCCCACAGAAGCACCGTCGAATGCTAGAGCGGCGGCGGTGTGCCCCGACCACCGAGGACTGCAGCAGCAGCTGCAGCTCCTCCTCGTCAGTTCTCTGCAAAGGACGGCACGTCGGGCCTGGGCGGCGACGAGGCTGCAGCGCCGCCGCGGTGCTCCCCGCTGCCATTCGATCTGAACATCTGGCCGCCGACGAGATCGACTGGCGCTACGACAAGCTTCGTGTTGCAAATCCGGCGGAGCAATGCGTACCGCTAAGTGCTATTGTGATACCTCTCCATAGAATTTAATATTTTTTCCACTGCTTCTTTAATCTCTTTTTTACCACTGCCAAGATTCGGTAGTAGTAGTACTTTGTGATAATGTGAATAACTCATCATGTAATCCGTGGAAGGAATCTGTAGAAGTGAAACGCAGCCACAGACATAACAAAATCATTATGCTTATGCCCCTAATTGAGGAATCAGGATTAGCAGAGTAACATCTTGACATCTTCAGTCCAAGCCCAGCTGAAAGGATCTGATCTGATCTTGCAGCCCGAAAACCATTCAGATCAGGGACTGCATCCCGACATAATTACTGCCTTACAGGCTTCGCCATCGTCATTAGACAGCTGAAATGCTATCTATTTTTTTTCTAACAATTGTTGAATTGTGAACTGATTAAATTGTCTAATTTTGTATTAAAGTTGCCAAAACTTTGAAAACACAAATATAAAAAACAAACAGGGATAAAAACGCATGGGCAAAGTTGTCATTTCGTCCAAAAGTTAACACCGTTAGAGGGACTTAACAGACCAGGGGTAAACTCTTCCTTCGTTTAAAAATAGAGGTAGAAACGCTTAAGCCCCTTAATTTAACTCACATACCTGAATAAACGGTGCGGGTATTTGGTGATAATCATAGGAAGTCGGAAGCCTCCTCTCCACAACTTGTTTGAGGATGTTAACAAAACTAACAACTAAATCCTTGTACGAATTTGGTTCCTCCAAAATCAGGTCATAGAGGGGGCATAGAGTTGCACCCATCACCCCTGGATCATTATCACAGAGCCTCTGTATAGCAACAAATAAATTCAGAACCTCATTGCTCCGTGCAGAGATTAAATAAGAAAAGTTATTCTTTTTTTTGAAGATAAGAAAAGTTATTCTATCTTGCAAGAATTTAAGAACACAAGTAAATGTACTGCACATGCAAAAAATTCATTTTGGGAAGTCCATCCATATTCGGTCCAAATTTGCAACCTGTGAGTGACATCCTAAACATCAAGGAATGTGAAAAGGGCCATTTCTAAATGCATACTAACATTCATCTTGAACAGAATTGGCAGTAGGGTGCCTTTGAGGCAAAATTGTAGCTTATGCATGATCATTATGAGCTATTCAATATCGGTTCGGTCAGTTATTATATTAAAATATGGACTTAGCACCATAAAAATGAAGGGGAAAAGTGCCGGACCTTGCGGAAGTTGGAGACAAGGTGGGAGACGGAGGAGGGGGATCGCTGGTAGAACCGGTGTAGTGCCATGACGGCCTTCTTCCTCACAGCCTCCTTGGGGTGCGCGAGCAGCTCCACGACCTGGGGCAGCACGGCGGGGATGGCCTCCTCACCAATGAGGCGGCACGCGGCGGTGAGCGCTGCGCAGACGACGAGGTAGTTGTCCGACCTGAGGTCCTTCTGGATGGTGTTGACCACGAGGATGACGAGGTCGTGGCGCTCGTCGAGGAAGAGCGCGACGGCGAGGTAGCCGGTCCGCTTGAGCGGGAGCGACTCGTCGTGGGTCATCTTGACGGCGTGGATGTGGCCGAAGGAGGCGTCGTGGCCGAGCATCTCTGCGTAGACGAGGCGGAGGAGGAGCTCCTTCATCTTGCGGCGTGGCACGTCGGGGTCGGCGAGGCGGCGCTTGAGGTGCTCGAGCTCGCGCGCGATGATGCGGTCCTCCTCCGCCTTGGAGCGCACCTCGCCGATGGACTTGACGAGGTCGAGGAACTCCTTGGACTGCCCCCACCCGCCCTGCGACCCCATCGCCAGCTCCCGCCCGATCGTCCGCAGCTGCTCCATTACCGGCGCCCGCTCCGGGTTCCTCGGCGGCGCACGCGTGTGGCTCGACCGCCGCCGGCTGGAGTGGGAGAGTGGAGAGGTAGAAGAGATCTGGATCGGCGAGTGGGGGACAGCCGGGGGGGTGGGTTTGCTTGGAGATCGGGATCGGGATTAGCGACGGACGGGAGGGCCTTCTTTTTTCCTTTTTTTTCCCGTCGTTTTACTGAAATTTGTTCTGATTTGCAAGGGAAGTTAGCACAAAACTCTTTTTATCTTTCACTCCTCGATCAGAATCTGCACGAAATATTTAAATCGTGTACTAAACTCTGTTTCAAAATGATTCAACAGTTTGATTTTTATTGTTCAAACTCTCACTGATGACATTTACTACTTACTTTATATTAATTAAGTGGAAAGTATCCTTAGATTTGGTATCAAAAATACTATAGCGCGTGGCGTTATATTTGTGCAAACAAAGTTCTTAGTAATATGGTAAATTGGGTGTCAATAGTAATGCACTAGTATACTAATTTGATTATGTTATATAATATATGATAATTTTAGCATATTAATGTAATTACTGAGGTTAGGGCTTAGTTACTGGAAGCGGGAAATGAGATGGAGCTTAGAGAGGGTGGTTTTGAGAGGAGGGAAGACTAGTGGCAGCGGGACTCAACGATGGGAGACAACATATCTAACATAATAGCGTCACTGGAACGTGTGTGACACTCATTCGGTTTAAATTAAATAATTTTTAGATGACCAATGTCCCGTTTATTATTACAGAGGCCTCTTATCCGTGTTATTCTTGTTAAAGAGCCAACGGATTATATACCTAAACGATAAGCTCTGTTTTAAACTTTTGTGAAAGGCAGGTTTTAACCTATTTTTTGAATTGCAGTATAGACGCAGACACTCTTATATGTACGCACACTCACCGGTCACCCATCACCCTTATGAACGCACGCATACACAGCCTACTCCTTTGAGCACATCCGAAGAACTAAGACTGAGATTGTAGATCAAGAGATTGACGAAGGTAGGCTTTATCCTAAATTTGCATTACATTTTTTTTCCAAATGCTGAGACATCATATTCTCCAAGAATAGATTGTTTTATTATTCCAACAAGTTTTTCCTTTGTGCTAATTGCAACATATATTTTTCAAATATTGTGACATCAGGTTCTCCAACAGTACATTGTTTTATTACTCTATCAAGTTTTTTTTTCTTTGGTGGCAATAATAATGTATTGTTTTTCTCATAGTGGAATCTACAATAGTATATTGTTTTATTACTCCCAAGTTTTTTTTGGTGGTAACAAGTATTACTTTTCTTGGAGTGGTTTCGATTAAACTAGTTTCTTTTTTTTACATTTCACCCTTTGTGAATCGAAGTGCAGACGCAAATGCTTACCAGTACGTACGCAAATCCGGAGTCTCTAAAATATTGAGCTGGTATGTCTCTAGATTAAAAAAAAAAGGTTATCCTAAACGCCTTGCTATTGACGAACACTTTCAGCTGGGGAATTTTGCATGCTCAAAAGGTTGTTATCATGTTAACTGAGACTCCGGCTATGAAGAATACAACCATAGTCAAGCATGTAATAATGTCTTTCTTGCTTCCAAAGTCCCCAAGCTACTTCACTGCAAGTCAATTGACTGAGGTGAACCTCTCTCTTTTCCAAATTGTAAGTCATGTTAGCATTATCACAAAATCAAACTTGTCTAACCTTAATCAAGTTTATAGAAAAGTATATTGATATCTACAATATCAAATATATACACTGTCAAAATATATGCTATAGATGTTATAAATGTTTATACATTTTCTATAAACTTGATTAATAAAATTATAAGGTTTAACTTAGAATAAATCTAAAACTGACTACAATTTGATTTGGAACAAAGAGAGTAGTAGCGTTTCATTGAGATAATTAGCCCACTGAGATGTTTCGTCAACATGCTCAATGTTTTTACTGGCTACGTGCATCGCTAGAATGATTCATCACTACACAAAAGTTAATTCTTTACATTGAAATCACTTTCTTTCCAATTACAAATTACAGGTTAATATAAAATTTACACCAAGGGCACAGTGAATGTCATCAGCAAATCACGCTGAGCTCAGTAAATGTGTCACCAGCAAGCTGCAGTGAGCTCACATCGCTCTAGCCTCTAGGCCCAGCGAGTACACTGTGGCCCCATTCGCTTCTCTTATAATCTATCTTTTTCAGCTTATTTTTCTCTCACAACAAATCAGCCGAAATAGTATTTCGGTTTGTTTTTTCAGCGAAGTGAACGGGAACCTCGTGAACTGTAGTGAGTTTCCTCGTTTCAAATCTGGCAGCCAAACATTTTTCTGATTTTCGTCAGGAGTGCAACGATAGTTTAGCAGCTCCTGAGACAAAACCACCGAGGATATTCTGATTGCACAACATTTCAGTTCACCAAAAGACTAATCTGCCTCCCCAAGTCCGTTGCTGCCATCTCCTCTTTTTGTTATCGGAGCCATACCACCACGTTTCTTGCCATGGGTTGCTACCTCTGCATTTTTTCTCAACACAGCACCCGGTGAGGAATATGGTCTTTGTTGGAACAAAGGTCCCTGAAATTAAAACATAAAAAATGAGGCCTCATTATTCCGAGTATAAAACAATCAGAATTTGGTGTCTGGATGAATAATATTTCATGTTTGTATAGAAATCCCATTATTAGTGGCCAAGTGACCTCCACATAATCCTGAGTCCCCCATAACATATCCATATGAATTACAGAGAGAAAACACCACTTCATGACCGGATACAAAGTTCTTAATGTTATTAATATCCACTACAGGCTAGGAGAATACAAAATAAATCTTGCAAATCAAAGAACATACAGCTGCGGTAGTATCTGCTGCTCGTGGTTGAACACCCTTCAAACCAACAACCCTGCAAAAACAAGAGTGCAGCACCATTAATACAGGGGCACACATAATTTATTATGCATACATTCTTTCTTGGTTGCACAAAGCTAAAATAAGAATACATTAACAGCAAACACCATGAAAGCTTGCAAAAGTCAACTGGATAATCATTGAGAAGGAAGAGAGATGTCATGTACCAGCCACCACGTGGAGCATCTGAGTAAGAACTCGGGTCCATTGGGTCAAGCTCATCGTCGTCGGGGCGATTTCTTTTGCGGTGATCTTTTCTATTTGTTTTCCCTAAGGGTGGTTTTGAGCTTGATCTGCATGTAAAGGAAGCAAATGACACTTTTCTGCTTAAGTAGCTGAGGCCAGACATAAAGTAGTGCATAGAGCACATGGAAGAAGCACAGCCATGGAGCAAACCAAAATGCTTGTATTATTATACCTGTCCTTAGCTGAAACATTCCCCTGAGTTTTGGGAGCATTGTTACCACTGGCGTGCATCGTATTATTTGCATAAGTTGGATACTGTTGAAAAGGAAGATTTTGAACCCTGCCATGAGTATTTACCAGCAAACAGTTTAGCTATGTTTCTCAACGTTTGTTCATTTGGATTTGGTGTTACCAATGGTTCATAAATCATAACATAATAAAGACAACATGCAAGATTAGATCTGGTGCTATATTGGCAGCACACAGGTCAATGACAAAATCATGAATGTGGGTTAGATCACAGAGATCCATTCAAAAGTATCATTATATAACAATATCATGTCATCTATACGAGATTCGAGATAGATAAAATCATAGTCACAAAGTTCCCGGGCCAACGGAGTCATGAAACATGGTACACTACTTGCGAGAGGTTTTTACACGGTGGGGTCGAAGATGACCCTGCTTTTATGAACCCATGTACCCAGGTCAGGGATGTCGTTCCCGAGTCGAGGGTCAGTGCCTTCAAGCCCATTTTATGTGACTACGCATAAAATTAATAAATTATAGATCAAGCTTCACAATAAAACATTTGATCAACTTAAATGGGTGAGATTAAACAGATTACCTTGTGCAGTGATTGCAGTATCCCCAGGGTTGGACAAGACCAACTCCCCATCCGCCACAGCCCAAACATCTCTGCATTTGAGAGTTCCAAATATCTGCAGTTTGAGCGACTGGCTCAACTGCAGTGTTGGTGGAAGCTAGAGGTGTAATACTGGTGTTCGCAGTAGCAGGAGGTTCCCACTGTGTTGTCTGTGTCTTTGTGTTATAATAGTATTTGTGGCCTAATATTAATGCACATGACACATTAGACTGAGGATGGTAATGCCACACATGCACACTATCAGCAAGCAATTAAAAAAACATAACAAAGGTCATGAAAAGGTCTCATGTAATTTTATTGTATTAAATGTTCTAAAGGATGGCTTGTCCAACTCAGCTTCCTATTTATAGCTTAATGTCTGGCCAGTTTCTGGTCTTGCATCTGGAGTTCTGGACATTTCAAATTTTTTTGGAACCTTTGAAAGTTCAGGGCTAATGTATATGAGCCAAGTCTGAGATAAATTAGAATTTTTTGCTCTTCTACCTGTTGATTTGTCAATTGCCTCCTCCCAGTTCTCTGGCAAGGATGGAGGAACTTGATGTTGCATGATATTCAAAACATTGCCAGGGCGATCCCATTGACTCACTCCGGTGCTTTGATTGTAGAAGTAAGGTGCACCAGTTGTCGGGTCCTTTGCTTCAACCTGAATCCAAACAAGTCAGCCTTAGTGCAGAATAGCCAGCTCTTGTGCATCTATACTACCTCCCTTCTCTGCTACCTATCCTTTTGGACATGAAAACAATCTCCAGCACACACACACCCTGAACAATACTTTTTCCAATTATATGTTCACAAAATTACTGAAAGATAATGAAGTGGAAGTCATTTTTGTGACAAATCTATTAATATCATTGCAATGTGGCAGATCTAATTATCTCAGTGTACATTCATGGTCAAATCCATAAAAAAGGATGGTTGCATTCATCCTATGATTGGACAAAGGTAGTAATTATTATCCTCTTATCCTATAAACCACAGTGAAAACAAATAGAAAATTGTTATCAGTTGATGGTACCCCTTGTATTGGTGCACTGTGAACTGGTCAAGAAAACATAGTCTATTGGCTAAACATTTCAACCGATAACCACGTGACAAAGCAGAAAAATAACCAAAAAACAAAGTACTTGGGCACAAACTCACCTGACCGGGAGGCAACTCTTGCGCAGATTTGTTCTGGCTTTCTTGAGAATCCACCTGTAATTCAGTGGCACAAAACGAATGACATATCAATTAACACAAAAAATGTGCTAGATAAAAATATCAATTGCACATCAAGTTTGTCATATGTGCAAGCTAATGATAAAGACAAAAGGCATATTTTCTAACATTTTTCAGTATCATCAAATTTCCCACTGTTCTTTTGGATTTATGTAGGCAAGTCCACTTTTAATCAACCATACAGTTTTCATTAGTTCATATGCTAGATAATATCTTTTTCCATGCCCATGTGGCATTTTTTTCTTTTCGAACCAAGTATAAATGCAGAAGTTTGTAAAGAACAAAACCAGAGAACAAACAAAGAAGACTACTGTCGGTGTTTTCGGACCACCGACGAGTAAATTTGTATTTGCACGTCTGGCTCGGATGGTGTGCTCGGAGGACACAAGGGTTTATACTGGTTCGGGCGGAACGTCCCTACGTCCAGTTCACTGCTGCTCGTGTTACCGGCACTTGGTTTTGCAGTAGGGGTTACAAACTGGCGAGAGAGGGAGATGATCCCAAGTCTCTGGTGGAAGGAGTGAACGGGTGCTGAGAGCTCGATTACCGCTTAGCCGTGTGCTCGTGTCGTGCTCTTGTGTTTTTATCTTACCCCCTCACCGTGAGGCGCCCTGCTTCCCCTTTTATAGGCGAAGGGAAAGCGCGGGTTACAGAGGAGGAAAATGAGAAGAACGAGAGAGAGAAGAAGGCTTCTAGGGTTGTCGGGTCCGTCTTCTCCTTCATGCGGATCCCGCCGATTCTGTAGATGTCAACAGGGATGGCTCCATGTCGCGGCCCTGTTCGTCACTGGCGCCATGCGTAGGCGTCATCTGCCGGTCATGGCATTCTACTCTGTCCCGGCGGACGTCGTGGTGAACTGATGCGCCTGTCAGCGTTCGTACGAGGGTTAGGCAGAACAGCACTGGCACGTCCGACACTGTTCTTAATGTGAATCCCCAGGTATGGTCCGTCATGACCACGGGTTACATCGAGGTGTGCCAGCCTCTTCCCTAGTGTCAGAGTTTTGACCTAGGCTCATACGCTTGGACTTGGAATGGTTGGCGGCGGTATGGGTCCCCGTCGAACAAGACGGAACCTGTGTCCTCGAGGTCGGGTGAGACGAAACCCACGACCTTGGGCGAGACGAAGCCCGCGTCCTCGAGGTCGGGTGAGACGGAGCCCGCGTCCTTGGGGTCGGGCGAGGTGAAGCCCGTACCCAAAGGGTCGGGTGAGACGGAGCCCGCAGCCTTGAGGTCGAACAAGACGGAGACCGCGTCCTTGGGGTCGGGCGAGACGGAGCCCGTGGCCTTGGGGTCGAGCAAAACGGAGCCTGCACCCAAGGGGTCGGGCGAGACGGAGACTGCATCCTCGGGGTTGGGCGAGATGAAGCCCGCACCCAAGGGGTCGGGCAAGACAGATCCCGCGGCCTAGATATCGGGCGAGACGAAGCCCGCAGCCTTGAGGTCAAACGAGACGAAGCCCACGGCCTTGGGGTTGAGCGAGACCTTTTAATATATCTCGAGCCATCCCGGGAAGTCAGCATGGGCACTAACTTTCTTGCTTTGGGTATCCCTAATATCGATACCCAACAGTAGCCCTGAGCCTATGGATGAGTAGAATACTTCTTTCAAAGCTTTTCTAGACGGGAGGACTCTGAGGGCCTTGGCCTTCTTTTTGTAGCCCACGGCGTGTCCTGGTCGGATGACGATTCCCTTTTATCGTGATCGGTCTTTTTGGGGCATGTAACCGTAGGGTTCAGGAGGTCGGAAAGATTTTTCTTGATTTTGATCCCCTAGGATCCGATCGGCCCGCCGTCGTACTGCGACCGCGTGTTCAGTCTCCTTATGAGTCCAACTTCCCTTGAGCCCCCACGCGTAGCAGGGATCCAGTCGAGGGTCATCTCGTCTTTGTGATCGTCATCCCTCAAGCGTTTTTTCGATAAAACAGAGGGGCTGAGCCGTGCCACATTTTTCCTCGATGGACGAAACATGGTGCTCGATGAGCTGTTAACGGGCTAATCCGAGTGGGGCCCTGGCTTTCCGTTCATGGGGGTCCGATATGGGTCAACTGGTGATCGACTCTAGACTCTTGGCGGCCAATCCATATAGTTCTTGGGTCCGTTCAGCCGGTCCCAAGGGCTCATCGCCTTTCTTTGAGAAAAAACCATGGACTAGGAACTGACCAAGACTCGAACGTGGGGCCAGGATGCCGACGATGCTTGTGTGCCCAGGTACTGGCCGCTAGTGGGCCCATCCCCTTTCCACCCCTTGCTCTAAGGGTGCCCTAGAGCGGCTGTGAACCCGTTGGTGGACCAGCCTTCGAACTCCTGGTCCTGAATGGGCCGTAGGAGTGTTTTTAGCTCTGTATCCCTCCTTACCTGCGATGGTTCTTGGCCCATCGATCGGGCAAACCATCATCCGGCGTGTCCTTTGAGGGCACGGCCAGAGATAGCGTGCACACAATCTTCGGAGAGAGGTGACGTGACGAGGCGCAGTGGGTGCGTGAATCTAGGCGAACGGTTCGCCTTCTCGCCCCGCTCTATCCTATAAATAGCGGCCTCCCCCTTCATGTTTCTGCACACCAAAACCACAGCCTTACCTTCTCCATTTCTCCACCACCGCCGTTCGGATCTGCCGTGCTTGCTAATCCGCCGTCAGAGCCCTAGATCTATAGCTTCCACTTCTCCGCCGCCGCCTTTGCTTCTCCGTAGCCGCCTCCATCCTTCATGGATTCATGGTACTGCTCCGATGTTACCCATGCGCGCATGGAGGGACTCATCAAGCGTGGTCTTCTCCATGGGAGGATCGATGCGGCGAAGTGGCTCATGCTCGGCTGTGAGGATGCGCCGGTGCCGCTCGACGGCTACGTCGTCTCCTTCAAGCCCTTCCATGAGTGCGGACTCGCAGTTCCTCCCTGCCCATTCTTCCGGGGTCTATAGCACCACTATCAGATCGAGCTACAACACTTGAACCCCAATGAGATCCAGCACATCGCGGCCTTCATCGCGATGTGCGAGCGGTACCTGGGGATCGAGCCCACTTTGAGCTGTGGAGATATTTCTTCTCCATCTCCTTGATCAAGAAGGAGAGAGGCCGGGAGACCCCGGTGCCGATGGGATGCGCAGGCATCCACCTCCGAGGGCAGCGGGCGGCCGAGTACATGTCCTACCAGCTCTCCAGATCCAACAAGGGGTGTCACTCACATTGGTTCTACCTGAAGGACGACCCTGCCGCTCCCTTGCTAGTCTTCTCTAAGCACCTGGTCAAAGAGGTACAACCATGATGGCTGTGGGGGACACCCGTCAAGGAGAAGAAGAGGATGCATGACCTCCTCGAGGCCATCGCGTTCCTAAAGACCCATGACCTTCGCAGGGCCGGCATCATTGGGGGGTATCACGTGAGGAGGGTGGCACCGCTGATGTCACGTGTCCTCCCACTGTATGCGATGACGCCAGGTGCGTAGCTCATCAGGATGACGCTCGCCCAGGGGCTGCTCCGCCACAACGAGGTCGCGCAGCACATCAAGGAGGCCATAGGGGAGGCCAACGCCATGTTCCCGATCCTAGGGCATCCTATGATGCGGCCAGACACGGGCTTCATCGAGCTGCCGGTGGGGTTAGTCTTTCGAGACTCTATTGCACCACCGCTAGAGCACGCGGCCATGAGGGCGGTGAACCATGCTGTGGATGAACAAAGGAACAAGAAGAAGGACGACAAGGAAAGGAAACGGTGGTCGAAGCAGCGAGCGAAGCTGTAGTGAGGGAAGCGGCGTCAAGGTTCATCGGAAGAAGAGGAGGAAGAAGAAGAGGAGGAGGAGGAGGATGGCTCCATGTCACCCATCTCATGGGATGATCTGGACACCAGGGACGAGAACCCACCTTCGCCGCAGGCGAAGCCCTTCCTACGGCATGCCACGGGGCAGGAGGGGGAGGACGCGCCCCCGGAGCTGGTGGAATCAAAACGTCCCGCCCCGTCCGGTCCTTCGAGGGCGGCCTTGGAACCGATAGAATCAGGCCGTCTTGCCTCATCTGGGCCTTCGACGGTGGCCCTAGAGCCGGCAGAAATAGGTCACCCCGCTCCGTCCGAGCCCTCGGCGGCGCCTCCGGAGTCAGCGGGAGGCGGTCGTTCTGATTCGTCCGAGCCCTTCGAGCCGAGGGAGGGCTCGAAGCGGCAATGTCCCGACGAGGAACAGCCAGGGTCAAGCAAGCCGGCCCCAAAACATCCTCGCATGATGGCATCAGGGTGAGTCAAAAGTTTTTCCATCCTTTTGTATTAACGAATTTTTGCCGTGAAATGACCACATGTCCCTTGTAGCGTTAGAGCACGTGGGACTCTCCTGCGGCTCACTCCGAAAAAGATCCTCCTCCGGCAAACACGCTAGGAGCCAGCTGGCGCCACACCGGTGGTGAGCGTGAGTGGTGTTGGGGCGGCCACGGCGTCGACCGGGGAGGCGCAGCCGATGACTGCATCCATGGGAGAGCAGGCGGAGGAGGGCGCGTCCAGGGCACCCGTGGCTAGTGCGACGTGGCCAGTCGTGTCCTTGACATCGCAAGTGGAGGTGGCATGGTCGGAGCCATCGTCTGTGTAGGTGGCCATGTCCGTAGTAGTATGGACGGAAGGGGGTGCACTCGAGGCATCCTTCGTGGATGTGGCGATAGGGCAGGCCTCCGTGGCCACGTCACCCACCCCCTCTATCACTAGAGGAGCCACTCTAGAGGAGCTGCCACCGCAAGAGAGGTCGGCGCTGCTTGAGGTCGGTGCAGGGACGTCCTGGTCTCTGGTCCGGGTGGTTGCCCTCGATGAAGCAGCAGAGGAGAGGGAATGAGGGAGCGTCCACACGGAGGTTGGGGACGCGGTTCACGTCCTAACCACCATGTTGAGCTCAATGCGCAACATGGTTGCCCTCGTTGGCCAGGTATGATATGACAGTGCTTCCGACCCCCATGTTCTCTTTCCGTGCCTCTAAGTCTTGTCTTCTTCGCAGATCCTTATGGCCCATAGCCGAGAGAAGTCCTAGTTCCTTGCTGAGGAGACGCTACGGAGTGAGGGGTTGGCCGCACAGCTCACTGCCGCCCATTAGGAGGTGGCTGAGCTTGCCCCTACCGCCTGGGAGGTGGCCGACCTCTGAGCCAGGGAGAAGAATGCTCGCGACGATGCCCGCAAGGCCGAGGAGAAGCTCGTGGCCCTGATCGAGAGGGAGGACACGGATGTCGTGGAGGCCGAGCGGCTATGGAAGGAGCAGGACGATTTGCTCCGAGCTGTAGAGGAGCTCCGCATAGGGATTGACCTAGCTTGCCAGGAGCGCGCCAACGCTCAGCAGCAGATTGACCACCTCGAGGATGAGCTTCAGAGGGAGAGGGACCTGAAGGTTATAGCTGAGGGCATGTCCGCCGGGCTTGCCGCGGAGGTCGGTTAGCGCCAAGAAGAGGTCCAGCGCCTGGAGGCCGAGGTGACCTGGCAGCACGATGAGGTGCGCAAGCTTCGGGTGGACGTGGATGGTAAGTCTCTGGTTCTCCTTGTTGTCTTTCTCCTGGGGAATCCATGGCAAGCCTTTTGATACGATCGGTATGGGACTTGGGTAGGTCTGAATGACAAGCTCGGGGTGGAGGTGGTGAAGAGCCATGGCCTAGAGAAGGAGCTCAACGGGGTGAAGGAAACCCTCCAGAAGGAGAGTGACGAACACGACAACCTTCGCGTCGCCATCTAGCTGGTCTACGATGAGCTCGAGTTGGCCTCGAAGCAGGAGACATGCTCGCTCACGATTCACGCCACCCGGATCACGAACCGGGCATGTGATATGGCAAGGGGCACGCTTTGCTTTGGCGTTCACCGATTGTTTGCGATCGCCCATTCTCAGTACGAGAACATCGATCTGGCAACGATGAGCCAAGGCTTCGCATCCGTCTATACCGACGCCGAGCTAGACGACATCGAGAAGGAGGTGGCCCCCTGGCACATGACCTTTTTGCCAAGATAGAAGATGAAATCATCCCCCCCGAGGGGTTAGTTTAGTTAGATAGGTCAGGCGGCACATTTGTAATAAGCGGACAAGTTCCAACCCTCCTGTTTCATCTAAACAAGTTTGTTCTTTTGTTTCGGTTGAACAAATTTGTTCTTTCTCCCTTTTTATGTGTAAAAAAGGTTAATGTGTTCCGACCCTTCCTATTGTTAAGACCGTAGAGCTCGAGGTGTGGGCGAGAAACTCTGATCATGCTGGTAAGCAAGAGTGTCATAGATGCTAGGGCGTAGGTTTCTTGTAGTCCGACCAGTTTTACTCAGCATTCGTTTCCGTAAACCTTGCCTCTAGGTTTTTAATGTGAGAAAGGGTCAGGCATGGCAACTGCTTCAGAAAGGGAATGTATATACCCTTATTAGCCCCCAAGTGAGGCCTGACCCCTTGCCGTTGTCGGGGTCAGGTTTCACTAAAGATCGAGGAGACGATAGTGAAACTGGTAAGAGAAAGCATTTTTTGTTTCAGAAACATTATTCTTAGTTTTTGTACGTACCCCCTCCCTAGGATCCGAGCCATCGTCCTACGACCACGCATTTGGTCTCTTTGCGAGTCCAACTTCCGTTGAGCCCCCACGTGTTGCAGGGGTCCGATCGAGCGGTCAGCTCGTCTTTGTGATCGTCATCCCTCAAGCATTTTTTTCGATAAAACAGAGGGGCTGAGCCATGCCATGTTTTTCCTCGATGGACAAAATATGGTGCTCGATGAGCTGTTAATGGGCTAGTCCGAGTGGGGCCCCGACTTCCCATTCGTGGGGGTCCGGCATGGGTCAGTTGGTGACCGACTCCAGATTCTCAGTGGACAATCCATATAGTTCTCGGGTCTGTTCGACCGGTCTCGAGGGCTTGTTGCCTTTCTTCGATGAAAAACCATGGACTGGAAACCGACCAAAACTTGAACGTGGGCCGAGATGCCCGCGGCGCTTGTGCGCTCGGGTACTGGCCGCTAGTGGATCCATCCCTTTACACCCCTCACTCTAAGGGCACCCTAGAGCAGCTGTGAACCCATCGGAGGGCCAGCCTTCGAACTCATAGGCCTGAATGGTCCGTAGGAGCGTTTTCAGCTCCGTATCCCACCTTACCTGAGACGGTTCTCGTGCCTATCTACACCGACACCGAGGGGGACAACATCGAGAAGGAGGTGGCCCCTCTAGAACAGGACTTACCTCCTGAGATAGAGGATGAGATCACCCCCCAAGAATTTAGTTAGGTAGATAAGCCAGGCGATGAACTTGTAATAAGTGGACAAGCTCTTAAATTTCGTTATGGCCAAACAGATTTTTAGCTCTTCTCCCCTTTTGTATAAAAAGGTTAATGCATTCCGACCCTTTCCATCGTTAAGGCTGTAAAGCTCGGGGTGCGGGTGAAAAAACTCTAATCACGCTGGTGAGCAAAAACATCGTAGCCACTAGGGCGTAGGTTTCTTGTAGTCCGATCAGTTTTACTCAGCGTTCGTTTCCGCAACCCTTGCTTCTAGATTTTTTAATGTGAGAAAGGGTCGGGCATAGAGAATGTTTGCCAGGTGGATATACTCTTAAATGCGTTTTGACTCTTTCTGTAGTTAAGGCTAAAAAGCTTAGGGTGCGGGGAAAAAAACTCTGATCACGCTGGTGAGCAAAAACACCGTAGCCGATGGGGCGTAGGTTTTTTGCGATCCGACCAGTTTTACTCAGCATTTATTTCTACAACCCTTGTTTCTAGATCTTAACATGAGGAAGGGTCGAGCATAGAGAACGTCTACCAGATAGATATACTCTTATTAGCCCCCCGAGTGAGGCCCGACCCCTTGCCATTGCTGGGGTCGAGTGTCACTAAAGATCGAGGAGTTGATAGCGAAAACCGATAAGAGAAGGCATGCGTAAATTAAGGGTAAAAGCGATGTAGCTACTCGATGTTCCAGGCATTGACAAAGACTTTGCCGTCGATGGTCCTGAGCTCCTTGCCATTACTGGGGTCGGGTGTCACTAAAGATCGAGGAGTCGATAGCGAAACCGATAAGAGAAATCATGCGTAAATTAAGGGTAAAAGTGACATAACTGTTCGATGTTCCAAGCATTGATGAAGACTTCGCCGTCGATGGTCTTGAGCTTATAGGTGCCTAGTCGGAGCACCTCCGCGACAACGTATGGTCCCTCCCACGGTGGAGAGAGCTTGTGGCGGTTCTTATTGCTCTGGACAAGGCAAAGCATCAGGTCCCCAACGTGAAGGCCCGACCCCGCACTCGACAGTTGTGGTACCGATGCAACGCTTGCTGGTACTTGGCCGAGCGGAGGAGGGAAACATCGCGTGCTTCATTTAGATGGTCCATGGCCTCCTCGAGGGACGCCTCAGCTCCCTGTTTGTCGTATGCCCTAACCCACGGTGCTTCATAGTCGTGGTTGGTCAGGAGGATAGCCTCGGAACCATAGACCATGAAGAATGGCGTGTAGCCGGTGACCCGACTGGGGGTTGTCCTCAGGCTCCTAAGCACCGCAGGAAGCTCCACGACCCATCATCTGCCAAACTTGTTCAACTGGTTGAAGATCCTAGGCTTGAGGCATTGTAGGACCATGCCGTTCGTGCGCTCGACCTGTCCGTTCGTGAGGGGGTGCACCATAGCGGCCTAATTGACTTGGATGTGGTAGTCATCGCAAAATTGGAGGAACTTTGTCCTAGTGAACTACGTGCCGTTGTCCGTGATAATGGAGATCAGGACTCCAAAGCGATGGACAATCTCAAGGAAGAACAGCACGACTTGCTCGGACTTGATCGTGGAGATCGGTCGAGCCTCTATCCACTTTGTAAACTTGTCTACGACGACAAATAAGTCCGTATAGCCCTCGGACTTCCTCTTAAGGGGTCCGACTAGATCGAGCCCCCAACCCACGAATGGCCACGTGATGGGGATCATTTGGAGTGCTTGGGCTAGCAGGTGGGTCTGCCGAGCGTAGTATTGGCACCCTTCATAGGTGTGCACAATCTGTTCAGCGTCGGCTATCGTGGTCGGCCAGTACAAGCCTTGTCGGAACGCATTTCTGACCAGGGTCCTAGGCGTGGCATGGTGCCCGCAGACCCCACCGTGGATATCACTCAGCAACTGCTTCCCTTGTTCAATGTGGCTTCGCCTATGGAGCTTGCCCTCAATAACGACAAAGGACTTAACGCGACGCACGAGCCACCGAGCATCCGTTTTGTCCGTCGGTAGCGCCTCACGGAGGAGATAGTCAAGGTAAGGCGTCCTCTAGTCGGCCATAGGCTTGGGCTCTGTTGCTGGATCCTCGTCAAGCTCCATGACTTCAGGGGCGAATGGAGCCGCTAGCTGGTTAGCCCCCGAGCCTAGGGCAGGTGGCCCATCATCAGTCTAATATAGCTCCTCGTAGCGGACCAAGGGCTTGTACTAATCGCTGGCGAAGACGCCCATCGACACCGGCTCTCGGCCAGACACCATTTTCGCCAGCGCGTCAGCCACCAAGTTGAGACGCCTCAGGATGTGATTGAGCTTGAGACCGTCGAACTTGTCCTCCAGCTGGTGAACTTCTTGGCAATACGCAGTCATCTTGGCGTTGTGGCAGCTTGATTCCTTCATGACTTGGTCGATGACTAGCTGGGAGTCGCCTCGGACATTAAGCCATCGGATACCCAACTCGATGGCGATGCGTAGGCCGTTGATGAGTGCCTCATACTTGGCCACATTGTTGGAGGAAGGGAAATGGATGCAAACCACGTAGCTCATGTGTACCCCGAGGGGCAAAACATAGACTAGCCCCATGCCGATGCCTTTCTTCATTAGTGATCCATCGAAGTAGATCGTCTAGTACTCTTGGTTGACGACTACTGGCGGCATTTGGATCTCGGTTCACTCTGTAATGAAATCAGCCAGCACTTGGGACTTGATGGCCATCCAGGGGGCATATGAAATGCCTTGACCCATCAGCTCGAGTGCCTTCTTCCTGTGGCATCCTGATTTTGGACGACCTCGCTGAGAGGGAAGGACGTCATGACCGTCACCGGATGCGACTCGAAGTAGTGATGCAACTTTCTTTTGGCGATAAGGACGGCGTGCATGAGTTTTTGGATTTAGGGGTAGCCAGTCTTGGAATCGGATAAGACCTCGCTAATGAAGTACACAGGATGCTGCACTTTGAGGGTGTGTCCCTCTTCTTCTCGCTCTACCACCAAGGCGGCGCTGACCACTTGCGTGGTGGCCGCAATGTAGAGCAGAAGTGGTTCCCCATCGGTTGGGGGGCCAGGATCAGGGCCTTCATCAGGAGCTGCTTGACCTTGTCAAGTGCCTCCTGGACTCTTTCATCGCGATTTGATGGTACCCAGAGTATGCATCAAGGAAGCAAAGGGTTTTGCACCCTGAGGTCAAGTTGACTACTTGGTCTATGCATGGCAAAGGAAATGGATCCTTTGGACACGCTTTGTTGAGACCCGTGTAGTCAACACACATTCTCCATTTTCCACTCTTTTTCGTACAAGAACATGATTGGCTAACCACTCGGGGTGGTATACTTCCTTAATGAACCCGGCCACCAAAAGCTTTGTAATCTCCTCGCCGATGGCCCTGCGTTTCTCCTCATCGAAGTGACACAGGCGCTGCTTCACTGGCTTGGAGCCTGGCCTAATCTTCAAGGTGTGCTCGACAACTTCTCTCAGAATGCCTAGCATGTCCGAGGGTCTCCACGCAAAGATGTCTCTGTTGGTGAAAGGTCCTTGTGTGGTTTTGGTAATTGAGTGATAACTTAGGTGGACTAATTGTGTTTATGTGAGATACACAGGTGATTAGTCCACAGGTACATGTGTGTGAGCAACATATGCCATGAAGGTGAAAATGGCTTGGAGATATTGCAAAGCTCGCACATGTGAAGATGAAAGAGCTTATTGCACATGAGACATGACATTGGGTCATGTGATCAAGGTGGAGAAGATCAAGACAAGACTTGGCTTGATGGACCGGTTGCAAGCGTGAAGGGCAAGTCGAAGGCTTTGAAGCGATGGACCGTGTGGTGGTGAAGCTTGAGCAAGACTTGGCGCCGATGGACGAAGGCAACGATGAAAAGCAAGTGAAGTCAAGATCGATGAACCAATATGATCACGTGATGATATGAAGTGGATCATATCATTGTTGATCATGTTGGTGCTTGTGTTGCATCGACATTGGAGGAGATGGAATGGAATGCGCAAGGCAAAGGTATAACCTAGGGCATTTCATTCCACCGGTCATAGGTGTGTAGAGAAGTTTATGACCGGGTTTAGGATAGATGACCGTACTATCAAGAGGGGCAAACTTGTTTGCATATCGGTCATCTAGTGCCACTCGAGTGATCTAACTTTGCATCGTCGCTAGGATTGAGTGGCGTGGCAAGTTGAGTGGCTAACACCCTTGAAAATGTTTGTGAAAATATGCTAACACATGTGCACAAGGTGATACACTTGGTGGTTGGCATATTTGAGCAAGGGTGAAGAAGTTAGAGGTGAAAAGGAGTTAGTCGCGCTGGTCACAGAGTGATCGGACGCGTCCGGTATGGTGACCGGACACATCCGGTATTTGACAACGAACTCAGCGAATGGACACGTCCGGTTGCCACACCGGACACGTCCGGTGTGAATCAGCAAAGACGGTGTTCCGTGAGACAGTTGATCGGACGCTCGCAGCGTCTGGTCTGGAGTAACCGGACGCGTCCGGTCGAGCGTGGGTGCTTACTGTACTCGACCAGACGCTGAGGCTCAGTGTTCGGTCAGTTTCTAACAGACGCGTCCGGTCGGCCTTGTAGGCTTACTGAACTGGACCGGACGTAGCGGCTCAGCGTCCGGTCGTTTCGAACAGTGCATCCAGTCGGACATGTTAGACAGCCGTTGGAGGCAACGGTGGGACACGTGGTGGTCAAGCAGCTACTAGACGCGTCCGGTATAGCGACCAGACACGTCCGATATTCATGACCGGTGTGTCCGGTGTAGCGTCCGGTCGATCTGACCAGAGCGTCCGGTCAATATGACCGGAGCGTCCGGTCGACCCAAAAAATGCCCAGTGAAGGGGTAACGGCTAGTTTAGCCCATGGGGCTATAAATAGAAGTGGTGGTCGGCCTTTGGCCGAGTGCTGAGCACACTAGAGCCTTGGTGGCTTGTGTGGTAGTGGTTGGGAGCCCTCCATCTCACATATGCTTGATAGTGATTATCCGATTGTGTGAGATAGCGATTTTAGTGCGATTGCATCATGAGGTTGCATCGAGTGGCACTAGGTGATCGAGTTGTAAGCCGGTGGTGCTTGTTACTCTTAGAGGTTGCCACCTCCTAGAAGGCTTAGTGGTGGTCTCCGTCGAAGCTCGCAAGAAGCTTGTGTGGTGCTCCAGAGAAGAGCTTTGTGAGGGGTATTGTGCTCGCCCCGCGGGAGCCACGAAGAGCAACTCTAGTTGAGCGTGTCATTGAGCTACCCTCACTTTTGGGGTAGGTTCTTGTGGTGCCCGACGTGCGGGCTTGGCGGGTGATGCCAATTAGCCGCCGAACCACCAAGTGAGCGGTCGACACAACGGGGACTAGCGTGTTGGCAAACACGTGAACGTCGGGAGAAAAATCACCGTGTCAACCTTGTTCTTCCCGTTGGCTTGCATCCTCGTTACACAAGCTTGTAATTACTTTTGCATACATTGTGCTTGTGTAGTTGCTCTTGTAATTAGTTAGCTTGTGTAGCTTACTAGTTACCTCCTTGCTTGTGTAGCATAGAAGTAGCTCCCTTGCGTGGCTAATTTGGTTTGTGAGACCTTGTTAGTCACATTGCTTAGTTTGTGTAGCTAAGTAATTACGCTCTCTAATTTGACATTGGTTGCCTTGTTATTGAGCATTGCTAGTGAGCTTAGGTGGCTTTGTGCTTTTACTTACTAACTTGTGTAAAAGCTCTCTTGTTGCTTGAAGTACTAGTGGCATAGGTTTGTGTGACCTTGCTTCTAGAATTGGTTAGGTGAGCTCTAGCTAGCCCAACACCTTTGTTGCTTAATTAGTATCTTTGGAAGGTGCTAGAGAACATAGATAGAGGGGTGTAGTCTTGGCTAGACCGATAGTTTTAATTCTGCACTTGTTTCGGTTAGCCGACGCGATTAATTTTAGAAAGGACTATTCACCCCCCCTCTAGTCCGTCATCTCGACCTTACAAGTGGTATCAGAGCTAGGTCTCTCATTTGTGGTCTTCACCGATCCGAGAGGATGGCGTCTAGTGGGGTAGATGTTTGTGAGACATATTTTTTATGGCACAAACTTTGCACTTTGGAAAAATCACATGCTTGATCATTTTCGTGCAAAGGGACCTAAGTTTTGCTGGATTGTCACTAATGGTCTCACCCATGTCTTGGATCATAGAAATCTCACCAAAGCTCAAAGAGTTCTCTATGAACTTGATGCACATGCTTGTTGTTTTCTAATGGATGCTTTGAGTTTTGATTTGATGAAACAAGTAAATATCATGGGAACCGCTCGTGAGATATGGGAGTCCATCAAGCGCACATTCGGTGATTCCTCCACATGGGATGATGGCAAATTCAAGAAGGAGGAGCCCAAGAAGGAGGCACATGAGGATGTTGAGCATGACCACAACTCCGTGATTGTGGAAGATTGCTCCACCTCATGGTCAAGTGATGATGATGATCAATCCACTACAAGTTCACTTGGCAAGATGGATGATGCCACAAGTGTTGCAAATGATGATGCTACCCCATGCACACTTGATGGTTATGATGATGGATCATGCCTGGATGACATTGCTACTACAAGCTCTCCTACTTCACCACATTGCTTTATGTCACAAGGTGACACCAAGGTATCAAATGATAATGTGGTTGATCATGTTGATTCATATAATGAGCTTGTTAGCAGACTTACTGCATGACCATGTCTTTAGAAAATGAGAAAGCTAAAACATTGAAATTGGAAAATGAAAACTCATTTCTAAAGAACTCTTGTGAAGAACATAAGAAATTACTTGATGCTTTTAAATCTTCACATGATGAGCTAAAATTGAATCATGAGACACTTCTTGCATCTCATGATGAATTATTAGAACAACATGCTTCTCTCATTAAAATGTTTACAAAGAAACTTAAAAGTAATAAGAGCTCATCACATGGATCAACTGATCAATCACATATTGTTGCTAACCCTTGTGATGTAGGCAAGAAGCATGTATCCATCTCTTGTGATGATTTATTAGATATGCCATGCTCTACACATATAGGTCCTTGTTCTACTTCTATGTCTTGTGAGACTAACCTTTTGAAGTAGAACAATGAGCTCAATGAACAAGTGAAGAAATTGAGCAACAAGTTAGAGAGGTGCTACAACTCTCAAGTCACCTTTGAGCATATGTTGAAGACTCAAAAAAACTTTGGTGATAAGAGTGGAGTCGGCTTCAAAACTAGCAAAGTCAATCATCAAGAAAGCCACAATGACATAAGTGGCATTGGCTTCAACAAGAGCAAGATCAAGGGCAAAAGATGGGGCAAGAGAAGATATGAAAGAGAGATGAAGAAGCAAGAACAAGAGAAGCTCTCTCATTTCATGTGCTTCAAGTGCCATGAAGTGGGACATCTTGCAAATGGTTGTCCCAATAAAGAAAAGCTCAAATTGAAGAAAGAAGAGAGGCTAGGGCATGTTAAGTGCTTCAAGTGCCGCACATCAGGTCATCTCACCTCTATGTGCCCAACCAAGCAATTAGTGAAGCAACAAGTAAAGCCTCAACCAAAGCCACAAGTTGAGCAAGAGAGGACACCCCAAGAGCAAATCAAGATCAACCATGAAAATGGTGGTGATTTGATGATAAAGATGAAGAAAACAAGAAGGGGTGGAAAGGCAAAGCATCCAATGCAAACTCAAGATGCACTTGGTGGTTGGCACATTTGAGCAAGGGTGAAGAAGTTAGAGGTGAAAAGGAGTTAGTCGCGCTGGTCACAGAGTGACCGGACGCGTTCGGTATGGTGATCGGACATGTCCGGTATTTGACAACAAACTCAGCGAACGGACACGTCCGGTTGCCACACCGGACGCGTCCGATGTGAATCAGCAAAGACGGTGTTCCGTGAGACAGTTGATCGGACGCTCGCAGTGTCTGGTCTGGAGTAACCGGACGCGTCCGATCGAGCATGGGTGCTTACTGTACTCGATCGGACGCTGAGGCTCAGTGTTCGGTCAGTTTCTAACAGACACGTCCGGTCGGCCCTAGAGGCTTACTGAACTGGACCGGACGTAGCGGCTCAGCGTCCGGTTGTTTCGGAACAGTGCGTCCGGTCGGACATGTCAGAGAGCCATTGGAGGCAATGGTGGGACACGTGGTGGTCAGGCAGCTACTAGACGCGTCTGGTATAGCGACCGGACACATTCGATATTCACGACCGGTGTGTCCGGTGCAGCGTCCGGTCGATCTGACCGGAGCGTCCGGTCAATATGACCGGAGCATCCGGTCGACCCAAAAAATGCCCAGTGAAGGGGTAACGGCTAGTTTAGCCCATAGGACTATAAATAGAAGTGGTGGTCGGCCTTTGGCCGAGTGCTGAGCACACTAGAGCCTTGGTGGCTTGTGTGGTAGTGGTTGGGAGCCTTCCATCTCACATATGCTTGATAGTGATTATCCGATTGTGTGAGAGAGCTATTCTAGTGTGATTGCATCGTGAGGTTGCATCGAGTGGCACTAGGTGATCGAGTTGCAAGCTGATGCCCTTAGAGGTTGCCACCTCCTAGACAGCTTAGTGGTGGTCTCCATCGATGCTCGCAAGAAGCTTGTGCGGTGCTCTGGAGAAGAGCTTTGTGAGGGGTATTGTGCTCACCCCGCGGGAGCCACGAAGAGCAACTCTAGTTGAGCGTGTCATTGAGCTACCCTCACTTTCGGGGTAGGTTCTTGCGGTGCCCGATGTGCGGGCTTGGCGGGTGATGCCAATTAGCCGCCGAACCACCAAGTGAGCGGTCGACACAACGGGGACTAGCGTGTTGGCAAACACGTGAACCTCAGGAGAAAAATCACCATGTCGACCTTGTTCTTCCCATTGGTTTGCATCCTTGTTACACAAGCTTGTAATTACTTTTGCATACATTGTGCTTGTGTAGTTGCTCTTGTAATTAGTTAGCTTGTGTAGCTTACTAGTTACCTCCTTGCTTGTGTAGCATAGAAGTAGCTCCCTTGTGTGGCTAATTTGGTTTGTGAGGCCTTGTTAGTCACATTGCTTAGTTTGTGTAGGTAAGTAATTACGCTCTCTAATTTGGCATTGGTTGCCTTGTTATTGAGCATTGCTAGTGAGCTTAGGTGGCTTTGTGCTTTTACTTACTAGCTTGTGTAAAAGCTCCCTTGTTGCTTGAAATACTAGTGGCATAGGTTTGTGTGACCTTGCTTCTAGAATTGATTAGATGAGCTCTAGCTAGCCCGGCACCTTTGTTGCTTAATTAGTATCTTTGGAAGGTGCTAGAGAACATAGATAGAGGGGTGTAGTCTTGGCTAGACCGATAGTTTTAATTCCGCACTTGTTTCAGTTAGTCGACGCGATTAATTTTAGAAAGGACTATTCACCCCCCTTCTAGTCCGTCATCTACCTTACAAGTGGTATCAAAGCTCGATCTCTCTTTTGTGGTCTTTACACACCTCAGAGAGGAGGGCGTCTAGTGGGGTAGATGTTTGTGAGACATATTTTTTATGGCACAAACTTTGCACTTTGGAAAAATCACATGCTTGATCATTTTCGTGCAAAGGGACCTAAGTTTTGCTGGATTGTCACTAATGGTCTCACCCATGTCTTGGATCATAGAAATCTCACCAAAGCTCAAAGAGTTCTCTATGAACTTGATGCACATGCTTGTTGTTTTCTAATGGATGCTTTGAGTTTTGATTTGATGAAACAAGTAAATATCATGGGAACCGCTCGTGAGATATGGGAGTCCATCAAGCGCACATTCGGTGATTCCTCCACATGGGATGATGGCAAATTCAAGAAGGAGGAGCCCAAGAAGGAGGCACATGAGGATGTTGAGCATGACCACAACTCCGTGATTGTGGAAGATTGCTCCACCTCATGGTCAAGTGATGATGATGATCAATCCACTACAAGTTCACTTGGCAAGATGGATGATGCCACAAGTGTTGCAAATGATGATGCTACCCCATGCACACTTGATGGTTATGATGATGGATCATGCCTGGATGACATTGCTACTACAAGCTCTCCTACTTCACCACATTGCTTTATGTCACAAGGTGACACCAAGGTATCAAATGATAATGTGGTTGATCATGTTGATTCATATAATGAGCTTGTTAGCAGACTTACTGCATGACCATGTCTTTAGAAAATGAGAAAGCTAAAACATTGAAATTGGAAAATGAAAACTCATTTCTAAAGAACTCTTGTGAAGAACATAAGAAATTACTTGATGCTTTTAAATCTTCACATGATGAGCTAAAATTGAATCATGAGACACTTCTTGCATCTCATGATGAATTATTAGAACAACATGCTTCTCTCATTAAAATGTTTACAAAGAAACTTAAAAGTAATAAGAGCTCATCACATGGATCAACTGATCAATCACATATTGTTGCTAACCCTTGTGATGTAGGCAAGAAGCATGTATCCATCTCTTGTGATGATTTATTAGATATGCCATGCTCTACACATATAGGTCCTTGTTCTACTTCTATGTCTTGTGAGACTAACCTTTTGAAGTAAAACAATGAGCTCAATGAACAAGTGAAGAAATTGAGCAACAAGTTAGAGAGGTGCTACAACTCTCAAGTCACCTTTGAGCATATGTTGAAGACTCAAAGAAACTTTGGTGATAAGAGTGGAGTCGGCTTCAAAACTAGCAAAGTCAATCATCAAGAAAGCCACAATGACATAAGTGGCATTGGCTTCAACAAGAGCAAGATCAAGGGCAAAAGATGGGGCAAGAGAAGATATGAAAGAGAGATGAAGAAGCAAGAACAAGAGAAGCTCTCTCATTTCATGTGCTTCAAGTGCCATGAAGTGGGACATCTTGCAAATGGTTGTCCCAATAAAGAAAAGCTCAAATTGAAGAAAGAAGAGAGGCTAGGGCATGTTAAGTGCTTCAAGTGCCGCACATCAGGTCATCTCACCTCTATGTGCCCAACCAAGCAATTAGTGAAGCAACAAGTAAAGCCTCAACCAAAGCCACAAGTTGAGCAAGAGAGGACACCCCAAGAGCAAATCAAGATCAACCATGAAAATGGTGGTGATTTGATGATAAAGATGAAGAAAACAAGAAGGGGTGGAAAGGCAAAGCATCCAATGCAAACTCAAGATGCACTTGGTGGTTGGCACATTTGAGCAAGGGTGAAGAAGTTAGAGGTGAAAAGGAGTTAGTCGCGCTGGTCACAGAGTGACCGGACGCGTTCGGTATGGTGATCGGACATGTCCGGTATTTGACAACAAACTCAGCGAACGGACACGTCCGGTTGCCACACCGGACGCGTCCGATGTGAATCAGCAAAGACGGTGTTCCGTGAGACAGTTGATCGGACGCTCGCAGTGTCTGGTCTGGAGTAACCGGACGCGTCCGATCGAGCATGGGTGCTTACTGTACTCGATCGGACGCTGAGGCTCAGTGTTCGGTCAGTTTCTAACAGACACGTCCGGTCGGCCCTAGAGGCTTACTGAACTGGACCGGACGTAGCGGCTCAGCGTCCGGTTGTTTCGAACAGTGCGTCCGGTCGGACATGTCAGAGAGCCATTGGAGGCAATGGTGGGACACGTGGTGGTCAGGCAGCTACTAGACGCGTCTGGTATAGCGACCGGACACATTCGATATTCACGACCGGTGTGTCCGGTGCAGCGTCCGGTCGATCTGACCGGAGCGTCCGGTCAATATGACCGGAGCATCCGGTCGACCCAAAAAATGCCCAGTGAAGGGGTAACGGCTAGTTTAGCCCATAGGACTATAAATAGAAGTGGTGGTCGGCCTTTGGCCGAGTGCTGAGCACACTAGAGCCTTGGTGGCTTGTGTGGTAGTGGTTGGGAGCCTTCCATCTCACATATGCTTGATAGTGATTATCCGATTGTGTGAGAGAGCTATTCTAGTGTGATTGCATCGTGAGGTTGCATCGAGTGGCACTAGGTGATCGAGTTGCAAGCTGATGCCCTTAGAGGTTGCCACCTCCTAGACAGCTTAGTGGTGGTCTCCATCGATGCTCGCAAGAAGCTTGTGCGGTGCTCTGGAGAAGAGCTTTGTGAGGGGTATTGTGCTCACCCCGCGGGAGCCACGAAGAGCAACTCTAGTTGAGCGTGTCATTGAGCTACCCTCACTTTCGGGGTAGGTTCTTGCGGTGCCCGATGTGCGGGCTTGGCGGGTGATGCCAATTAGCCGCCGAACCACCAAGTGAGCGGTCGACACAACGGGGACTAGCGTGTTGGCAAACACGTGAACCTCAGGAGAAAAATCACCATGTCGACCTTGTTCTTCCCATTGGTTTGCATCCTTGTTACACAAGCTTGTAATTACTTTTGCATACATTGTGCTTGTGTAGTTGCTCTTGTAATTAGTTAGCTTGTGTAGCTTACTAGTTACCTCCTTGCTTGTGTAGCATAGAAGTAGCTCCCTTGTGTGGCTAATTTGGTTTGTGAGGCCTTGTTAGTCACATTGCTTAGTTTGTGTAGGTAAGTAATTACGCTCTCTAATTTGGCATTGGTTGCCTTGTTATTGAGCATTGCTAGTGAGCTTAGGTGGCTTTGTGCTTTTACTTACTAGCTTGTGTAAAAGCTCCCTTGTTGCTTGAAATACTAGTGGCATAGGTTTGTGTGACCTTGCTTCTAGAATTGATTAGATGAGCTCTAGCTAGCCCGGCACCTTTGTTGCTTAATTAGTATCTTTGGAAGGTGCTAGAGAACATAGATAGAGGGGTGTAGTCTTGGCTAGACCGATAGTTTTAATTCCGCACTTGTTTCGGTTAGCCGACGCGATTAATTTTAGAAAGGACTATTCACCCCCCCTCTAGTCCGCCATCTCGACCTTACAGTTGGCGCAGAGGAAGTCAGTGAGCGCGCTTTCCTATTTGAAGGAAAGCGTGGTGCCGATGCGCACCACTTTGCCCTCGGAGCCACTGAGGTCTATGAGGACCTCCTTGGCACACTCTACAGGCTCGAAAGACCCGGCCGACAGCTTAGGGTCGGGTGCTTCTTCGACGACCTCCTCCCTGATGGCCGCAAGCTCTTTGGAGGTGACAATTGCTGCGGCGTGTTCGTAGCACTCGATCTTGCACTCGTAGGCGTGCTGGAAGGAGGTGCCAATGGTGATGACCCCGCATGGACCTGGCATCTTCAACTTCAGATATGTGTAGTTGGGGACAACCATGAACTTCGCATAGCATGGTCGTCCCAGGATGGCGTGGTAGGTTCTGTGGAACCCGACCACCTCGAAGGTAAGGGTCTCCATCCTATAATTGGCCAGATTCCCAAAGGTGACGGGCAGATCGATCTGCCCAAGTGGCACAGCCTGCTTTCTAGGCACAATGCCGTGGAAAGGCGCCTCAGTCGGTTGGATGCGCGATCGGTCGACGCTCATGGCGTCAAGCATTTCGGCGTACATGATGTTGAGGCCGTTACCTCCATCCATCAACACCTTGGTGAGCCGCTTCGTGCTGATGATCGGTGTCGAGAACCTATTATCGGGGTACCCAAGTAGATGGAACTAATAACCATCGAATGTTAAAAACTCCCGAACGGACAAGAGCACCGCTGCGTTTCTTGCCCGAACGACGGGAGTTTTGGTTCTGCCTCACCCGATGCCCGTTAGCCAGCTCCACCTCCCCCGATGGCTGGGGAACGGCTCCACCTTGCCCGAGGGCTGAGGGCTAGACTCCGCCTCGCCTGAGGCCCCTCGGCCAGCTCCGCCTCCCCCGACGGCTGGGGGACGGCTCCGCCTCGCTCGAGGGCTAAGGGCTAGACTCTGCCTCGCCCGACCCCCGAGGGGTAGGCTCCATCTCGCTCGACCCCCGAGGGCTGGGCTCCGTCTCACCCGACCCCCAAAGGCTAGGTTTCACCTCGCCTGACGGACCTCGCCTCGCCCGATGTCCAAGGATTGGCTCCGCCTCGCCTGACAACTGCCCCCCGCTCCCTCATGATGCTAGGCACAGGGTAGGACAAGATGTTCGGGTCAACCATATCATCAAGGGCCATCCCTGCGCCCCTACAGGAGAGTACTGCCAGGGCATTACGGGACAGGCGCTTAGACCCTTTCAGGCGTAGCAGAGCCTGAATAGTGTTGCATGCGTGTGCTCTTCACCCTACAGTGTTGTAGGCGCCGCCTTCAGTCCCTAGGTGAGGAGTCCGACACGGACATATGACAACCACTACGTTCCAAGGGGGGTCTCCCGTCCCCTACAGTGGCAAACGAGCAGTCACCGTGCCTTCCACTCCCCACAGGGACGCAGATCGACACCCCCGCCTGACACACCGCCCACAAAGGCAGGATGGGACGCACCCACTTGCTAAAAAGGGCCAGGGCATGGCCGACGAAGACCAGCGAACACGCCACTTCTGACACTGTCTGTCATGTTATACAGGGCAGGCGTAGGGAAAAAGGTAGACCTAAATCCTTCGAAGGACCTTCTATACCCTTGGTATTTTCCTCTTTCTCCCATCTGTAACCCCTGCTCCCCCCTTGGTCTATAAAAGGGAGGGCAGGGCTCCCCACTAGAGGGACCGACTTTTGACGGACAACTCACATATAGACAAACTCATGGAGAGTTCAGTTCGACTCACACGCACACAGCCAAGCCGCCACCAGGCTCTTAGCCTCCTTTCGACCCTTCCATCAGAGACCTGGGACCAGTCCCTCTCTCGACCATTTGTACCCCCTACTACGAACCACTTTCAGTGCTAATAACACGGGCAGCAACAGACTGGACGTAGGGACATTCAGCCTGAACCAGTATAAACCTTGTGTCCTTTAGCGCACCATCCGGACCTAATGCGCATAATTATAAATTTACTATCCAGTGCTTGTTTGAAACACCGACAATCGGGTCGACCACGAGTGGGTATCTTCCCGGCTGCGGGACACTTTCTGGGTGGTCGGTCCGATCAAAGGTTATGGCGGACTCCGACAATCGGAGGAAGGAAGGCGCAGCCGGCTCGGCCGTATAGACTTTGTGGCGCGCAAGCTTCTGGCGGCGCTTGGAGTCATAGGCCGCCGACCCTCCAAAGATCATGAGGCTGCCATCCAGCGTTGGAAATCCACCGTCCTTCCCCTTGGCGTCGTCTGTGACTGGCTTGGGCTCCTTCCTATGCTCCCCTTTGTTGGAGCCTCTAGACAAGAACCGCTTCACGAGGACGCAGTCCTTGTATAGGTGCTTGACGGGGAAAGCATGGTTCGGGCATGGCCCTTCGAGCAGCTTCTCGAAGTGGTCCGGGGTACCCTCGGCGGGCTTCCAACCCCCTTACGGTTGGCAGTGGCCATGATCGAGCCTTGCGCCGCTGCTTGTTCTTCTTCTTGTTGGGACGGTTGGAGGCGCCTTCGTCGGCGTCCTCATCCCGCTTTGCCTTGCCTTTGGGGCGGTCAAAAATCACCCCGACCGCCTCCTCGCCAGAGGCGTGGCTGGTGGCAATGTCGAGGAGCTCCTTGGTGATTCGTGGGCCCTTACGTCACATGGGAGTGTTTGGATAGTAATAATAAAACAAATTACATAAGTCCTCAGTAATCCATGAGACAAATTTATTAAGCCTAATTAATCCGTTATTAGGACATTTTTTTACTGTAGCACCATGTTGTCAAATCATGGACTAATTAGCCTTAAAAAATTCGTCTCGTAAAGTAGTTGCAATCTGTGCAATTAGTTATTTTTTAGTCTATATTTAATACTCCATGCATGTGTCAAACATACGATGTGATAGGGACTAAACTTTAGGGAGGGGATTAAACAAGGCCAGATCAACCCCATTATTAAACTTCCCTAAAAAAAGAAATAAAAAACTCCATTATCGAACAGCTACACTCTAGAATTGTTAGAGCAAATGGACCTATTTGATATATAGCTTAGCTGCAGCTCTAGAAATAAGAGGTTCTTATGAGAAAGGCATAACATACCCTTGGATGATGGTTCTTGTGTGTTTCGATGTATATCAAACATATGTGTGAATGTGTTCTTTTATAGGCACATAGTGTTTGCTAGCACTTATGTAGTAAAAGCTATGTATTTTGAAAAGCTAGAATAACTTACAATTTAGAAATCAGGGAGTATATTATAAATAATTTAGTCACTATGGGGGGCTGATGAGGCAGCAAACTGCAATGTCGAAGAAGGCGACCTAGGCGAGGAAAAGGTCTTGGGGGAATTGCGGTCGTAGATTGTCGGGGACCAAATACCGGGGTACCCAATGAGGTGGAACTAATAACCATCGAATGTTGACACTTCCGGTCAGACAAGAACACTACTGCGCTTCTTGCTCGAACGACGGAAGATTGGTTCCACCTCGCCCGACCACCGAGGGCTAGACTCTGCCTCGTTCGACGGCTAAGGGCTAGACTCCATCTCGCCCGACCCCCGAGGGCTAGGCTTCACCTCGCCCCATGGCTAAGGGCGGGCTCCGCCTCGCCCGACGTCTAGGGGCGGGCTCCGCCTCGCCCGACGACTAAGGGCTAGACTCTGCCTCGCTCGACGACTGCACCCTGATCCTTCATAAAGTGGAGCATAGGGTACGTAAAGGACATTCGAGTCAACCGTAGTATTGAGGGCCATGCCCTGTGCGCCTGCAGGAAGGTACCGTCAGGATATGATGGGACGGGCGCTTTAAGCCCTTTTCGACATAACAGTGCCTAAATAGTGTTGTAGGCGCTGACTTTTGTCCCACGGTGTAGTAGGCGCCGCCTTCAGCCCTCGGGCGCGGATACTAACACAGGCATACGACAACCACTACAATCCAAGGAAGAACTCACATCATCTACAGTAACATGCATATAGTCATTTCCCCGTCTACCCCCTGTAGAGTCATGGCTCGGCACCCTGACACCCCGCACCGTCTACCGGGGGAGGATGGGATGTAACCACTCGCTGAAGCAAGGCCAGGGCATGGCCCTGTTAGGGTCAGCGGACACGCAATCCCTACCATGATCTGCCATGACAGTGGAATAGGCTCAAGGGAAAAGGAAAGCTTGGCACCTCCGAAGGGCGACCACTATCGTAGGTTTTTTCCTCTTTCTACCATCTGTAAACCCCTGCTCCCCTTGGTCTATAAAAGGGAGGGCAGGACACCTCACGAAAGAGAGATTAGTTCGATACACACAACACATCACGCATACAGCCAAGCAGCGACCAAGCTCTTAGCCCCCTACTACAAACCTTTTTCAGTACTGATAACACGAGCAGCAGTAGACTGGACGTAGGGACATTCAGCCCGAACCAGTATAAATCTTGTGTCCTTTAGTGCACCATCCGGGCCTAACGCGCAATAATTATAAATTTACTAGTCGGTGTTTATTTGAAACACCGACAGTTGGCGCACCAGGTAGAGGCCTTTGCGCGTTCCAAATCAGGCCCCGGATGGCTAACCACACAATCAGCTGGGTCCCGGGCGCACACGTGCGTTTTAGTGACCCAAACTTCATCATCACGGTGGGAGGAGAGTTGGCATTGGCGCATCTCGCCATCCAATCTCTCCCCTCCATCGGCTCCGGCTATGGGAGGCTTGAGTGCTAGCCCGGCATCTCCCTCGGACCCCAGCCATCCAGGGAGGACCCACGCCGCCTCACCCTCTCTCCGGAACACTCCGCACGAAGCGCCCCAATGGCGTTTCCATTCGGTCTCCGCAACACCGCGACGACCGTTAGCCACCTTATGGCACAGCGCGCGATCCCGTCCCCCGTGAACAACGAGTTCGTGGGGATGATCGAAAGCGTCACAGAATCCCTCCATGGCCTCCTCGCGGAAGGTCCGGCGTCGGACTCTGGCTCTGACTCTGGCAGGGGGAGCCATCATCCCTCTCGGGAATGTGTAACAGAACCGACCAATTATACAAGATTAAGTAAGAAAATCTTTTGCCGAAGCAGATAATTTAGCAAACTTAAGCCCGTATAACCCGATAGTCCGTGAAACCACGAAGGATTTCAAACCAATCGACATACAAACCAAGATCGTACAAGTTTAGCAAGTACCATCACATGTTAGATCAAGTTCGCAATCATAGTTTGGTACATCAGAGTTTAGAATATAAAGTTATTACAACCCAAGTTCAAACTGAAATTGCGAAAGCAAATAATTTTAAAGCCACACACACACTTTTAGTTCAGATACAATGCCAGTAGGTAGTCATCTCCAACAAAAGCATTAGATGAGAGATACGGAGTGACCATTGCCCTTGGTCCTAGTTGTCGCCCATCGCCGGGTACAGACAGTTAATGCAATAGCCATAGTACATTTGACCATCTGCAACAACAATGGGAACAACGCCATGAGTATGAGAAGGTACTCAGCTAGACTTACCCGTCTTAAACCAAAATAAAGTGACACCAAGGATTATGCAAGGCTTTCTTGAGTGGACTAGCTGACTTGTTTGCGAAAAGCATAAGCTATCATGAAGACATCATTTTAAATAATTTGCATCATCTTTATTATAACCTATTCATCTAGGTAAGCACCTGTACTATAGCAATCACTTGATTAACCAATAACATCCAGTTACCAATTTAGCTTTAGCATGTCCATACCATCCAGATAACCATCATTGTTCCATAATAATTACTACGATGCCGTAGCTCGAGTCAAGTGCTCACTATCCAGGAGCGATGGCGATTCGAATCGATTCCTAACCAGCTGGTGATTTATTCATCACACAAACCACACTCACCGATCAAGTGAGTTACAGATCACCAATGACACTTTTTAGGTAGCCGCGGGACAATCTGGAGCCGTAGTACCCAGGGACCGCCCGACTGCCAGGAATCAGGTTGCACCTACCCTTGGGCTCACTCTTCGCGCCCCTGTCATACCCCCATCAGCACCAATACGCGCACTCGTGTAGATCCCGGCCCGAAAGGTGCCACTAGCTTCGCGGTCGAAAGGTACTTTATTCGGCCAGCTAAATGTGAGGCATGCGTTCAACATGACAAGAGGGACGAGCAACGATCGGTCCTTAATCAACACAGACGGAAACTAACAGCACCCCAGAACCCTGTCTGGTTGCCTCTAACTTTTTTTCGTCCAGTCTCCAATTATCCATCACACATGGTTAATTCCAGGATATCATTCTTTCCATAGCTAAATTCTTCCAGTAACCACCTATAATGTAGGTGACCGGATATCACCGATCGCTACCGGTCTAAGCAAGGCTAAGCAATTATTCGATCCTGACCTAACAGAGTAAAAGGTAATAAGGTAGGCAAGGATAGTAATAAATGCATCAACGGTTTCAATTAACTCCTACAACTTAATGCAACAATATATAAACTCATATATATATAGAAAGAATTGCTTTTATAAAGTAGGAGACTTAGAATGCTCCGGGGCTTGCCTCGTTCGAACGAACTAGGTTGATGATCCACGCACTCGGGCAAGTCCTCTCCTTGCTCCTCTTCCTCTGGCACCTCCCGTGCCTGAACTTCTTGTGGATCTGTCCCGGTCTGCTCTTCCTGAACTGCTACTAGCAACTCCTCCTGCGATCCTGTATGATGCAGATGTATAAGTGCTAATGCATAGGTGCATCGGAGAGATGACATGTAATGATCATGATGCATGAAATGTAGATGAACATGTTTAACTTTATTGGACATAGTAGTAGCAAAGCTCTTCTACAAGGTAGTCAACATCAACCAAGAACATGTACTACTATCTACTACGACAACCACTGTACTAACATGCCAAATCACCACAGCAAACTAAGATGCTTCAAAGAAACACCAAAACAAACATTATTAACTAAACTCGCATTAAAGAGGATTATTTTATTTTATTTTAAACTAGGGCTACAACAACAACATATATTTCTGGAGCTTATAAAAATCTAATAAAATTACAGTAGCATAGTACTACTCTAAGTAGACTACCATAAAATTTTCAAGGTATTTGCATAAGTAAAATAGCCTACACAAAAATGACAAGCTATGGTTGATAATTAAGCATGAAAATACTTTGTACTATGAAAAGTGTCAAACAACAGATTTGGCATTTTTCCTATGTTCTACACGGTAAACAATCACTAGACAAAAATTATCATACACTTGTTTTATACAATTTTTGCTCTCTATCAAAATAACAAAAATCATCAATTAAAGGCACTTGAACTACACATCAATATTTCTCTACAGAACATGCATGACATAAATTTTTCCTACAAAGTACATCACTAAAGGAGATTAACAAAACTAGAACCATATTTTTCTGATGTATATTCTATTTACTAGACATTTTCTAAGAAATCGGCATTTATTCAATTTAAATAAAGCTACACAGAAAAGTATCACAAATTTGACATGCAATATTTTTAGCAGATAGATCTAGTCCCAAGAAACCTAGCAAAACTTATTTCAATAAATTTGGAGCCATTTTGAGCAAGTTATAAATTTCCAAAGCCTTTAAACAAAATCTGTAAATCATTTCTTTTATTCTTTTCTGAAAATCCCGGTTCAAAAATGCTAGATCCACCCGGATCTCTACCCAGGCTTGCACCCCAGCGGCTGACAGTGGGCCCCCTGGCCCCACCAGTCAGTCACTAAGGCAAAGGAGGCGCTCAGCCGCGGCGGTTCTCGCCGCCGGTGAACTTGCCGGCGGTGAGGTCACCACCGGAGGCTTCCCCGAGACAAGGCGGGCCTAGCAGTACCCCTACCGCGGCCAGTGGAGCTCGGGAGCAAGCTCACCGGCGTCCATGGCGGCGCGGTGGCGTGGCTCAACATCGGCCGGCTAGCTCCGGCCGAGAGGTGGCGCGGGGAGTGACTGGCGAGCTACCCCGTGTTCGTGCGGTGCTCGTGTGCGAAAAAAAGGAGGCGAGAAGGAGGACGGAGGGGCGAGGTCCACGGAGCGATGCATCTCCGATGAACTCGACCAAGCTCCGGTGAGCGATTACCGGCGACTCATAGCTTACCACGGTGATAAGGTGCTAGCACGGGATGCACGAGGTGAAGGAGGAGCACAGGGCGAGATGGGGCGGTCGACAGCGAGCTAGAGCGGCCGGAACGGCCAACTCCGGCGAGGCGCTGGTGCGGGCGGTGGAGGAGGCGAGCGCTTGCGCTGCTGCTATTGCTGTCCGAGCGAGAAGGCAAATGGGATGGAGGAGGGGGAGGCAGACACGGATCGCGGTGTAGGCGCGACAGGAGGGGCGCGGGGGCCACCGGTGTCCACGCGGTGAGCGACGACGACGGCGTACGGACACGCGGCCGCCGAGCTCTGCGGCCGGTCGGGCGCGGCGTACAGGAGCGGACGGCGGGCGCGGAGGTAGGCCAGGCCGGCTCTGCGAGCTGGGCCGAAAGGGAAGCGGCAGCCCGCTAAGGAAAATAAAATGATTTTTCTTTTTATTTCTTAAATAAACAGAACTAAAATTCCATTTTGAGCCATTTTAAAAGCATTTTCACAAGCTGGTGTAAAAATGAAAGTTGTTCAAAAAAAAGTACTCTACAACTTTGCCAAAAAGAGTAAGACCAAAATCCAATTAGATTTTGAACTATAGATTTAAAGTTAATTTAAATCAAAAACCCGATTTTAGAAGATTATTTTTAAAAGCAAAATTTGAGAAAACTTTGAATATACACCTTGCTCCAAATTGCATCTTAGCTACTTCTAATTGGTCTAAGTGATCAACCGAGGTACACACATGGCAAAACAAACATAGCATCCAATCTATTAAAACAAAACTATGTAACATACATGTTTCATTAGTATGTTTTAATTCTATATTTCATGTCATGCTTATGAATGCATAATAAGGATTATGCTCATGATTTGCAAAATGTTAATGCATGCTTAACACCGAGGTGATACAGTGGTCGAAATGTTGTTTTGACTGGTAAAAAGTGAGCCGATTTGGTAAGGCAATCTATAATCACCCAAATCGAATCATTCCCCTTTGATGTGGTGGGAAAACCGGTGATAAAATCAATACTTATATCATCCCATTTCCAATCTGGTATTGACAAGGGTTGCAACATTCCTGTAGATCTCATGTGAAGAGCTTTCACTCTACAACACATGTCGCAATGAGCAACATAAGCTGCAATCTCCTTCTTCATTTTCGTCCACCAATAACGAGGTCTCAATTCTTGGTACATTTTTCCACTTCCAGGATGGATAGACAATTTAGAGTGATGAGCTTCATCCATCAAATTGTTCTTGAGCTCTCGATCTTTAGGTACAACCAGACGGTCCTTAAACCATAACACTCCTTGTTCATCCACTCTAAAGTGCTTAGTCGGTTCTTTCTTCATTTTCTCCTTGATATGGAATATTCCCTTATCTGTTTTCTGACCCTCAATGATCTTGCTCTCCAAGGTACAGCTAACCTGGATATTATAAAACACAGCAGGATGCAACAAATTGAACCCATCCTCAAACAATGGTTGCACAGCAAGAGAATGTGACTTCCTACTTAAGGCATCTGCTACTACATTTGCCTTTCCCGGATGATAGTGCACATTCAGATTATAATCCTTTATCAGCTCTAACCATCTTCTTTGTCGCATATTCAACTCGGACTGAGTAAATATGTACTTGAGACTCTTATGATCTGTAAAGATATTGCACACATTCCCAAGCAAGTAGTGTCTCCAAATCTTTAGAGCATGCACAACAGCCGCAAGCTCTAAATCGTGCGTAGGATAGTTAACCTCATGCTTTCTCAACTGACATGAGGCATAAGCAATAACTCGTCCATCTTGCATCAGGACACATCCTAAACCATTCTTTGATGCATCGCAAAACACATCAAATGGCTTCTCTATATCTGGTTGCGCCAGAACAGGAGCAGTGGTTAGCAAATTCCGCAAGGTGCAAAAAGCTGCCTCACACTCCTCTGTCCAAACAAAATTATGATCCTTTTGTAGCAAACTTGTCATTGGTTTGGCAATCTTCGAGAAGTCTGGTATAAAACGACGATAGTAACCGGCTAATCCAAGAAAACTCCGAACCTCATGAACTATACTTGGTGCCTTCCAGTCCATAACCTCTTGTACCTTACTAGGATCCACTGAGATTCCATTCTCAGATAACACATGACCGAGAAACGGAACTGTCTTCAGCTAGAACTCACATTTACTAAACTTAGCATATAGCTGGTGATCTCTGAGTCTAGTTAAGACAATTCTTAGGTGCTCTTCATGATCCTGTTTGTTCTCTGAGTATACTAGAATGTCATCAATAAACACAATCATGAACTTATCCAACTCTGGCATAAAGACCGAATTCATCAGATACATAAAGTATGCAGGAGCATTTGTCAAACCAAAGGACATGACAAGATACTCGTACAAACCGTATCTGGTGGAGAACGTGGTTTTGGGTATATCTTGTGGTCTAATCTTGATCTGATGGTACCATGATCTCAAATCTATCTTGGAGAACACCTTAGCTTTTGACAATTGATCAAACAAGATATCAATCCGAGGTAGAGGATACTTGTTTTTAATTGTCACCGCATTCAGTGGCCGGTAGTCCACGCGCATCCGTAAGGAGTTATCCTTCTTCTTCACGAACAGTGCGGGATATCCCCATTCTGATGAACTGGGACGAATTAAACCCTTAGTCAACAGATCTTGGAGTTGTTTCTTCAACTCGGCTAATTCATTTGGAGGCATCCGATAAGGCTTTCTTGAGATCGGTGATGTTCCAGGGATTAACTCAATGGCAAACTCAACATCTCTGTCCGGTGGAAGACCGGGTAACTCATCTGGAAACACGTCTGGAAACTCGCACACTACTGGAATCTTGGCTAGAAGAGTAGTTTGGACTACACAAGTTGTACTGATCGGATCTATTCTCCGAGGTAAGGTTACTTGAAATGTACCTTCTCCAACAGGTTCCTTGAGAGAAATGCTTCTTCCCCCAACATCAATTACTACTCCCATCTTATTCATCCAGTTCATCCCCATAATCACATCCAGAACTAGCCCTGGCATAACTATCAAGTTAAGCTTATACTGCCGGTTTGCTATACATAGGGTTACCCCCCGGATTATCTGATTAGTTAACAGATCAGCCCCAGCTGAACTGATCCAATAAGCACATTCCAATTCAACTATCTTTTGCTCATACTTTCTTGCAAATGCTTGACTTATGAATGAATGAGATGATCCAGAATCAAACAAAACGACTGCAGGATGATTGTTGATAGAAAACATACCAGCTGTCACGGGCTCTCCTTCCGGGATGTCATCAATGGTGGTGTGGTGCACACGAGCTTGGTACTGATTCTATGGCTTTTTGGGATATGGGAAAAACTTCACAAAGTGCCAGGTTGATTGCAGTTGTAACACGGTCCTCTTACTTGAGTAGCAGCTCCAGATGAACTGCCTTGTCCAGTCTTGGCTTGTGGCACCGCCATCTTGAATGGCTTTTGATTCCTCTGAGGTTGCTGGGCATTCTGATTTCTCCGCTGCGTGGCCTGAACCTTGCACTAGGGGCAAGCGGACGATCCCTAGGTACTGTGGCTCCAGATTGTCCCGTGGCTACCTGAATAGTGTCATTGGTGATCTAAGCGACCCTGATGGGGGAAGCATGGTTTGTGTGAGGAATAAATCACCAGCTAGTTAGTAATCGATTCGAATCGCCATCGCTCCTGGATAGTGAGCACTTGACTCGAGCTACGGCATCGTAGTAATTATTATGGAACAATGATGGTTATTTGGATGATATGGGATATGCTAAATCTAAATTGGTAATTGTATGTTATTGGTTAATCAAGTGATTGCTATAGTACAGGTGCTTACCTAGATGGATAGGTTATAATAAAGACGATGCAAAGTACTTAAAATGGTTTATTCATGATAACTTATGCTTTTCGCAAACGAGTCAGCTAGACCACTAAAGAAAGCCTTGCATAATCCTTGGTGTCACTTTATTTCTGGTTTACGACGGATAAGTCTAGCTGAGTACATTCGAGTACTTAGGGTTTATCCTATCTTGTTGCAGGTGAAGTTCTCGACCTATTGATGATGGTGGCTAACCGCCGGTGGGCTCGGTGATTCTATATTTACTTCTCATCTATATGCTTTTGTCTGAGGATGTCACTTATGCTAGCAATGTATTTGGAACTTATATTAATGTAATCATTTGAAAGCTATGGTGTTTTCTCTAATCGGTTTTAAAACCCAAACTTATACTATTATTTGTGAACCCAATTGTAATATTATTTCCACTGCAACTCTACGTATGTGATGTGTATTTGCTTAATCACGCGATCTTGGTTGTGATGTTGATTTACCGAGGTCCTTCGTGACACTCGGCGGACTACCGGGTTTGTATAAGTGAAAGTATGCGCGTGTCAACGTGTTAGCGGGGACAGCCATACTTGATCTTGTATAAATTGGGCGGTTCTGTCACAGAATGTTTCGTGGCCGAAACCTCCAAGGGACACATCAAAAGCGTCTCCGTGGAGGAGACTACCCCGGTAGGCAACCTCGGCAGTGCAACCAAAAGGGGGACAGTGGCCCCACCTCATGTAGGGGTGGAGCAGCTGAGAGCCTGAAAGCGGGAAATAGACGAAGCCGGACAACAGCTTGTTCGGGAGTATGTGGAGGCCGATGAGGAGATCAAACTCCACGGAGATGGTGGGCACGCATGCGCCGTGGCCCGTGATGTGAACCGATGGATCATCGTCGATGGTGAAACCCTTCCTCACTTCGCTCAGGCAAGTCAGAACATCACCGCTGCAATGGCCTTGCTTCATGGCCTTCTAGAGGCCGCAACGCCTGAGGATCGATGGGCCCATAGCAAAATACGCACGCTGCTCGAGCGTGCGGCGGCGCAGCAGGCTGAAAGCTCGTTGTCCCGGCGACGCGAGCTTGACACCAGCCAGCGTACGCCCTCAGTGCATCCCACCAGAGATGCATCAGTCCACCAAGCACCACAAGGCGGTAGGCAGCGCACTACAGCCCAGATACATCTGTGTCGCGGCCATAACCGCGATGCGCGCATCACCCTCGACGCCCATAGACATACCTACAGCGACCCAAGAGAAGGAGCCCACCGTGGCTATCACCCTCGCCGTGGCGGACGCTACGACAGTGGCAAGGACCGAAGCCTGAGCCCTGGCCTACCAGGCCCTCAGGCCTTCGGCCGGCACATCCTCAACGCTGCATTCTCGCCAAGGTATCGACCACCTACTAATATCCCTAAGTACTCTAGGGAGACAAACCCCAGGCTTTGGCTTGAAGACTATCGGCTTGTCTATCAAGCCGGTGGTGTGGATAATGATGACTTTATTATCTGCAACCTCCCACTATTCTTGGCCGATTCGACGCGAGCATGGTTAGAGCACCTGCCGTCCAACGCAATCCAGAGTTTGGCGGATTTGAAGGAGATCTTTGTGGGAAACTTCTAGGGCACATACGAGCGCCCTGGGAACCCATGGGACCTCAAGAACTGCGGTCAGAAGGCCAGTGAGACCATCCACGGGTACATCCAATGCTTCTCCCGACAGTGCAACAAGCTCCCTAATGTCGACGATGCCGATGTGATAGGAGCCTTCCTGTCCGGGATGACTTGCGAGTCCTTGGTTCATAAGCTAGGATGTAAGGGCCCACGAACCACCAAGGAACTCTTAGACATCGCCACTAGCCATGCCTCAGGAGAAGAGGCGGTCGGAGCGATCTTCGATCATCTCGATGGGAAGGCAAGGCGGGATGAGAGTGCCGGTGAAGGCGCCTCTAATCATTCCGCAAAAAAAGAAGAACAAGAAGCAACGGCACGAGGACTCGCTCGTGGCTACTGCTGACCGTAAGGGTGGTCGGAAGCCCATGGAGGGCACTCCGAATCACTTTAAAAAATTACTCGAGGGGTCGTGCCCGAACCACGCCTTTCCTGTAAAGCATCTGCTCAACGACTACGACCTCATGCAGAAGTTCTTGTCCGAAAGGTCCAACAAGGGAGAGCAGGGGAAGGAACCAGCCCCCACTACGGACGACGTCGAGGAGAAGGACGATGGCTTTCCAATGCCGGATGGCTACCTTATGATCTTCAGAGGATCGGTGGTCTACGACTCCAAACACCGTCAGAAGGTCGCGCGCCGCGAGGTCTACATGGCCCAACCGGCCACACCTCCCTTCCTCCGGTGGTCAGAGTCCGCCATAACCTTCGACCAGACTGACCATCTAGATACCAGCCCGCACTCGGGGAGGTATCTGCTGGTCGTCGACCTGATTGTCGACCCAAAGCGACTCACCAAAGTATTGATGGACGGAGGTAGCAGCCTCAACATCATGTACGCCAAGACGCTCGATAAGATAGGCGTCGACCGGACGAACCTCCGCCCAACCCGAGCGCCTTTTCACGGCATCGTGCTCGGGAAACAGGCCATGCAACTGGGACAGATCGATTTGCCCATCACCTTCAGGGATCTGTTCAATTACAGGACCGAGACCCTCACCTTTGAGGTGGTTGGGTTCCCCAGAACCTTCCACGCCATCTTGGGAAGACCATGCTACGCGAAGTTCATGGCCGTCCCCAACTACACATACCTCAAGCTGAAGATGCTGGGCCCCCACGGGGTCATCACCGTCGGCACCTCCTTCCAGCGGGCCTACAAGTGCGAGGTCGAGTGCTGCGGCCACGCCACAGCAATCGTCGCCTCCAGGGAACTCGCCGCCCTCAAGGAAGAGGTCGCCGAAGAAGCGCCCGACATGAAGAAATCGATCGGGTCGTTCAAATCAGTAGAGGGCTCCAAGGGGGTCCTCATAGATCCCAGCATCTCCAAGGGTAAACGGTACGCATTGGTACCACGCTTTCCTCCGAATAGGAAAGCACGCCCGTCGGCTTCCTCCACGGCAACAAAGACATCTTTACGTGGAAACCGGTGAAGCAACGCCTACGTCGCTTCGACGAGGAGAAGCGTAGGGCCATCGGTGAAGAGATAGCAAAACTATCAACGAATGGATTCATTAGGGAAGTACATCACCCATAGTGGTTAGCTAATCCTGTTCTTGTGCGAAAGAAGAGCGGGAAATGGAGGATGTGCGTAGACTATATGGGTCTCAACAAAGCATGTCCAAAGGATCTGTTTCCTTTACCATGCATAGACCAAATAGTCGACTCTACCTCGGGGTGCGAAACCCTCTGCTTCTTTGATGCCTACTCTGGCTACCATCAAATCATGATGAAAGAGTCCGACCAGCTCGCAACATCTTTCATCACCCCCTTCGGATCGTTCTGCTACGTCTCAATGCCGTTCGGTCTGAAGAACGCTAGGGCTACGTACCAACGCTGTATGCTCAAATGCTTCGGGGACCTCATCGGGCGAACCATGGAGACCTACGTCGATGACATCATAGTTAAGTCCAAACGGGCTGACCACCTCATTGCCGACCTTGAGTAGACCTCGGCGCTTTCGGGAAAATAGAATGCCTATTTTCTATTGCGCCAGATGCAAGTTCTTGTGGTTAGCACATTGGAGCAAGGGTGAAGAAGTTAGAAGTGAAAACGAGTTAGTCACGAAGATGCTGGCGTCGGTCAACTGACCGGACGCTGGATCTGAATGCACCGGACGCTAGCGTGTCGTGTCCGGTCAGTGACGATCGGCGACGCAGGTTGGAGTGTGACCGGACGCCGGCTGCGCGTCCGATAAAGTGTGACCGAACGCGTCCGGCCGAGGTCGGTACTTATCGAAACGACCGGACGCCGGGGTTCAAAGCGTCCGGCCGATTGAAAAGTCTGCCGCGTCCGGTCAAGTCAAGTGACCATTGGAACCAGGACACATGGTTGTCTGCGGCGACCGGACGCCGAGGTCCAGCGTCCGGCCAACACGACCGAGCGCGTCCGGTCGGCCCGACCGCTGCCCAAAGAAGGGGTAACGGCTAGTTTAGCCCTTGGAGCTATAAATAGAAGTGGCCCTCGGCCATGGCTGGTGCTTGAGCACCTCAAGGGACTTAGTGTCCATGCTTGTGAGTGCTTGGGAGCCCTCCATCACACATATACTTGATAGTGATCATTCGATTGTGTGAGTGAGCGATTCTAGTGCGATTGCATCGTGAGGTTGCATCGAGTGGCACTAGGTGGTCGTGTTGCAAGCCGGTGGTGCTTGTTACTCTTGGAGGTTGCCACCTCCTAGATGGCTTGGTGGTGGTCTCCGTCGAGCGCCAGCAAGAAGCTTGTGCGGCGCTCCGGAGAAGTGCTTGTGAGGGGTACTTGTGCTCGCCCAGCGAAGTCGCGAAGAGCAACTTTAGTAAAGCGTGTCATTGAGCTACCCTCACTCAAGGGGTAGGTTCTTGCGGCGCGCCGACGCGTGCGGGCTTAGCGGGTGATGCTAATTAGCCACCCGAACCACCAAGTGAGCGGGTCGACACAACGGGGACTAGCGTGTTGGCAAACACGTGAACCTCGGGAGAAAAATCATCGTGTCAACCTTGTTCTTCCCGTTGGTTTGCATCCCCATTACACAAGCTTGCAATTACTTATATATATATATATCTTAAGCTTGTGTAGTTGCTCTTGTAATTAGATAGCTTGTGTAGCTAGCTAATTACCTTCTTGCTTGTGTAGCATAGAAGTAGCTCCCTTGCGTGGCTAATTTGGTTTTAGTAACCTTGTTAGTCACATTGCTTAGTTTGTGTAGCTAAGTATTTGCGCTCTCTAATTAGGCATTGGTTGCCTTGTTATTGAGCATTGCTAGTGAGCTTAGTTAGCTTTGTGCTTTTGCTTACTAGCATGTGTAGGAGCTCCCTTGTTACTTAAAGTACTAGTGGCATAGGTTTTTGTGACCTTGCTCCTAGAATTGTTTAGGAGAGCTCTAGCTAGCCCGGCACCTTAGTTGCTTTATTAGTATCTTTGCAAGGTGCTAGTGAACATATATAGAGGGGTGTAGTCTTGGCTAGACCGATTGTTTTAATTCCGCATTTATATCGGTTAGCCGACGCGATTAATTTTAGAAAAGACTATTCACCCCCCCTCTAGTCCGCCATCTCGACCTTTCAAGCCTGCCCCTTGCTCCCGGGCAGAGGGGCTCGCCTCCCTTATCTCCGAGGGCGCGGCAACGGAGCCGTCCCTCTCTGCCGATACCTTGGGCGTGGCGGCAGATCCACCCGCCTCCGTTAGCTCATGGGGCGTGGCAGCAGAGCCACCCCCCTCCATCAGCACCTCAAGTCAAAATGCACACCGCCGTGTCACGTCACGGGATACGCGCCCACGATCCCTATCCTTTCCCACAAAAATCGTGCCGGACGGTTCGCCTTCCCCAAGCAGACCAGGACTCTTTTCCCACCGAGGGAATATGGGTCAAAAGGCCTTTTCTCTGACCTGCCTAGTCCCAGAAGTCCAAGGGCTAGCCCAACAGTCTCGACGGCCGTCCCAACGAGGGATGGACCCACAAGCGACCAGGACTCAGGAACACAAGCATCAGTGGGGCCTCGACCCACAGTCAAGCCCCAGCCAGGCTGACCCTGGACGAAATCCCCACGAATGGGATACCAGGATTCCCTTTAAACTATCCAGTTGACAAAAACCGAATCTTATAGCCTTACCCGTGAAGGGTCCGAAATTACCCCCCGGGCGATTCTGCCCGAATCACCTAGGGCCCGAGGGCTACACCCGACGGGTGCGCTCACGCGCACCCTCTAGCGAATTGAAATACCCCCCGGGCGATTCTGCCCGAATCACCCGGGGGCTCGGGGGCTACACCCGTCGGGTGCGCTCGCGCGCACCCTCTAGCGAATTAACTCTGGCAAGTCAAAACACCCCCCGGACGATTCTGTCCGAATCACCCGGGGCTCAGGGGCTACTATCGGGGACCTAATACCGGGGTACCCAATGAGGTGGAACTAATAACCATCGAACGTTGACACTTCTGGTCAGACAAGAACACTACTGCGCTTCTTGCCCGAACGACGGAAGAATGGTTCCACCTCGCCCGACCGCCGAGGGCTAGACTCTGCCTCGCCCAACGGCTAAGGGCTAGACTCCGTCTCACCCGACCCCCGAGAGCTAGGCTCCGCCTCGCCCGATGGCTAAGGGCGGGATCCGCCTCTCCCGATGTCTGGGGGCAGGCTCCGCCTCGCCCGATGGCTGCACCCTGATCCTTCATAAAGACGAGCACAAGGTACGACAGGACATTCGAGTCAACCGTGGTATTGAGGGCCATGCCCTGTGCGCCTGCAGGAAAGTACCGTCAGGATACGATGGGACGAGCGCTTTAAGCCTTTTCCGACATAACAGTGCCCGAATAGTGTTGTAGGCGCCGACTTTTGTCCCACAGTGTAGTAGGCGCCGCCTTCAGCCCTCGGGCGCGGATACTAACACAGGCATACGACAACCGCTACAATCCAAGGAAGAACTCACATCATCTACAGTAACAAGCATATAGTCATTTCCCTGTCTACCCCCTGTAGAGTCATGGCTCAGTGCCCTGACACCCCGCACCGTCTGCCAGGGGAGGACGGGACGTAACCACTCGCTGAAGCAAGGCAGGGCATGGCCGTGTCAGGGTCAGCGGACGCGCTATCCCTGCCATGATCTGCCATGATAGTGGAACAGGCTCAAGGGAAAAGGAAAGCTTGGCACCTCCGAAGGGCGACCACTACCGTAGGTTTTTTCCTCTTTCTCCCATCTGTAAACCCCCTGCTCCCCCTTGGTCTATAAAAGGGAGGGCAGGACACCTCACGAAAGAGAGATCAGTTCGACACACACAACACATCACGCATATAGCCAAGCAGCGACCAAGCTCTTGGTGCCCTTTCGACCATTCCATCAGAGACTTGGGACCTTTCCCTCTCTCGACCGTTTGTACCCCCTACTACGAACCTTTTTCGGTACTGATAACACGAGCAGCAGCAGACTGGACGTAGGGACATTCAGCCCGAACCAGTATAAACCTTGTGTCCTTTAGTGCACCATCCGGGCCTAACGCGCAACAATTATAAATTTACTAGCCGGTGTTTGTTCGAAACACCAACACAGATGTTGCTCCGTGACTGGGCCATTACGAGGATGTGGTGGCCCTGGCGGAGAAGCTCTCGAACCGTGGTCTCCGAGGCTCGCAATGTGTGGAAGGCTACACCACCGGCGCAAGCATGGGTGCTGAAGCCGCGGAGGAGGCGAGGAGCGGGCCCCGGTCATGGCGTCGAGTGGCTTCATATTATTACTAATGATTTCTATCCGGTTGACAAACATGCGTTGCACACAATGAGGTTTAGCTAATCCGGTAGTCACTTAGGTTATATAGCCTAGATCGACCGTGCGAACTAACAGTAAAAAATAAGTGCCAAATTGTCTCATCTCTATGATAAAAGCAACATATTTTGGGCATGTTTGGTTTCTTGGACCGTCACTGTGCTACCTTACTGAGCAAGATTTTCTGAGTGAGACTCCCGTTTGGTTTTCTTGCTTGCTTGTCTCGGGGTTTGTGCTAGCAAGATTTCCCTTGTTTTTGTGGGAGAGGCAAAACGCCTCGCCGGCCTAGGCGAGCTTCTCGTTTTCTACACTAGCAGGGCGAGGTGAGGTCAGGCGTGTTGGCTCTGAGAACCAAACACGTCCTTTATCGTCGTGCCAACTCCGCTTCTCTAGGCTATCCTTTGTCAAAATAACCTGTCTACGAGAAAGATCTCGACTTTTAAAGGGGCCTTAAGTTTTCACAAGTTCTTGTTAATAACATTTGGGACATCCAAAAATTGATCACGATTAAATAATAGATCATTTGGGTGTAAACCCCAGTAAATACATCTTGTTCTTCTTGGGTTAATTGGAGATTAGCAACACGTGGAAAGGTAATCTCGAAACATGAAAAGAAGGTGTGGACCATATAACACGTCATCACTATCAAATGCTCACTCGGATTAAACCAAACAGTAAATATATTCCAACATTTCACAAAGTTTTCTGCATCTTGCATTTTGCATGTAATCCAAACATTAAAAGGTGGATCATATATAGCTTCGACATTTTGCTGATTCTACACTCCTGCCTATCGCTATCAGGTCGCCTGCGTGTACGTGACAAGATAATGCCAAACAAAAGCACGCAGGTCGTAAACTGTTTCTCTGATGCTCTCTCCGAAAAAAAAAAGTTTCTCTGATGCGCTGCACTACTTGCATGCTAATAACATAGTGCAGTATAGTACAACAATAATGGCCCTGTTCACTTGTGTTATAATCCGTATTTTCCAGCTTGTTTTTTAAACTGAAACTGTATTTTTCTCTCACAATAAATCAGCCGGAACAATATTTCAGTTTATTTTTTCAGCGAAACGAACGAGGCCGATGAGAGCCCGTTGAGCTGTGATATTATTATTATCACAATCCTGATTGCCAGCGGCAGCGATGCAATTATGCTCACTAAAGTCTTCGAGACGAGGAGCAAGCGTATGTGCGTCTCGATTGTTTGTCTTATAAGTCGTATTTTTTTAGCCAATGAACTATATTTTTCTTCCACAATAAATCAGTCAGCAATGCTTTCAGTCATAACTTATCAACCAAACGAACAGGACAGTGATCATACATCCAGAGGTCCATGAGAGCCGCCAGCTAGTCACTCGGATCTGCCACTGGCGTCTTGCGTGCAGGCAGCTTCCTCATGTGATGAATCCTGATCGATCCGGTGGCATTCCGATCCCATGGCTAGGGATATCCTCGTCTCTCCAGGATTTGCTCTAGAGAACGGGAACCTTAGGCTGCGGCTGCGGATCACTGCAGTTCTCGTGCTCGATTTGCCGTCTGACGTGTTCCGGGCGTTCTTAAGCTTATCTACCAACCAAGAGGATACGTTTTTGTATGGTCAGATCCGTCTAGCGTTTTTTCCATGACAAAACGGACGCTCTGACAAGCAGGAATGCAGGATCCAGGTCGGGGAAGAGAGAACGTACGGGCGTGCGATGAGATGCGAGGGTGGACCAGCAGTTTTGACCTGGCGCCCTGGTCTGGGAGGTGGGAGAAGAGAGAGAACCTGAGCAACTCTGCCAAGTCAACCAGGCAACACTTCCTGATGCCGATGCGTGCATGTGGAGTCTGCTGGCGCGGTGGGTGGCCAATTTGGCCATGCACGGAGATGCATCACAGCATCAGCATCAATGCATGCTACTGCTCCCCTGCAGCCGGCCGGCCGGCCGGCCCAACTGCCCAAGTGCCGTGCGTGCGCTCAGCTCACTCACTGCGTCGAGATCGGAACCATGCAACTTCACAGCGACAAGCCGACAGCGTTTCACTTCACGGCGGCAACAACAATGAACCATGAGTCAGAAAGCAAGCATCCAAGTGCAGATGGCGTCAGTTGTGACGCTGCCGAACGGAAGCCCATGCCAGGACAGTGGAAAAGCGGAGGTGATGCCGACGGTCCTGTCTCCAGCCTCAAGCACGCGCGCGCCTGACGTGGATGTGGATCGGTGGATCCAAGCAAAGCGACGGCCTTAGCAAAGTGAGCTACTAGTCGGGTCGGGACGGGAATGGCCGTGCACGCGAGGGGTTACTTATGGTAGTACTTGTCTTATGCCAGCACGTCGCGGCCGGCGTCGCGCGGCGGAATTACCGGCCGTGTCTTCCTAGCCGGCGTCGCTCTCCGTTTCCCTTGCGTCCTCCGGTTGTCCCGCGGCGGGCCACGCTGGCTGGATCCCACCCGCCCGCATTATCGTCCAGATACGACGACACCTCGCTCCCGCCACGCCGTGGGGCCCAGGTTCACGCACACCTCCCTCACTCCCTGTCCTCATGCTCCTCCTCCGCACGCATCGCGGCGCGCAGTCAACGGACCCCGTGCCTCCACGTCCCAGCCGGGGACGCTATAATTAGGCCTGCGTTGCCTGCCTGCGCCTGCTCGCCTCGCCAGAAACTGCAGCCACACCAAGCCGTTAGCCGTCTCCTCCCTCATCTCCTCTCGTCCGACGCAGGTGGTCCGCGGTCGGGTGAGTGAGTCAGCAGCTTCGCTTCTCCATCCATCTCCCCATTCTTCCCTCCCTCCCCCCGGCCCGGCGGCGGTACGTGACCTGACCCCGCAGCGCTAGCTCGTCGGAACGGCAGGTGTCGGCGCGCGACCTGAGAGCACAGCACCGGGGTCAGGCGGAAAAGATGGCCGGAGCAGCGGTGGCGGCGGCGGCGAACGGAGGGGCGTGCTGCCACGCCGCCAAGGGGCCTGGGTACGCCACACCGCTGGAGGCCATGGAGAAGGGACCCAGGGAGAAGCTCGTCTACGTCACCTGCGTCTACAACGGTGCGTGCTTTCTTTGCCGAATCATGCGTATAGGACTGTAGGAGGATCCTGCTCGGACACATGGGGCGTACGCGTAGATCTTGGAGGATTAGTCAGGAGTTCATGGGCGAGTAATTTAATTCGCAAAGTTTATTTAGTACAGGACAGGTGGGCTGTTGTTACTAGCATGGATAGGGACCCTTTTATATAATTTAGCCTGCAACAGACAAGAATTGTTCTAGCTTAGATCCCAAATTCTTTTGGAACTCAATTAAATAGGGCTTTGTCCATGTCCTTTGCAAATGAGACTTCGTGCTTTGGTTTGTCAAAAAAATAAGACTATACTTGGGTTCAGTTAGTTTGCAAACTTAGCGCGTATGAACACTACCTGCTCCAAAACATTTTCTGTTCATGACAGGGGTTCACATAGTTTCTCCTTCGGGGAACGTCTACGGATCACACAAACCATGTGAACACTGCAGAGATTGGATGTTCGCCTTGTTGGGAATTATTCATGTGGATTACATATGATTTATGCAGGTACTGGAATTAACAAGCCGGATTACCTTGCGACGGTGGATCTGGAACCTGACTCTCCTACATACTCCCAGGTGATCCACAGACTCCCAGTCACCCACATCGGCGATGAGCTGCATCACTCTGGCTGGAACTCCTGCAGCTCCTGCCACGGCGATCCATCAGCCAAGCGCCGCTTCCTGATCCTACCTTCGCTGCTGTGAGTATCAAATAAGTGGAGATGGTCTGAATCAATTGACTAACTCGACTACTGACCTCAGGACTGAAAATATGTGGTGTGGCTTCAATGGTTATTTGCAGGTCAGGTCGTGTGTATGTCGTTGACACAGCGACAGACCCGAGGGCACCATCCTTGCATAAGGTGGTTGAGTCTGAGGACATTGCTGATAAGACTGGGCTTGGGTTTCCTCACACGTCTCACTGCCTTGCATCTGGTGACATTATGATTTCTTGCCTTGGGGACAAGGAAGGGAATGCAGCTGGCAATGGCTTCCTGCTGTTGGATTCGGAGTTTAATGTCAAAGGCCGGTAAGTTCTTCTCACAGTTTAGGCCCATTGATATTGAAGTGTAGCATGTAACTATGGCCAATTACAGAGCATATAGCCTATTATCGTAGAACTACAGTTTGCCACATTGACAGTAACATAAGATTAAGAGCACACGATCAAGACTTGTATAATGGGTGTAGTTCAAGTAATGTGCTCTGAAATAGCTGCAGATGTATGGCAAATTGCTTGACATGTGAAAAACAGAGAGATTCATTATGCTGATCTCTGTGTCTTCATTAATTATTAAGTCTTTGCACTTTGCTACATGCAGTTGGGAAAAGCCAGGTCATAGTCCATTGTTTGGATATGACTTCTGGTACCAACCTCGCCACAAGACGATGATCAGTTCATCATGGGGAGCCCCTGCAGCGTTCAGGACAGGTTTCAATCTTCAACATGTCCAGGATGGCCTGTACGGAAGGCACCTGCATGTGTACGACTGGCCTGGTGGTGAGCTCAAGCAGACACTTGATCTAGGTGACACTGGACTTATTCCCCTTGAGGTAATATAATATTAAAAATGTAGAAACTGCTGCCAGAATAATTTTGCATTAGTCTATATTTGTACTTTTGAGCTGTCTTTGTTTCACTGTAAATGCTACCAGAATAGTATGGTGCTTCCAGAGCCTGTTGTAACACTTCTCTGTTTGTTTGTTTCACCTGCAGGTGAGGTTTTTACATGATCCATCAAAGGACACTGGCTATGTTGGCTGTGCTTTGACAAGCAACATGGTGAGATTTTTCAAGACCGCGGATGGATCGTGGAGCCATGAGGTTTGTTCATGCTACATGCTAAGTTCTTTCCCACCTAATGAACTTGATTTTCCAACTTGCTTACGTTCCAATGACTGCGCTTGTAGGTTGCTATCTCTGTAAAACCATTGAAGGTCCACAACTGGATTCTGCCAGAAATGCCAGGATTGATTACTGATTTCGTTATCTCTCTTGACGACCGTTATCTCTACTTGGTAAATTGGCTTCATGGTGATATCAGGCAGTACAACATTGAGGATCCTGCGAAGCCTTTCTTGGCTGGACAAGTATGGGTTGGTGGTCTTCTTCAAAAGGGCAGTGATGTCGTCTATGTTACTGATGATGGTCAGGAAGAACAGTATAATGTGCCTCAAGTCAAGGTAATCTTCCCTCTTGAAACCTTCTGAAACGAGAAATTTTTTTATAATTGTTACAGTTTGGATTTTAGTGGTGGTTACAGTTGGTTCATTGTGGAGTGTTACCAAATACCGAACTACATCACATCCATTTCTACAAACTGTGTTTTGCATTGTCAAGCTAGAATACTGGCACACTTGGAATGCTAATGAGCCATAACGCTTCCTGAAATAACCAAGATGGAGAAAATACAGTGGAATTTTGATTAATCTGATTCATCGTATGTTTCTTTGTAATCAGGGTCATCGACTTAGAGGTGGACCACAGATGATTCAGCTGAGCTTGGATGGCAAGAGGATATATGTAACCAACTCACTTTTCAGCCGTTGGGATGAGCAGTTCTTTGGTGATGATCTTGTCAAGAAGGGCTCCCACATGTTGCAGATCGATGTCGACACCGAGAAAGGAGGGCTGGCTATCAACCCCAACTTCTTTGTAGATTTTGGCACCGAGCCTGATGGTCCAGCCCTGGCCCATGAGATGAGATATCCTGGTGGGGACTGCACCTCTGATATATGGATCTGAGGTCAAGGATTTGGCATAACAGGCTGAAGGAGATCCCCGCTGTTGTATGCACTGTAATTAACATGGTATCCGTGCAGTATTTCATCTTGTATTGTGACTGTTGCCAGTGGAATAAGGCATGGTTTCATGATAACTTTAGATTAATAAAAAAGTATAGATTCTAAATTTTCTGATTGTCGTCGGCTCTGCAGTCTTGGTATTGTGTATTGTGAGATTTCTGGTAAAGCAGGCACTCTCATTCTATCAGGAGTGGGTTGCAGCACCAGAACTAGGAGTTTTTTATCACTATGCACGATTTGACAATGTTCCCCAACCTCCTCAAGCTTGCGATGGTCTACTGCACTGAAATGGACAAAGCTCCTCAACCTCAAAGCTTGTAGTGCTCTACTGCACGCTAAATTCAACGCAAGTGCAAGTGGCTCAAACGCTACGGAGTGCCAGATCAAGTCCAATGTAAACTCTAAACGCAGAGCATTTCATCTTGACCATCTCAAGCAAGCAAGGGTAATCTCCGATCCAATGGGATTGAAGAGGGTTTGATTTGAAGGGATAAAATTTATCTCAAAAATCTTTTTCAATCCCATCTAAAGCAAAATTAACTCGTTTTGCTCGCTAAAAACAAATATATATATAATAACTCGTTTAATAGACTGTAACAGTTAACTCCGTTCAAAAAGAAATAAAAGTTCTTAAAAATGAACCTTATCAAATCAAGCCTAATAAATTGGATAAACGAAGGTGCTGAGCACAGCTCGCCCTTTTAAGCTAAGAAATCGAAGATGTAAAATCTACTTACTAGCAGATTAAAAGCCAAAGAAGATACATTTATCTTATTACTGTAAGGCCCAGAACAAATCTAAATAGTGCCAGGCACACGAAAGAAAATTTTGTTTCGATTTGGTTTGGATGCGCCAGGCTAGGACAGTAGTGCAACGCCCGAGCGCCACTTGAACACATCCTACACTTCATCTTAGCCAAAAGGCCGACAAATGTATGAATTTTCTCCGGTGCCCAGGGTCTTCTTTTATAGCCTTCCTCTGGCTCCGCTCAGCCAAAGCCGCCGAAGTGGGACTAAAAGAGCGGCGCGCTCTTTAGTACCAACAAGGCGTCGCTGCTAGCCAAGCCGCAGGGAAATGGACTCTCTATGGCCCATCAATAGCCAGCCCACTAAAGAATCCCTCGGGCCTGGAAGGCTGAAATTCACTCATCGTCTCCTACTCTCCTTACTGTACTACATATACACAGCTACACTTGGCTTGGTCAGAGTTTGAAGCGGCCATGCCTGATCGATGCGGCCTCCCCGTCCCGCCGTCGCCCTGCCGACGCTCCTCTCCCGCCTTCGCGCGTGCAGGTCCGCCTTCCACGCGCTCCAGTGCCACGCCCTCCTCCTCACCTCGGGCCACCTCGCCGCCTGCCCGCTGCGCGCCTCTCCAACCTCCTCCGCCTCGCCCTCGCGTCGGTCCCCCGGCGCCGCCGCGCTCGCGGACGCCGTCTTCGCGCGCCTCCCGGAGCCCGCAACTTAATTGCATTCGTCGGTCAATAGACATGGAATCCAGTCCTCTTGCATCATCGACTCTGAAATCTGAATGAACTGTGCGTCATGTCACGTTGCAACATTTGATCAGCTTAACTCTGAAACCAACATATGAACATAGAACCTGATTTCATAGTTAGGAGTAGAGGCTTGCAGCCAAGCACAGAAGCTAGAGCTATGTACATCAAGAACAACTCTGAACTCTGCCTGGATCTTTTGTTCATTGGAGCTACGCTACTAGTTGTTCTTACAACTGCATGCTGCTAGGAATCCCTGAATGTTCTCTGAAACTAGTACATTTCGCGCATATGGATGGCAGCATATCAGCAAGCACCATCGGAAGCTCTGTCTCTGCTGAAAGAAAAACAGACCTCGAACGCCAGTGGTTTGCAAATCGCAACTTCGCACTGGCGAATTGCACATGTGTGCAATGCCAATAACGTGAGCTAGTGGACTGGGCTTAAATGGCTTGCGGGGTAGAGACGACTCCACGAACAGAATAAGCCCAAGACGCCAGATTTATTGGCTACAAGGCCATGCTATATGAAGGCTCCATGGGTCCCACTGGTGTAACTGGGCCCGCCGCAACAACAAAGCGCTATGCAACCACGAGTTGGCAACCACTCTCTGTCTCAAAAAAATAAAAAATGAACTCCAAAGTCGGTAATTTTACTTGAATGAAATATCTTCAGTCGGCACATGAAAATATCTCTCCTGTGGAAGACTGAAAAATATTGGGACCAATTTTTCTATTTTCGTTTTTTTACTTGATGCCTTGATGGTAGGTAGCAATTTATAATTAACATAAATTTCACCCTATATAGGAATGTTAACATAAACTGTCTCTTATGTAGCACAATGTAAAATGCATTATAAGTTATTGTGTGTTATATAAGCTAAAACTCATTAATTAATTTACCAATTGCTGATTCCACGATTTTGTGACTGATGCTAGATCCAATACGGTAGAGTTTTCTAAATTGTCCATGGCATGGTAAAAAAGTGAATTTTCTTAAATAATCTTAGTGTTTCTTTGCAACATAAAAATAGTAGAGTTAGATTTTTACTTCTTGTTCAGTTAGAACCCATTAATTTCCCAACGACCTTCACATCATGGAAGGACTATTCAAATTAAGAAAATATTTTTCTCAATTATCTACTTATGTTTCTTCTTTTTAACTACTTATTACTTACGGTTCTTTGATAATATAAGTAAACAGTATGGAGTTAGGTTTTACTTGTTCAAGTTAATTAAGGGCCTGTTTGATTTCCTCTCGCTAAAGTTTAGCTACTAACTTTAGTCACTTTAGCTACTAAACTGCTAAACAAACTGACTAAAAGGGGGCTAAAGTAGTTTAGTCACATTAGTACCCAAGGAGGTGCTAAAGTGGGTTAAAGTGTCTAGTAAATAGGGACTGCCATTCATTATTGCTGATCCCCATCCTAATTTATGCATTCTTTAGGGGTCTTTAATCACTCTTAGTCACTAGAACTAAATAGGGGTGACTAAAGTTTAGTCATTGATTTTAGTAGCTAAATTTTAGTCATGGGAAACCAATCAGGGTCTAAACCCATTAATTTACCAACAACCTTCACAAATATGCAAGGACTATTTAAGTTAAGAAAATATTTTCTCAATTATCTGCTTACGGTTCTCTGACAATGTAAGTTTAACAAAAACAAAACAAAACAAAACATCGACGGAGTGAGCTCAACGGTTGGAACTGATATATCAAAATGGGGTAACAATCCCTTTTCTATATGGGGTGCTCGTGGCAATTTGCCGTTAGTTTATGTGTATCCAGCCGGGGATTTTTTTTTTCGTGGCGCCGCCAAAGGGCGAGATATTTTGTGCCGAGTCCAAAGCCGCGAGAGGCAAGGGCGCAACAAAACCCTAGCCGCTTTCCCCTTCCTTTCTTAAACCCCAAGCCACGCCGCATTCGCTCGCCCCCCGTCCCGCCGCCTCTCCTACTCCAACTCCGACCGCATCTCCCCCTCAGGTATGGCTCCATCCCGCCGCCTTCGTTCCGCTCGATCTGATCTATCGTCTCAGGTAGTCAATTGTAGCGGTGGATCTCGTGTTGCGCTTCGGTTCCTTTGGGGTTGACTGTTGATTCTTAGATGGGGTAGTGGGGAAAAGTCCGATCTATCGTCTCAAGTAGTCAATTGTCGCGGTGGATCTCGTGTTGCGCTTCAGTTCCTTTGGGGTTGATTCTTAGATGGGGGCAGTGTGGAAAGTTGAATCATTGGGTTGGAGGAAAGCTCGATCCGACGCGCCCCAGTGTGATGGGCCGTGGCTCGCCCCGCCGCGAGGACCGCGTATAGAAGCGCTCCCGCTCGGGGGAGGACGGCTCCGGGACCAGTGCCCCACCACGCGAGATGACGGCGGCGCCACCGTGTTGGAGGAGCAGCGGTTCAGGCCCTCGAGACGACTGCTCCCTCTCTCGTGAGGCGCCCGCGTGCGGGGCTAGCGGCGGCTCCTCACCCCATTCGTGGTGGCGCCGTGCAAAGCCAGCAGCAGGTCCTGCTGTTTTATTATATACAACAATGTATCTTTGTTGGGGAAATGTTTGGGCTGCTGTGAATTTTAGGGTATTTTCATGTAACTTTGGGGTCCCCGTCCGAAAGGAATCACATATTCACATCCCCTGATGTCTAGGAGGTCTGATTGGTTTAGGTTTGGTCCGCTCTCCATTGACACATGCTAAGATAGTTGTAGGTGCTATTAGGTACGTTCCCTGCAACGATTGTTAGAAACATTTTTGCAATACGATTTCTGCATCACACTTTGTTACAGTGCCTCGTGCAAGGTTCTAACTGCTGTTTTAATAGTTTGCTCGTGTATGCCCCGCTGATTTTTTGTTATCTTCCCGTATGTGCAGGTTTAGTGTTCAAAATGGCGGCCTTCAACAAGCTTGGTGGCCTTCTAAGGCACAGTGCTCTGGCGAGCGGTGTCACTGCTAGCTCTTCACCTGCAGTGTTCAGTGCTGCTCGTCTCATGTCCACCAAGCTATTTGTTGGTGGTTAGTTTTTGTTGTCTTGTTTCCTCTAATATACAAGCAATCTATGAAACTGTCACTTTTGTTTTATGCTTATTAGTGTTCTTTGGTTAGGTCTTTCATGGGGTGTTGATGACGTGAAACTGAGAGAAGCTTTTAGCGGCTTCGGAGATGTTACTGAAGGTCTGTATATACATTTGAATGTTATTATGATGTGTTAGTGGCTGGCTGAATAATATTGATTCATTTTCCTCTGCTGTTGTGTTGTGGTTCACATTCTGTTTTGAAATGGCAAATATTCATGTTGCAGCGCGAGTGATCACGGACAGGGATACTGGGAGGTCAAGAGGCTTTGGCTTTGTTAACTACACCAACAGTGATGATGCCAATGCAGCTATATCTGGAATGGATGGCAAGGTGAGTCAAACATGTAATTCATATGGTCTGTTTCGTATGCTCTGTTTCAAGTAGTACCATGCAGAGGAATTCATTTTGATTTGTGCTATAGTGTTCCTTGAAGTTTTTATTTGACAAATTGTGCACTCTTTTAAGATGTCATTGTATATTGCATTCATGTTACTCGCAGGAAATTGATGGGCGGCCGGTACGTGTCAACATCGCTACCGACAGACCTGCAGGGAACCGAGGTGGTGGTGGCTATGGCGGTGGCAGTTTCGGAGGTGGTGGCATGGTGGTGGCAACCAAAGCTATGGTGATGGCTATTAAGTGCATTAAAGATATTTGAAATAATGAACTTTAGGACCTGGCATGGGGCTTATGTGAAGCCTTATCATGTTTTCTATTTGTGTTATGTTGAATTGTTGGAACTCCTAGATGCATACTGCGCAGCAGGATTGCCTATCGGTTTTGGTTGCATTGAAAAGTGCAAATGCAAGTCGCATGTATTTCCATTTGAGTGGATACATAGTTTGCACACATGACCTTAGGTGGCTATCTCTTGCAATGTGTACAGGAGTATTAAGTATTTGCGATTTGGAATTCGTTTTGTTTTTCAGGTGCTGGAAATTACTTCTTGAAAATTTTCTTGGCTACCATGGTTAATGGTGGCATATGTGTTTAATCCTTAGTTTTATGGTATACTTAGTGTCATTGACACCGAATGCCCCTCTTGAACTTTTCTCAAAGTAGAGGCGGTCGTGCTACAATAACCTAGCATTCATAGAGGACTAAGGCCTAATTTAACTTAAACCAAACCATTGTCAGGTTTAGGCAATTTTAAGGCTCTCTTTGGAACAAATGAGAAATAGATGAAGTTAGAGGATTGGAATATTATAGAAATTTTTGCTATGCTACTCTTTCTAACGAATGATTAGGTTTCAACAAATCCTATAAAATTCATATGGAATGATGATTTGGTACTCGGCAATTTTGGGGAAAAAACTCTACTAAGAGATGAACATTATGTTGATCTTCCAAAATTCTATGAAGAGATTGAACATTACAGAAAAAATTTCTTGTGCCACTCTCATTGATCATTGAATTCGTTTTTTTCTCTACTCTTTTCGTACATTCTATCCAGGCGTAGTTCATGTAGTTTCCATCCATACAATTTAAAATGTTCCTGTAGTTTCCAACCATATAGAATTTAAAATGTTATGGCATCTAAAGAACTCACTATACAATTTGGAAGACACGGCTCCCGATGCGGCCATTGTCCGCCAAAGCTGCAGGGTCAGGGGTGCCATCGTTGACTGCTCACTCCAGCAAGTCAGCAACAGCAACAGGTTGGGCCCCGTTTAGTTGGCTGGCGAAGTTGGCGCCGCCGGAATTTGCTTCCACTGTAGCGTACTGTATTATTTCGTTTGTATTTAGTAATAATTGTTTAATCGTTGACTAATTAGATTTAAAATGTTCGCTGTCAAAAATATTACAACTAAAAACAATAAAGCAATTAGTTTTATTTACTTGTCGACATTTAACAACAACATAGCCTTTCATGTACAAGTTCGGTAGTTTGAACGTGACGAGAATCTTCTTTTTGCATAGTATCAAAGTTTGGATTTTGGGGTAACTAAACATAGGGCTTGGTTTTTTAAATATAAACCATTGACCCCCATATCAATTTCGGTTTTCCTCTATTTAACGTTATTAAAAAAATATTATTCGTTGCGATGCACCGGTGCCTCGGAGGTCTTCTTTGGACAAGCATCAGGCTCTCAACCAGTCTGGACTCAGGTTCACCTATCTCGAGTTCTCAACTCGACCGTGTGGGCGGGCAGTACAAGCTGTCCAAAAATATTACATACAGAAAACAATAAAGCTCTATTAATTTTATTTGAACTTGTCGAATCTTTATAGGCCAACAACATACAACATAGCCTTCTAATCACCGTTCAATCCAAATAAGTTTTTGTGGTACCCTCTTGTCACAGAGAATGGCGTAAGTTTGTCGCTAGAATTGAAACCCTTTGACTATGAGCCCAAGTCATGGTTCCAGATCTCTGTAGTCAATAGCTAGATACCTTTCCAAGTATTCTCATTCAAACATAGATCTCTCCTCCGTATATCACAAGCTTTTGCATCTCATATCTTTTTATTGCAACCTCCATGTTAATTTTGGTTTTCCTCTCTCCTCTCCTCTATATTATTAGCTTCCTAGCTTTCGAACTCCACGATGCACTACATCATGTCTACACCAAGGTCTCCTTTATGTTCATGGCAACCTCAAACCACCTCAACCAATGTTAAACAAGCTTTTCTTCAATTGGTGCTACCTCTATCTCTTTGTTCAAATCATGTATCACAACATCGTTGTAATGTTCTTGATCCATTCTTGTGTGACCACAAATCCATCGCAGACCACATAATATTTTTTTGTATCTTGTCAACACTTAGTTGTTGAACATGTGGAATCTTTATAGGCTAACATTCTGCTACATACAACATAGAAGATTGCTTACGGTCTAATCGCCAAATTGGTCTATAGAACTTGCCTTTTAGCCTTTCATGAAGTACCTCTCTTTTCACAAAGAATGGTACAACTTTGTATCTCCCTTGTTCTTGTAGATTGATACCACTATGATCCACCTCCTAAACCGACTAGTGAATTTGTCTTTGCGTGCTCCCAATTCCGGATGGTGATTCTATGACTAACGTTTATCTTGGTTCGATCAATATCTCCATCTCTATGTTCTTATATTTCTTATCGATCCCGTAGTAGGGGTTACAAAGGTATTCGTCACATTCTTATGCACTACTTGACCTTTCAAACTCACATCTCCTCCTCCTTTTATAACTCAGCCCAAAGTTGCATCTCATGTATTCGGTTTTAGTTCCGCTCAATCAAATCTTTAGACTCAAGGGTCTACCATCCATAACTCTAGTTTCCTATTTACTTCCTTCGGCGACCATCGTGGCTTTCGTTCACTAACACTACATCATCAAAGTGAACGTATACACCAAGAATATCCCTTGTATGTTCCCGGTAACCTCATCCATTACCAACGCAAAGAGATGGTAAAAGGTGACTTAACCGTTGTCCGTCTACTCCTTGATGAAGTCCAATTTTAATCGGTGCAAATGAAGTAAATCGGATGTTACCATCGAGACCTTTGTTCGAACACTAGTCACAATATTGTTGTACATGTCCTTGATGAGGGTCACGTGCTTTGATGGGACTTTATGTTTGTCCAAAGACCACCACATAACATTTTTGGTATCTTGTCATAAGCCTTCTCTAAGTCAATGAAAATCAAGTGGAGGTCCTTCTTCTCGCTCTCTAATGGCGGGAGGTTATTAGGTTGACGCGATCCATAACCTTGTCTTATTAAGAAGATTGCTTCGGAGTGGTTGACCTTCCGGATATGAAACCAAATTGGTTTGTTGATATCTGCGTCGGCCTCGCTGTGAATCGAATCGGCACTTCTTCGCGAGGCGCTGCTGACTGACTCTCTCCTCGGCGGTCTCATAGTGTGGCTCATCAACTTAATTCCCTAATAATTTTCGCCAACTTTTGGATATCTTCCTTTAGGGTCTTCTTTTCGATAGATTGATACCAATTTTATGATTCTTCTACATTCCTTAGGCATCTTGTTCGATCGAAAGATATTGTTGAACATCTTGGTTAGCCATATTATAGCTATATCTCCGAGACATCTCCACATCTTGATTGGGATACCATCAGGGCTCATCGCTTTGCCCCATTTCATCCTTTTCAAGTCTTCTCGGACCTTCGATTTTTGAATCCTTCGCACAAAGCGTCTGTTAGTGTTATCAAACGAGTCGTCCAGCTGAACGGTGGTGTTCTCGTTCTCACAATTGAACAATTTATCAAAATACTCTTGCCATCTATGTCCGATCTCATCCTCTTTCACCAAGAGCTGCTCCTCTCTTATCCTTTATGCACTTGACTTGGGTGAAGTCCCTTGTCTTCCTTCGCGAGCCCTAGCCATCCTATAAATATCATTCTCTCCTTTCTTCATACCCAAACATCGGTAAAGGTCCTCATAGGCCCGCCCCTTTGCCTCACTCACCGCTCGTTTTGCAGTTTTATTTGCCACCTTGTACTTCTCTATGTTATTTACACACCTGTCATGATACAATCGCTTATAACACTCCTTCTTTTCCTTAATAGCATTTTGCACATCTTCATTCCACCATCAAATGTCTTTCGAGTCGCATCCGCTCCCTTTGGTCACTCAAGCACCTCTGAAGCAACCTTCCGAACGCATGTTGCCATCTTAACATAATAATTAATAATTTATTAGTTATTTTTTAAGAAGCTCTTAAACATACTCATAGGACAGCCAATCTATTCCTACGTTTTCAGAATTCTGCATTCTGTAGAGGCCATATGAAATAACAAAACATGCTGCGAGTCTAGATTAGCACCAAAGGGTGTTCAGTTCTGTATATAGATTGTTCGTAACATGTGCAGAGCATAACAGAACTGAATTTGTTCGATTCAAACTTTAAAGCTTTAGCCTCTGTATTACTTCATGGGATGATAGGAGTAAATTATAGGGTGTTTGGTTTTAAAAATTAAATAGACGGACAGATATTTTGTTTTAACCTCATTTCTTACTAGCTTACTTTTTTGAGTAACAGAATTATTCTACCAGATTTGAAAAATAACTCATGATACACCGCCTCAAATAAAATAGAGTGTTCTACGGTTCTACCACTAGTCCACTACCAAGCACCAGAGCCGCCGACTCGGCGACCACCCTTACCTCTTCGCAGGATTCAAACGCCATGAATCCGCCGCACCCAGAGCCGGGCCTTCCCCGCCGCCACCACCACCTGGTGCACCTCCACCTCACCACCACCACCACGTCCACATCCACCTCTGCTGCTGCCATCACCACCACCACCACCACGCCGCCCACCTGCTCGCTCCGGCGCCGCCGGCCCACCTCCACGACAACCAGGAACGGCACCCGGCTCCCGTGCTCTTCCCCAACACCTACCCGAGCACGGCGCCCTGGCAGCCGGCGCAGCCCCGCGCCGCCGTAAGAGAAGGCGTGGAGGATTTCGATCCCGAGCCGGAGCTGCTGCACGCGGAGGAAGCGGAGGTGAACGAGGAGGAGGAGCCGGTGTTCGTGCTTACGGACGAGTGGGCGGAGTTCTTCGCCAAATCCGAGGCGAAGAGGAGACTGGGTAATTGATCACCATTTCGTCATTCGTCTCTGATTGTCTCTCTGCGATGCTTTTGTTCTTTCTGTCTCTTCGTACTTACTAACTACTCAAATGGGTCGATTTTCTTGGTGTCGCCATGGAACCGTGCTGATCAACAGCTAAACAGCATAAGAAGAAGGGCTGGAAGTGATCTGTCTGGGCCATCAGATCAGCAAGAGAACGAACGAAGAACTTGTCAACATATACGCATCGCTTTGCCAGGAGTTCATTATGGTTTTTTCTTCCTTTATATACTGAGAATTTTGAGTTCACATGATCTGAACGCTTTGCCAGTTCATTATGCCTTTTTCTTCCTTTATATAAATTTTGAGTTCACATGGTCTGAAATCTGTGCTGTATCTATTCGAACTTGGAGAAGGAAAAGAAAATCAATACTACGTCAGCTTCTGTTATGACCGTACAAGAATATGCTGGCTGCACTGTCCCCCTTTCCTTGTGTTGTAACGAATCGCAAGCGATCTAAGCAATTTCTGCAGATGAAACCGTACAAGAATCCGCTGCCGTTAGCATTTCCCCCCTTTCCTTGTGTCGTAACGACCCTTTCCTTGAGCAATTTCTAAAGTACTTTTCAGCAAAAGAACAGTGTTTTTCTTTCACAACAAATCAGCATAAACATCAGCATAAGCCAAATTTCAGCAAAACGATCAGGGCCGAAACCACTACAGTTATTCGTAATGCGCAAGATTTTTTGGACAATTTAGAAGAAATTTAAGAGAGAGATCTGCAAGCACGCAATTACAAGCTAAGGCCAGGTAAATAAATAAAAGCAAATGCAAGTTTTGTAACCTGGCTCTGCTACAATTTCCGGTCTCTTAAAGCTTGCCTGAAAAGTTATACAATCAGCAAGTAGGTCACAGTTCACCGGCAATGGTAACCTAAGGCTCACTAGGAACAGGAATCTTCCCTGATTCCTACATAAATCCAACAGCATCGATAAAATCTCTTTATTTTTTTAAAATAAAAAATCTCTTTATAAAATCCCAGTGAAGTTTCTGCGTGCGCTCGAGACACAGGCACACAGCCTAATCAAAACACAGGAAGAGGCCAGGATCGAAGGCGAGCTTGTCATCCTTGCATGATTAGTCCCAACAATGCCAACATGGAACATGCTCACAACCACGACAAGATTCACAAGAACAATAACCAGAACACCAGCACAACCAACTCTGAGCAAACTTTAATGAACCCGAACAGGTAAATAGTTAGCAACATTTCTGGCCGCAATATGTACATTTCAATTATGCTGCATCCCTAACATTATTCCTACACAACGCAAAAAATGGTGATGCTTCCTACACCAAACATGTTAGCAGTTAGTACTAAAATACAAAATACCCGGATGGTGAGCCACTCATCTATGTTCACAGTACAATTCACTATGCCACATTCCACATTGTTTACAGCACAAAATGTATGAACCTAAACATGGCTCATCTCCATATGTTAAATCCGCATCGGTGAGCTCGTCATATTAAGCTCCACATCCCATAACTGGCGCAGTACACTATGAAACAATCTGCTTAGCTATGCTGAAACATGTTTTCTCACTACAGGAAAACATGAGATTCAAGTGCATTCACTACTGTGCTCGGAGAAAATTTATGAGGCTCAACTGAATCCATGTCAACATTGATCAGCTATTTCCGATGCTTCCTTTTTGCTTCAGTTCTTGGTCGCTTTTCCTCTTCCCATTCCCTCTCGTGCATTCTGCAGTTAAACCAAGTTAGGTTCGTTCAAGAAACAGAACCACAAGCATAATAAATGGAATTGCTCTTAAAACAAAATTCAAATGTCGTTAAATAGTAAATAATGTACACGTGCAAGTGAATAGCACCAGAAACCATAATACTACAAAAGTAATTCTTTTATTACTACAAAAGTAATTCTTTTATGACTACAAAAGTATAGGAGGAAAATAAAATCTGGCTTACTAATTTGATGTTATATTTGCCTTTCATTTGCATAAACGTAATGCATTTATTGAAAACAATTCAAACATATGAGGTAGGATGCGATTAATATTAGCTACCCCAACTTGTTTGGGACTTAAAGGCTTTGTTGTTGTTGTTGTTACAAAGGATCATCACAATTTAAGGGAACTTCACAAATAAGTAAACCATGCTGTTGCAGGGGGGATTTGCTTTCGAACCTAGTAACGACAAAGCCAGGGCTTGCCAAAAACACCACCAATCATGCACAACATACGGTTACCACCAGACAAGGCCCCACTCGGCATTGTCATGGTAGATGGAACATTGGGCAATTTTCTATACGCTAATCATTTGGTGATCTATTATATACCAAAACTACTACAACCAACATTTGGCTACAGATACATCATTTTAGTCGGAAGTTCATCAAGGTCTCATCACAGCCTAAGAAATCATTTCCATCTTCCGCCATAGGACTGTAGCAACTTTTCAGCAGGGCAATGTCAAGACAACTAGGTTGCATTAGATCGTGTATATGTAATTCTAGAGGATCCAGATTAGATAAAGTTTGATTGACGAAGATGGGGGCATACATGCTGTGTCTGCAAGATTTTGGATGAAGTGATACAAGCGTGGTTTGCTAGGTTGGTCTGCAGCAGCAAGCACCGGGGCCAAATGACACTATCTTTACTGAATGGTGGCGCCAGGCTAGGCATCAAAGTTGAGTTAGTTGTTTGGTGGATTTGGAAACATAGAAATGGTTGTGTTTTTGAGGGGGCCTCACCTAGTCTTAATATGATCTTACAGAACATTAGAAATGAGGCCCTTTTATGGTGTATGGCAAGGGCCAAAGGTCTCGAGAGCATTTGGCCGTTGGAGTTTGATATGGATCGTTGGTCGTAGTTTTTATTCTTTCCGCAATTCTTCTGTACTAGAACTTGCCCTATTGGCCTTGTTTGGGTCTTCTTAGGGCAGTCCCAACCCAGTGTCCATGGTAGTTTCTATAGCATTGATTGTCTTGTCACGTAGGCGTTTTGCTGATGTGGAAGAACAATTAAAGAAGAGAGGTAGTAATTGTTTCTCCCCTGAGAAAACGTTTAGGCTCGGGCTCCAAAGGACCAAGAAAACACCCATCGTGCGGGTGCGTTGGGGTGCCCATGTCATTTCCATCGGCTTCATTTCGCACCGCAGCAGAATCCCATGCGCTTTTATACTGGCCGGCGTGGCCGCTGTTGCCCCCCTCGCCCGAGCCATCCGTGAGCGCGCACCATCATCCTCCCATCGATCCTCTTCTGTGCCGTTATCCTGGGCAGAGAGGGCTGGCTCCATCCGACCCTCTTCTGCCCAATTGATCCCCAACCAATGCCCAGCTCTACCCGCATGACCTAGATATGCTATATTCATCCCCAATCGATCCTGCTCCATCTGCTTCTCATCATTAATCTCTGCAAGAATGGATCAATAGGAAAACGGAGGTGTGCAATAAGAGAGAAGATCGAAGAAGTCTTCTAGCTCCAGACGACGCACTAGTGCAAGCAGCAGGTGCGCCTACCTCTGTTGCCTCCGTCGGTGCTCATATCTCTTCTGGCTCAGTCGCAAAGCATCAAGTGCTACTGCAGCCGATGGATGACGGTGATGTGCCGCCCAACAGCTCAGAATGGTATGGTTCTGGGTATAATTTTTCACCTTATTGTTATCTGCAGTTGATTATTTGCAGATGTGTACATTATTGTATGTACCTGCAGAGTATCATGTGCATAGTTGGTACTTGGTTGCTATATTTGTCTCATGTGTATAGTTGAGCATCACCTAACTGTACATATAGGCATGCGAATTTGTATGATGGCTACATGGATGCTAGTTGTAGCTGATCAACTCCTTTTTGTGATGATGCATGTGGTCATTAAATTCTTTTCCATATAGAAACTACTATAGTAACCATGGGATGCGAAGGTTAGTTCCTTATTACCCTCTCTCTCTCCCCCCTCTAGAAAATGCTCAAAGAAACTATGGGTTGGGACTGCCCTGGCTCCTTTTCTCTCCCTAACATAGTAACATAATGATGCTGTGCGTCCGAGGTCCCATAATGTAACTTTGACCCTTGACTTTTATTGTACTATATTTGCAAACTCTCTGAATTATAATATCACGCAACATGAATCTATTCATATAAAATTCAAATGCACAATATTGATGTCCAAACATTAGTATGATTCCATAAAATACAACACAGAACACACGCGCCACTTTTTCACGACTGAGGGGAGAATTGTTTTTTATTTCTGTGAAGTTCAAATTATTAGTTATTTTTACATAGCCTTATTTGGAAGGAAAAATAACATCCTATAGCATTGCAGTTTCTGTGTAGAACATTGGAACTTCTGGGAGAATGTAATCATCAGAGCTAAGATGTTATGACTTTGATTTTGTCAACGGAATCCAACAAACCAAGAAAACAGAAAAAAGAGCAAATCACAAAGTGGAAAAGATATTTATTAGAAACTGTGCAATGCATATTTGAACAAGAAATTATTCTTTATCAAACTCACTGATCAGACTCTCGACGACTTGATTTGCTTGCCGTGTCCTTGCCATGCGTCCTAGGAAGGTCATCAGCGTGCGAGGTACGATGTTGTGAAATTAACCCTTTCCTTTCTCTTTCTCGCACGTCAGACAATTGTGAGCTGCCGGATCCATGGGAGGGAGGCTGTGGAGCAGAAGGTGCATATTCCCCGGCTTCTAAAGAAGTCTGGTCTCGCTTGATCTTTCTCCGTTTAGAAGCATTAGTAGGGTCACTGTCTTCTTTCAAAGAAGCCCCCTTTTCCCTATCCCTGTCATCTACCTATACAATCAACAAAGGATCTGTAAGTCAAACATGTGGTTCTTGAAGTTAAAGCAACCTTACAAGGCAGCATATGTGAAATTACAGCTATAGGATTCTTCTGCTGTCAAATGGCAGTTAACAATCATCGAATACAGAACAAATGTAAAATTGTACTGATACAACAAAAAAGAATAGTACACAGTGGTCACACACCAGATGCAGGACATAAATTGGTAAAGACATCTTTTACCTTGTTTGATAATATATCCCTATCCTCACGCTTTCTATCACGAATATCTTCCTCTCTTCTGTGCTTCCCATCATCCTGAAATGACGAAGTATTCTCCTCTGACTGCTTCCTTTCTTTCTCGTCGCGCCTGGGAGATGACCTTTGAACATGCCTGGAGCTTCCACCCCTTCGGTCAGCATCTTCTTCACGTCGGTTGGCACCAACTGATTGGGGTACAAAACTTGCGGGAAGAGGTGGGGGTGGTGGCAAACTTTGCCCTCGAAATCGTTCATCAGAAGAATGTGTCCGGTCCACCGAAGGTTCAGCATATTTAATTTTATTCCTCTCATCCTTATTTCTATCCTCTCTACCTTTTTCAGGGGCTTTATCTGTAACTCTCTCTTGCATCCTTTCAATAGAACGTTCTCTCCTCTCCGATAATCTATCTGTTGATCTTTCAATGGCATCTTCCCCACGACGCCTTTCAGCTCGATCTATTTTTTCCCTAGGATCTCTGTCATATTTATCATCAGATTTCTCTTTCATTCTGTCTGCCCTACTTAAGTTTTGTTCCTCATTAGCACTCTTCTCATGATCCACTGAACGAAACTTATCTCCGCCACGTGAGTCCAAACTCTTTTCCTTGTCTGCATGGTGTTCACTCAAATCGGCTTCATTTTCTCCTTTCCTCCGTTTACCTGATCTATCTTGCTCCTCAATCAGAGCAGGTCTTTTTTGCTGTCTCATGGTAGAGTCAATCAGATCAGTAGACTCACCAGAGGGATTAGCTGCTCCATTTTGTGTAACCAACACTGCATTTCTTTGAGAAGATGACGAAACCTTCCGCTGCACTGGATGCAAGTTACCATTGCTAATAGTGGTATTGGTTTCTTGGGCAGCATCAGCTTGATGAGGCATTGCTTCTCTATCAACAGTTGAGACTTGTTGATTTACATTCCAGCTAGTAGATTTCCCAGCTTTTGCATCTTCCTTTGCAACATCATGCTTCATTACCTTCCCAGCATTGTGTGCACGCTTTTGTGTTGCTCTTGTCTGTTGCATAAAAGAATTGAAATAAATTCCAAAAGCTCATGTCCAACACAACATTGCTCACTGATATGCATACAAGCATAATGATTGATGATGTTTATTGATTGTAAGGCACCTTTAGGACAATGTACGTCCACGAGCAATTCAATAATTAAATAAAGAGTCAAGAAGCTCCCCCCTCTTGTTTCGCCGTAGCCAGGTGTTGCCTAAAACTATGAGAACATCAGACTACTGGCATCAAACATCAGACTACAACCTGACAAAATCCAAATAGCACAAGACTTCAGCAGCAAACAGTGTCCATGAAAATATAGAGGGCAAAAGTAGGCGCTAATAACCAGACTTTCGAACAAATAATTGAAATCATGACAAAAAAATATGGAGAGAAGAAATTACTATTCAATCAATTAATATAGTTTCACTAAATATAAATTGACATGGATTCAGGCAGGCAGACTTTTAAAACTCAGTACTACTGACAGAAAAACCACAGAATGAGCAGACCTAAATAATGATAAAGACGCATAGTGCAAGTGAAAACAGGCCTATATTTAGTGATGGGAGTGTTGGCTAAGTATTCTTGTGTTTTCTTTTCCCTTGAATTCAAATAATAAAGTATGATAACCATGCAAAATATAAACTAAAGACATGAAGAATTGACAGATACCTCAGATTCCGAAGTAGGTTTTGTAGAAACTTTAACCCCCTCATCAGACACAGGTTTTGGAGGTTCATCCACTGCACGTACAACCACTGAAGATTTCCCTTGTACGGAGGAAGATGGTATTTGAATATCAGATCCATTTGCAGGCACAGAGCTCTTCTTTTGCTGAACGTCAGGCTTCATAGCACCCTCTGACCTTTCATGCTTATTCTCTATAGACTTTGCACGGGCATTTTGATCTTTTGCCATCGAGGGATCTGCTGACTGGTTTCCTGTAGGAGATCCAAAGATTAGTGATGCTCAAGCTAATGACAAAACTTACACAAAAAACTTCTAAAGATTCCATTTACCAAGCACAGATCTTGCTGTTGCTGGCTTCAGATCAATGTGTCCCATGCCGAACTCTTCTTCAGATAGCCAAGAACTCTGCACAATAGACAGCATTACACTTGTACATATTGTACACAAATAGATGTCTCCTACTGGAGAGGGGAAAACAATAATTGGAATTATTGTAGAACTAACCTTGCGAGCAGCTAAAGCAGCAGCTACACCAGTGGCTAGAACTTTAAGATCTTCTCTCTCATCCCCTTTTAGTTTAGCCACCTGGTCAAAAAGGTTGGTGAGAAATATACCAGCAGCATAACACAAGGAATAAATGGTAAGGGACTCACCCGTTTCTCAAGATTCACACCACTTTTACGAATCACCGGAAAGACACTAGAAATCTTTGTGAGCACAATAAGGGCATTTCGGATTTCCATGTATTCTTTTGATTCCATGCATTGGTTAAGCGCTTTGGTGATTCTTGAACTCCACTTCCAATGAACCTTTAGAAAATAGAAAAATACAAATTATTAAAAATGGCGAAAACCATTCAATACAGAGAACAGCGAATAACACAATCACATAAGCATCATATACTTCCTGATTTTTCAGATCAACATGGCCAAAGATATAGAGAGAATAGCAAGATACTAAGACATATACTAATATAAGGGGCGTACCCAGGGCAGAGAGCTCCCACTCTGTGCGGGGTCTGGAGAAGGGTGTCAGTGGCAAGCCTTACCCTCGCATGTGCAATGCGAGGAGACCGCGACTCGAACCCGGGACCTTCCGGTCACAGGCGGTAAGCCTCTACCGCTTGCACCAGGCCCGCCCTTCAAGACATATACTAATATACTAATACTAAAGAGTATTTCAAAATACATAGAACTAATATCATGGATTAGTACAACAGAAGCTCCACTAAGAAAAAGTGGAGTTAAGCATGACCAATTGTACATAGGGAAATAGCAGCTACCAAAACATTAGTTCCTCAAAAAAAGTCTATATAGCCCCCCTGAACTATCATTGTTGGTCTACTTTGCCCCCTAACCTACAAAACAAGGTATTCTACCCCCTCACCTATCCAAAACCGTGTAATCGAACCTCTAGGTGATTTCAATTGGTGGTTTTGCCACTGGCTTTTATGGTAAACAGTGCTCATGAAAAGCTGAAACTACGGAATTAGATCTGTAAAACAAACAGGCTTGAGCCATAGTGGTGCTGACATGTGGGCCTCGGTTGTGCCAGCAAGGCAAAACCACCGATCGAAACTACCTAGGGGTTAGATTAAACGGTTTTGGATAGGTGAGCAGATAGAATTCCTGGTTTTGTAGGTTAAGGGGTGAAGTAGACCAACAGCAATAGTTCAGGGAGTTATGTAGACTTTTTCCTGATTCCAATGTATAAGTTTCCCTTCTACTCCATACCTCGCACATTCAAATTCAGGGAACTATCATTATTACTGGATTGAGTATGCACGATTCCAAAGCCACTTCATATAAACTATTGTGTTCGAAGCGTATAACAAAGGTCTGTCATGACCTTTTCTTCATTTATTACATGAGAAATGATAGAATGCACAGGGAAAGAATTTCAAGCAACAGTAAATATAACTTTAAGAACGCATAAAACCTACCCGAACAAACTGACTATAGGATACACGCTGGCTGTTTGGGTATCTGAAGTACACTGCAAAACCTGGTTTGTTTGCACATTCACGCTCATAAACAGATTCATCACTCTGCAGCGTGTTGGAGGTAAACAGTTAAGAAGCACTAAAACAATAACCGAGACTCCCATTCTTTACCATGAATACAGCAATGATAAATGTGGTAACCGTTGAGGGGGGAAATACCTTCCAATAGTAGGCCATCTTCAACGTATCATGAAAAAACCTTCCAAGCCTGCCAGCTTCAAATTCCGTGCAACAGCATATCATTGGCTGTAGGGTTTTACAGACGAGAACATCGATATGATTGACTGTGTTAAAGAAAGGAGTCCCAAGGGAGTGTAGTGTTTGGACAAATGTAGCACAATATACTGCATCTTGCATACTAAAAACACATCGTGGGAATATGCAGCGCTGCAGGAACTCCATGTTGATTTTCATTGCATCCGGACTGGAGCTCAACCACTTATCCTTTTCACGGGCTAACCTTTGGACCACAGATGCAATGTGCTGCTGGTGCTTCTGAGATTCACTGTTCAGTTTGTCGAGTAAATCTTGGATTCTCTCCTTGTCCTTCTTACGTCTTGAAATTGCAATGCTAGAGTTATCTGAGTTGTCCTCCAATTGTTTGAGATTATCATGCAGCTTCTTGATTTCTGTATCATAACGGTCTTTTGGGAAGTGAAGATCATAGAGTGTTAAGCCCCAGAAAGTAGCATATAAATCTGGTGAAAGACTGTTCCAAGCTTTTGCTGGCAAAATTGACTGGACTGTGTTAAGAAGATCTGACCACCTGTAGCAAAACAGAATATTCATGTGAGTTGATAACTCAAATTACCATGGACTAATAGTCCGGTAACCATGCATTGCAGATCTTCAATAAACATGTACCAAAGTTAATTATCATTAAATCTGAGAGGTAAAAAATCCCAGCCGATTATTAAGCCAAAAAGAAAGGCATGAGTACAACTGTGCATAAAGATCATCCATGCACACATGCACAGAAAGAGCCTTCAGGTTAAGGTGTAGAACCAACCACCACCACCAGCAGCTCAAATATTTTTATGAGTAGAAGAATGTCAAAGAAATGCCACTAATATTAAAAAACATGTTAACCAGTGTTAACCTCAACAATGATTGAAAAATAAATTCATAGTTTCAGCGTATAGTAATTCAACATTCAAGCCTTTAAGAAATTGCTAGTTTCCACAAGACATCAGGGATGATAAAGAGAAAGAAACCTCTCACCTTGGACAAAATGAAAATATATTTTGAATGGGAAAAAATTCTGTATTTGTGCTTTGATTGGCATTTTGGAAGAAGTATATATTTCTTTCAAAACATTCCTTTGTTTGCTACTCCCTCTATTCCAAATTATAAGTCGTTCTGGCATTTCTAGATACATTGTCTTTATTATGTCTCTAGACATACTATCTATCTAGAAAAAGCTAGAACTTATAATTTGGAATGTAGGGAGTACTATATTTGTACTTCACCAATATCATGACAGAACATGCAAGACATCAATTGAGAAGTCCAACAGTTGTGAATATTAGATAATGGCGGAGGGACACAGGAACTATTAGCCATCTTTGTGCCTCAGTATTAATAAACATAGAATGGCGATTCACCTACAATTTTGAGGGTAAAAAATGGAAATTGATGATATAACATTCATAATCCATGCTACGGAATAGATAATCGAAGTGAAGAAGTAGAATCTGAAGCTTGAATCGTACGGATTCCAATGGCAAGTTAATACAAGCTACATGTACAAATTAATATACAAGTTACAGGGTGTTCAGGGATTATACTATATTGGAACCAAATCATCTCCATCAAACCAAAACAAATGTAATGAGAAACATGCATACTCGTCAAAGACAATCTAATTAATCATGGAAGACTTACATGATTGGTTCCTGAGACGAGTCAAGATGTAAGATAAGATCATCAGATGATACAGATTCTCCTTCCTCGTTGTCATCAAGAGGCCAACAAGTGTCACCTCCATTACTGCTCTTAAAAAGCCGCATCACTGGGCGGTATATAAGGAAAGCAACCTGGATATAAAAATAAAGACCACTATGTTACCATAATGAAGAACAGTACTGAAACAAGTAGCACCACCCACACCCAGACACAAGGCAACAACAAAGGTCAGCAAAAGAGCAGAGGTGGTAGAAACCAAAATTTACTACCTCTGGCTCAATGTGGTATTTATGGACCAGATCTTGCAAAGGAGGTATTAGTTGAGCATAGGCGGTTGGAGTTACGGCGCTTGAAAGAAACTCAACATACTGAAGAAGTATTCCATGGCATCTATCAAACTGCTCACTGACCATTTTGATATATGTGGCATCTGCATTTATTATGATCCTGGGAATAGAAATGGATTTATCAAGATTTAAAATAGGTGCATAAAGCTAAAATTAAATATGACAGGATCTATTGCCAACACATGAAATTTATGGAGGGGAGGAGGGGCATAGGCCACACTAAGGGCCAATTTGCCATATAAAAATATAATTTTACAAATTATGTCAGCCAATGCTTGACCCCCTACCCTACTCCAGTCCTTATTTTCTTTGGTGTGTAAATCATTAGTAATCACGCCATTTCATATTTCTGCATCGCCATTTGAATGCTTTGGAACAAACACATGAAACAAAAACAAGATGTCTGATAGTGGCTCCACCAAATTAATCAAAATCTTACTTGGACCGATGCTGAGCAATAAGCAGTAACATAGGAACTGCAAGTTTGGGCTCTTCTTTTGGAAGCAACGAATCCCTTAGCCTATTTGTGGACTTACTCAACACCTGCCAAAGAATTACATTTTTCGGTAAGGAAATAGTTTTATCTTAATATGCTGCTGAGATAGATGAATTTTCCAACCTTATAGTTTCTTGTTGCTCCGAACAGTGAAGCTTGCTGCCGCAAAGTCTCACTTCCTGCCATAGCATCGACCTGTTCCTCTGTCATGTTCTCGGTGTACTGCACATTCGCCATTTGCTGAATGAGCTCCTGCATGGCTAATTATGTTAGGCTTCAGCCTCATACAATTCAAAGGCAGAAAGAAAGCTTAAAAAGAGCAGCCAAGAGACCTCCAGGACAACAAGTTCAATGCCCACACCCTTCTTCAGTTGATTAACAAGATACTGCAAAAGGCTTTTCAGTTCCACAGCATTATGCTTCTTGCACCTGTAAAAATTGAATTGGATCAAAACAGAGTCAGCGGCAGAATATACTTTATCTTTAATAATTGGGAGCACAAATAAAAATCTGAAAACTGAATACGAGAACTCTTAATAAATGTAATGAATTTGGAAAGAGTAATCAAGTGCAATAAAGTAATATAAATGTAGGATACCAGAATGTAATAACAGTTTTGGAGTCAAAAGGTACATACAGGTGCCCCCAAAAGGATGCAAGACATTGAAGCCAATCTGAGAGATTAAGTCCATTATCTTTAAGTTTCGCACGACCACCTTGTGCCAAGCGTTCAATAACAATATATTGCAAGATGTCGTACTCCAGCTGTAAATGAAGTATACGATTAAACAATGCTGTAAACAAAACAGATGATAATCCAAAGGCACGTTAAAATAATTGTAGCTGATACAGTAAAAGTGTAGTGCTACATTCATAAATCATGCAATAATTACAATTAAACATAAAAAAATATGCACTATACAGTATACATAGATAAAATAATAGCAACTACCTGAGTCAAGTACTTGAATGCATCCACAACTGGTGTAATCATATCCCTGTATGCTTCAACCTGCAAATTTTGGCATGTAACTGTAAACAAATCGGAAAAATACACAATAATATAAGGCATAGCATAGTGCAAACAACCCAAGATATGCCTAAAAATTTTGTTCCAGGATCACTGAATTGTACTCCCTCCATTCCAAATTATAAGATGTTTTGGCTTTCCTAGATACATAGCTTTTGCTATGCACTTTGATATAACATTATATCTAGATACATAGCAAAAGCAATGTATCTACAAAAGCCAAAATGCCTTATAATTGAGGGAGTGAGTATAAATTTCAACACTAAAGAAAGTGTGATAATAAATATTGCTCCCTCCAGACCAGTCTTTTAGGTACGAGAAGTACAAAAACGTATACCAAAGCAGAGTGTCGATCCCTGTTAGTCGCTGAATTCTTACTCTTGGTAGTAGCATAATTCTTACTCTCATCGAGAGAGGATGACACTAGGAGTTGGGGCAATTTTCTAGTTTATTTCTCACACAAATGTCATGCCAACCTGAGAGGTTGGGGATATATATTTATAGGCCGCTAGCCAGCCAAGCTTATGCCAAGATGCTAAATGCTAACATGCTAAGATGATGTCCTAGATGCTAAGATGCTGTCCTTGATGGGCAGCAAGACCACCATATGCTGCAGCCCCACAAAGACCACCAACAACAACAACACAGAGACTTATCCCATCATTCTCCCCCTAAGTCTTGTGCGTCGTCTTGTGGTAAAGTTGAACCATCCCGGTCCTGGAGCAGAGCTCAAGGAACTTGATCCTCCCAAGAGGCTTGGTAAGCAGGTCCGCAAGCTGGTCCTTGGTGTTGATGTAGCTCGCCTTGATGCTCCCTTCCTCCAAACAGCCTCGGATGAAGTGGTACCTCACCCGAGATGTGCTTACTCCGTTCACGGAAAACGGGGTTCTTTGCCAGGGCCGGAGCGGACTTTGTTGTCCATCCTGAGCTCCACCGCTCTAGTGTCTCTGCTGAGGAGATCACCAAGCAGTCGAGCGAGCCAGAGCGCCTGAGTCGAAGCGGTGGAGGCCGCTATGTACTCGGCCTCGCAGCTGGACAGGGCCACCACCTGTTGCTTGACCAACTGCCAACCAACGAGGCACTTGCCGAGGAGGAAGAGGATCCCGCTCGGGATCTTGCTGGTGTCGATGTCGCCGGCGTGGTCGCTGTCGTTGTACCCGACGAAGTGTGCCGCCCCAGGGCACCTAGGGTAGTAGAGGCCATGGTCGAGAGTCCCCGCAACGTAGCGGATGATCCTCTTCACAGCCTACTGGTGCTCCGTCGTCGGTCGCTGCATGAACCGACTAACGTAGCCAACGGAGAATGCCAAGTCCGGCCATGTGTGGGCGAGGTAGCGAAGGCTCCCCACAAGACGCTGGTACTGCGTAGCGTCCACCTCCTCCGTCGTGCTGTCGCGGCTCAGCTTCAGCCACTCCTCCATCGGAGTGAGAGCTAGGTTGCAGTCAGTGAGCCCAGCTAGCTCAACGACGCCGCTTGGCGTAAGGATCCGTCGAGCGTGATCCCGAGTCATCCCGTGCACCCTCGATTCTCGTGTAGAAGGAGAAAGGCCCCGTGTCACTCATCCGGAAGGTGGCCTTCATCTCTTCCTTGAATGCCGCCACCTCCGCATCCTTGTGCCGGTGATCACCAAGTCGTCGACGAGACACCCACCAAAGCAGAGCATTACCTCCACCGCGCCCGTCGGTCGGTGAGATGGCACGCCTCGTCGCGGGCTTTGCTCGGCCCCATCCCCTTTAGCATGGAATCCAACTTGGCATTCCACGCCCTCGCGTGCTCGCCGCAAGCCATAGAGGGTCTTGCGCAGCGAGCACCTGCCCTCCTTGCCGGGATCGCAAATCCCGGCGGTACCGGTGCATCGAGACCTCCTCCTTCAAGTTGTCGTTAAGGAACGCCGACTTGACGTCCATGTGATGAATACGCCAGCTCTCCTGGGCAGCTAGCGCAAGGAGTCGCACGAACTCCATCCGTGCCACGGGAGCAAAGGCGCCGTCGAAGTCGACCCCCTTCTGCTGCACGAAACCTCGTGCCACCAAGCGAGCCTTGTGCTTGACGATGGCGCCGGCTTCATCCTCTTCGACTTGTACACCCACTTAAGGGTGATCGCGCGGACCACCACGAGGAAGGTCAAGAAGCTCCCAGTCGCGGTTCTTCTCAACCGCATCCATCTCCAATTGCATCGCGGCGCGCCATGTCGCGTGTCTCTCGGCCTCTGCAAACGACCAAGGCTCGCCGTCGTCACACGCAAGGTGCAACTACGCCTCCAGGTCGTAAGGCACCAGTCCCGGCACCGGCCGGTCGCCGAGAAGGTTCACCATCGTACGGTACCGCAACGGCTCGCCGTCGCCGTGTGTGCGCGCCGATCGCGCCTCGTCGTGAGAGAGCGAGTAGCGAGCTCAACGAAGCTATGCTCGACACGAGCCGGTGTTGGAGTAGACGTGCGGAGAGCCTGCTGTCGGTCTTTGGAGTGCGTGGCGGTGCTACCGTGTGGAGGAGCAAGAAGAACTCATCGCAATCGAGGTCCTAGCCGGAGGCGTGATGCGCCGGAGTAGCAAGCGCCGGTTTGGTGGAGGCTCGGGGGATCGGGTAGACGCGCTCGTCGAAGAAGAGCCGCCTACTCCCCACTCCCTCGGCGGACGTATTCGACGAAAGAAGTCGCCGACGCCGGAGCCGAGCCGTCGCCCACCGCTTGTCCCCACGCCCATCTCGCCCTTTTTTGTCGAACACAACGTCGCGGCCGCGGCGCACACGCCGTGTCTTCGGTCGAGGATGCGGTAGGCCTTCGAGCCCTCCGCGTGGCCGGATGAACACTCCGGAGTGGTCTGCGTCGAGCTTGCCGATATATGGCTAAGCTCCTTGATGAACGCGATGCGTACCAAGACCCGCAAGTGGGAGACCGCCACTTGCGCCCATGCCAAGCCTCGACGGCGTCCTGCCGAGCGCCTTTGGTAGGCGAAGCGGTTGAGGATGTAGACGGCCGACACCACCGCCTCTCCCCCGAAAGATAGCCGCATCCCCTCGCTTGAGAAGGGCCCGAGCCATCCCCACAACCGCTCGTTGTTGCGCTGCGCCGACGACGCCGTTCTCGCGGGCAGTCATGCGGCGCGAGTAGTGGCGCCGAATGCCCTCATCAACAGAAGATACAACGCGAATTCAAATGCCACCGTGAATTACGCCGTTGTTCATCGGTCGCTAAAGACGCGCAGCTTTGCGGCCGCGACTCGCCTCCGCGGCGACTGCGAAGCGCTGATGGCGTCCGTAGCCTCTCCCTTTGCTACCGAGGACCATCACCCACATGTAGCGGGAGAGGTCGTCGACGAAAGCGCGGGGAAGTAGAGTCGTCCTCCCGGTGGCCGGTGTCACCGGGCCACACAAGTCCCCGTGCACAAGCTCGAGCCTCTCCTTGGCTCGAAAGCTCGCCCGCTGGGGAAAGGGGAGTCGCCTCTACTTCGTCAACACGCAGACGTCGCAGAGCTCGCTCCACATGGTCGAGGCATGGCGGGCCTCGCACCATCTCCGTGGGTACCGAGCCGCCAGGGGCCTCGGTGAAGGTGCCCGGCGCTCGTGCCATCGCCACGCCTCGTCGTCCCGACGAGCAGCGAGACAGAGGGGGTTGTGCCACCGCACGTTAAGGACATAGAGTCGATTTGCGCTCGGATACCTTAGCAAGAAGGCGGCGACGGCGATCCCAAATCCTTGACTCCATCCTCAACCACCACGCGCGAACCATTCTCATCCAAATTGCCCCAAGTCGATGATGGAGTTCCTCAATGCGGGATGTGTAGAAGACTCCGTGAGCGTACTGTGCTCACCGACACCAGGCAGTGAAGATGACGGAGCCGACGCCCTTGATCTCCACGCCGAGGCATCCCCAAACTTGACGGAGCCTCGGGACGCTAGAGTCAAGCTCGGTGAAGAACTCCCGTCGACCGGTCATGTGATGGGTGGCACCGGTGTCGAGGCACCACCGTCGGGCCTTTGTCGTTCTGCTGAGCCGCCGCCGAGGAGGCGTGTGCTTTTGGCTCGTCAAGGTGGAGGAGAGCCGCCATTCTGACCGGTGCTGCCGGAGGTAGCTCGATGCTTGCATGTGCCATGAACAGAGCCGGCCTCCTCCTCCTTTGTCGCGACATGGGCTCGCCGCATTGTGGTTGCCGGCGATCCTGGCCCAATTGCCAAGCCGGGCCGCAGATTCTGGCGGTGTGGTCGCCTCGTGTCGGCTTGGTGCTTGCCGCGACGCCGTCTGGCGCGCCTCCACGGCATCACCCTCGGCACGCCCTCGCGCGCCGCCTGGCGTCTTTGTCAGGCGCTTTGCGCGGCTTGCCACGCTTATGTCGCTTGTCGCGGAAGAAGGCTCCCTTCTTCCGGTCACCTTGACAGCGACCCCTACTCCCGAGTGAGAAGGAGCTTCCGCCAGGTGGTGATGGGCCCCGAGAGAGCGTGGCTCATCGGCGTCGACGACCTTGAGGCGACCTATCGCCTCCTCGATCGACATCGTGAAGATCCGGCAAATAGGACTCGATCGAGCAAGCCATCTGCTTGTACTTCTTGGGGACGCAACGGAAGAGCTTTTCGACAGCTCTCTCCTCGCCGTAGGTGTCATCGCCGAACTGCACCATCTTCTGCAACAGAGTGTTGAGACGGAGAGCAAAGTCATCAACGTCCTCACCGGCTTGAAGGCCGTGTTCTCCCACTCTTCTGCGAAGTGCGCTGCGCAGTGTGGACTTGCGGCGCCTTGATTGTTTGCCGCCGTCGTGCGCAGCGATGATGGCGCCCCAAGCCTTCTTGGCGGTCCGCTTGTTGGTAAGCGAGAACTGCATCTCGGGCGGGACTGCAGCGATGAGGGCATCCAGCGCCCGTCGATCTTGGTCGTAGTCGATGTCGCCGTCTGGGATCGCCTCCCACATGTGCGCTCACGAGCTTTACCTCATCACCGCAGCCCACTCGGCGTAGTTGGTCTTAGTGAGGGTAGGCCACCCACCGCCGGGGCCGACGTCCCTGACAACGGCCTGAAGCCCGTGGTAACCATGGTACCGATCCGGGGAGAGAGAGCCACGCTGCCTATGAAGGCCGCGCTCTCCATCGACCCGTCCGCCACCGTTGACGTGTGCGCCTCCTCCAGGAGCGCCACCGCCGTGCGCGCCTCCTCCAGGAGCACCACCACCATGCGCGCCTCCTCCAGAGCGCCGCCAAGGCTCCGCGCCGTTGTCAGGCTGCCGCCGCGCTGCGTGGCGTGCCGCGCCGCCGCCACGCGCCGCCGCCAAGGCCGCCTCCTCCCCAAGCAGCTCGAGGTCCGCGTCGTATTGCTGCCGTCGGCAAACGGAGCTGATGATCTTGCCGCTGAAACCTCGACCTCTGCTTTGCCGCCACACGCGTTGCATCGCCGCCGCCGCGCGCGCCTCTCTGCCATGGCAAGTTCGGACTCTCCGCCGACGCCAAGCGTTTCGAGGTGACCGAAGGCCGAGATCGCCTGCGGACATGACGCGCTCTGGGGGGCTGCTGCGTGGGGAGGGTTGCTTGAGACGAGCTCTGCTTGAGAGGGAGAGGAGTGAGCGGAGCGCCGCCGGGCTGCTGCTTGCTCCCACCGGGGCCATTATGGAGGTGGGAAAGGAGATGAGCGAAAGATGCTCAAAGCACTGAGATAGTACTGGCTCGATACCAGTTGTTAGTCGCTGAATTCTTACTCTCGGTAGTAGCAGAATTATTACTCTCATCGAGAGAGGATGACACTAGGAGTTGGGGCAATTTTGTAGCAGAATTCTTACTCTCATCGAGAGAGGATGACACTAGGAGTTGGGGCAATTTTCTGGTTTATTTCTCACACAAATGCCATGCCAACCTGAGGGGTTGGGGATACATATTTATAGGCTGCTAGCCAGCCAAACATATGCCAAGATGCTAGATGCTAACATGCTAAGATGTTGTCCTAGATACTAAGATGATGTCCTAGGCAGTCAAGGATGCTGTCCTTGATGGGCAACAAGACCACCATATGTTGCAGCCCCACAAAGACCAGCTGCAGCCCCACAAAGACTAGCCAACAGCCAACACAAAGACTTATCCCATCCCCCCCCCCAACTAGCACAGGAAGGACCGCATACAACGAACAAAGGAATATGAACAATGCCCTAACTACAGCATGCAAACAACCGCTTAGGCTTCTGTGAGACTGATTAATATTGCGCCCTTTGGACTCTTCGGTACCTATGTATACCGTATAAACAGGACTTTTTCCAAAATCACTAATGCCTAAGAAACTGGTTTAGAGGGAGGTGAATCTAGAGACCCGCTGATGAACTGTGTCCCTGCACCGCAATTACCCTAACATGACCAAAAAATGATTAATTTGCAGTGCCCACAAGTGCAAGGTTAGTTGAAAATTAGGGATAACGGTAGCTTATTTCCTTGTCAGTTTTGTCTAGATTCCACGTATTAGAGATAAGTTTCCAAAAGTCAGATATTATCTCTTTGGGATCATGTTCAGTCATCCCTACAAAAGGAATAACCACACTCCCAAATGCAGTCCATAACGAATTACAAATAGTGAATGTCTTAAAATCTCTTCTAAACTTCTCACTCCATCACGCCAATTCCATTCACACCGATTCCAATACATACCTTTCTCGTCATATCTTGTTTTCCTCAGGACAATAATCATCCCATTGTCAGTTGGACCAATTCTCAACAAGGGACAATTACCTGGGGGTGACTTCGCATTAAATACATAAACATACTCCGATGACGTTTATTAGGCAGATGTACAAGCAGCTTAACGTAACTAACCTTTTGTGTGCGTGTGTGTGTGTGTCGGGGGAGGGGGGGGTGTCTAGTTATGCAGGGCACCAGTGGCATGGTACCAATAGCCAGCAATGCCACTGTGGCATATCAAATAGCATTGCAACAGGAAAGATCATGGCCATTGGCGGATGCCATGCATGGCAACAAGATATTGAACTATGGAGTTACATGATTGATTTGAAAAGGCTAAACAGAACTCGTTCAAAAAAACATCAACAGTTGCTGGGAAATAGGCATGGTGGTTCAGGTTTCCCAAGGAAATACACTGTTTGGAACTTTGGCTATGCAGCACATGATATTTTCTAACTGAAATCGAATAACTACCAACCCTAAAAACAGTGAATACATCACACAACTTCTGTTCCACGTACCTGTTGGACAATTGTCCTAAGCACAGTCATGGGATTCGCATGGGCAAGTTTAGCCACCATGCGGCCAAGTGGCTTCAGGTTTTCCTTAGCCAACCGTTTTAGGAGCCTTCTGGTGTCCAGCTGATTAAAAAAAAGATGTGCATGAATTTAAAACTTGACATGGAGTGATAGATTAGCAAAAAACGTTAAACAGAATAGAAAGGTAACCTTTGCAGTTTGCCTTGCAGCAAGGACAATTGGGTTTTGTTCGGTCTCCTTCTCCCATTCACCATACAGACGATAGCGGGCCTGGAAACTAAGGATAGTCAAGGTACTAAATTGCTAAAAGCACGAATAGAGCACTACAAAATTATATAATATCACAAACCTCATATGGAAGAAGGGAAAGAACCCCCCATATCTCCATATCAACAGCAGGATTAGCAGGGATAAGCTGCAACGAAGGAAACAAGCACGAGCCAAGTGCTTCCTCAATTCGAGATTCTGGTGAAACTACATTTGCCACACGGGTTGACTCTTTTGATGAGTGGTAGTACGCTTTTAATACTCTGCAAACCTAAAAAGTAAACATGGACGATGGATCACTAAGTACATGATGTTCAACATTTTCACTAGTAGAGTATTCATGTGAAACTGGATACATGGAAATTCCAAGCAAAGAATGACAAAATTATAACATTTTGCACTGCAAGGCTGCAAAACTTGGTTGTTGATTTGTTATAACTAGGCAACAACAGTGACATTTTGGTTTATCGCAACAAATGGAGGAAATTATAGTCATGACTTATGACAATAGATGCAATGCAAAGGCTAGTGTGGTGCTTCTGTAAGAATTCCAACGCCACAATCAATAATGTGGCATCTGTACACTGAACTAAGCCATCAGTTTGGCAGCAGCAAGTATGCATGATAGTGAGCAGTGGTAAAAGATTTAAGTCACCTTTTGAAGTAATTGAGTATCACGATGAAGATATGGTCCACAAGCGGTGAGCATTTGGAAAAACTCCTTTGGCAGATCAAATGAACTTAAAAACAGAGCAGATGTGCCTGTCTGGTCAGCATCATTTCTAGGAGGCAAGTAATAATACAGGTGACAAACTATATAATAGGCTGAAGACATTGTCTTTTCAATCATTCTGCACAAAGGAAAAATAAAGGCAAATATATGTTAAACTGCATAAACCCAAGAAATATAATCATTGGAACAAAAGAATACAACAAACCTAAATAATCCATCACAGATTTCAATGTGCTCAACAGGATTTAGGTGTGCAAGACGCTCAAAGAGTAGTTGTGCATGATACCTAGGAAAGAACAAAGGGAATCAATCAGTAATATTTACAACAATAATAAAGCATTTTTCTTCCAATCAAGTCACAGTAATATTTACAACAATAATAAAGCATTTTTATTCCAATCAAAGTCAGTCTAGACTAAAAAGTGCTTTTAAATATCTTATTATCTTCACAGTATGATTATACAACAATTATGTTTACAAAATGCGCAAAAATACTGGTGCATCTATTACAGAAATGTGATTGCCGAATAAAACAATAAAAATACATCTAAATTTATTTAGTTTAATCATAGATCAAGTAAAAAAACAATGGAACATATGTATATTACCAGTCATGCACAGAGAGAAAACCAAGAAGAAGCCCAAGTTTCTGGTTCTTCTCCATCTCAGGGGCTCGCTCCCCAACTATATCATTTTCCATCTCCAATGCTGTATACATATTGATAGTGATTTCTTGTTTCTCGTCATCCATAAGGTCCTTTCCAGTAGCAGCAAGGTTGATTTTGCCAATTTTATTAGCCTGAAGTCAAGAGAAAGAGTAAGCTCGTTAGTCATAGCTTCAATGTCCTATACTACTTAAAAAGAAATCAATACGGACATATCTTTAATGTAAGATCAAATTCACATGTGGAGGTAGAAATTGTTCCAGTCAAGAAACAAAAGACTAAAGCTCTTTCTGTTTTCCATCTATACCTAATAATAAAGAGGCAAAATTTCAGCTCTTTTTTTGGTCCGTCCATTTTTTTTATCCGTCCCCCTCTAACTACCGAACAATGGAGAGTTTCTTCCGTCCGGACTTATATATATAAACCCATGCTCTCATGTCGAGATAGAATAGCTCTTGTATAGAGCGATACAGAGTCCGATTCCAAAACGTATTGGGTCATGTATGTGGGGCTTCTTAAGATAACCTAGATAGATAGGAATCCTAATCCAAATAGATCTCCCCAATCTGAGTAACCAGAAAAGGAATTCTAATTCAAATCCTTTTTGTTTCTTTCTTTTATTTATTATTTTTCCATTGAACGTCCTGGTGAGAACCCTTCTAATTTTTCAGTTCGAACTCTCCGTCCACATTAGCACGGTAGCAGCGGTAGCCAGTAGCCCAGGTGCTATGCGCAATTTGATTCTGTAACTTTCGTGTTGCTATATATACAAGCCAGATAAAAAAAGAGAAGGCCATATACCTGTGGTTAGGTGTGGTGACGTGGGCAACCATAAAACATGATCGATTTATTACGTGCTACTGTATATACAAGCCAGATAAAAAAAAAAGGGCCATATACATGTGGCTAACTGGCTAAGTGTAGTAACGTGGGCAACAATTAATAAAACATGATTGATTTTTTATTATCCAAACCAAAAAAATTATTGTTCCATGGGACTCTTTCATTTTATTTCCCGTTGCAACGCACTGGCATATTTGCTAGTTATGACAAAAGGGGGAAATAGTGTACATAGTTACTAGCCAACATGTAACATAACCATGTAGTATATGTCACATGAAGGAATGGCTGTACATCAGACTTTTAGTTCAAGAAACTTCTAAACTTTTCCCTCCCTCAACCTTCTTTCCTTTTTGCCACTCCCTTTCATGCTACTCTCCTTGGCCAGTTACAAACTTATAAGGAATACCAACCTCATCAATTCTTCTTGAAATGAAAGAATCAAAATGCTCAAACGCCTCATCGTCATTTGGAAGCAAGTGAGAATAGCTGGAGAGAGAAAAAATTGGTCATGACACATCCCATTTGAGAAACAAATAGATTCAGCACCAATCAAACTATATATAGAACATAAAAAAGAACACAGAGAGACTGCAATCAGTGAAATCGCATATTCATATGAGTTCCCTTTGGTTCAGTAGCACCTATATTTGCACAAACTTGAGGAAAATGAACTGAATAACTGATAGAACACTAATAATACAGAAAACAGTGATAAAATTGTGAAACTAGGAAGTGGCCACCACGGTACAGATAAAAGATTGAAGAAAGAACAAAGTTTTTTTGTTGGTTACACCTTGAGAAAACCAGAGCTAGAAAACCTCACAGCATTATATAAAAAAAACTGACAATCATTTAAATTACAGATTTATAATGATCTATACGATGACTATTAGCCATCATGAATTCTCCATGGATGAGAGGGCTATTAGGAAACATACACATTATCAAGGTCAATGAATCCAGATTTGATCAATAAAGCTGCTGTTCTGAAAAGGCCAGATGGAACAGTGCTGTTGACATCCAATCGTTGATAGTACTGGAATTTGAACCCCAAAATTTGAGCAGCATGGGACTGTAATAGAGGAAATCATAAGACATTGAGAAAACACTGCATTAATTATGACAAAAAATCATGTAAGATGTGGTAAAAAAACTGAAAGCATGCATAAATTATGAGACTACTATTATTGGATACTGGTTCTAATAGAACAAATACCTTTGGAAAAAGAGGTATGAGATGATGAAAGATGTTACTATCTTGATAAAGTTCAAAGCATTCCAACACCTGGCAGACAAGAATAACAGAATTACACAACTTCAACAACACACTCTCCGACATTTAATAACAGTGGCATAGCAAACGAAGACTCACAATATCAAATACACGATTTGGGTCCAGATCAAAATGGCCAATCAATGACTGTCACAAAATAAACAATTTGTTATTACACAGTACTGGTAAAAAGGCTAAAAATATAGCACAGAGGGAATTAAGGCCTACAGACAACCTTTATAATGCTGATCGTAACCGAAGAAGAATTCTGGCAAGCCAGATCTGAACCAACTTGACAAAGGAGTGTCACCTGAATGATCCACACACATAGATGGGTACAGTAAGAAACCGATAAACTTCAATAAGCATCACAAAAGAACCTTACGAAACTATAGGAGAACATGATTGGCAGAAATCGCAGACAGTAGCAAGGTACAATCATTCAGGTAATTTTCAAAGTACAAATCTATATACAGATAGAGGACGTGGTATTCCTAAGCATAGCACGCTTAGCATTTCTTTCCAAAGTGACTAAATTGGAGAATATGCCATCTAGAATAAAGCTAACACGTTTCTAACAGTTGTTTTGGCAATTATAAACTCATAACTTCCTGCTATATTGATATTAACTTACAATCCTTAGCATCAATATTAGCTTATGACCTTAATGGACACACATTGAACAGTGCACTTGTTTGCTACTCCCTCTATTCCAAATTATAAGACGTTTTAGCTTTTCTATGTACATAGCTTTTGTTATGCACTTAGATATACACTGCCTTTTTTTGCGAGGAAGATATACACTATGTATAGATACATAGGAAAAGCAATGCATATAAAAAGCCAAAACATCTTATAATTTGGAACGGAGGGGGTACTAATAATCTAAATGTTCAGGTCGTTGGTAGGTTGATAACCCTCGGGCATCTCTAAGAAATTCTAGGGGGGGAAATGTAATAGCTGATACTTTACCAAATTTTGACCTCATCCTAAGAAACTACTTCTTACTCCAGTATATGGATTGTCGCAGCTTCTCAATGTCCCCTCCTCACCCTATGGTTGTGACAAGGTGCAACAGCAGAGGCTACAAGGGTGATCAGACCAGTCATGACATTCGAGGTGCAACATGTGCTGTGGTAAAGTTCGATCAGGCTAGTACAAGAGCCAAGCATGCACTTTCAGACAAGGACAAAAGCCAGATGGACAAGGCAGTATGGCAGACAAACCATCAACTACGATTCAAGGAACAGGATTATGGTTATCTTTATTCATAGCAAAGCATGGGCATTATTAAACTAGTCAATTAAGCATCCCAGTGTATATTTTAGCCCTGATAGAAAGAAAACGGATTCTTGGACCTCTTTCACGCAGTAACATTGCTTTCACACTCATGTCACGTCAAGGTACCACAGAAAAAAGAACCGCAAAAATCCAATCCATTTTTTTCATAATCGATTAGTTAACATGGTGGTTAAGAAGGGCATCATTCAATGTTTTACAGGGATGGCCCAATCAAGCAGAATATATGCTACTGCTCTAAAATTACTACAAGAACAAAAAAAGGAACACAAAATCAGGACAAGCAGATATACATACCAACTTGGCATAGCCCTCACTTTCCTCCCTTAAGAGGTTGAATTTAGTTTGCTGGTAAAGGAGCCGTGTGTTGACCCTAACCTGTTACCGATTATTTAAATCAAATATCAATCGACCATATATAGTTAATGTTAAAAGAAAAAAAAAACAAATCAGCAAATAACATGAGGCAAAAGTAAATCACTCAAGAACCATGATAATGGGGGAAAGGTCAGGAGGTGAAAGTGTTTGAGAAAAAATAAGGATATTATGAATTTATCATGGTAAATATGAGTTTTCATAACAAAGTTTATCAATGTGTGCCCACGATAAGATGCCCGCATAAAACGCCATGACTCAACGCGTATGACAGATTGACAAATCATCACATTATGCATACCTCCTTGGATTTTAAATCCTGGCCTTTCAGCTTACTCTGTTCAACCTCCCAAAGGAAATCTTCCTTCAAGACCATGGGTGGAGGAAATAGAAAGCATGTATCAGCTTTATCTTAAATTGATGCCAACAGAGATATGGTCACTAGCACAAGGAATAAAAAAAAACTCACTTCACATCGCTCTTGCAGAAGCCTAGGCGCAGTAATTGAGGACTCCAGAAATGACTTAGTCTGCAAGATGAGTATTCAAATAGAAATCAATGAGCAGTCCCATTTTTAAATCAAAAGGAAAGTAGACAGCGAGGAGTATGAACTGTTTCATTTGCTTTAAAAGTCATGCCTAGCTTATTACCATTTTAACAAGACGGCTGCGATATTCACCAGAGATTGTAATCTGCATGTTGAAGTAAGTTAGCCTGGCTAAACACTGTTAGAGGAGTGCCACTAAACCGAAACACAAGGAGAAAAAACTTATCCAAAAAAAAGCACAGGTGCCAAAGCTCGTATCAGGTAAAAGCAGTGAATCATGGGTCAAGGTCTAATAACCCAATTGCAGCAGATAAATAACAAAGCAACAGAGGCAAGAAGACATCTAAATTATATGACGGGAAATGGTAAGTGACACAGTGAATAATATCATTTGCATTTATACATCGCCATCTCTACTGTCCACCATTTAGTTGAAAGAAATGCATCGAAACAGAACTTCTTAGAGACACCTCGAGGCTAATCTTTTTTTTTGGTAATCGGTATGCACCCAGAACAGTTCAATTTTGGATAAATCATGCCTTAAAGGACATCTAGCGCCACGTGTGTTCAGTTTTTAATCACGTAAACAGAAACTAAAAGATATGCATGAACTTTTGACCCTTAATAAGCTTCCTTATGTGAACAAGCTTTCTCCAGTTACCATAGAAGCTCATCAAAGGTCTGCACATGATCGGTTGGCGAAAAAGTTATCTACTGCTAGTAAAAAGAACATCCATCATCCATGTGTACAAGGCTGCTGACTAGGTCATGTCATAATAGATTTGCCTGGAAACTATCTGGTTCATCTCTGGTCAACCAAAAAATGGTACCTAAGTACTAACCTAGAACAGCATTGATTGAATTTGTTTATGTTACAACTTCAGCTGAAATTTTTTATCACAACAGCACTCATAGTACATGAAACAATAGTAAAAGTGGTAGCCTAACATCTGCCTAGAGCTAACACATCCTGTCCAATTCCACTGCAAAGCTATTCAAAGCACCAAACAATTCAGCTATATTGTCGATCCAGCTACCACAACAAGCAATACACACTACAAAGTGGCCAATTCAGTCATACACACATAGCTAGTGCCACAAAAAGATACAATCCTATTGCTAGCCACATCACTGGCATCAGAACTAGTTGCATATACTCACATCCTGTCCTAGGTGAGCAATGATATCAGCAAGCACGGAGCTGAGCTCCTCCTCCCGCCGTGCCTCCTCCACGAACACCACCGACTCCAGCGCCACCCGGCTCTTCTGCGGCGGCAAGTCGCCCAGCACCTGCTCAGCCCAGCCCACCCAGTCAACACAGAAGTACCAGCCGGTGGAGGAAAACCTAATCACGGAGCAGCCCGAACTGTCGGAAGCTTACGATCGCCCAGCAGAGCTCGTAGAGGAAGCGCGCCATGGGCACCGGATCAGGGATGCGGAAGGCGCCGGCGGACTGGCCCTTCCATTCGCGAAGGCACTCCTCCGTGATGTGCTTGTAGTTGGGCGCCTGCAGAGGGGGCGACATGGCGGCGGCGGCAGTGTTGGTTTGAGTGAGGTTTTTGGAGGATTAGGGTTTCATGGGAGCTGCCGAGGTCAGAGAAAGAGGAGCAGGACGGTGGCGATGGGGAGATGGGGAAGGGGAAGGAGGAAGACGGGGACGGCAGAGGCGCGGTGTGTGCGAGAACGCGATGCGTGCTTCCGGGGGCTTTTTTAAAAAGCGTGCTTCCGCTTTTGTTTCTTCGGGTTCGCCATTGGGCTTTTGGAGTTTTTTTATATTATATTATAATTATAATTCTTGGGTGTTTGAGTCCAAGAACAAACGAAACAGGAGAAGTTCGTCAAACCTAAACAGAGTAAGAACACGGTACGCTAGTGGAAACAGAGACGAGTATCTATGTTGGCTTTCCCTAGTGCGATATAAGTCGTTAACGGTCCAGATCCAGCAGCGACGCCGCATACCCCGGCTATGGGCGGTGGTGGTGCTTGGCCCAACGCACACCTAGCCGAGTACGGCGCTCGGCTCGACGCGTCCCAAGCGACGATGGGTGGCTAGCCGGAGTCAGACGCGCGAGCACGTAGCCGTACAGGCGAGAGAGCACAGAGGTGCACGGGTGAGCCAGCAGCACGGCATGGAGACCCGCGTTGGACGGATATGAGGAAGGAGTCCTCTCTGTGTGCGGTTTGATACCTTAGAGAAGATGGCGTAAAGAAGATAGATATGGACATACCGTGGAGTAGATAGATGAGGTTGAGAAAGAGGAGGGTAAAAGTTAAAAAAAACAAAGATAGATACACGATATTCAGTAGTGCTAAAGATAGGTGTCACTCTATCTATCTTTATACCTATCTCGGAGTTTTACAAAGCCTAATTAATCTTGTAAAAAAAATGGAATCTAGGTCAATTTACTTTGTATTTTGGTGTTTGATGACAACACAATCAAATTGAACTAATGAATTTATAAGTGTTTGTTTTGTAGTTCAATAGGGTGCAAGACGTGACTTGGACGAATGCGACATGATGATCCGATGATCAACACCACAAGTAAGACCCTAAAAGCACAAGAGAAGACCCAAGACGTCAAGCAAAATCCAAGCACGAAGATAGGAACCAAGCCGGACGCAAAATCGCGAAGAAACGAGCTCACAGAGGTCCCCGGACGCAACACCGGACTCAGCCCTTATAGGGACCGGACGTGTTCAATTAGTTGCTCGGCAATAGCAGGCGTCTGCAGCAGTGACCAGACGTTGAGTACTAAAAGTGACCGAACACAGCGATGGCACTGTTCATCATCCCGGCAACACATTTAGTACTGACCGGACGTTGGAGGCAAATCGACCGGACGTAGGAACTGCAGCATCCGATCGACTCCAGAGAGGTTCCAAAGCGACAAAATTGCGACCGGACGCGTCCGGTGGCATGTGACCGGATGATATCAGCGTCTGATCAGTTGATCGCGCGCTCTAATGATCGAGACGACCGGACACGTTAGGTCAGGACGAAAGCAGCATCCGATCAGTAGCAGAAAAGAGGGATTTCGTCCCTAACGGCTACTTTTTTAGTGGAGCTTATAAATAGACCCCCCAATCGACCATTTGAGTAGAGTGGAGCTGAGGAAACATAATAAGGGTGTTTCTACACCATCTTAGTGATCTCCACTTGTATAGTGCTTAGTGATTTATTAGGTGATTAGCGTAGGTGCTTTTACGAAGTGCTTAGATTGATTAGACCACCGTTTATGCGTTTGCTCTAGGTTTAGACCTAGTGTTTAGTGATGTTTGCATACCTCTTACCGCTCGATGCTTACGCGCATCATTGTTGTACATCGGATGGGTTTGTAGTCTTGCGAGATCACACCAACCACATTTATGGTGTGGCCGCCACCGTGTACTGAAGAAAATAAGGCCCACGACGGTTCGACCAGAAGCTTGATAGTGAAGACGGCGGGAAGCGGTCCGGGAGAGGTTTGCCATGAGTGGCTTAACCGGAGACTCACTTACGTGTGGGGAAGGCCCAGAGCTATCCACAGAGTTACCCGACCAGGAGCTTAGCCCTTGCGAGGGATTCCTTGTGAGGGGCTCCAACAAGGACTAGGGAGAAGCTTGGGCGCTTCTCAATAACTCGATAAAAATATCGGAGTCATCGACGGGAGTTTGTATATCTCTACCTTACTCTTTAGCTTCCGCATTTACATTGTTTACATTACTTATTTTGCGATAGAGATAGCAACACACTAGCAAAATCATAGTTACACATTTAAATAGTTTATCTTTTGCATAGGTTTTGCTAAGGGTAGAAAAAAGAGGCCATAGTTTGGAAGTAGACTTTTAAGTTGTCTAATTTACCCTTTTCTTAGGCGTCACGGTCCCATATAAATGGTATCAGAGCCAGGTTGGTTCAATTTGGACCTTTGGCTTAACCGTCGTTGAGCTGATGCTATTTAGAGTGGTTGGGATGGATACCTCTAGGCCTCCATACTTTAACAGCACTAACTTCTCCTACTATAAAGTTAGAATGGCTTGTCACCTTGAGACGATTGATTTAGGTGTTTGGAGGATCACTCGTGACGAGATGAAACACATTAAGAATCCCGATAAACCCACAAAGAGTGATGAGAAAGAAATTTATTTCAATGATAAAGCTAAAAATTGCTTATTTGAATCTTTTAGCATGGATTGTGTTTAACAAAGTGTTCACTTTAAATACGGTACATAAATTTTGGTTAAAACTCTAAGAGCTACATGACGGCACATCTAATGTCTTCGAGCAAAAATATTGTCTAGCTAAACAAAATTATGATTCCTTTAAAATGAATGATGATGAGCATGTTCGTGATATGTATTCTCGTTTGAATCTAATTATTAATTAGCTCCATTCAATAGGATTAACAAAGTCAGATGATGTGGACATCGTGAGAAAGATTATCTCCATGCTACCATAAAAAAATATACAAGCATCATCACCATCCTTCACAACATAGAGGACTTGAGCACCATAACCCCCGCCATAGTCATTGGCAAGATAGTGGCATTTGAAATATCACGTAAGATGAGTCAAGAAGAAGTATCTTCATCAAGCAAAGGCAAAACTCTCACATGTAGTGAGAAAAAGAAGATGAAGGACAAGCAAGTTGAGACACGCTCACGCTCAAGCTCCTCAAGTGAAGATGAAGAAGAAGATAAAAATAATGATGATGATGATTCAAGTGATGATGATCAATCTTCCTCCTTCACCTCCGACCTTGATGAAGAATCAATCAAACTTATCAACAAGGTGGAGAAGATGATCCGAAGGCTCAATGTCAAGGGTGTGCCTATCCAAATTCAATATCTCATTTTCACCAATCAAAGAAATGAACATATAAAGAAAGAATGCTATGTATGCGGCGAGTTGAGACACTTTGTGGAAGTTTATCCAAATAAGCCCATGCCCAAGACAAAGAAGAAGGCGTGCAAGGACAAAGCCCTCACATCAATAAGATCGTGGGATGATTCTTCAAGTGGAGAAGAAGACCATCACAAGAGCCGAGGCAGCAAGCACTCATCATCAAGCTCTTCTCGTATGTGCCTTATGGCATGAGGTAACGAAAGGTTATCCTCTAGTGAGAGTGATAGTGATGATAAAATGTCTTCTTATGATAAAATTATGCAACAAAATCTTAATTATGCTAAAATTTGCACTAGTCAACAAAACAAGCTAAAATTGTTGCAAAAAAAGCTAGATAGTTCACAGGAAGCATATAAAACCTTGCATGAACAATATGAGATATTTGCTAATCTCAATATTGAACTATCTACTAAAATTAAGCAACTTGAGGTTAGTGCAACAACAAATGCATGCACAATCAATGATGAGCAACTTATAAAGAAAAATAAAAAATTAAAAGAAAAGTTAGTTAGATCACAAGATGCTTATAAAATTTTGCTCGCTAAAATAGAAATCATATGCAAAGATTGTGATGAGCTAACAAATAAAGTTGCTAATCTTAAAGCCGTCGGTACAACCCCGGCCAAGGCGTCTAAAAAGAAAAGTTCTATCTTTAACATGTCTAAAAAAGATGCTTCTACTTCTTGCAATGATTTATGTTTAGACACCCTTGTTCAACTAAGTTTGTGTTAAGAAAGTTGTTCTAGATACATGCACATAAGAGGTTGCAATTGAGAATGAGCAACTCAAGTAAAAAGTGGCTCGTCTTACCAAGGACTTGACTCAAATAAAAGACAAAGCGAAGTAAGCCCAACTTCATCAATATAACACCGTCAAAAGAGTAAAGAAGCTTGATAAAAGACAAACCATGGTTTGCTACGTATGCCACAAAGAAAGCCATAAGTCCTATGAGTAGAAGATGAAGAATGGGAGAGGAGCAAAGAAGAAAGAGAAAAAGCAAACAAGCAAGCTCTCCAACACCTACATCAACAAGGTGGACAAAAAGGCATCCACACCATACTTGTTAAAGAAGAAGATAAATGACAAGGTGGTGGCCATCAAGGTGAACAAGCAAGCCAACAATGGGGTCAAATGCTTCTGGGTGCCAAAAGAGATCATTTCAAATATGAAGAGCACCAAGAAGGTTTGGATCCCGAATAGGAAGTAAGAAGTCCGACAAACTTCGGGGAATTTGAAGACTTGGCAAAGTATGGGTGCATTTCACGGGGTGCATCATTATAGACAAAGTAATGGCCAAGTGGATTAGTGAATACTATGAACCCAAATTCTCCTCCCCATGCTAGGTAACTAGATGTAATTTCTTACAATTGATATCAAGATTCAATTATTGTAATCTCAATTAGCATCTAGTTCCTTTCATATCTAGATTTGTATTTGCATGCTTATATCTTTTGTCATACATACACTAGGTAAATCATATGGTAGGTGTAACAGAACCGACCAATTATACGAAATTAAGTAAGAACATCATCCGCCAGAGCAGACGATTTAGCAAACTTAAGCCCGTATAACCCGGTAGTCCGTGAAATCACGAAGGATTTCAAACCAACTTCCATTCCAGCCAAGATCGTAATAAGTTTAGCGGTCACCATCACATATTACATAAAAGTTTGCATCTCAGATACATCAGAGTTTAAACATAGTTATTACAAAACAAGTTCGAATAAAAGTAGCGGAAGCCATTTGTTTAAAACCACACACACTCACACGGAGTTCAAATACGGTGCCAGCTGATGATCATCTCCAACAAAAGCATTAGACGAGACGTAAGGAATGACCATGCCCATGGTCCTAAGCATCACCCATCGCAGGATAAAGGCAGTTGATACAGTAGGCGTAATACATCTGCCCATCTGCAACAAATGGGAATAAAACCCTGAGTACGAGAAGTTACTCAGCTAGACTTACCCGACATAACCGAAAATAAGTGACACCAAGGATTATGAAGGCTTTATAGTAGGGTAGCTGACTCATTTGCAAAGAAAGTATTTTTAGCATTTCAAGAACCTTTCTAAAGACATTATTGCCAAGTTAATTAATTATAACCTATCGACTAGATTTGCACCTATACTAGAGCAAACATATAATTAAGCAAATAATGATAACCAATGATCATTAAACAACTTCCATAATGTCATATTCATTATAACTGTCAAAGTGTTCCATCAATATTTACTACGATGAAGTAACTCAAGTCAAGTGCTCACTATCCAGGAGCGATGGCGATTCGAATCGATTCCTAACCAACTGGTGATTTATTCCTTACACAAACCTCACTCACCCGCTAAAGTGAGGTATTGATCACCGAGTCAACTATCCAGGAGTCTCGAGTTTGCCAGGAACCACATGTACCCGGGGGCCGACCGACTACACTTTGGTCTTATCATCTCGCCTCGTGTCCTACCACACCTGCTCCCAAGACAAGGTCTTGGCTGCAGGCAATCTACTCGGCCCGAATAATCTCTCTTCCTTGGGGGGTCGGAAGGTACTTTATCCGGCCAACTAAATGTAAGGCATCGTTCAACATGACTCGAGGCCCAACAACGGTCGGTCCTTAATCGACACGAGATTTTAAGCACTACAATCCAAAACTCAGAAGTCTCCGTCCGGTCTCAACTTCATTTAACACTTAGTTATACCTCGACTTCATAGTCATCCAAGCAGATCTAGGTAACCACCTATAGCTCGTGGTGACGAAATCACCCGACTTCTACTTGGTCTAAGCCACTAAGCATTGACTCATTGCGGATACCGGGTAACAAGGATATAGTATAACAAAGATAGACAAGGTATAATGCAAAGAATGATTACAAACACTCTCGAACGTAATGCATCAATTAAAGTAAAGTGTTTAATTAATAATTGCAAATCGAGAAAAAATGCTCCGGGGCTTGCCTCTCTCGAAGGAGCTCGGACGGTGATCGGGGCACTCTGGAAGTTCGTCAACGTCCTCCTTGTCGGCTTCGGGCACTTCCTGTGGCTGCACTTTGAGCTGCTCCTCGGGCTCCTCGGGTATGATGACTGGGTTCTCGGTTTGCGATCCTGTATGATGCAATGTGTGTAAGTGCTTATGCAATCGGTGCATCGGATGAGATGAATACAATAGGTATGCTTGAATGCAAGGTAGTCAACATCATCCAAGAACATATACTACAAGCACATATCATCTACTATATTCTCTTCTACTATTAATATGCTAAGTCAACACATCTTATTAAATGCTTCAAAGATACACCAAAGCTTTACTAATTTCTTAATCACACGTAAAGCAACACTTGATTAAACCCTAATTAATAATAGGTTTTAATAGTAACATCTATTTTTATTGCTTAGAAAAATCTTAGAAAATTATCATAGCACATTACTACCCTAAGTAGTCTAACATCAGATTTTCATGGTATTTGAATGAGTGGATTAGCCTACACAAAAATAACAAGCTATGGCATGATTATGAACATGAAAATACTTTGTACTGTGAAAAGTGTCAAACAATAGAGTTAATATTTTTCCTATGTTCTACACAGTAATTAATCACTGTACAAAAATTATCACATGCATGTTTTATACAAATTTTGCTCTCTAGCAAAAATAACAAAAATCAGCCATTAAAGGTACTTGAACTACACCTCAAAAATTTTCTACAGCACATGCATGACACATATTTTTTCTAGGAAGTACATTACATAAGAAGATTAACAAACTTAGAAATCATATTTTTCTGAAGCTTATAGTTTTTTCTACACATTTTTCAAGTTATCAGCAATATCCATGATTAAATAAAGTTCTACAGAAAAATATCTCAAAAATGACATGCAATAATTTTCCCAAGTAGATCTGGTGATAAGGAACCTAGAAAAATTTATTTCAACAGATTTGGAGAAATTTTGAGTATCCAAACATTTTCCGAATCATCTCTCTTTTCAAATAATAAAGAAAAACTGAAAATGAAACATCCTATTGCTACTTGGGCCGGCCCGTGGGAATCCTCTGGCCCATGGCCACTTTCGGCCTGTGCGGTTCGAGCTAAGGGGAAAGGCGGCCTGGCCCGGGGCTTCGGCCCACAGTCACTTAGCCCAGCTCGACCAAGGCGAAGGCCATGCCGTGTTAGCGAAGGCGTCCTGGCCAGCATGGCTCGGCCAATGGGCCAAGCGCCATTACCGGGCCGTGCCGTGGCAAACGGGCAAGCGCAGGGGTTCGCAAAGAGTTGGCGAATCGAAGCAGCAGCTAGGCATGGTAGAGAAGGGAGGAAGGGGAGTTCCACGGCCGAAACACGGTGGCGCCATGGCCGACGGCGCATGAAGCTTGGAAAATGCGCTACCTTGGCTCAAAAGACAGCACAACCGCGAGCACCAAGTGCCGGAGAGTGAGGCGGAGCTGCTGGCGCTTGATTGCTGGCCGTGGTGGAGGAAGGGCGGCGAATTTGCCCGGCGGGCTGCGGTGGCGCTCGGGGGCGAGCTTGCTGCGCGCGGGAGGAGGGACGAGCACGGAAGAGCGAGAGAGCGGGCGGGATGGAGTGGAGAGGAGCGTAGCGCGGTCGGCAGGTGTAGGCGGGCGCGTGGGAGCGAGCGCAGAGCGGGCAGGCTGCGCAAGCAGCGGCGCGACGACGACGACTTATGGCATACTGGCGCCAAGGCGCGCTTCTCTGGTCCGAACAATGATGAAGAGCAGAGGCGCGCGCGTGCGGGAGCAGCAGACGGCAGCCTTGGGGATGGGCTAGGCCGAGAAGCTTGCAAGCGGCTGCCAAGGGAGGCTCATTGGGCGGCTTCGGCCATGGGCCGAGAAACGAGGCGGCGGCCCGTGAAGGGAGAAAAGAAATTTTCAAATTATATTTTCAAGAAATTTCCAAATACCAGCTTTCAAATATCATTTTGAGCAAGAAGATGACATCTTTTGAAAATGTCCCAAAAATGAAAGTTGATTAGAATTTAATTCTCTACAACTTTGCTTTTATGACCAAAGTCCAATTCTTGATAGATTTTGAATTATAAAATTAAAGTCAATTTTAACTCAAAACCCTAATTTTGGAGAATTATTTTTAAAAGCAAAATTTGGCAATAATTTGAATACAAACTTTGCTCCAAAAATTGGACTAAATAATTCTAGCTGATTTACAATGATAGCCAAACATGTTTTACTAGCCTAGCAAACATAATCAGGGCAAAATAACTCTAACAAGTGTATGCAACATTCAGGTTTCACAAACATGTTTCATATGTTTCGAAGCAGTGTTTCAGTTATTATTTTCATGATTGGGCATGTATGATTAGGATGCTTGATGATGCATAATATGCATGATTTACAGTGCCTAAATGCTGGCATAACACCGGGGTGTTACAGTAGGCTTGCTCGATTTCACTTTTAACCCTTGGAGCAAACCTACATGGTTTAAATTGTTTAGGATCATGGCACATAGCTTGTTTTACAATTGTTCATCTAATATGTGCCAAAGTCCAAATTGTAGATAATCTCTCCTGAATATCACATTCAAAAATAATTCTCATATTCATGTGATACCATCATTTCAAGTGGTATTTTTGACTCTAAAATCAATGTGCATGTCTACTATAAGTATTTCTTACTTGTGTGCACAAATTTAGGGAGATGTTACTCTATAAGTTGGATGCTTTGAGACTAACATCTTTTCAAGCTTGTCATGTGTGTAGTAGTCTCATTGTAAGGAAAATGGAGTCCCCGAAGTTAAGCATCATACTTCAAATATCCATCACCTATTACGAGTGGTATAAATCAAATTAGTTTCTACATGTGGTATTTCTAAACCGATATCATCATATTGATTTCATTATATAGATTAAACTCTCTTGAGTAATAATTTGCCAATTATGCATAAACTACATTCTCCATCATATGTATGCATATATTTATGGAAAGCTTAGTCTATGTAATGTGAGAATCAAACTTTATGACCTATTCCACTCCACATACAAAGGATCATAAAGTTTGACCCTCCCTTGTGCTACTAATGTCTTTCTTTTCGTTGTTTGATTACAAAGAGGGAGAATTTGTAGGACCAAAAGCAAGTCCGATCATAATAATTTACATGTGGTAATGGTCTGAGAAAGGGAGGATAATGGATTATGGATTAGTCTATGCTATGGGGAGAATTTATAGGACCAAATAGCAAGGCTTAAATCCATAATGCCATATGGGGACATTTGCAAGGGCAAGATAAGTTTCAAAAGATGTTTATATGTGGTGCCTTTTAGCTTTACAATTGGTATCTTTTAGTCTTACAATTGATATCTTTTAGCATCATATAACCTTGCTCTTTGCATTGCATCATAGGAAGTAAATAGTTTTTAAATTCCAAAATTTTTATTATTTGTTTGTTTTGGTCATGTTGTCATCAATCACAACAAATGAGGAGATTGTAAGAAAAATGGACTATATGCCCCATTTACTTTGGATTTTGGTGTTTGATGACCAACATAACCAAATTAGACTAATGAATTTGCAAGTGATTATTTTGTAGTTCAATAGGGTGCAAGACGTGACTTAGATGAAGGCGACGTGATGATCCGATGATCAACACCATAAGCAAGACCCTAGAAGCACAAGAGAAGACCCAAGACATCAAGCAAAGTCTAAGCACAAAGATAGGAACCAAGCCAAACACAAGATCGTGAAGAAACGAGCTCACAGAGGTGACCGGACACAACCCTTATAGGGACCGGACGTGTCCGATCAGTTGCTCGGCAACAGCAGGCGTCTACATAGCAACGATCGGACGCTGAGTACTAAAAGTGACCGGACACACCGATGGACTGTTCATCATCCCAGCAACACATTTAATACTGATCGGACGCTGACAGCAAATCGACCGGAAGTAGGAACTGCAGCGTCCGATCGACTCTAGAGAGGTTCCAAAGCGGTGAAATTGGACGCCATCGGGTCGCCGCTCGCGCTTTAACGGTCGGACGGACGGGACGTGTCGACTGTGACAAAAGCAACGTCCGGTCGATGGCGAAAAGCGAGTTTCATCCCCAATGACTACTTTCTCAGTGGGGCTTATAAATTGACCCTCAACCGGCTATTTGAGTATAGTGGAGCTGAGAAAACATATCAAGGGTGTTCTAACACCATTTTAGTGATCTCCACTTGCATAGTGCTTTGTGTTTCATTAGGTGATTAACGTAGGTGCGTTGCGAAGTGTTTAGGTTGATTAGACCACCGCTTATGCGCTTGCTCTAGGTTTAGGCCTAGTGTTTAGTGAGGTTTGCATACCTCTTATCGCTCGGTGCTTGCGCGCACCATTGCTGTACATCAGAGGGGCTTGTAGTCTTGCGAGATCACACCAACCACAATTGTTGTGTGGCCGCCACCGTGTACTGAAGGGAACAAGGCCCGTGGTGGTTCGGCCGAAAGTTTGATAGTGAAGACAGCGAGGAACGACATGGGAGAGGCTTTGCCATGAGTGACTTAACCAGAGACCCACTTGCGTGTGGAGAAGGCCTAGAGCTATCCATGGAGTTACCCAACCGGGAGCTTGGCCCTTGCGAAGGATTCCTTGCGAGGGGCTCCAACGAGGACTAGGGGAAGCTTGTGCGCTTCTCGATACCTCGGTAAAAATACTGGAGTCATCGACAGGAGTTTGCATATCTCTACCCTACTCTTTAGCTTCCGTATTTACATTATTTACATTACTCCTTTTACGGTAGAGATAGCAACACATTAGCAAAACCGTAGTTGCACATTTAGATAGTTTATCTTTTACATAGGCTTTGATAAGGATAGAAAAAGAGACCATAGTTTGGAAGTAGATTTTTAAGTTGCCTAATTCACCTCCCCTCTTAGGCATCACGGTCCCCTACAAATCCAACTTAAACTCAAATGATCTTGACAAAACAAATCTCCAGTGTGACGTTAGAATAGGTGTCACTCTACTAAACATCCCGTCTCTAGAGAATAGTTAGTTTCCTTAACATCGTTGCCACATCTTGAGTCATTTGACCATGCCACTTGACCAATCCCAAACCACTCGAAACAAAAAATTTTCTCTAAGGCCATTAAGGCTACGATTGGTTTGAACACAAGAGAGGATAGGACGGGTCCTTATATCTATGTTTAGTTGAACGGACTCGTATGGAAGATGGAAAACTGATATGGAACACTCTAGATCAAAAGCATCTTGGGTCGAACTTGTTTTATGTTTAGTACAAGGGATTGTGAGGTTGAGGACACATGCACTGTTTTAGATCCGTTAGTTGTCATCGATGTGGACCCCCACATGTTAGCAACCATTTTAACTTCTTCCTCTTCCACACCCCATTCGTTATTGCCCTTGCTTTGCTGCTGCCTCCCTCCCTCTCCTATACCGTTGTAGGCTAAGGGTCAGGGCCAGGGCAGAGCTCACGTGCTTAGGGCTTGTCGTCTCATTCCCCTCCTCTATCGCGGGCGCGCGAAGGCCGAGCTCATCGCCTCTCATATCTCCTCCACCACGGGCAACCTGAGGCTGAGCTTGGTGCCTCTTTTCCTTTGTCGCAGGACGGGAGTCGGGACCAAGCTTGGCACCTTCCTCTCTCTCTCCTTCACCACCGCAAAGTTGTGGATAGGGCCAAGTTTGCTACTTTCCTTATATCTTCTCGAACCAAATCCTACCTAAAATAAATCATTGTTTAAAGTTAATTAGCTTTCCAACAAAACAATTGGATTTATGTTTGACTATAGATACCTCCTAACTTCGTTATTGGTGCTCGCTATGCGTACATTTTATTAACCACTACATTTATTGCCCCACACATTGTTTGACATCTAATTTGAACCCACATATGTATGTATTGATTTCACAAAGAGGTAACACACCCAATGACATGGAGGCTGCACGACATTGAAAGGCAACACACCCACGGTATGGAGGCAATGCAACATTGAAGAAAGGTGCCACCCTTTATTCGATAGCGATGGAAGATGTGTTCTTTGTGTGCACACATCCTTTCGTTTTTTGGGATCTGTATATCCTACAGTACAACTTCACATTAAAAATGTTTTTACGGAGGTAAACCCTGCTTATTAAGAAAGCAAGTGATGTTTACAAACGTTCATGCCGGGACACTAGCTTACAATGTAACAAAAAAACATAGGAAGAACAAAAGATTAAATGCAATGACTACAAAACCGCTAGAGCGAAGAACCTAACATCATCGATGATCTTCCGCTCCCGTATTTGAAAAAACTAAAGGTCTTCCTTCCACCGGCGCCAACACATGTTATCAGATGAGTTAAACTAAAGCATAACCTTTTCCACCATTTGAAACACAACAAAGCACCCCAAAAGACCCTGTCTGTCCCTTCTCTGATTGTCAAATGAGGCCTTCTAACTCCCATAGCTTTGGATTGCTTCCAGAGTTCCTGCAACCAGTTCTTCACGATCTTGATCTTGTCGTCCAAAAACATGGCATCTTCCCTTTTCAGTAACATTCTCTATTTTTGTAATAAAAAGGTAAAAATTTTGTAGAAAGCTTCATTAGAACTCCCTGGAAGAACCTTTTCAATACTCATTTTATTTCTGATTATCCATAGACACCATAGTACGACAGACAACATATATAAGTTGATTTGGTAATTGTGAGACCTTAAAGGAAGCCAATCATAAAAAAAACCATGTAAGCTGTTAGGAATCCTATCCCAGCCTAGTGCTTCTTTGAAACTGGTCCAGACCGTCCTGGCCATAATACAATTGAAGAAGATGTGATCTATGGTTTCCTCCCTCCTACGTGGACATCAGTTTTTGGACTCTTTCTATTTTTTCTTCATAAGGTTCACACCAGTTTGCAATTTGTTTTGAATGGCCATCCACATAAAGATTTTGACTTTCAAAGGAGCCTTATTTTTCCACAAACGTTGCATTCTTTTGTTGGAAAATGCCCCTAAAAGAAAAGTTGTCTATACATGAATCTAGTTGAGAAGTTACCAGATTTTTCAAACACCTGTTTGTAAGTATCCTCTAAACCATTAGATTGTACAGAAATATCATCTAGAATAGTCAGTGGCGGATGCAACATGGGAACAAATGGTGGCTAAATAATAAAGATTTAGAGTTAGAGCTAGAGATTAATGATGATTTGAGGCTAAGTAACCATGGTCAAATGAAAAAATCAAGCTCACTAGAGGGCTATAGCCCCTACAACCCTCCTCTGGATCCATCCCTGAGAATAGTCATCAGTCTTTCCCATTCCTAATATTCTCACCCCTCCAATTTAAAATGTTCTTTTGGCCTAGATTTTGTTCACTGAACCACTTTCCATGGGAGGGATTCTTTCAACACCAAGTACTTAGGTACGTACGTGCTATAAGGCCTGTGACTTTGTAAATGCATTGCCTCGGATGCGTCTTTCATCTTAGGTGGTGTTTGATTCAGTGATTAAAATTTAGGAGGTGTGTCGGGAGGATGTTGTATGGGGTGTATGGATATTAATAAAAAAATAAATTACATAATCTGCCAGTATTTCACGAGATGAATTTTTAAGCATAATTAACCCGTCATTAGCACATGTTTACTGTAGCAACACATTGTCAAATCATGGACTAATTAGGTTTAAAAGATTCGTCTTGTAAATTAGTCACAAACTATATAATTAATTTCGTAATTAATCTATATTTAATACTCCATGCATGTGTCCACATTCGATGAACGACGACTAAAATTTAGGAGCGGAACACCAACTTAACCGGGTATACTGTAGCCCACCTGCTTAGATAGCAGTAGTACAGTAGATACGTACATTGGTATGCTCCGCTGCAATTCGCGAGGCATTTCAGATTATTTTTCTCTTCCAGTTGCACCGTTGCATGCACGCGATGGTCACTGTGTGCAATGTCGCTGCGCAACCTGTCTACAACAGCCGAACAACAGCGGGCGTCAAGAAATTTTCTGTCACTGGCCTGCAGTTGACAACCTTCAGTCTGGTCGTTTGGCTGTGGCTTGTCGTAAACGATCATAAATTTTCAATCAAAATAGTATTTTTCTCTCACACAAATTAACTAGCAGTATTTTTTCACGAACCAGCAATGAAACGAACCCGCCAACCGAACACGATGCTTAATGCGACCGCGGGCGGCCAGATAATAAGCTGAGCGTGTTAAACAGTGAATGGCTACGCTCTTCCTCGTTACAGAGCAGAAGAGACGTACGGTGTCACACAAGGCGTTGAATGCTGCCTGCAGGCACCGAATCCATCTAGCTTTGCTGGTGTCAGATTATCTCCGACAATGATCACCTAAAATTTCATGTTTATGTAGTGTTATAGTCAAAGATTAAATACATATTTTCTGTCTTCTCAACAACAAGATCCAAAAGAAAATTGATCTCTACGAGAGATGATACTTAAATTTAGGTTGTGCATCTCCTGACACCCAAATTAGCTCCTAAATTACTCTGTTGGAGGCCGATACAGTACTATCGGAGACTCATTTTGGGTTTAGATGCTCTTAGACCAGTTTCAGTGGTAGTTTCATGTGAGTTTCATTTGCATTAAATAGATTGCTACATACTGTAGGCATTTTTATGACATGACAACATATTTAAGAAGAGAGACCCGACATTTTTATGACATGATTACAAGTTATAAAATTAAATGTTAATAAAACCCTAGAATGAACTCTCTGTTAAGAATATGTGTTTTATTCAAATTTTATTTCATTCGTAAGACCTGCCTTATGGGTCACCTTTGGAGACACTCTGGGTGCATCTGTCCCTTCGTGCGCTCTGCTGCTGCAAAATCGTCCTGCAAAACCATCGTCGATATCGAGAGTGGACGGCAATGGGCAATGGCATAACAGATCAACCCACAAGAACTCCAAGCTCGATTAGATACGACATTCAGTTCAAATTATTTCGTGCAACTAAAATCATCTCGTTGTACAACTGGACGCTTATGTTTGTAATCAAATTTTAATTCTCAGCTTGTTCGCTAGTTGGTTTCTGGACTGATAAGTTCGGCTGATGCTGGTTTGTTGTGAAAAAAAAAAAACCTGATCATGACTAATAAGTCCTGGCTGAAATCAATACACGAACAAACTGTCTAAGTATACCCTGCATTCACGAGGATCATATAAGCAGAACCATTAATTCTGCCAAAGAAAGAACCCTAACTGACAATGTCATGGTCTTATCATTACAGGCATGTTACGCCGAGAGGCGCAGACGCGACTGATCGCGTGACCGGAGACGGACACGCACCCGTCCACGGCCCCACCGCTCAGCGCCGCGGTGAGCCGCACGTGGTCCCACCTGTCACGGTCACGCGTCGTTACAACCTGTCGGTGCGCGGAGCGGAGAAGGGGCTCTCCCCCCTACTTCCCACCCGAAAACGAAACCACAGGCCACAGCTCGCTGGGGCACTCCCTAATTAAGGGCCCACTGATGCCACCTCTGCTCTGCCAAACCTTCACATCAAACGCTCACCTACACGTGGGACCCAACTACGAGGGCCCCAGACGTCATGTGGTTCTGAGTCGTTTACGAGGAGTGGCTGATCTCCGCCGCAGGAGGTGTCAGTGCGGTCAGCAGCTTTAATACGAACAGCCTCACTCCCGATGGAGAAGAAAACGAAACAGAACGGCCAGTGGAAGCCGCCGTGCCGAGGCGGACGGACACGGCCGGAGGATACCCACCCGCACCTCCGCCTCGGAGGAATGCCGCGACGAGTAGCGCGGCCGCCGCTGTAACGGTTGCTAGCTAGCCGCTCGGCACGGAGGGAGCGCGGGAGGGAGCTAGCGTGGAGGAGGCTAATGGGGGTGTGGAGGGAGGGCGCGGGGTGGTGCTTCTGCTCCGGCGGAGGCGGCGACGACGGGGGTAGGTTGGAGCGGGTCAAGGCGGCGATCTTCTCCGGCAGGGCCTCCGCGCTGGCGGCGGTCCGTGCGCAGGGGCATCACGGCAGCGGGCTCCTGATCCACCGGAACCTGCTGCTCACCACGCACGGCAACCTGCCCTCCGCGGCCGCCGCGGAGGACGCCGACGCGCTGCTCGGGCACGGCCGCCTCGTCGCGCGGCTCGAACCGCACAGGTAATATAACAACACCAATGCTCGTTCCTGCTCCCGTCCGGATCACCGCGCTCTTTTTTCCCCTGTTCCTGCTTGCGCGTTCGTGGGAGCGTGGGGGACTCTGGGTCTCTGGCTATGGGGTTTTTACAGTGATCGCAGTGTGATTAGCCTGAGATCTGCCTGCGGCCGAGCAGGCATGACCGGTCGCTGTCGAGCGGGGCCCCACGCGATGGCATTCCGCATTCGTCGGATTTGTCGGTGGTGGTGGGCGAGCTGTTGCTGGGGCTCATGATGTGCCGTAATGTCGCTGATTATGAAAGGGAATGGCTTCTCAATTGTGGGGTTTCTGTTGGGTAGTTAGCAGTAGCAATAGTTGATGCAATGATGGTGGCATGAGTTACAATACAACCCAAGCAGGCGCTCACAAGCTGGGCACTGTAAATGGTGCCTTTTGGTTGTGGGAATCGGCGTTGGTAGTTTGGAGAAGGTTGCGTACATCTTTCTTGTTTTTTTCCTGAATGCAGTACTGGCCTAAAGTTTTTTTCCCCCCTTGCAAAGGCTTTTATGAGTTATGACACCCACAGGCAATAAAGTGGTTCATGATTCATGATGAAAAAAGTAGTAGCAATCCTGGGTAAAAGTTCAAAGTGCCCTGATTTTCCCATTTTATGTCATCTCAGATGAACTTTGCTGCTCAGTCAGAAAATTATCTGAAAAGTAGTAGCACATTATGATTGCTATTTATATTATACTATTATTGTTTTTGTTTTTTACTTCGATGAATTCTTCAGCCTTCTTGATATTTGTTGATTCTGAGTCCAGTGTTACGGTCTCTCTGAAATGATTGTTTTATGTGCAGATTTTTCATCACCAGCTCGATTCTTGATCTTACAATAGTTGGTCTTGATTATACAGAGGGTGACTCGACCCAACAGGGTCAGCAACCTCACTATTTGAAAACAAGCTGCAAACCAAGCCTAGATCATGGAAGTGCTGTGTACCTGCTCGGACATACAGGGAAAAAAGAACTGGTGATTGGTGAGGGGAAGGTAGTTATTGGCACAGACAACCTCATAAAATTCTCAGCCGATGGGGTAACATGGTGCCCTGGGTCTGCTGGTTTTGATGCCCAAGGGAACCTAGCTTTCATGATCTGTGATCCAATGAAGCTGGCCTCTTCTCCCACTGCAAGATCGTCCTCTGCATCCTCATCCTCATCACATTCATGGAAGAAGGATCACCCAATGCAATTTGGGATTCCCATATCTGTAATTTGCGATTGGTTGTATCAGCACTGGCAGGGCAGCTTGGACGAGGTTAGCAAGCCAAAGTTACCCCTTGTTCGGCTGATGTCCAGCAGGAGTGATCACTCAAGCACCTCGTTCACTCGTCGTCATGTGTTCAAGCCTGACGATGATAATGATGATGCATCCGTTTGTTCAAAGCCTAAACATCAGCAGGCATCAGGAAGCACAGCCACTGCAAGGATTTCACATGAAGCAAATCCTATAGTTGATCTGCGCACAAGCAGTGAGCAGGGTATTGCGACTCCAGAAATATATGAATCACCAAGGCGAAGTTCTTGTCAGGATCAGAAGAACGCTGCTGCACCAATTCAACTCTTGGACATCAACTTCCCACCCAGGGTTCCAAAGACTATCTATCTACCACTGCCTCTGAAGCAAATGCTTTCTGATGAGAACAATGTTGAAACGTCCAAGCCAAAAAATAGGTCGAAAGACAATGGCTTCCCATCAGGGCTGATATGGCACCGTAATAGCGAGGCTGAGTGTAGGGACCCTCCAGTAGCTCTTCGGCATATGGATTGTAGCAGCGAGGGACAGTCGAGCTCGTCACCTGCTGAGATACTGGAGTATGGAGGTCAAGACCAGTACAGCAGCGAGGAGGAAACAATGTACTCAGCTGAAACAATGGAAAGCAGGAACATTCCAAGCCCCAGGGAGAAACATGTGGGGAGGAGCCAGAGTTGTGTCACCTACAGCAGGTGGATCTCTCCAAGGACCTCATCAATGCAGAATGAGAATGGAACCTTGCGAAAGCAGCATACACTGATCCCTGTGCGGAAGACACACTCGCAGAACACGGCTCTGCCGCAGAGGAGTCATGACTACTTAAGCCCAACAGTCTCCTCAGCCATGAAGAAGAGGAACTCCATGGAACAGCAGCAGCCCACAAAGCCTCGAAGGAGCACTGTCCAGTCTTCTCCAAAATGGATGTTTTGATGGTTCTATCTATATCTAGTTTTGTGGTGGAAACAATGGAGAAAGCAAATGCCTACTCGGTGAAAACCTACTGCTCCTATGTTTCCTACTCAAAACTTACCTGTAAGTCGATGCTCTCTTCCCTCAGTACTCTACTTCTCTCTCTGGGATCCTGTGTGCAGAATGGCATGGATAAATAAAGAGAAACAAAAAGGAAAAGAAAAGCAAAAATCATCACAAAAGGTTACAAATGAAATGTGTTGAAGGCAGCATTTGTGAGCTGCGACAAGGGCTGTTATCTTGGTGTGTAGATTGGATAAGAACTGCTACAGACTCTAGTGTTCAGCTTACAATTTTCAACTAAACATTTTAATATGTTTTTTTGTATTTTTCTATTCATCCATAGGCATGGTGACTGTAATAATTTTGTTTGGTACTGCGCTGCGGTCTTATGTACCATGTGTGTCATCCTGAATTAGACCAGGAAATAGGTTGAGAGTTGGCTACCAAGTGAGTTTTTTCTTTTTCACTTTACCACTTGAAGCAGATACTGCAACAGTGTTGGCTGCGTGTCAGACAATATAGCAATGTAAATAGCTTTATGCTGAATGATGTGGCAGAGTTCATTGTGGTCCTTTCCTGTATTGTATGTAGTTCAGTACTTGAGGAAGGGCCAATTTGGTAATGCTCTAGCTCCTCTTATCTCAATATATAAGGCTCCAGCGTTGGCTCTCTTGTGGAGCTAAAGCTGTTTTGAGAAACGTCTTGAATGGCAGTTTTATTATAATTTGTGCCAAGTTTGTGACAAACTGGGAGAAGCCACGTTTCCGTGGCTTTGCCGTCCAAAATGGCTCCGCCTCCTCTGGGCTTCTTAACAAGATCAGCATTTCTTGTACACGTAGCATTTCGGTCATTTTGGCGGAAATTCATCAGTGTTCTCTCCCAAAATTTTCTGGTTGAAGAAATTTGGGATTCTGTCATGATCAGGCACCTGCACTGTACCATCGGTTTTGCAACGCCTCTGCTTTGAGTAGAGTAGTGACTAGTGGTCTATTGCATGATCTACAGGATTTGCGCAGCTGAAACTTTCCCTGCCAAATTCGGGGCTGGAATCCCAGTATGACGTCTCGATGTTTCAAGCGCTTTTTCTATAAAAATAAACTGGTTCCTTTAAAATTAATGTATGATCCCTGTGAAAATTCTTGTGTCCCACTTTCCTGTTGCTTATATCTTTGCTATAAAAAAGTAAACTGATTACTATAAAATTTCCGCACTCCATATTTGATGCCGAAAAAACTCAGAAAATAGGAAAGAAATCTCAGCATTTGGGCGGCCCGAAGAAGGCTTTTGGCGCAAACGAGATATCCTCGGCTAACCTACTCGCGGACTTGCGGTGGACCGAATCTCTGGCTTCGTTCATGAACCTGAACCATGTCCCTTGTCAGTTGTCGCTTTGTCAGGCAGGCAGCCTGTATCAAGAACGAAAACACATCAAGCACGAGACATCCGGAGTCAAACCTGAGCAATGAATCCAACTACGCATGCATCGACACGGAGTATCTGCCTCCAGGTTCTGTTGATTCCCCGTGCACATGGAGTCGACGCTACTGCCACTCTGTCCCACAGGGAACATAGCACGCTTAATCATTCTCTATAGGTCGGTCGAAAGTAGGTCGAAAGACTGGACGTCCTAGGGTACTATCAGTGTAGAAACCACCATAATTTCTATTTACATTTATTATAATACCACTTAAGTGTTTTGCTGATATTATAAGGTAGTTATCGAAGAGAAAGCAAAAATCATAAAAATTAGGTCTAAGATTGTGTTTAGATCACTAATCCAAGGACTAAAGTTTAGCTACTAAAATTTAGTCCTGCTTAGTCCTCTAATCTACAATGACTGATTTACCCATATTTAATTATTTATGCACAACCATGCATGCGAGCGGCAAGAGGTATGGGACGTCCAGCGCCCGCCCCGAGGGAGTTTAGCCCAGTTTAAGACCTCTTTGGCCCTGTTCGTTTCTCTTATAATCCGTACTTTTTAGCTTGTTTTTTTTTCAGCTGGAACAGTGTTTTTCTCTCACAACAAATCAGCCGGAACAGTGTTCGTCTTGTTTTTTCAGCGAAGCGAACAGGGCCTTTGGGAGCAAAAGATTTTATCCTAGGTTTTAGCCATTTGCTCACTTTTAGCATCTCTGTTTGATCCCCATGACCAAAAAAAGGGCTAAAAGTGCAGGGCTAAAGTTTTGCCGTGGGATCTAAACAGGGCCTAAGTTAGAAACTATGTCTACACGAGAACCAAGACATAAGGATGTGATTGATAGAGAATGGAGAGATAATGTATGTGATTGGATAAAAAATTATTCTGTAGAAACTATACATTGCGACCACAGTTTCTATATATAATGTCTATAAAAATTAATAGGTATAGAAACTACACGTAATTTTTAGCATCGGTACTGCCATAAGATCTATGTATATCTATGTCTTATAGAGGTAAACCATATTAGCTCTATTTGAATATATGTAAACAATTCACATCATCTCCTATTAAATGGTATATGTCAACTCTACTGACTTTCAATCTCTTAAAGTAAGCTATTCACATCATCTCCATTAAGTACAATTATTATTTTCAGTAGTGTATAAGAAACATATGAGTTATTCATATATTACTATTTATTTTGTTGTTCCATCATCTTATAATTTTATCTAATTCTATTAGCCTTTTTATTGGATTCATTCATTATCTTGCCTAATTTTGATAAGAACTTATGGAGGAACATGTAGGTCTAACTCATTATGCAACAGTTTTAGTTATAAGAAAGTTGTGTAGTAACGCATGAGGTATCTTTCTAGTTCTAACCAAAATGTAAGTCTGTTAGGACATTCACTTGGTATTTGATACTTTTTCCCAAACACACTAGAAATCTACATGTCGGTATTTCGAGTAAACACCAACTAGTAAATTTATATTTGTTGTGCGTTAGGTCTGGATGGTGTGCTAAAGGACACAAGGTTTATACTGGTTCGGGCAGAATGTCCCTACGTCCAGTCTGCTGCTGCTCGTGTTATTAGCACTGAAAAAGGTTCGTATTATGGGGTACAAACGGTCGAGAGAGGGACATGTCCCAAGTCTCTGATGGAAAGGTCAAAAAGGCGCTGAGAGCTCGGTTGCTGCTCAGCTGTGTGTTATATGGTGCGTGGTGCGTATGATTGATCCGTCCCCTTAGTGGGGTGCAATGCCTTCCCTTTTATAGATCAAGGGGGCAGGGGTTACAGATGGGAGAAAGAAGAAAAACCAGAGGCCAAGAAGGTCATTCGAAGGTGTCGGGTCCTCCTTTTTCTCTGAGCCAGCCCCGCTGATATGGCAGGCAGCGTCAGGGATATCACGTTCGCTGATCTTGATAGGACCGTGTTCTGGCTTCGTTCAGCCAGCGGTCACGTCCCATCCCGCCCCGACGGGCGGTGCGACGCACCAGGGTGTCGAGCTGCGACCCTACGGGTAGCAGACGGGGAAGTAACCATACGTCCGTACTGTAGATGATGTTTGTCCCCTCCTGGATCATAGTGGTTGTCGTTTGCTTTTGTCAGGATCCGCGTTCGAGGGTTGATGGCGGCGCCCACAACACTGTAAGACAAAAGTCGGCGCCTACAACACTGTTCGGGTTCTGTCATGCCTGGAAGGGCTTAAAGCGCCTGTCCCGTCATATCCTAACGGTACCTTCCCACAGGCGTGCAGAGTATGGTCCTCGGTATTGCGGTTGACTTGAGTGTCCTGTCTTACCCTGTGCTCGTCATTATGAAGGAGCAGGGTGCAGACGTTGGGTGAGGCGGAGTCAGCCCCGGGACGTTGGGCAAGGCGGAGCCTGCTCTCGGACGCCGGGCAAGGCAGAGCCAGCCGGCTGTCGGGCGAGGCAGAGCTTGCCCTCGGACGTCGGGCGAGGCGGGACCCAGCCCCTAGACATCGGGCGAGGCGGAGCCTAGCCCCTGGACGTCGGGCGAGACGGAGCCTGCCCGCAGACGTCGGTCGAGGCGGAGTCTAGCCATCGGGGGTCGGGCTAGGCGGAACCAATCTTCAGTTGTTCGGGCAAGAAGTGTAGTTGCGTTCTTGTCTGATCGGAAGCGTCAACGTTTGATGGTTATTAGCTCCTCCTCTTTGAGTACCCCGATATTCGGTCCCGACACTACACTTGATTGCACTAAGAATAAGAGAGAAGAGCCAAATACAATGAACTCTCTTTTTTTAAGTAATAATAAGTACAATGAACTTGGAACTGGTCCCTTTGCAGTTTGTCCCTCTACAGATCAGGCCCACCTGCCTGCGACTCAAATGCAAAGGAGGCTCATCCAATAAACTTACATGACCTTACAACCAAAAAATAACCTTCATGACCAAAGTAACAACTAGACAATAAACTCAATCAGTGCTGAGAAACAACACCTAGAAGGAAACAAGCAACTCTGACCAACCACAAAGGTTTAGATCCCATTAGAGCATTGTTCGATAAACTGATTAAACTCAATCAGTAGAAAATAAACTAATTTTCTATCACAATCTGTCACACCCAATTTTAAGAATAAAATTGAATGCACTAACTCATGTGTGCCCAGGGATCAATCACACACACAAGCTGACAAATTATAAAGGAGTATCATCACAGTGTATCTTACATCACGATAATAACATAACTTAGTCTTATACATCACATCGAAAAATGAAAGATAACTCTCTCTCGTGGAATACCATCACAGGGAAGGTCAACTGGTTGACCACAAGCCTAATAATCCTCAGGAAACTCCTCATACACGTTGTCATCTGTTACCCATCCGGGATTTTTATCCAAATAAAGAAAATAAACAAGCGTACGTACTTCCCGTACTTAACAAGATAACATGGGGATTCATGAGGCTCAAAAAGGTTAACACTGGTTTACTGCAGTTAGCACTTTTAGTAAGTCAAGATTTTATTATCAAGTATTATCAAGTTATGCTTAAGCTCCCATTTAAACCCCCTTAATCAGTAATCAGTATCATTTGGATCATATCATCATAAACCATCATAAATGAATAATAATGAGTAACCAATTATTCTGAGTTTTCCGGGCCGCTCGTGACCATGAGCACGGCTGTTATAACAGTTTGTTACTCTCTGCAGAGGTGGTGCACATTCACCGCGAGTCGTGATCCCCATATGCCCGGGTTAATTACTCCCATATCACTGCCAAGGTGAGCGGGCAGGGTACACTATAAAGCCATTTCATAGGTTTCTTTAACAAGTTAGGGCCGCTAGGTTTCCTTGGCAGGCAGATGTAGGAACCCCCCTTTCCTATGGCACATATCCATTGCGGCTATACACATAGGAACAGAGGCAGCCCTATACCCAACGTGGCAAGCCCCATTTGTGCCAAAAAGGTAACCTCTAACTAGCTAGAAAAGGTCCTATTACTGAGCTAAAGTCAGAGCCATATGACTCTCACGGTTGCACTGTCAGTCCCAGCTTTTACCGACAGATAAGTCCTTATGGAGGGCCGGGAGCATCATGATCAAAAGTCATTTGCACCTTTGCCCTATGGATCAGTTGTTACAAATCACATTATCCTTTTTAGTTCCATAGAACCATTAACCATTGAATAGATCATGTTCAGTTAGAGCACTAGCAATCTACCCATATGCAAGTAACCCATAGGAGTAAGGGAATAAGTCATCAAATGACTAGAATGTCCTTATGGTTATCAAAGTTAGACACATGCACATGAGTAAATGATTAAAGTGAATAGGACATCAAGTTAGGCCCATGCTATACTTGCCTTGGTTCACAAACTCTTGCTGGTCCTGCTGGTCGTCGAAGAATTCTTGGTCTCCAACGTTCTCCTCACCGTCTGAACGCGACCAACACGGCAACCTACAACATTCCAAAAGCATTCATGCAAAGCAAACATTCCTATCATTAGAACAGTACACCAACAGTATAGAAAACAAGATAAAATGTTTGTGAAAATGATCTACGTCTCGCTACGATTACGTCAACGCGAAGTTCACGAAAAACGGAGCTAAAATGCAAAAGTTATGATTTAAACGGGATTTCCTATAGCAATATATTTAATTAAATCTAACCATGAAATTTAAAAGTTCCAAACTTGACTAACAGTGGTTCTAACATGTAGATTATGGAATTACGAAGCTAACGCGATTTGAATGGATCAATTCGGAGCTAAAACGACGATTTTATAAGCAAAATAGTTCAAATGGCATTTCTGTAAATACTGAAAACGTATTTTAGACTAAAGCAGTGAACTTTACGGTTTCAAAACGAGAATGCGTACTCGGGGAAATACGCTAAGGACGGGGGGCTCTATTTCGGGAAAAGGGGGGCTCTTTAACAAATTGACCCACGAAGGGGTATCAGTCACTGGTGGCCGTCGGATTAGAAATGATCGGCCAGAAATGGATCCGGGGGGAGAGAGAAAATGATGGCGGCCGGAACAGTGCAGCCGACAGCAAGGCTCCATGGTCGGCGGCGTGGAGGTCGCCGGAGCGCGCGGTTAGGGGCCTACGGGCCACGGTTCGAAGAAACGAAGGCACCGGGGAGTTGCGGAGGTTCTCGCAAACCCGTCCAGGCCAAGAACGGGGTCGGTGGGCGCGGTGGCCGCCATGGCCGGCGAGCAAGAGCTCACGGGCGCCCGCGGATAGGGCTCTAGAAGCCATGAAACGGGAAATAAACGCATGGGGAGAGAGAGGGGAGCTTGGGGAGGCTCATAGCGGGGAACTCGGGGTCGGAGACGGCTCGGGGAAGGCGGGTCACGGCGGACGGCGGACGGCGGTCTTCGGTGCTTCGCCGTGCGTCGGTTGCGGCCTCCGAGGCGTGAGCGAGGGTGAAAACGTAGCGGGGAGAGGCAGCAGGGGGGCGGCTCGGGCGTGGCTCCGTTTTAAAGAGGCCAGGCGCGCTCCCACGACGCGAGAAGATCGGGCGCGGGCGGCGGTTTCTCCAGGCGCACGCACGGGCGGTTGCGGGACGCGCGGAAGGAGGTGGGGGGAGGAGCTGACAAGCGGGCCCGGTCGGTCAGCGGCCGGGGAGAGGGAGGCGCGGCAGTTTCCAGCGGCGCGCGCGACTTGGGCCGGCGTGGAGCTAGGCTAGCGCGGCTGCTGGGCCAGAGCGGGGCTGGGCCGGTGCGGGACGCCAGGGGGAGGCAAGGAGGGCCGAGCTGACGCGGCTGCTCGGGCTGGGCCGAAAATCCAGGAAGGGAGAAAAGAAGAATTTTCCTTTTTCTTTTTCCAACCAAATTTTCCAAAAGCATTTTAAATTCAAATTTCAATTCTCTTTGAAATTTTTTATCAATACCAATCATTCACAAAATAATATGCAGCAGCATGTATGCATCACTTGTAGCTAATCTTATATTTGATTTTAGTTTTATAAAATTTATTACTTTCCTATGTTTGAATGCTCACATAAATTGCTTAAATAAATCAATTTGACTATTTTTTTTAGAAAATGCAAAATTAGGGTGTTACACAATCCCTAAAGGTGGGTCGCAACCTCGATCATGGCTATTGAAGTACCAATGGAGGTTCGTGGCACCAATATGACACTTTGGACTTACAATTTTAAATAGTATTAGTTATATCTAGTGAAAGGATTTTTTTTCACAACGATTGAGTGATGTTAACTGTGAGTTCACAATCTAAATCTTTTGTACTCCCTGCATTCCAAATTATTATAAGTTATTCCAAGAGTCTTGAAGAGTCAAAGCATCTCAAGTTTGACTAAAATTATAGAGAGAATTATAAAAACTTTTTACATCAAATAGGTATATTATGAAAATATAATTGATAAAGAATCTAATGATACTTAGTTGGCATCATAAATGTTATTATCTTATTATATAAATTTGGTCAAACTTGAGATGCTTTGACTCTACAAAATTATTAGAATGACTTATAATTTGGGATGGAGGGAGTGCATTGATAGGCCAGGTTAGATAAGTTTGACCAACTAAAATCTTAAAATGGTCTACATTTACAATCAGAGGAAGTATCTTCTCATATTAGATGCCAGAGCCCAGAGGTGTCAATTCTGGAAAAATTTGTCACTTCATTCATCTCAAGATGTAGGTCTCACCTTCACACAAACACATGCATATTATTACAGAAAAAAAAAAGAGAGACATGTCTCCGTAACATCAGTGTGTAATTTACCCAACAGCACATGCTCACGCCTATGCACATGAATGGCTTACTCCATGCAGAACGGAAAACAAAGGATTTGAGAATGAGTTGAGGTCCATCATGCTAACTTTTGCAGCTTATTGTTGCTTTAGCTGTAGTGTAAATGTAGAAAGTCATTAGGCAATCATGACTGATCAGCCTAAAGCTGAACTTTTCGTATCCTCAACGAGATGGCATGCAGGAGTGGCAACGAGAGAAAGAGCAGAAGATGCAAGTTCCAGTACTTCTGCGGCCAGCAATCAAAGATTGAGAAGAAAAGTTATAACTTGATTACTCATGCGAGATTTGCATGTGAGCTGATCATTTGTTATGCGACTGAAACATCATTTATGCACAGCTTAGGCACTAAGCCTTTTCCTTTTGGCATGTTTCTACCTTTATATAACTCAAACATCCCGCTGATGTTTTCAGGAAAAGGAACATTACAATGTGGAAATACAGTAATACACAAATATTAATCTGGAAAATGAGTTCTGAGTTCTGGCAACATATCAGGACGACAGCATCCCAGCCCAGCTTAATGTGGGTGTGGGTGTGTGTGTGTGGGGGGGGGGGGGGGGTTTAAAGATGATGCAAACAATAGAATTTTCTCAGTCAACTTTGAATCAGGGGCATGTGATGAAAGTTTGTGTTCACTCTGCTACGTAGGCAATTAAATATCCTCTGAAGCAGCGCATGTGCATTTCATCACCAGGAGTCAAGATGTAAGTTACAGAAATAAGTAAGCTTCACCAGCAAAACAAAAATTCATGACTAAACTTATGATAAATTTGAAATTCACAGGGCGTTATGCAGCTTCTTTGTAACAAATTGGCAAGCAAATTATCTTTGAAGCTGGGTAGTAGCAGAATAAATGTGAACTGGTCAGACATAAAGCACACTAATTGTATTTAATCTGCTTGTATTATTGATGTTTAAAATATCCCATATATTTCAAAATTGGTAAAGCAGAGAAAAAAGGGCGTACCCAGTGTAAAGAGCTCTCGCTCTGTGCGGGGTCTGAGGAAGGGTGTTAGTTGGTAAAGCAGAGAAAAGAACATGATTTTTGATGAACGAGCTATATTAGCACAGAAAATATTATTAATATTTGTGCCTCGAAATAGGTTTACTATGAAAATATACTCATGATTTGCGTTCAAAAAAAAGAAGAAAATATACTTCATTATTAACTTAATAATACTTATTCAATATCATAAATATTAGTAGTATTTTGTTATAGATTTAGTCAAACCTAAAACTGTTCGACTAATCGAAAACCACATTCTTTTTGGGACCGGAAGTCTGAATCGTCAGAACATATGATCTGTCAAATATCGTGTCATGGCAGAAAAGAGCGAAGAAGGGAACAGGTACGAGTACAATCCATGTGCTGATAAGGTCTGGCCAATCCAGTCAGCATCAGAAAAGAAAAGGGTTGACATGATGACGAACGAACTACTCCCTCCGTCCACAGAAAAATATAATTATAGGATCTATGCGGATCAAAGTAGCTCAAGTTTGACTAAGTTTATAACAAATAGTATTAATATTTATGTCTCTAAATAAATTTATTATAAAAATATATTCTATGACTAATCTAATAATACTAATTTTGTATCAGTAATGTTAGTATTTTTTATATAATTTTAGTCAAAGTTCAAACTGATTGACTTTTTAGAAAGCGAGAATTGCATTCTTTCGTGGACGGACATTCCAGGGCACGATCAGGATGGAAGAGATGGCATCCACTAAAAAGGCACTAAATCCATGCACCAAAACAAATATATTTATTCCAGCTATCAACAAACCATTATGAACAAGTAGCATCCTAATCAGACATCCAATGTGTGGCGACATAAAAACAAAACCCCAGAGTAGTGACTTCTAAATCAACCCAGCCCCCTTTCTTTTTTCTCTCAACCAAATCGAATGTAGCAGCTCCACCACGTAGTAGTGATCACAGCAGAATACTAAGTACTAGCTAGAAGTAATAGCAACCGCCACTTAACTAAGCAGGTGGGGAATTTATACAGATTCGTTACTACCCCACTCTCTCACATACTCACTCTTACTGTGACCAGTTCAATTGAAATTGAATGAATCCCGCGGCCGCCGCGGAGCTCACAGGTTGCATCCGCTGCACTCGCAGGACTTGGGCGTGAAGGAGCAGTACCCGAAGGGGCGGTTGGGGATGTTGCAGTTGATGGAGTAGCAGCAGGGCGCGAGGACGCAGGCGCCGCTGGCCCCGCCGCAGCAGGTGCAGGGCGCGCAGAGCTGGAAGCTGCCCCCGAGCCGGCGCCGCGTGTCGTTGAGGGCGAGCGCCATGGCGCCGAGCTCCGCCTCCGCGGGGGCCACCGGTACCATCCCCCGCCGCGCCGCCCCCGGTGCCTGCGCAGGCGCAATGTGAGCCGGAATTGCAGCTGGGGATCGAGGCGGTCGGGTGAGGGTAGGGGAGGAAGAGACGCTGGCGGCTGACGTTACGTACCTGGGACGGGGAGCCTTCGGAGGCCGCCGCGGCCGTGCAGAGGAGGAGGAGGAGGAGCGGGACCGGACTGTGCATCTCTGCTTGCTCTAGGGTTTCGGTGGTGGCGGTCCGCTCGGCGCGGCGCGGCGCAGTGCAGGCGGAGTGGGGATTCGGAATGGAGTAGTGGAGACTGGAGGAGAGGGAAACTCAGCTGGTAGGCCAAGCGAAGTGAAGATGTAAAAAGTGAGACGGGAGATGCCTCCTTTCGGAGAAAGCGAGGGCACGGCTCGGGATGGGAGATTTGGAATTGGAAATCCACCACCGCCCTCTCCCGTGCGCACACGCTGACACGCACCAGCTGGCGTCATGGCCTCGTCGGATCTTGCGTGCGGTGGTGTTTTTTTTTTTTTGGTCAAAATTGTGAGTGGATGTGGAATTGTGGATGAGCTGGAGGCGGGGCTAGCCGTGGCCGACGCAACGGGCACGGGCACCCGAGGCCGAGTACTCGAACCATGTGAAGTGTTCAAAGAGCGCCCGATCATCTGTCGATGAGTCAAAAAATTACATGTCATTTTTTGACGAGTCAATTTTTTTTTAATTTGATCAAATATCTATCCTCTACCCTTATTTTTATTATTATTACAGGAAGCATGTAATCTATATCTATAGCTTAATAATATTAAAAAAACCAAAATTTTATTCGTTCTTTTCGTCCACCCCTAAATACTCGGACACTAAAGAGTTTCTCCCGTCTGTTTTTTTTACTTGTTCGGACTGATGGTTCATAAACATATAAGTTAGAACAACTCGCGTTAAGTAGAAGCCCTGCTCAAGTTATATTTCTTGCTTGACCACCCATATTTAGCTATGTAGTTTGAATATAGATTATGGGTACCACAACAGCTATAAAGCCACCTGGCCTACGTGACATTATAAGAGAAGTCCTTCGCTTTTTTCAGCAACTTACCATATGATTAAATCTGACCACAGGAAATGTGTCCGACCAGGCTAGGCACCTTAAGGCTGTTTGGAACGAAGGAATCCAAAACACAGGAATAAAAAAAACGCAGGAATAAGGTATGATGAAAAGTGAAAAACTACGGGATTTCAAAACACAGGAATAGAAAATTTAGGCTGTTTAGAACACATGAATTTATAACATAGCAATTGCAAAGCATATGGTAGATAAACGTTACTTAACACATAATGATGATCTTTATAAAAACACATCAGTAGTTACCAGGCTCTTTTTACTATTGTGGGACCCATGCACTTACTTATCCACCAGCTTTTAGCAGCAGACAACCATGCATCTGATGAATTATTGTCGTCGTCACCTCGGGCTTCCGCGAAGGAATCAGAAACCAGAGACTGGAGTGGAGTTTTGCTTTCTTGTGAAACTACGTAGAAGCTACAGTGTTTCATAGGAAAGGAAAGATTACTTTCCTCTGTTCCAAACGCTCTACTGTCCTCCCGTTCCTGCGTTTTTGTTTCCTTTGATTTTCCTTCGAAAATCCTTTGTTCCAAACGCGGCCTTATCGAGTCATTAATTTCAGTTGTTGGACTTGGCGGGGTGCATTTGACCTCAGAAACATGTGTGCAAACTAATGGTGACATTTCTCAAAATAATATGGCAAAGATGTTCACGCGCCTGAACCTTAATTGCTTCTATTGGGTGTCAACTCTAGCCTATCCTAATTTGATTGGGATTTAAAAGACTTTGTTGTTGTAGTAGTAGTATGGCAAAGATGTCACATCTTTGAGTTTCATCTATCCCCTACTGTATACCTTTTGACGCTTTGACAGCGGTTTTGAGGTTCGAGGCGAAGGATGTAGAGAACGCTCACACGGTTCAATTCAGAAAACCAGCATTCACAGATAAAAGAAATCCCAAGATATGCTGAGAACACGAGCTGAATACAGGTTCCAAACAAATTGACGCAATGATACACCTGCAGGCTTCAGGTCCTTCAGGGAATTTTCCTACCTCATCAACTGTTAGGAACCATAGGTGCAGCTGTGTCAAATAATGCAGGCACCTGAAAACTGGTATTTCTGCATCTAAAGTTTATTCGCTTCCAAGAGTTATTCCCAAAGATCTGGATTAACAAAAAAAAAAAGGGGGGTGTTGTACATCTCCGGTAGCAACTCAATTTACAGAACTTTGATCCCGGCGGGAAGTTAGGAGAAACATTCACAGCGCCTGAGGCAATGCCGTGGATTTTATACATCAAAGTAGGTCAAGTGAAAAAAGACGCCTAGGACGTATATCCAGAACCGGATGGGGATCCCAGAAGGCGTCGCGCCATAGGTACATTAGTTGAAGCAGATGCAGGAGAACCAGACGCAGAGAAACCATATGCATAGACTCCCATTGGAGCAGCCACTGTAGGATGGTCAAATTTACAGTTGGCACCGAACTTGCAGATGCCATAACGAGAATAGAATTTGCAGAATTCTTCACCCTAAAAAACCATTGGACAGGATAATCAAGATGACAGACCATTCAATGAGGTGTAGCAAAAGGACTAGCTAATCACCCTGTTCGCTTGTTGGTTTCAGCCAGGCTTATTCAACCAGCCAACAGTGTTTTCCTCTCACAACAAACCAGCACCAGTCAGCCCAAACCAGCCTAGAAACCAACCAGCGAACACGTCGAATGCCTACTCATGAGACAGGCTCTATTTGTAAGAAGACATCAGTCTATGCACTCGTCCCTTCAACAACTTGTATGCTACCAAGTAACTAACTAATACCTGTCCTAGCAAATTTGTAACTTTTAACATTGCTCTAATCAGTGTCCAGGCATCAACAATGACGCTGTAAATCATAGTGAGATTTGTGGCTCAGCCCTCGAAAGTTTTTTATGATAAATCAGAGCTCAACCAACACATATAAAGAATGGTCTAATAGTGGTATCTTGAATATGCATTTTAGTGTCTTTAGTATGGTGTGCATTTATTGCTACGAGAATAAATCAGTCACTGTTAGCAGAAATCATGCCACTGAAATAAATCATCTGGCAGAGAAACATGATGTATGGAAAATCCTTCATTTTCTTTGTCTGACATGAGAACCTCTTTATAAACAACACAGCAAATATTTGATTTTAAAATTTCTTGACTATAGAACAACCGAGCAGTTGCATTGATCATATTCTCAATGACAATGTGTTTCCACAAGAAAATTTGCTTAGCCTATCCCAAAACGAGATGAGGTAGTACGGCAATCAACATATTCATATATAATTGATATAATGTCTAAACAAAGGATCAATACAACAGAAACAGTGGAATCCTAAAACAAAATACAACAGAAACAGTGAAGGTTTTAACGACTTACTGGACGTATTGGAAGACCCATTGGACTTAAGACACAATCCGGAGGGGGCAATGATCTCACCCGGGGATGATGGAACTTGCAAACTGCACCAAATTTACAATCTCCTGTCTTCATGTAATATTGGCATTCTGGTTCATCAGGTCTCTCAGGAAATACATTATCTCTCTGCAACGCATATTGAGGCACAGGAAACGAACTGGATCTGTAGGGTGATAGCATTCCCTGATTTCCTGCACTAGATTCGCCTTGTTGTGAACTTCCATAAGTTTGTTCAGCACCAGGTGACTGCAGCTGACCCTGAGAAGATGAAACGGACAGCATTGGGCTCCTTAGAGGCAAGTAAAATCAGCAACTATCAACCCTAAATACGAACTCCAATATTTGATGTAAGAACAGGTTTGATGTTTCAGTGTCACAAATTTTGAAATACATTAGAGAAAATACATTGCCTGACATACAATTTGCAGAAGATCAAATAAGCATGGGAATAAAGTTCAAATCAGTACAGACATGCACTCGCTGTTCCTCAAGGGAATCTCTTGAGATAATGTTTAATAAAGTTTTGAAGGAAAAAGATAAATGTGATTGCTTCGTAACTGTAAAAAATATACTGCATTACTCCAAATGAACTTACAGGATATGAATTCCAGCTCGGCACTTGAACAAGGCCCTGAGGTACAATCATTGGTGTATAATTTGAAGGACTTTGCCACCTAGGGCTTGGTATAAAAGAAGCTCGTGGAAAAGCCCAGTTTGGCATAGTTCCGGTATAGGATTGCGGACCAGCGCTTGCAGAGGAATGTACAGAAGTATAAATAGGAGAACCACATGACGAAGGCACCACATTGAAAAGTTCCGGATGGTGGAATTTACAAGTATTTGCATATTTACATTGTCCTGTTTTTAAATAATATGCACACTCCTTTTCATTCTACAAAAGTAAAGTAGACTTCTTTTCAGCAAAGCAAACAGACATGTGCAGAAGAGGACATATAACTGGCAATGAAAGTTGAAAGACGAACCGGGCGGAGTGGATATCCTAATGTGTTTAGCTGCACCCTCCCTGCAATTCCAGCCTTTTCCCTGGGATGGTGAAATTTGCATGTAGGGCCAAACTTGCATGTTCCAGTCTTCAGATAATACTACAGGAAAAATGTTCAGTAATTTTGAGCTTTAACACTTGCACAGCATGACATATAAGCTAAAGCACTCAATAGATTGTGAATCAAAGATGTAGATCTGGTGAAATATCAAGACTAATAAAAATAGCAAGATGTCTAATGTAAGAGTACAATTAAAAACAAGATTGTTCTTAAAAAATCTGAAGACACTAGGTCTGAGTTCTTTTCTAGCTGTGTGCATGTGTTCACTAATATGTCTACTACACCTCTAGAACCTTGCACTCTTAGCAAAAACTACAAGAACCTGTTAGCTGCATTCTTGTTTACTTTTTTATTATTCAAATTATAATTGAAAGCGTATGGGCCAGATAAGCAATTTCTTAAAATCATCCTACAAGAACCAAAACTCAGTCAGTCAGTGACCATATATAGCACTGTCAACCAAAAAAACATTTCCACAAGTAAAACTTCTATGACTCATGTTTTGAAGGACAGAAGAATCAGTTATCATACTTACCTGACACTCTGGCTGTCCCACTCTCTCAGGATATTCTCCCTTCATTCTGGCAGAGGCAATAGCCTAAAATTAAACAGATTCAACCTAACTTGAGAACAAAAAATGGGATATGAAGTAAAAAAAACAACGATTAGTAAATAAAGACGTAAATTTGCAAGGAAGCACCAACCAATGTAAAGCATCACTAAAGACCGCAAATGTCACAGTTCGCAAGAGTAACTGAAAAGCAAACTATGAGACAAACAGCTGGCTCTGTTCTATTAACTTTGCTAATGTTGAATTGGGCTATTCTGGCAGACTAATCAATAAGTCATTGCCACAAACAGTAGTCATAAGCTATGCTTCAAAGGTCATGTGAACGTTTTAAATTAAAAGATTAAACAAACAGACAGCACCAGGTCACATGGGACAAATCGCTAAGAGTCTGCCAATAATAGAACAGATAGGAGGATGGGGCAAGGGAAAATAATCATACTGATACACTCTTTTTTTTAGATTACGGAAAAAAGATTCCAGCCTTCACATTCACCAGTGAATGCTTATGGCTTAAACTTACAAGAAAGGGACTGAGGCCAAGTTTCCGCTAGGCGGGCAAACCTGACAAGTTTCCGCTAATCGGACTAACCTGACAAACACAGGTGGGTTTAAAAACAGATCTTTCTGGATTATTTTTACAAATTGTGTCATGTGCAACAGACCACATACTTGCGGGTTAACAGAAACTTCAAACCGCACATAAAACTGATAAGCACCTTAGACAAAACCTTATCATCAGCCTACTGGAAACGATACTTTGTATGTTTTCCCATGGGAAAAGGATTAAATACCAATAATGATCATATAGGCACATCATCACAGCTTTGCTTTTCAAACATTGCTTCTTGCATTTTGTTCCGTGATGCAACCGAGACACATCGGAAAAGGAAAAAAAATTCTAAGTGCCTTTGGTTCAAGGATAAATTTCTTCCAACCATACATGGTTCATAACAATGCTGCTAATGTACATAACAACAAGGATGTTGGATAATGGCAAAACATCTGGTGATTCAAAGCAATATGACACATAATCAGAGTTTGGAAAGGCGGATATTCACCAGATTCCTATCCGGAGGATGATTGAACCTGCAGCTCATGCCAAATCGACACAATCCAGTCCTGAGGTAGTAAGTGCAGTCGGGTTCACCTGGTCGTTCAGGATACGACCCAGGTTGCATAGTGGCGCCGCTGTTCATGGCCATCTGTTGCCACATCCCCTCTGCAATCATCATTGCACATACACTTACTTACTAGTACTTGGTTATAAACCACTATAAGTTATAACAAACTAGATCAACAAATGTGCAGGGTGAAAATTTTCACTTTAGGTCCCTCTGAGAGATGAAACTATCTACATTTCACACCAAAGGTATTCGTGCAACAAATAACAAAATCATCAACACTTTGCAGTGGTTTTAACAAAATCCTAACGAAGCATCCGTTGAATCTAGAATCTAGACTAGACGCTAGAAAGGTAGAAACTTTCTAAACTAATAACCGCCTCAAGGTGTAACCCAATCCAGTGCCACGGCAAAAAAAAAAAAAAACCCCTCAATTGGCCCAATTTTACGCCGACGCGAAGATCACCTCACCATGCTACGGATAACACCAAAGGAATCGGGATTAGCAACCCATGGTTCACGAACAGAGTACTCCAGGCGCAGCCAATGATTCCACGAAAGAAAGAAAAAACCGTAAAAACAGAGCACCTGAGCTTTAACCTACACGGGGAATTGAGCACCGAAACCCCAATTCCCCCAACCGCGACACGGGCCGGAGCGCGAGCTGACAGAGCAGCGGAATCCCTAACCTTCATAGAGCGCGTCGGGGTCGGTGGAGGACTTGTCGGCGGCGGCCGTGGCGGAGGGCGGGGGAGGCGCGGGTGCGGCGGTGGCGGATACGGTCACCGCCGCCGGAGCGGGTGGTGGTGCCCTTCCGGCGTCGTCCATCGGCGGAGCGCAGCGGCGTGTGCGTCCATCACGCGATCGCGGAGGCGGGAGGAGCTGCCGCTGCCGCCGCCATCCGGCCCGGTGCTCCGGCGAGAGAAGGGAGCAGCGACTGATCGGTGTGGAGGAATACAAAGAAGGAAGAGGAGGGCCCTGCACCTCGTATATTTATTTCTCTCTCCTCCTTTCGACCACGCGGTTTGCTACGTGCACTCGCGCGTTGCGCTGCGCCTGCGGTCCTCCCCCTCTTGAAGTCTTCGGTTCGATTTAAAAATTCGAGCACACAAGGTTAAAAATGTTAACGTTCTTGGTAAGAAAGAGTAGGAGTACAAGACGAAGGCAGCAGCGTAGCTAGTACTAGGCCACGTTTAGTTGCGCCGAGTTGGCGCCGCTGAAACACTGTAGCAACACTGTTGCTACAGTGTCGTTTTGTTTTTATTTGGTAATAATTGTCCGATCGTTGACTAATTAGGTTCAAAACGTTCGTCTCGCAAGGTACAACCAAACTGTGCAATTAGTTTTTGATTTCGTCAACATTTAGTACTCCATACATGTACCATAAATTTGATGTGATGAGGAATCTTCTTTTTGCATAGTGCCAAATTCTGGAATTTGGAGGAACTAAACACCTCCCTAGTAGACAAGTAGACTGGACCAAACAAGATAAAGTATGGCTACTAAGATGTGTTCACTTGTGTGCCGTTGTAAGAGAGTAAATTACTCTTTTCGGCTTAAAATAAATCATTTTAAGTTAAATTATTTTAAAATTAACTAACTTCAAAGAAAATGTAACAACACCTATGACGCTAAATAAATATATTATAAAAAAATATTTTATGATACATTTACGTATACCAATTTGGTGTCATAAATATTGGTGTTTTTTCTATAATTAAGTTTGACTTAGGACATCACTAGAAATTGATTCAATTGAGGACAAATGTAACACAACGAGTAGACCAGATCAAAAAGACCAAGTATGGCCATTAAGATGCATTCACTTGTGCTATGTATGATGTACCATTGCCCATTTATCAATGATATAAGTATTAATAATTTAGCAATTAAGCCGAAGCAGATATCCATAACAGCAAATAATGTAATATAATATCATTTTATATGAACTAAGAATTTTAATAAAACACTCATCATTAAAGTGCATGTTGCTACAGGTCTCTATAGTCAAAGTGACAAGTGTCACCAACTCACCATACTATCAAAGAATAAAAGCGTAATAACTCGGTCTTGGATCTCAACTCAAGCATCAACACATCATCTATAGCATATGTAAGACGCACACACGATGTCACTTACTTGTTCCTCTTGTTGCATAACATCTAGACGGATACTACTGTGTAAACCTTTAAGGCCATGTTCGTTTGTCTTATGAGCCGTATTATTTTCAGCGAACGAATAATGTTTTTCTCTCACAACAAATCAGTGAACAGTACTTTCAATCATGACTTTTCAGCAAAACGAACAGGGCCTAGGAACCAACAAGCAATAAATGGATGAAAAAAAAGAAATGAAACGCTCATGTAAGTGGCTCTGTTCGGCTGATACATAAGTCGGCTGATAAGCTAACTGAAGCTGTTTTATTGTGAGAAAAAAATATTATAGATTCTAACTGATAAGCCGGCTGATAAGTTCGAGAGAAGAGGGTCGATGAGCTTTGGCGCGTGCATTTCCGCGGCCTCTCTGGTACGGTGGTGCACCTAGCAATTTTGTACGCGTCCCGGCGGTGCGGGGCTGCTCATTTCTGTCCTTTTCTTTTCCATTTTCCACTCTCTTCTGCTGATGCTGCCCCTGGCTCGTGGCTCCGACTTTTGTGCTGCGCACTCGCGCGTCGTCCCCTGCCCATCTTTTTGTTCGGGTGTGAATTGTGAGGAGAGGAGCGGAGCGGAGAACATGCGACCGGAGTGACCTCAGCCAGTCGTTCCGGCTTCTCCACCGTTCGTCCCCTTGACCCTTTTCCTCTCCCCTCTTCTTCTTTTGGCTTCTGGCTAGCTACTATCGATTATGCGTATCTCCCCCTTTTTCCAGTTTTATCCCCTCACTCGACTCGTTTCGTCTCGCTCGCTTTCATGGCCGTGGCCCGTGGGCTCGTGGACACCGCCCACCGACCCCTTGTGTTGCGTGCGGTTCGGCGGCTTTGGACACGCCGCCTCTGCCGGCGCCTAGGCTATGTGCGTGCTCGCGCGGTGGTCCATGGTCACCGCTCACCGCACCATGGGCAGCGCTGGCGCCCGGACGTCCGGTGCCGTGGACGCAAGGACGTCGGGCCCTTCGTCCCGCGCCTCGCCCTCTCGCACGGGATCACGTCTGCCCGCCCGCACGAAACAGAACAGAGATCGAACTGACCTTCCTCCGCTCCCCACGCACGGAACCCACCTGCCCCCAACCTCGCTCGCCCCCGCGCACGGAACGGATCGAATAGAACGGGTTTCCCATTCGCCTTCAACCTCGCTCGCCCCAACGCACTCCTATCAGAAAATTGTTTGCAACATCAAACAAAGTGCAATGTGAGGTGAAACATCATAACAAAGTCCACTGCAACATCAGAACAAAGAGCGACTCAACAACACAACAAAGCTACTGCAATACGAGATGCAACAAAGAAAAAAAATACTAATGCAACAAAGAAAAATTACTTGTTGCAACAGCAAACCAAAGCTACTGCAACAACAGAAACAAAAGCGCAATGCGAGATGCAACATCAGAAAAAAGGACTAATGCAACAAAAGAAAATTACTTGTTGCAATAGCAAACCAAAGCAACTGCAACAATAGAAAACAAAAGCGCAGTGCGAGATGCAACATTAGGAAAAAAAGACCAATGCAACAAAGAAAAAAACTGGTTGCAACAGCGAAACAACACTACTGCAACCACAGAAACAAAAATGCAATGCGAGATGCAACATCAAAAAAAAGACTAATGCAACAAAGAAATATTGCTTGTTGCAACAGCAAAACGACGCTATTGCAACAACGTAAACAAAAGGCTCAATGCGAGATGCAACATCAGGAAAAAAAAACTAATGCAACAAAGAGTGGAGGAGCCGTGAGGAGGAGAGGGCGAGAAGAGCGAGAGAGAAGTGAAGCACGCGGACACGGGATGGCGGTGGGGAGGGCGTCGAGCGGACGGATAAGACGAGGCGCCGATCAAATCGTTTTCTAATGCGCGTACGAAACCTCGGACGTTCGAATAGGAGCATTATCGCCGCACCATGGGCCTGCTTCACGGAATCACGGTCACGGATGCTGTAGTGTATTGCCGCGGAGCTGACTTGTTGTGGGTGGGAGTGGGATCCCAACCGTCAATACTCAACAGGCAAAAGAGGGTTCTGAGGAATTTTTGGGGATGAACCATTCAGAGTGCCTTTTGGGTGTGTGTGTGGGGGGGGATTCTGTTTGGGACCATTGCGTTCAGGAAATGCCGTTCTGTTTGGGAAATCATGCCTTTGGACAAAAAAAAAAGGGTGGGTATGGATCGTCTTCACGCGTCGGTCTGCGATATGATATGCACCTGGACCAGGCATCTTGTATTTGTGGAACAAAAATATACTACTAGTCGGGACTGAACTGAACCAGAAGGATTTTTTTTTTTAGGAAAGCTGAACCAGGAGTGGGCGGGCAAGGTTTGTGAAGGCCAAATGGACCAAACGAGTAGTTGCGCGGTGGGACGGTTGCTACGCACAGTTCAGCTCAAGTGAACATGGGCCCATGCTAAGCCCGACAGTCTTACCTAGTCTGAAACTGACATTATTCACCTATGCGGGCTTGAACCTCATCCCACCCAGTGCCAAGGCCCACGAATCTATGAATGCAACCGTTTCCAGGTGAGCCATAGACCACCCATTTTAGCCCAATGTATCATATGGTATATACAATATTAAATATGCTGTTTATACCCCCCTCAAGAAAACTATTTATACTGTTCTTTTAGTCTAAACTATATATTTGTAACTCGACGTGTTACATTTAAAAGTAATGCATTATTAAGATAATTATGTTAACTTAGGGTCTGATTGGTTAGCTTTCAATTCTTGCCCAACCAAAAAATTATGGTGTCGGGGACTAATACTAGAGTATCCGAAGAGGAGGAGCTAATAGTCATCAATATTGATTCGTCCGAGCAGTCAAGAGCGCGACTACAACTTCAACTGACCCCCAGGTGCGCAGGCTCCGCCTCACCCGACCCTTGGGGGAGCTCCGCCTCGCTTGACCCCGAGGCCACGGGCTCCGCCTCGTCCGACCCCGAGGTCAGGGTCTCCGCCTCGCCCAACCCCTAAGGCCACGGGCTCCGCCTCGCCAGGCCTCTGGGTCGGGGGCTCCGCCTCGCTCACCCCTCAGGCGCGGCTCCTGACGGAAGCCCATACCGCCGCCAACCACTACGGACCAGAAAGTACAACCCAAGGTCAAACTTCTGCCATCGTGCAGGGAGCGGGCACATCTCAACATGACCCGTGCCTGCGACATGTCACTCCAGGGATCTCACATCACCAACAGTGATGGACGAGTGGTCACTATACTGCCTACTCCCTGTACGGCCGCTGACCAGCACGCTGGTTCACCGCGTCGCCCGTCGGGGCGGAATGGAATGTCACGACCCACTGACAACATTAGGGCGTGGCATCAGCGGTGAACAGGCGCCCAACGTGGAGCCGTCCCTCTCACAATCTGCAGTGTCGGCGGACCCACACAAAGGAAAAGAAAGGCCCGGCGGTCCTAGAAGCCTTCCTCTCCTTACCTCTTCTCCCTCTTTCTCTCTGTGTAACCGGCTCTTTCCCTTCATCTATAAAAGGGGCAGCAGGACGTCCCAAGAAGGGGTGGTTCACCACTCTGCACGGCTGTAGACATCAAAACACACGCACTAACATGCCTTAGGAGCACACGCACATCTGAGACTTAGGACCTATCCTCTCTCTCTCTCTTGTTTGTAACCTTACTATAAACTTTTAGTGCCAGTAACACGAGCAGCAGCGATGAACTGGACGTAAGGACTTTCTGCCCGAACCAGTATAAACCTCGTGTCCTCTAAGCACACCATCCAAGCCAGACGCGTAATACTAGAAATTTACTCGTCGGTGGTAACTCGAAACACCGACAGTTGGTACACCAAGTAAGGGCCTTTTGCACGTCTCAACATCCACACCAGGCCTCGGATGGCTATTCACGGCGTTAGCTGGGTCCCGGACGCGCACATGCACTTCGGGAACCTAGACTTCATTGTCACGATGGAGGGAGGGTTGGTGCAGGCTCCCGCCACCGTCCAACTTCTCCACTTCACCGGCATTGACACGATCACCGAGGGCCCTGAGGAGCTACAGCTGCACGCACCAGAGGCCCGCACCCTGGGAGCGACCAGCTCCTCGACTTCGATTATGGGAGGCTAGAGCACCAGCTCGGCGCCTTCCTGAGACCCCAACTGACCCGAGAGGACTTGCGCCACCTCACCTTCTCGTTCGCCAATATCATGACACAACTTACCGGAGGAGAGCCACTCTCCCCATAATACCTCATCCGGAGCGCCCCGACAGCGCCCTCGTCCGGTCTCCGCAACACCGCAGAGACCGTTGGCCACCCTGTGGCGCAACGCACGCCTCCATCCCCCATGAACGATGAGTTCATGGGGATGACCGAATATATCGTAGAATCTTTCCATGACCTCCTCGTGGGAGAATCGGGGTCGCCCCGACTGACTCCAGCGGGGGGAGCCATGACCCTTCTCGTGAATGTTTCATGGCAGGTATCCCCGAGGGACATGTCGAAAGCATCCATGAGGGAGAGGCTACCCCAACGAACGACCTCAACGATGAGGTTGAGAGGGATGCAGGGGCCCCACCTCGCCTGCGGGTGGAGCAGCTGAAGGCCTGACACTAAGAGCTCGAGGAAGCACAACTCTAGCTCGAGCAAGAACGCACGAAGCTCGAGCAAGAGATCGAGCGCCACGGAGACGGCATGCGTGCGCACGCCGTGGCCCGTGATGTGAACCGGAGGATCATCGAGGACAATAAAAGCCCTCCCACACTTCACCCGGGCGAGCCAGAACATCGCTGCTGTGGTGGCCTTACTCCGGGGCTTTCAGGGCCCGCAATGCCCGAGGATCATTAGGCCCATCGCGAGATTCGCACGCTACTCGAGCGTGCGGCGGCACAACAGGCTAAGAGCTCACTGTCCCGACGACGCGAGCTCTCAGAGCGACCCAATATGGACGTGCCAGTCCACCAGGTGCAGAGAGATGGTAGTTCGCGCACCGTGGTCCTAGTGCATGAGTGTCTCGGTCGCAACCATGACGTGCGCGACACCCTCGATGCCCGTAGGCGTGCCCGTGGTGACGCGAGGGAGGGGGCCAACCATGGCTACCACCCTCGTCGTGGCGGATGCTATGACAGTGGCGAGGACCAAAGCCCAAGCCCCGACTTGCCGGGACCTCGGGCCTTTAGCCGACACATCCTCAATGCTACCTTTCCACCGCGGTATCGACCACCGACGAACATCTTGAAATACTCTAGGAAAATGAACCCCGACTGTGGCTCGAGGATTATAGGCTCGCTTGCCAAGCCAGTGAGAGCGGATAATGATGATTTCATTATCCACAACATTCCATTGTTCCTGATCGATTTGGCGCGAACGTGGTTGGAACACCTTCCGCCCAACAGAATCCAAAGTTGGGCGGACTTGAAAGAGATCTTCTTGGAAAACTTCTAGGGCACATACACGCGTCCTGGGAACCCATGGGATCTCAAAAACTACCGACAGAAGGCTAGGGAAACTCTTTGTGGGTACATCTAACGCTTCTCCCGGTAGTGCAACGAACTGCCTAACATCGCCGACACCGACGTCGTAGGAGCCTTGTAGTCCGGGACCACCTGCGACTCCCTGGTTCACAAGCTAGGATGTAAGGGCCCGCGAGCCACCAAGGAGCTCCTCAACATCGCCACCAGCCATGCCTCGGGCGAGGAGGCGGTCGAAGCGATCTTCGACCACCACAAGAGCAAGACAAAGCGAGACGAGGACACCGGCGAAGGCACCTCTAACCGTTCCAGCAAGAAGAAGAATAAGCAGCGGCGCAAGGGCTCGCTCATGGCCGCCGTAGACCACAAGGGGGGTCAGAAGCCCATCGAGGGCACCCCAGACCACTTCAAGAAGCTGCTCAAGGACCATGTCGAACCATGCTTTCCCTATCAAGCATCTATACAAGGATTGCGATCTCATAAAGCGGTTCTTGTCCGGAGGCTCCAACAAGGGGAGCATAGGAAGGACCGAAGGACCCTAAGCCGTCCATGGACAACACCGAGGGGAAAGACGGTGGCTTTCCGACGCTGGATGGCTGCCTCATGATCTTCGGAGGGTCGGTGGCCTATGACTCCAAGCACCGCCAGAAGCTCATGTGGCGCAAAGTCTATACGGCCGAGCCGGCCACGCCTACCTTCCTCCGATGGTCGGAGTCCACCATAACCTTTGATCAGACCGACCACCCGGAGAGCGTCCCACAACCGGGGAGATATCCACTCGTGGTCGACCCAATCATCAGCGTGAAGTGGCTCACTAAGGTACTGATAGATGGAGGCAGCGGCCTAAACATCATGTACGCCGAAATGCTCGATGCCATGGGCATCGACAAATCACGTGTCCGACCGACCGGATCGCCTTTCCATGGCATCGTGCCTGGAAAGCAGGCCATGCCACTTGAGTAGATTGATCTGCCCATTACATTTGGGGATCAGACCAATTACAGGATGGAAACCCTTACCTTCAAGGTGGTCGGGTTCCACGGAACCTACCACGCCATCCTAGGACGTCCATGCTACGTGAAGTTCATGGTCGTCCCCAACTACACCTATCTGAAGCTGAAGATGTCGGGATCGTGTAGGGTCATCACCATCAGCACCTCCTTCTAGTGCGCCTATGAGTGCGAGGTCGAGTGCTGCGAACATGTCACGGCAATCGTCGCCTCCAAGGAGCTTGCGGCCATCAGGAAGGAGGTCGCCGAAGAAGCACCTGACCCTAAGCGATCGGGCGGGTCTTTTGAGCCTATAGAGGGCGCCAAGGAGGTCCTCATAGACTCCAGCGTTCCAAGGGCAAAGTGGTGTGCATTGACACCATGCTTTACTCCAAATAGGAAAGTGCGCTCGTCAACTTCCTCCGCGCCAACAGAGACATCTTTGCATGGAAAACCTCGGACATGCCAGGTGTTTTGAGAGAAGTCACCGAGCATGCCATGAAGATCAGGCTAGTCTCCATGCCGGTGAAGCAGTGCCTGCGTCGCTTCGACGAGGAGAAGCGCAGGGCCATCGATGAGGAGATTACGAAGCTTTTGGCGGCCGGGTTCATCAAGGAAGTATACCACCCCGAGTTGTTAGCCAATCCTATTCTGGTACGAAAAAAGATTGGAAAATGGAGAATGTGTGTCGACTACACGGGTCTCAACAAAGCATGTGAAAGGTCCTTGTTTAGTTTTGGTAATTGAGTGACAACCTAGGTGGACTAATTATGTTTATATGAGATACACAGGTGATTAGTCCACAGGTACATATGTGTGAGCAACATATGCCATGAAGGTGACAATGGCTTGGAGATGTTGCAAAACTCACACATGTGATGATGAAGGAGCTTAAATGCACATGAGACATGACATTGAGTCATGTGATCAAGGTGGAGAAGATCAAGACAAGACTTGACTTGATGGACCGGTTGCAAGCGTGAAGGGCAAGTCGAAGGCTTTGGAGTGATGGACCGTGTGGTGGTGAAGCTTGAGCAAGACATGGCGCCGATGAACGATGGCAACGGTGAAGAGCAAGTGAAGTCAAGATCGATGAACCAATATGATCATGTGATGATATGAAGTGGATCATATCATTGTTGATCATGTTGGTGCATGTGTTGCATTGACATTGGAGGAGATGGAATAGAATGCGCAAGGCAAAGATATAACCTAGGGTATTTCATTTCACCGGTCATAGGTGTGTAGAGAAGTTGATGACCAGGTTTAGGATAGATGGCCGTACTATCAAGAGGAGCAAACTTGTTTGCATATCGGTCATCTAGTGCCACTTGAGTGATCTAACTTTGCATCGTCGCTAGGATCGAGTGGCGTGGCAAGTTGAGTGGCTAACATCCTTTGAGAAATGATTGTGAAAAGCTAACACACATACACATGGTGGTGTACACTTGGTGGTGTTGGCACATTTACAAAAGGAGGTGGTGTTTGCAGGGATGAGATGGATTCGGCGCTTTCGGGAAAATGGAATGCCTATTTTCTATTGCGTCGGATGCAAATTCTTGTGGTTGGCACATTGGAGCAAGGATGAAGAAGTTAGAAGCGAAAACAAGTTGGTCGCGAAGACGCTGGCATCAGTCAACTGACCGGACGCTGGGTCTGAAAGCACCGGACGCTGGTTGCATGCGTCCGGTCGAGCTGGTCGGTCGGCGACAAGATCAAGGTATTGCACCGGACGCCGGTCTATGTCCGACGCGGACGCGCGTCCGGCCAAAGAAATACGCCTCGGGGAGCTTATCGAAACGACCGACGCCGGGGGCTTCAACGTCCGGTCAGTTGAAGCTCCTGCGTCCGGTCAGGTCAAGTGACCGTTGGAATCGGGACGCGTGGCCATCTGTGGATGATCGGAGGCTGAGGTCCAGCGTCCGGTCAACTTGACCAGAGCGTTCGGTTAGCCCAACTTTTGCCCAGTGAAGGGGTAACGGCTAGTTTAGCCCTTGTGGCTATAAATAGAAGTGGCCCTCGGCCATGGGTGGTGTAGAGCACCTTGGGGGACTTTGTGTCCATGCTTAAGAGTGCTTAGGAGCCCTCCATCTCACACATACTTGATAGTGATCATCCGATTGTGTGAGTAAGCGATTCTAGTGCGATTGCATCGTGAGGTTGCATCGAGTGGCACTAGGTGATCGAGTTGCAAGCCGGTGGTGCTTGTTACTCTTAGAGGTTGCCACCTCCTAGATGGCTTGGTGGTGGTCTCCGTCGAAGCCCGCAAGAAGCTTATGCGGCGCTCCAGAGAAGTGCTTGTGAGGGGTACTTGTGCTCGCCCCACGGGAGTCGCAAAGAGCAACTTTAGTAAAGCGTGTCATTGAGCTACCCTCACTCAAGGGGTAGGTTCTTGTGGTGCCTGACGTGCGGGCTTAGCGGGTGATGCTAATTAGCCACCGAACCACCAAGTGAGCGGTCGACACAACGGGGACTAGCGTGTTGGCAAACACGTGAACCTCAGGAGAAAAATCATTGTGTCAACCTTGTTCTTCCCGTTGGTTTGCATCCCCATTACACAAGCTTGCAATTACTTTTATATATCTTAAGCTTGTGTAGTTGCTCTTGTAATTAGATAGCTTGTGTAGCTAGCTAATTACCTTCTTGCTTGTGTAGCATAGAAGTAGCTCCCTTGCGTGGCTAATTTGGTTTTAGTAACCTTGTTAGTCACATTGCTTAGTTTGTGTAGCTAAATATTTGTGCTCTCTAATTAGGCATTGGTTGCCTTGTTATTGAGCTTTGCTAGTGAGCTTAGTTGGCTTTGTGCTTTTGCTTACTAGCATGTGTAGGAGCTCTCTTGTTGATTAAAGTACTAGTGGCATAGGTTTGTGTGACCTTGCTCCTATAATTGTTTAGGAGAGCTCTATCTAGCCCGGCACCTTAGTTGCATAATTAGTATCTTTGCAAGGTGCTAGTGTGCATATATAGAGGGGTGTAGTCTTGGCTAGACCAATTGTTTTAATTCCGCATTTATATCGGTTAGCCGACGCGATTAATTTTAGAAAAGACTATTCACCCCCCTCTAGTCCGCCATCTCGACCTTTCAGCATGTCCAAATGATCCATTTCCTTTGCCATGCATAGACCAAGTAGTCAACTCAACCTCAGGGTGCGAAACCCTTTGCTTCCTTGATGCATACTCTGGGTACCATCAAATCACGATGAAAGAGTCCGACCAGCTCACGACATCTTTCATCACCCCATTCAGATCGTTCTGCTACGTCACGATGTCGTTCGGTCTAAAAACATGAGGGCTATGTACCAGCGTTGTATGCTCAAATGTTTTGGGGACCTCATCGGGCGAACCGTTGAGGCCTACGTGGATGACATCATGGTCAAGTCCAAATAGGCTGACTAGGTCGTAGCTAACCTAGAGCAGACCTTCGTGAAACTTTGAGCAAACAACATTAAGCTCAACCCTGAGAAGTGCGTTTTTGGGGTCCCAAGGGGTATGATGCTAGGTTTTATTGTCTTCAAGCGTGGCATCAAAGCCAACTCGGAGAAGATCTTAGCCATCACGAGGATGGGCCCAATTCAGAACATAAAGAGGGTACAACGAGTTACAGGGTGCCTCGCCACACTCAACCGCTTTATCTCGCACCTCGGCGAACGAGGTCTCTCCCTCAATCGGCCCCTGAAGAAGGTCGACCGTTTCGAATGGATGCCTAAGGCCCAGGAGACACTTGACACGATCAAGCAGCTTCTGATAAAGTCCCCGATCCTGGTCCCCCAGACCGATGGGGAACCACTCCTACTCTACATCACGGCCACCACGCAAGTGGTCAGCGTCGCCCTGGTGGTAGAGCTAGGAGAAGAGGGACACGCTCTCAAAGTGCAGCGTCCCATGTACTTCATTAGCGAGGTCTTGTCTGATTCCAAAACCCGCTACCCTAAAATCCAGAAGCTCCTGTACGTCATCCCCATTGCTAAGAGGAAGTTGCATCACTACTTCGAGTCCTATCCAGTGACGGTCGTGACATCCTTCCCTCTCGGTGAGGTCATCCAAAACAGGGATGCCACGGGAAGAATCACCAAGTGGGTACTCGAGCTGATGGGTCAGGGCATTTCATATGCCCCTCTAATGGCCATCAAGTCCCAAGTACTGGCTGATTTCATTGCAGAGTGGACCGAGGTTCAAATGTTGCCAGCGGTCGTCGACCAAGAATACTGACCGATGTACTTCGATGGATTGCTGATGAAGAAAGGCTCCGACGCGGGACTGGTCTTTGTTTCACCCCTTGGGGTACGCATGAGGTACATGGTTCGCATCCATTTCCCCTCTTCCAATAATGTGGCCGAGTATGAGGCACTCATCAATGGCCTACGCATCGCCATCGAGTTGGGTATCCAACGACTTGGCGTCCGGGGCGACTCCCAGCTGGTCATCGACCAAGTCATGAAGGAATTAAGCTGCCACAACGCCAAGATGGCTACGTATTACCGAGAAGTCCGCCAGCTGGAGGACAAGTTCGAGGGTCTCGAGCTTAATCACATCTCAAGGCGTCTCAATGAGATGGCCGATGCGTTGGCAAAAATGGTGTCCGGTTGAGAGCCGGTGCCGGTAGGCGTCTTCGCTAGAATTCAGTATAAGCCCTCGATCCGCTACGAGAAGCCAAAACAAGCCGATGATGGGCCGCCTGCCGTAGGCTCGGGGGCTTACTAGTTGTCGGCACCATCCGACCCCGAAGTCATAGAGCTTGACGAGGATCTAGCAACAGAGCCTGACCCTCTGCCAACTGAAGGACGCCTTACCTCGACTAACTCCTCCGTGAGGCGGTGACGACAGACAACTTGGAAGCTCAACAACTAGTGTGTTGTGCCAAGTTCTTTGTCCTTATTGAGGGCGAGCTCTATAGGCGAAGCCACACCGGGATCCTACAACGCTACATCCCCATCGAACAAGGGAAGCGGTTGCTGAGCGATACCCACGGTGGGGTCTACAGACACCATGCCGCACCTAGAACCCTGGTCGGAAACGCATTTCGACAAGGCTTCTACTGGCCGCCCGTAGTAGCCGATGTCGAACAGATTGTGCGCACATGTGAAGGGTGTCAATACTATGCTCGGCAGACCCACCTACCGGCCCAAGCACTCCAAACTATCCCCATCACGTGGCCGTTCGTGGTCTAGGGGCTCGATCTGGTCAGACCTCTCAAGAGGGCGCCTAGGAGCTATACCCACTTTTTTGTCACCATAGACAAGTTTATAAAGTGGATAGATGCTCGACCAATCTTTGTGATCAAGTTTGAGCAAGCCGTGCTGTTCTTCCTCGACATCGTCCATCACTTTGGGGTCCCAAACTCCATCATCACGGACAACGACACTCAGTTCACCGGAAAGAAGTTCCTCCGATTCTACAACGAGTACCACATCCTCATCGATTGGGCCACCATGGCGCACCCCCGCACGAATGGGCAGGTCGAGCGCAAGAATGGCATGGTCCTATGAGGTCTTAAACCTAGGATCTTCAACCGATTGAACAAGTTTGGTAAACGATGGGTCGTGGAGCTTCCCGCGGTGCTCTGGAGCCTAAGGATGACCCCCAGTCGGGCCATCGGCTACACACCATTCTTCATGGTCTACGATTCCGAGGCAATCCTCCTAATCGACCTCGATTATGGAGCACCGAGGGTCAGGGCATACGACAAACAGGAGCCAAGGCATCCCTCGAGGATGCCATGGACCAGCTAGATGAAGCGCGTGACATCTCCTTCCTCCGCTCGACCAAGTACCAGCAAGCGTTACGTCGGTACCACAACCGTCCAGTGTGGGGTCAGGCCTTCAACGTCGAAGACCTAGTGCTCCACCTCGTCTAGAGCAACAAGAACCACCATAAGCTCTCTCCACCATGGGAGGGACCGTACGTCATCGTAGAGGTGCTTCGACCAGGCACCTACAAGCTTAAGACCTTTGAGGGCAAAGTCTTCGTTAATGCCTGGAACATCGAATAGCTACGTTATTTTTACCCTTAATATACACACACTTTCTCTTATCATTTTCGCTACCAACTCCCCGATGTTTAGTAACTCCTGACCCCAGCAACGATAGGGGATCAGGCCTCACTCGGGGGCTGATAAGAGCATATATATCCTGTAGACATTTTCTACGACCGATCCTTTCTCACGTTAAGACCTAGAAGCGAGGATTGTGGAAACAGACATTGAGTAAAACTGGTCGAACTGCAAGAAACCTACGCCCCAGCGGCTACGACATTTTTTGCTCACCAGCGTGATCAGAGTTTTTTCCGCACCCTGAGCTTTTTAGCTTTAACTATGGAAAGAGTCGGTATGCGTCTAAGAGTATATCCACCTGACAAACATTCTCTATGCCCGACCCCCCTCTCATGTTAAGATCTAGATGCAAGGGTTGCAGAAACGAATGCTGAGTAAAACTAGTCGGACTGCAAGAAACCTACGCCCCTGAGGCTATGACATTTTTGCTCACCAGCATGATCAGAGTTTGTTCACCCGCACCCCGAGCTTTACAGCCTTAACTATGGAAAGGGTCGGAATGCATTAACCTTTTTTCCAAAAGTTGAGAAGGGCTAAAAATCTGTTTAGCCATAACGAAATTTAAGAGCTTGTTCACTTGTTACGAGTTCGACGCCTGGCTTATTTGCCTAACTAAAATTCTTGGGGAGGATGATCTCATCCTCTATCTCCATAGGAAAGTACTATGCCAGCGGGTCACCCAAGTCGATCGGATGGCTCGGGCTGCTGCTGAGAGATGGGTAAGGAGCAGTAGGATGCCCCATGCGGGTTGTGCCAACTCTGTCATGAACGATGGACCTGAATTCCACTCGGACATATCCAGTACGAGCTCTCTGAACCCATCACTCGAGCCATCAAGGTAAGTCCTGTGCCAGCGGGTCACCTAAGTCAATCGGACGGCTCGGACCGTTACCGAGAGACAGGTGATCTTTAAGTGACACCCAACCCTAGCAATGGCAAGGGGTCGGGCCTCACTCGAGGGCTGTGAAGAGTGTCTATTCGGTAGACATTCTCTATGTCCGACCCTCTCTCAAGCTAAAACCTAGAGGCAAGGGGTGCAGAAACAAATGCTGAGTCAAATTGGTCGAACCGCAAGAAACCTTATCCCCAGCGGCTATAATGTTTTTGCTCACCAGCAAGATCAGAGTTTTTGTCCCCGCACCCTGAGTTTTAGCCTCCGATAGTGGTATTGCGGGCCCACTGGTGGAATCTCCATCAAGGGGAGGCCAGCGGGCCACCTGAGTCGGTCTCTAGAATGACTCGGGCATCTATCGAGAGGCGGGTTAAGGAGCAGTGGAATGCCACATGAGGGCTATGCTGACCCCATTACGAACGAGGGACCTGGATCTCACTCGGACATGCCCGTTAGCGAGCTCCCCGAGAGCGACACTCGAGCCATTGAGGCAAGTGTTGTTAGCTCAACCCCTCCGGTTACGGAAACCGCCGATGAGGTGGCGCATAAAACTTGACCGACCCCTACCAAGCCCAACAGGGCTCGGGGGCTAGAGCCACCCGACCCTGACTCAGGAATCCACCCGACTGAGGTTCGAAGGCCAGCCCATAAAGGGCTCGAGGCCACCTCACGTCGAACAGAGCCAGGGGAGAAAACGTAGATGAGCCCCAATGGCCATTTGTCTGACCCGTTCAGAGGAGGACAGGGTCATCTTAACCTTCTCATTTGATCCTAACATCGAGCCAAGCCCACAGAATCTCCATCGAGGGGAGGCCAGCGGGCCACTTGAGTGAGTCTCTGGAACGACTCAGGCATCAGCCGGGAGGCGGGTTAAGGAGTAGTGGAATACCACATGAGGGCTATGCCAACTCCATCACGAACGATAGACCCAGATTCCACTCGGACATGCCCATTAGCGAGCTCACCGAGCACGTCACTCGAGCCATCGAGGCAAGTGACGTTAGCTTAGCCCCTCCAGTTGCGGAAACCGCGGACGGGGTGATGATCACAAAGACGAGCCGACCCTCAACCGGACCCCCGCTACGCGTGGGGGCTCGAGGAAAGTTGGACTCATAAGGAGACCGAATGCGTGGTCATAGAATGATGGCTCAGATCCTAGGGAGGGGGTACGTACGAAAACTAAGAATAACGTTTCTAAAACAAGAGACGCTTTCTCCTACTAGTTTCGCTATCTTCTCCTTGATCTTTAGTGACTCCCGACCCTAGCAACGACAGGGGGTCGGGCCTCACTCGGGGACTGATAAGGGTATATATACCCTTTCTTAAACAGTCACCATGCCCGACCCTTTCTCATGATTAAAACCTAGAGTTTGTGGAAACGAACGCCAAGCAAAACTGGTCGGACCATAAGAAATCTACACCCCAGCGGCTATGGCATTTTTACTCACTAGCTTGATCAGAGTTTGTCGCCCACACCTCTAACTCTATGGTCTTAACAATAGGAATGGTTAGAATGCATTAAACCCTTTTTACACATAAAAAGGGAGAAAGAATAAATTTATTCAAACAAAACAAAATAACAAGCTTGTTTGAACAAGACAGAAGGGTCAGAACTTGTCCACTTATTACAAGAACGATCGCCCGACCTATCTAACTAACTAGCCCCTCTAGGGGAGAACTATGCCTTCTATCCTGTCCATCAGGTCCTGCGAAAGGAGAGCCACCGCCGTTTCCATCTCTTCCAGCTCGTGGACTTCATAACCAGGCGCGTAGCCGTGGCTCATCGCCTCCAGATCGATGTTGTCCCCATAATGAGAACAAGCAATCTTGAAGGATTGAATGACCCCGACACAAAGGGCATTCCTCTCGAGCTAGCGCACCCGAGCCATGATCTTGAAGGCACGAGCCGCGAGTGAGCTGGTCCCCTATGACCGCACCACCTCAAGGTCATCATAGACCACTCCGAGGGCGACACTTAGGATACCGAGCTCATCACTCTTCGCCTGAGGATTTCTCCTTTCCTCGGTGAGATCCACAACTAGCCCAGCAGCAACGCTCTTGGCCTCTAGCTTCTAGGTCATCTCCCTTTTGAGCTTGGTCTAGAGGGAGCTGATCTTCTGCTGCGCGTCGTCGCGCTCTTGGCCGGCCTGGTCACCCTCTCGAAAAGCCTGGTCATGCTCCTCGTGAGCCGTGCCGCATTCCGAGTGGAGCCTCTTCATGGTTTGGATCAGCTCATCCCGCTCCTTGCACAACCGAGCGACTGCCATGGCATCTAGGCTCGCCCTTTTCTCTAGGGCCACAAGCTTCTCCTCGACTCCTAGCTTTATATCCCTTTCTTTCTCAACCTCGCCCAGAATGTCAAGGATCCACTAGTGGGGTTCGGCGTCCTTCTGGAGCAACTCATCCCTCTCCTTTCTGACCCTGGCGGCCTCTTCATCATCCTTCTGCGACCTCACCGACAGGGCCTTGAACGCCTTCTCGGCCTCGTCAGTGTCTCGATGGGCCTCAGCCACCCACGACCGAAGATTGATCGCCTCCTAGGTGAGGGGAGTCAGCTCGACCACCCTCTGCGGGGCAGGCAACAAGCTGAGCTGTCACCTTCCCGCGTAGCCGCGCCTCCTCGACGAGGCGTTCCCGGGCTTCCTTCTATTGATGAAGGAACTGAGATTTCCCCCGGCTGAGAGCTATAAGGGACTACAGAAAGACGATGGTCAGGATACAAAAAGTATATAGAGGAAGAAAAGGGAAAGAAGTAGGATCAAGCAATACCCGGCTAGAGGGAACGACAACATCACTTAATGTGCCTGTGGCGTGGTCCAGGGCCTCGAGCACAGACGTGATCCCTATGTCGAGGCTCTCCCGCTCCATGCTCTCTGCGTTGTCATTAAGGGTAAAGAGCGTCGACATTGGATCCTACGGATCCGTCCACTAGAGCAGGGGCTCGCCCCGTGTGGGTGAGTCGCTTCCCACCACCATCGGGGTCAGGGACGACTCCCCGTCGGCCCCAAGAGCCGCCGACCCCTCTCTGCCGTGACGTCCCCGCTAGGACGCCCCCTCCGGCGACGGAAGGGGTCAGCGATGCGACACGAACCTCTCTCCCAGCACCACGCCAGGCGCCGTCGCTTGGGCCGCCGGTGGCATGAGTCGCGCCAATGCCTCAGTGACCATGCGGTTGCGCCTGGCTGTGTCCCATCTATCACGGCCGCTGCCACCTCCACTTGCGTCGGTGAGGTCACGATCGGCTGCGCCGTGTCGGCCATGGTCGGTGCCACGAGCACGGTCGGCAGCCCCGTCCGTCCCACCATCGGTAGTGGTATCGCGGGCATCACCGACTGCTCCACGACCTCTGAAGGCACCCCTTGAACGTCCACTTCTGCCCGTCCCGCTGAGGGCATAGGCACCACCATGGTCGGTGCCTGACCGACCGGCGACGCGGTCACACTAGTGTCACTCCCGCCCGAAATAGGCATGACACTAGTCGATCGCCACCCCCTTGATTGGAGGGCGATGCTCTTCTTCGACGCTAGCGCCAAAGGATTGCGCTACTTGCCGACGCTGCAAGGGACAAAAAACATAAGTCATGATGAAATTCAACTAAAATAGGAAAAACAGAGGAATTAATAACTCACCTCAGCGCCATCAGGCGGCAAATGCGTTTGGAGGACGAACCCCCAACCTTTGCTCCACCTCGTCAAAACGAGGCCATTTCGAGCCCGCCCCCTGCTCCTGAGTAGAGGGGCTTGCCCCTGGCAGCTCCTAGGGCATATTGGCGGAACACCCCACTCTCCTCGGCTCTTGGAACACGACGGCGGAGCCGCCCGCCTCCGCTGCCACCTCGGGCATGACGACACAGTCGCCCGCCTCTGTTGGCTCCTGGGGAAGGCCGATGGTACGTCCCGCCTTTGTTGGTTCCTGGGGGGCGTCGTTGGAACGGCCCACCTCCACCGGCTCCCCAGATGTGCCCTCCTCTCCATGGAACGGGAAGGGTCCTGACGCCTGCAAGGACGAACCGACACCTATCAGCACATCATCATTCTCCAGGTTGTCCCACTCGATATCGCCAACTACCATTTCTTCTTCCTCCATCACCTCATCGTTGTCACCGTCGTTGTCATCATCATCATCGTCAGTGTCCTCCCCTCATTCCCGTGCCCGCAGCTTTCCGCTGCTTCTTCCTCTTCTTGTCCTCATTCACCTTCCTCAGCCATTCGCCCTCATCGTGATTCGCCAGGGTGATCCGTGAGGATGAGGTCCCTTGGTTGGTCTCGCCCCTCTCAAAGTTAGTCTCACGGGGTTGGGAAATCAATTAAAAAGGAAGCAAGAGAAAGGGAAACTTACGAGGACAACGTAGCCTGGCTCCGGCCACATCGAAGGATGCCCCAGCACCGGGTAGACGAAGTCAAGGGTGGCTCCCGCGTTAACCCGCAAAGGTTCCATCGTCTCCTTGATGTGTTGCGTGATCTCGGATTGGGGAGTGTTCCCTCGACGAGCGTCGTTCCATCGAACGATGCCTCGGGCACCATCGCATATAGCGGGAGTGCGCGCGTCATCAATGGCGCCACCCTCCTCGCGTGGTAAGCCCCGATGATGCCTGACCCTTTCAGGCCATTCTCCTTCAGGATGTGGATGGCGGTGATGTAGTCTCGGATCTTCTTCTTGTCCTTCTCCAAGACACCCCCTACCTCCACTGCTCCGGGGCCTCTTCGATCAGGCGCCCGGTGAACTCCGGCAGAGGGGCGGCGACGTCATTCTTCAGGTCGAACCACTGCGAGTGTCACCCCTTGTTGGACGTCGAGAGCTGCATGGATGGATACTTGCCGACCCGATTGTTCCAAAGTTGGATGGCGGCGCACCCCATTGGCATGTGCAGCTCCTGCCTGCCACCCTTCTCCCTCTTTTTCTGGAGGTTGACGGTGAAGAAATACCTCCACAAGTCGAAGTGGGGCTGATCCCCAGAAATCCTTCGCACAACATGACGAACGTTGCCATGTGCTGGATCCCGTTGGGATTGAGATGCTGAAGCTTAATCTTGTAGAAGTGCAGCAGCCCCTGAAGAAATCTATGGGCGGGGGTCGCAAGCCACGCTCGTGGAAGTGGGCGAACAACACCACTCCTCGTCGTCGGGCAGGAACCACTCCTCGGCCGAGGTCCACACACGGAGAAGACTACGATGGACGAGGCCCTCCATACGCTGGAAGGTGATGTCGGATCGGCACCATGGTTCCATTGGAGGTGGGGCAGATGGATGCGAGCTCAACGGCGGCAGAGATGCGGAGGCAGGAAACCTAAGCATTGGCGATGGTGGCGTGGCTACGGAGTTAAGGATGCAGGCGTGCGTATGAAACACGGAGGGCTAACCCTTTGGATTTATAGGGGCGATGGGTGTGAGGAAACCAACCGCCTATCTAGATCTCTGCGCCTGCCATGACCTGTCACCACGTCTCGTCACAGGGCGTGCGCGCGCAACCTATGGCCGTCCCCTCGGAAAACACGCCGAACATTTTGCCTCCCCGAATGGGCCACGACCTGTCATAGGTAAGAGGGATACAGAGCTGAAGACCCCGAGGCCTTGCCCAACCCTTGGGGGGGCTCCACCTCTCCTGACCCTAAGGCCACGGGTTCCGCCTCGCCTGACCCTCAGGCACGGCTCCTGACGGAAGCCCATACTACCGCCAACCACTACGGGCCAAAAAGTATAACCCAAGGTCAAGCTTCTGGCATTGTGCAGGGAGCGGGCACATCTCAACATGACCCGTGCCTGCGACATGTCACTCTAGGGAACTCACATCACCAACAGTGACGGACGTGTGGTCACTATGTTGCCTACTCCCTGTACGGCCGCTGACCAGCACGCTGGTTCGCCGCGTCGCCCGCCGAGGCGGAATGGGATGTCACGACTCGCTGACAACGCCAGGGCGTGGCATCAGCGGTGAATAGGCGCCCCGCGTGGAGCCGTCCCTGTGCACCATCTGTAGTGTCGGTGGGACCTGCACAAATTAAAAGAAAGGCTCGGCGGTCCTGGAAGCCTTTCTTTCCTTGCCTTTTCTCCCTCTTTCTCTCTGTGTAACATGCTCTTCTCCTTCGTCTATAAAAGGGGAAGCAGGACGTCCCAGGAAGAGGGCGGTTCACCACTCTACACGGCTGTAGACATCAAAACACACGTCCTAACACGCCTTAGGAGCACACGCACATCAAAGACTTGGGATGTGTCCCTCTCTCGCTCGTTTGTAACCCCTACTATAAACTTTCAGTGCCGGTAACACGAGCAGCAACGACGAACTGGACGTAGGGACTTTCTGCCCGAACCAGTATAAACCTCGTGTCCTCTAAGCACACCATCCGAGCCAGACGCGTAATACTAGAAATTTACTCGTCGGTGGTAATTCGAAACACCGACACATGGCATGCCAAAATTTGTAGTCATCAATTGGTCCATTGCCAAAGAATTAGCACACCGATGTTTATGACCAAACTTTTGACAAGTCTCTAGAAAGTTCTTAAATTGCACAAAAGAGAAAAGGTGCTTCCTCTCTATTGTTATGATAGTCAACCAAATGCACACATGTTTTTTGCCTTAACTTTGACAAACCTTGATTTTGATAAGCCTAAGTTTTGGCTTACCATGATTTTAGTAGGAAAAATTGTTAGCCAACCAATTAAATCCTTGATTAGACCACTCAGTCTAAAAATTTAGCTACATCACTTCATACAATTATACTGCTACCATGACCATTAGATTGTAGTATAGCGACATGTCAACAGTTTTAACTATATGTGTTTACAGCACCAGCCTACACTAATCTTGTTAGAGCAACTCCAATAGACTCTGGTAAAATTAGATGCTAAATTATGAGATTTAGCCATTATGTAAAATAGAAACGTCATCTAAAATATAGAGTTTTACAACAGCCTAGCTAAATTAGAAAACATAGATAGCAATCGGGACTCGCTGGAGAAATATGGCCAGCGAGAATTGTAGATACACAGCTGAGAAAAATAGAAAACAATATAAACAAGCTATTGGAATGCTTTTTTTTAGCACAATAACTATAAATGGTTTTACAAATATATTTACCCAGTCCGTTGGAGTTTACTCTTAGCCATATTGTCTCAACTCTCAACTAGTTGTAGTCCATTTAGTTGGTTGAAATAAAGCTGGTGGATCTATAATAAAGGACTGAAATATTTACACCCATCTACCGCTTCCACACTTCACACGCGCGTAACAAGACAAAAATTTCACTGAAATCCTATTATCTGATAGCCCACGTATCCAAACAAAAAATTTTAGCCCGCTAATTATTAGTAGCCCCGTAATTAGCTTTAGCAACTAGCCAGCTAATAATTGGTTCTATGCAATTTAAGCAAGCCCTAATTCTGTGATTCTACTGCTACCACAGGTCCACACCGTTACTACAGTATGTGTACCGGTTTAACTGCGGCAGCAGATAGCCCGATACGGTGGAGCTCGCTCTCTGTCTGCCACAGTAGCCTCACCCTTCTCTCTCTCTCTCTCTCTCTCATCAGGTCTGTGCAGTCTGCAGTGCACTACCGGACACGAGTACGTAGACGTCGAGCAAACACCACCACCAACACAAGACGTGGCAGAATGCCAGATTCGATTCCATGGCATGGCGCTGCCGCTCGCCGTGGCCTGCGTTCCTTTCCCGTGAATCCGTGATCGCGGTTGCGGACGGGCCCCACCGATCCCCACCTTGCGCAGCGGCCGCGCAAAGCAGCATGCCACCACGGCACCACAAGACGTGGCAGATAAGAGAATCTCCCGCTCCCGGGCGGCCCTGCCGGCCTCCCCAGTCCGTCGGTCCCCCTGCGGCGCTGCGCGAGGAGGATGGTTGGAATCGCCACAGGCCCCCTGCTGCAAGGCCGGCGGCTGCAAACAACTGCAGGCAGGCGCCCTGCCCAGCTAGCTGCACTGGACTCCACACGCAGACGCAGGTGCAGCAGAACTCCCGTGGCCCCGTACCCTGGAGTCCCGCAGTGGTGGCAGCAGCTTTTCTCCATAAAGACACGAGACTCTGCCGTCCCGTCGGCGTCCCTGGCCATGACACGAGCTGTATCCATCCAGGACGATTGGACGAAAAAGGCCGGCCCCCGGGGGTCTGGGCTTGGCCTCGTGGTTCCTTCCCTGCACTGCACGGCACCCGCTCCCGCCCCAGCCCTCCCTCTCAAATTTATCGCCCCCTCCGTCCGCCCCGCTACAGGCATCAACAATGCAGGATGGAACGGGAGGAATGCAACAATGCAAGGCCAACCCGTGCTCGGTGGCCGATCATGCGCGGGAGATTTGTGCAATTGTGCACTCGAACATGGGCAAGGCGAGGCGAGGCGTTGACTAGTGACTACGCTCTGGCCTCTGGAGCTGAGCTGAGCGCCTGATCCCAGCGGGCACCGCGCCCGACTGCGCGCCTGCAGCCTGCTGCGTGGCTGGCGTGGTGTATGGGCCAAAGCCTTCAAGTGGAGCGGAGCACGCAAAGGTGCGGACAACAAGGCACGGCACACGGCAGAGAGAGAGAGAGAGGGGGGAGGGAGGGGCTCGTGTCGTGACAAAACGAGGCTAGTAATTTTTCCAAAAGTTGCGGCTGGTTACGAGAGTTCAGTCCGGAGCAGTTGTAGAATTCTTGCCTCACAAAGGGGATCCAGAGGAGGAACGAACAAGAACAATCATGTGTTCAGGACCAAAGGCAAAGCTTTTTCTATCATCATGAAAAGAAAGAGATCAAGCAGGTCCAGTCGCAGTCAAAACTCAAAAAGTGAACAAAGCTGCTCCGAGCAAGCCGTATCATGAACATGATTGTGCAAGACCAAGGCCCGTCCGATCCGTGCCATCATGAGATATTGAGATCGATCGCCGCCGTGCTATCTACCCCCTGGACCTACCGTGCCCGCCTTGCTGCTTTGCTTGGGATGGAGATGGACCACGCAGCTCCCTGCATCCCTCCAGTAGACTACTGGCAGTACTTACTGTACCCGTCTGAACGAAACGGTACACGAAGCCAGCACAGTGCTCGTACACGGTACACGCACGATCCCATCCATCCATCTGTCCCCGGGACGGTTCATGAACCGTTGGGTCCCTTCGCGTGCTCTCCTCGCCTTGGGCTCAGGTCCATGCGCATGCGAGAACGCTCAAAGCTCCCTGGGCCCTGGCCCTGCCGCGACCGCGACCGCGACCGCGATCGCGATCACGGGCTCGCCGCCCGCCCAGTCCTCGGCGGATCGGCGCTAGGGGCAGGGCGACTGGCGCGTCGGTTGAGGCAATCGGGGTAATAAAGCTACCGGCCATCACTGGCAGCACGCAGCACCTCCAGTTAGCAAGCAATGAACATGGGTGATGAAGACTTGCAGAGCTAGCTTTGAGACTTTTGGAGAACTGGAGTGCTTGAGCTTTGGATTTGGGAGTACCACAGGGGCGATGCACCATCTGTTGGGGTTTCTGATTTTTTTTAGAAGCCAATTTCTAAAGGAAAGTAACTAGCATTGTGTTAAAGTACAGGTGTATAATAATATATAAGCCCGCAAGTTACAATTACCGTTACAACGTTTCGTCTATAGGATCACAATCATAATGTTTTGTCCCACGTCACCAACAATTTTGATCGAAGCCTATATATAATAAAAAAACGACAACATAGTGTTTTGTCCCATGCTACCAACAGTTTTGACCGAAGTCTGTATAATCACAAGACAAGACAAAAAATAATAATAAGGCGCTGTAAACAACTGTTTTTCCATTTTCAATTCAATGTTTAATTGTCAGTCAACTATAGTCTATTTGACTGGAATTCAGTGTGTTTGCATTTGTGATATTACCACACCTAACAAAATAAAAGAACATGTCACAATTAGAAAGACGACTCTCTTTGTTTGTTGGCCGCAAAAGGTGGTTGGATAATCGCGACACAAAAACACAAATTAAAGGACGGCAACTCTAATCCTATTATCTATTTTATTTACCGCATTATACGGTGCTATGCAGTGTGGAATGAACATATATCGCCATGAACATATATCGCCATGATCACGAGCTAGGCCGTCCATCGGTCAGCCGTGTCAGTTGGAGCACGTCTCTGTGCGGTACGCCGCTCTAGGGCCAGGGCACTTGGCTGTCGACTTCACCTGGTATTCCTGGTAAAATGATGCAAGGGGGTAATAAAGCTAGCAGCCAATGGCAGCTCCTCCAATTAGTAAGCAGTGAACATGGATGATGCAGCTGTGGCTTTGAGACTGACTTGTTGAGCTTTGAATCTGGAAGTGGCGTGTGGGTGATGACCCGTGTGTTGGGTTTGCATTTTATTTTTATATGTAATTTTAGAAGCAATTCTGGAATGAAAATAACTTCTAGTATATGAATGTGTAGCTGTGTGATACATGCTCCATCCGTCTCTTTTTAGGTGTCGTTTTCGCTTTTCGAGAAATAACTCTGACTAAATATATAAAAAAATATTAATATTTATGATATATAATTAGATAGATCGTTGAATCCATTTTCATAATAAATTTATTTGAAGTTACAGATGTTGTTAATATTTTCTACAAATCTAGTCAAATTTATGAGCACGTAAACCGTAGCGACAAATATTTAGGGACAGATGGAGTACATTGAGAGTTACAACTGCCATCACCACGGTATTTTGTTCCGTCCAAGTAATAGTTTTATTTGACCAGAAACATGCAGTGTACGCATGTGCATAATAATTACTTTCACTCTAAAAGCGACCATCAAAATAAATAAATTACAAGAAGCCAACAAGGTAGGTACCTGTGTTTTCTTTGTGTTTTTTCCCAATGTTTATTCAGTTGTTGAAATAAATATAGTTTATCTGACAAAATCTGAAGAAGAAATGTGTGAGCTTGTGATATCAAAACAAGGTACAACTAGAAAGACAGCACTCCTTGTTTGTTGGTTGCGCATATGGTGGTTGGATGATTGGTTTATATATTTCTTAATATAAGTCAATGTTATAATATATCCACAAACATGAAAACCTGAAATCCAAGTACTAATGAACAACATACCATCCATGGTATCAATTTGCAATGACGGTTTTGTTACCATTAGATCACTCGCTTTTTTATAGTGTGCTATACATTGTGAATAATCGCATAAAAACACACTTTGACATGTTTTTAGTTCTCAAAGGAAAGTTACTATACTATTGTGTGTACACATTTGTGTAGTACTACGAGTCTATATAATTACAATTGAGATCGCAGTGTTGGCCCCAATGCCAATAACAATTTTGACCACAAATGTATAGTGTGCACAATGTGCATGTGCATGACAACTACTTCCATACTAAAAAAAGAGCTGAGGAAAATACGTTGATAAGAAACCACTAAGTAGCTTCTTTTGTCCATTTTGCATTCAATGTTTAGCTGTTCAAATAACCATAATGGGAATCCATGAAGAGATATGTGTTTTCCACTTTGTGATATGCTATATTTAAAAAAAAAACCAACTCTCCTTATGGGTTGGTCAGATAATTGGTTCGTCCTTTGTTTACTCTTAGAACGTGTGCATAGATATGAAACCCCTAAATGCGAGTATACTAACAATGCACCGTGTATATCATTTTATCACTCCCTTAAAGCCATGTTATGGGGCGTGAAATCGCAAATATTGCACTTTATCATATTCTAGAAGATTTGCATGACCGGAGAAAATGAACATGCATTACTAACCGATGGAAACAGAAGACGTGAAGGCGATAATTAGCACAAAAAGGAACACCAACTCATCGGCAACATCCGAGGCACCCACAAAAGGCAACTCAAAAGCCCAGAAGACCTACTGACCTTTTTTTCCCTAGCTTCACACAAATGGGTGGTTGAATAATCTTTTGGTACTTTGTTTGTTATTAGAATGTATGAACATATATGGAACCTCATCCGAGTACTAATAACAATATATCATGTACTTTGATGTCATGATGTAGTGGTAACTCTCTTATCTACTATGTGTATGCACTATGAAATAAACCGCAGGACCTCCCTCTATCATGTTTTCGATTTTCATAAGAAAAGTAATTACTATTATAGTAGTATATATAAATGTGCGCTGTGATAAGCATGGATCTAAGTTGAAAGGCCATTAACGTCACCTCTACTAGAACCACGGTTGATCTTTGCCTGTCAACACTAATTTACAAAGGAAAAAAAAACCATTGCTGTCATGTGACAACATGGAACTAGGCTGGCTCCCTCACGGTTGTGTGATACAACTGTCTATACATGATAATCGACATCACAATGCTTGTCCTTTGCATAACAGTTTTGACTAAAAGCTCATAGTGTGCGCATCGTGTATGCACACGACAATTCTTTCGCCCTAAAAGAGACAAGAAAAATAAATTGATAAGAAGCCCCAACAAATAACTATATTTGTCTGTTTTCCATTAAAAATGCCTAGTTGTTCAAATAAATAATTACAGTCTGATTGATTGGAATCCAATAAGAAATATGTGTTCCCATTTGTAAAATTACCATTTCTATTAAGAAAAACACGCTACAATTGGAAAAGCCAACTCTCCTTGTGTATCCTTTTGTTCACGCGTGCACAAATATAAAATTAGAAATCTCTAAATCTGAGTACATACTTTTTTTTTGAGACAAATCTGAGTACATACTAATAACAATGTATTATATATATCGTCTAATCATTCTTTTTTTTTTTATCATACGTTGTGATGAAATAACCAAAAATGCAATGTTTTGACATGTTCTCAAAGATTTTTCCACGTAAGGGGCCTGTTTGGTTCCAAATAAGTCACCTACTTATAAGTTAAAAAGTGAAAAAAGTGACTTATTTTGTCAAACATCACCAACTTATAAGTCACCCATGCTTATAAGTTTTAAGTTGGTTCAACCAAACATGCATGACTTATAAGTCACCTGCTTAAAACTTATAAGTCACCGACTTTTCAGTATAAACATGACTAGGAGATTCCAAGTTTTTCACTCTTCTCCAATGAAGCATACATGCATGGAGTATTAAATATAGATAAAAAAAATAACCAATTATACACGACTTATAATTATGAGATCAATCTTTTGACCCTTTCAATACCAATAATTATTAAATACCAAACATGCCCTAAACATGACTAGGAAAGAACATAAGCATATATCGTCCATCCAACAGTGGAAACGGAAGACTAAGCTAGTAGCAGCTGACCGAGATGACGCAATGGACGACCGTGTGGGCCGTGGCTTTTACCGGCCGGAAAGGAAGGCGATAAGCACAAACAGACGAACCCAACTCATCCCAACTCCGAAGGCAGGCGCCCCACGAAAAGCCAACCGAGAACCCCGCCGCCCTTTTCCTTGCCGCTGCCTTCATTTCCTGCCCAACACCGCCTTCTTTCCTTCCATCGTCGCCACTCGCCGACTCGCGCACGCACCCAACAGCGCCACCACCAGTTCGTGCGTGAACTCTCCTTCCCCTCGGCTCTCGCCGCTCACGCGTCCCTCGTGCCCGCGCCGCGCGCTCTCCGCGGGGGCACGGCACCGCCGCGCGCAGTCTCCGCGACCGGCATTGTGGAGCGCCCGCGACCCCGGCTGGTGAGGTAAGAGCACGATCCTCCTTCCCTCCCGCCCGCTTGGTACGTACCACCCTCGCGTTGTTCTGGGCAGGGTTTGAGCGGGGTAGCTGCACCGCGGTGGCGGTGCGGTGTTGCCTTGCGTTGCTCGTGCTCGTGCTCGTGCTTGTGGCGCTTCTGCTGCTACTGAATTCTCTCGCCTCCTCGCTGCCTTTCCCCTTGTTGGTGCGCTCCGTGCACTGGATTGGTTCTGTGGGTTTCTGTGCACTGGTTCTATGGGTGGTTCATGGCCCCGGCAGCCACGGGGTGCCGGTGGTAGCATGGCGGGGCGTGAAATTCTGCCGTCCTAGTCGTCCGTGGTGTGGCGACGGCGCCGCCATCCGGCTTCATCCGGGTAATTCGTGGGGAGGCACGAGCACGAGGATTCAGTTCGGACGAGTTGGGCGCTGTTTGGAGCCTTTGGTTTCTGATGATTCTGTTCTTCGCGGTTCTCAATTTTTTCGTTTAATTGTTTTCCATTTTTCCTGGGAGAAAAGGCGTTCCATTTCGCTCCTCCAAATCCCGCACCCCCATTTCGCTCCCCGTGCCGTGGCTTCAATTCCTTCGTGCTGTCTCGGGCTACGTGCTAGTAGTTGTACTGGTTGTTTTTTAAGGAATGCTTCTATTGAATGCGACTGGAGTATTTAATTGGACTTTGTTGGTCAGCATGCACAGCCACACTGCCACACGGCCCGATAAACAAATCACAACCCAAATGATGGCCCAACTCCCAGGTGGAGAAGAAACATCCCAGCAGCCAGCAGCTTCTGCTGCAGTGCGTGTACTGATCTACTGTGAGATCAACAGTTCAGTAAACCTGCTGGGATCAAGCCAGAAAATTCTGATCTGCTGTAGTGCTTGTACTACTAAGGGGGTGTTTGATTGACCTCCTAATCTTTTAGTCGTTGGTCAGCAATTCAGCATGCACAGCCACACTCCACACGAATATTTGGACATATGGCATCCCAGCACCCAGCAGCTTCTTAAATATGCTGTAGTGCTTTACGAAACTAAACTTTAGACGTGCATGCATGATTGAATATAGACTAATTTGCTAGATGAATTTTTAAGTCTAATTAGTCCATGATTTGACAATGTGGTGCCACCATAAATATGTGCTAATGATGGATTAATTATGATTAATAAATCCATCTCGCGGATTACTGATGGATTCTGTAATTTTTTTTATTAGTATCCGAACACCATATGCGACACCTTCATGTGACACCTCTTAAACTTTAGTCACTGGATCCAACCACCCCCCTGAGTACCGGTAGTACCCGAGAGCCTTAGATTGATATGGTTCATCTGTTGTATGAGTTTGGCAACCTGTGAGAACAGGAGGAGAGAACCATGGTTCCGAGGGTAACTAAACTGAAGTTCCTTCTTTGTCCTGTATGTTTGTAGAACTGTTGATGCGGTTGCTATTTGGCAAAATTTAACGCATCTGCAGTGATTGGCATGACAATATTTGCTATCACTACCTCTTTATTAGTTTGAGCGGATGCTATGAAATATAATGGCTCTCAACCAAGGCTAACCATCGAATTGACATGGTGTTGACTTTTTTTCTCTCCAGGATATGTATTGATATACGTTGCTGCTTTGATTGTTGGTCTTCTTCTGCCACTACTTGAATGGAGAAGGCTATCAAATTAAAGGTATTGACAATAGTTTCAGTTTCAGTTGTCGTTCTGTCTTTCGAATCTGTACATATTGTTAGGGCACTGCATGCATACAGTTCTCGGAACTACAAAAGTATGGACACTTTGTATATGTAGTGAGTACCTTTTAAGGCACTCCTCCTTATCTACCTGAGAAACAAAATTTAGCCCTAAATTTATGTAGGAGCTAATGTAATTAAAATGATTACAATGGCAGCAAACATGTGCTGGTACAATATGTGTTCTAAAATAATTTGTCACGTCCAGATGTTGTATGGTGCTTGTCACATTCACACCAATTGAATTAGTAGTATCTCATCTCCTGCTATAAATGTTTGTAATGTTGGATACGAATGAAAAGATTAGAAAGAACATTGCATAAACGCTATCACACGAATGCTTTATATCAGGTACATATGCACAATATTAGTTTATGCGCGCACCTGCTTGGTGCATGGTATAATTGGGTAACAGATCATGGTTATATTAGGCAACAAATAAATATTTTATTTCATGCATGCTATCTTTCCAAAAGCATGATTAGTTTGGAGCCTGCTAGTTTTGGAGCACCTTAAAATTTTCCATGTAGTTCAGGGTTTACATGTGTAGTTCAGGGTTTAGGCATTAAACAAAAGTATGATTAATGGTCTCCTAGTCATTTTAATTTTGTCTTTGTGCTCTTTCTTTTTTTAAATAACCAACCAAAAAATCTTAATGTCCTGTTGGAGGCAGAGCCAAGTTTTTAAAGATCTGTTCCAGGACATAAACTATCTATTTGGTTTCAGGATATGGCTTGATCCAAAACATTTGAAACCAGATTGCCACTTTAATTGACTTCTTTTGTAAAGCTGAGGAAAAACTATGGAACATCTTTTCTCCTGCAGCTCATGTTGATCCTGTGTGGTCCTTTTGTAGCTGCTAACTTGACTATTTTCTTTGTGCAGATTACAATTTGAACTGCTGGCAATGGGACCCCATTGTTTCTTCATCTTGATCCTACTGATATGCTTCACCCCCAGCTCTGCTTTGGCTGGACATAATGATATAAATACCTTGTTCAAACTGAGGGACACGATCACTGAAGGGAAAGGATTTCTCCGTGACTGGTTTCATTCAGAAAAAGCCCCATGCAGTTGGTCAGGTATAACTTGTGTGGAACATACTGTAGTGGAAATAGACTTGTCCTCTGTGCCAATTTATGCCCCATTCCCATCATGTGTCGGGTTATTCCAATCACTTGCTCGTCTCAACTTTAGTGGTTGTGGGTTTTCTGGTGAGCTTCCAGATGCCTTGGGGAACCTGCACAATCTTGAACAGCTTGATTTGAGCCATAACCAGCTTACAGGGGCCCTTCCTGTTTCATTGTATGGATTGAAGACATTGAAAGAAATGGTGCTTGACAATAATTTCTTTTCCGGGCAATTGAGCCCCGCTATTGCACAGCTTAAGTACCTCAAGAAGCTTTCTGTATCCTCGAATTCTATCTCTGGCGCCATTCCTCCAGAGTTGGGCAGTCTGCAGAATCTGGAGTTCCTGGACCTTCACATGAACGCACTTAATGGGTCGATACCAGCAGCTTTGGGTAATCTGTCTCAGCTCTTGCACCTTGATGCTAGCCAGAATAATATCTGTGGCTCAATATTTCCAGGAATAACTGCAATGACAAACCTAGTTACAGTTGATCTCTCTTCCAATGCTTTGGTGGGGCCACTACCTAGGGAGATTGGTCAGCTACAGAATGCTCAACTGTTAATATTGGGACATAATGGTTTCAATGGAAGCATTCCAGAAGAGATCGGTGAACTAAAGCTGCTGGAAGCGCTTGAGCTCCCTGGATGCAAGCTCACAGGCATCCCTTGGACAGTTGGTGATCTCAGAAGTTTGAGAAAGCTTGATATTTCAGGGAATGATTTCGGTACTGAACTCCCGGCATCTATTGGCAAGCTGGGAAATCTGACTCGTCTATCTGCAAGGAGTGCTGGGCTTACTGGGAATATTCCGAGAGAACTTGGTAACTGCAAGAAGCTTGTCTTTGTTGATTTCAATGGCAACTCCTTTTCTGGCCCTATACCTGAAGAACTTGCAGGTTTAGAAGCCATTGTCACATTAGATGTGCAAGGGAACAATCTATCTGGTCACATTCCAGATTGGATCCGGAATTGGGCGAATCTTCGTTCAATATATCTGGGGCAGAACATGTTCAGTGGACCCCTGCCAGTACTCCCATTGCAGCATCTAGTTGTTTTTTCTGCAGAAACCAACATGCTATCAGGTTCTATTCCTGGTGAGATTTGTCAGGCCAAATCACTGCAGTCACTCAGGTTGCACAACAACAATCTGAATGGGAATATCATGAAGGCATTTAAAGGGTGCAAGAACCTTACGGAACTTAACCTGCAAGGAAACCATCTTCATGGTGAGATACCACATTACTTGTCTGAGCTACCACTAGTAACAGTTCAGTTGTCCCAAAACAACTTCACAGGAAAGTTGCCGGAGAAATTATGGGAATCATCAACTATTCTGGAGATCACACTCAGCTACAATCAGTTTACTGGCCCTATACCTGAAAGCATCGGTAGGCTCTCCAGCTTGCAGAGGCTACAGATCGACAGTAACTACTTAGAAGGGCCTATCCCGCGGTCAATCGGCGCTCTAAGGAATCTGACAAATCTCTCTCTATGGGGCAATAGTCTGTCTGGGAACATTCCACTTGAGCTCTTCAACTGCAGAAACCTTGTCACCCTGGATCTAAGCTCTAACAATTTGTCTGGCCACATCCCGAGTGCCATATCTCACTTGACATTTCTCAACAGCTTGAATTTGTCTAGTAACCAGCTGTCCAGTGCTATACCTGCTGAGATCTGTGTTGGATTTGGGAGTGCAGCTCACCCTGACTCAGAGTTTGTTCAGCATCATGGCTTGCTTGATTTGTCATACAACAGATTGACTGGCCATATCCCAACAGCTATCAAGAATTGTGTTATGGTTACAGTCCTCAACCTCCAAGGAAATATGCTAAGTGGTACCATTCCACCAGAGCTTGGAGAACTGCCAAATGTTACAGCCATCTACCTTTCTCATAACACATTAGTTGGCCCCATGCTTCCTTGGTCTGCACCATTGGTACAACTGCAAGGCCTTTTTCTCTCTAATAACCACTTAGATGGCTCCATTCCTGCTGAGATAGGCCAAATACTCCCCAAAATCGAAAAGCTAGACTTATCCAGTAATGCACTTACTGGAACACTACCCGAGTCTTTACTCTGCATCAATTACTTAACCTATCTGGATATCAGTAATAACAGCCTCTCTGGACAAATCCCATTCTCTTGTCCTCAAGAAAAAGAGGCATCAAGTTCCCTGATATTGTTCAATGGGAGCAGTAACCATTTCTCAGGGAACCTAGATGAGTCTATTTCAAACTTCACACAACTGTCTTTTCTTGATATCCACAACAACAGCCTCACTGGAAGTTTGCCCTTTTCACTTTCTGATCTCAGTTATTTAAACTATCTTGACCTCTCAAGCAATGACTTCCATGGTCCCGCCCCTTGTGGTATCTGCAATATAGTTGGCCTCACATTTGCCAACTTCTCTGGTAATCACATTGGCATGAGCTGCTTAGCGGATTGTGTTGCAGAAGGCTTTTGTACTGGAAAGGGTTTTGATAGGAAAACACTTAATTCATCTGGTAGAGTTCGAAGAGCAGCAATCATTTGTGTTAGTATACTCATTGTCATCATTGTCTTAGTTCTTCTGGTGGTTTATCTGAAACGGAAGCTATTGAGAAGCAGACCCTTGGCTCTTGTACCTGTCAGCAAGGCCAAGGCTACCATTGAACCAACCTCAAGTGATGAGCTTCTAGGGAAGAAGTTTCGAGAACCCTTGAGTATCAATCTTGCAACCTTTGAACATGCACTTCTGAGGGTCACCGCAGATGATATTCAGAAAGCCACGGAGAATTTCAGTAAGGTGCACATTATTGGGGATGGTGGGTTTGGCACTGTCTACAGGGCAGCACTTCCTGAAGGTCGGAGAGTAGCGATCAAGAGGCTTCATGGTGGCCATCAGTTCCAAGGTGATCGTGAATTCCTGGCCGAAATGGAGACAATTGGAAAGGTGAAACATCCTAACCTTGTTCCTCTACTTGGCTACTGTGTGTGTGGTGATGAAAGGTTCCTGATATACGAGTACATGGAGAATGGGAGTCTTGAGATGTGGCTCAGGAACCGGGCTGATGCCATCGAAGCACTTGGATGGCCAGACCGCCTGAAGATATGCATTGGTTCTGCCCGCGGGCTTTCATTCCTGCATCATGGCTTTGTGCCCCATATCATCCACCGTGACATGAAGTCAAGCAACATTCTATTGGATGAGAACTTTGAGCCAAGGGTCTCTGATTTTGGCCTTGCAAGGATAATCAGTGCATGCGAGACCCATGTCAGCACTGACATTGCTGGTACATTTGGCTACATACCTCCAGAGTATGGCCAGACAATGAAGTCCTCTACAAAAGGTGACGTCTACAGCTTCGGTGTTGTCATGCTTGAGCTGCTCACGGGGCGGCCACCTACAGGGCAAGAGGAAGGGGAAGGGGGTGGAAACCTTGTTGGCTGGGTGCGATGGATGATGGCACATGGTAAGGAGGATGAGCTGTTTGATCCTTGTTTGCCTGTCTCAAGTGTGTGGCGGGAACAGATGGCCCGTGTGCTCGCCATTGCCCGAGACTGCACTGTGGACGAGCCATGGAAGAGGCCAACTATGCTGGAGGTGGTGAAGAGCCTCAAGATGGCCGAAACAATAGAATGTGGACCTCTGGTTGTGACAGTCACTAAGGACATGTAATGCCGATGTATGGAACTGGGTGTTCAGCGAATGTTGTTCTTGTGTTGATATAATAATGTAGGCTCCTTGTAGCTGTAGCTGTACTGGTGACTGTAATGAGAGAAACTAATGCTGCTCATGTTCAGGCTGTAGTTATTGATGTAACCTTTTCATCTGGACCCAAGCAAGCACTTATGATATGGCAGGGATTGTTTAAGCACATAAGATGCAGTGACTAGGTACTTCATAGAATTGCCCGTACTGGATTTAGCTCTTCTGATTTTGCATTCTACTACATTTCTGCTTTGTTGTTCTGCTGCATTGACTGAAAGTACTTGTATGAGCAATCCTAGAATTGCTAGATTCAACTCATGCCAGTTTGGCCTGATTGCTCATGTATTCTTGCTGCCTCAATGGTGCTATACTGCTGCTGTGTAGGAATTTGTGTGCAATTGGAACGTGTTGACTACTGGTGATTAATGAGAGAAACTAATGTCACTCTGTTCAGGCTGTAGATGTAACTGTTTTATTTGGATCCAAGTACTTTATCTGGCATGTGGTAGGGAGTGTTTTACAAGCTCATCAGATCACTGTATTCATGTTTTCCCCTCCTTTTCCCTGTGTTAAAGAGAATTAGCAGTCGTAGATTCATTTTTGTTTCTGTTAGATCAGACTCAGCTCATCTGATATTGCATTCTATTTTGTTGTCTCACTGCTTCTTGCTCTATTCTTGAGTAGTTCAGATAATTGCTTGCGATAATATCATGGCCCTTTGCCCAGATTCAGCTTGTGATTTTTCATTCTTTGGTATTTCTGATGATGATGCCATACACCCTGTTGTGCTCACTAGAAGTTTTGCCCCCTGTGCTGAAGCAATTCTAAGGTCCTGCTATTTTGAAGCAGTTCTAAGGTCGTGCTATGTTTGCTAGACTCAGGCATTGTTACTGGTGCTACTGCAGCGTAGCAACTTTCCTGCACAAAGGCAGTGGGGAAGGAGATGAGAATGAAGAACTGAACAATTATGCATCAAATGGACAGACAGACGGAGCACTCGCAGGAACTCTTTATCTGAAAAAAAAAAGATACTCGATGCAGCCTTAGTGTTCTGACTTCTGAGCATCTGACAGTATCTGACAGCATGCAAGTGAATATGCCCATAAGTGTGTAGTGTTGTGTGACTTTATACATCCTTATCACTGACTTAATTTTCTGGCTTTTCATTTGTGCTTCTCTGTTTTCGTATATCCACATATCCTAATTCCATTTGTGATTCTGATCCTGTTTCCGCCAAATGTGTATGGTGGCCAATAAAAGCAAGGAGCAGGCTGAGATTTCTATTTTATTTTTCTTTGCATTTTTGCATTTAGTTTCTAAAGATTTTATGACAACTTAAAAGTAACGTTTGATGTTAGTTTATGGCTCAGTTCATTGATCTTTCAACTTTTTTAAAAAATAATATTTTTAATCATTAATTGTAAATCTAGCATTAGGAATTCGGCATCGGCAGCTGGAGGACCGACAACCAGTAGCCGACTAGACTACAGGACAGCTCAGCGGGCCATATCGGTCCCCTGATAGCCGATAGGAACCTATCGGCCCTTCGTCGGCCGACAGGACATGAAATACTGCAGTACCCGGCGGTAGGAATGTCGGTGGGATCCTATCGGCTTCTGGATTACCGACAGGGTGCTATATCTACTATTTTTTTATAACAGTTTCTATATTTACAATTAATCATTAAAAAATATTTTTTAAACAAAATCTTGATCTTTCCAACGTTATGGATTTTGACCGCATTGTATTGTTTCTTGTGTTCTGAATTTCCCGTTTCGATTTTGCCAGCCAGCATCCTTGATTCGGTTTCTATTTATGTATAGAAATGTGAATAAAAAATAGTTGGTTGGTTTCCATCCTCAATGACACGTTGCAGATCTCACAAGCTCATGAGATTCCGTTATTTTACAACCAGTGCTAAGATTCATCGTTATTTTTCTTATTTATGTTATAGATCTAATACATGATTTTGCATTCTACATCTTCCGTCCACAAAATAATGTAATTTTTGCTTTTCGAGAAGTCAAAAAGTTTGAACTTTGACTAAATTTATATTAAAAAATATTAACATTCATGCTACAAAATAATTGTTATTAGATTAATTGTAAAATATATTTTTATAATAAATTTATTTGGAGACATAAATGGTAATACTATTTACTATAAAATTAATCAAAGTTAAGTTAATTTGAATGGCACGGATCATATAATTGTATTCTTTTGTGACAGTGAGAGTACTTTGTTGTCATTTTTGCTGCCTTGCTTGATCGAAACCGAAACTTTGAAAGTACTTCTTGTCGTGTATTTTAGTACTAAGAATTGCTAGCACTAAGCCTATGGTCTTTATATTTAGAGCCCGTTTGGCTGGGCTCCGAGCGGCTCTGGCTCCTCCCCTGTTCATCTCCTGTAGCGACACTGTTCACCGGAGCCGTTTTTCTCTCTCCTCCTTTCCTCTCTCACTGACAGCGCCGGAGCCGGAGAAGCTCGTTTTTTTTGCTCCTCCGGCTCCAGCTCCTGCGTGCTACAGTTGCGCTACAGTGTGGGAGCCAGAGCCGGCGGGAGCTCGGCCAAACGCGCCCTTAGGTTCAGCTCACCATGTTGTTCTTGCAAGACTTTCACTAGTGCTATTGCTACGTAGGAATTGGTACGCAATTTTGACGTGCAAAAGCAAACTAAATTATAGGCTTTTAGAGAGGGACAGAGATAATGCACGACGGGTAGCGCGTTTAGGAAACACGCGACTGGTAGCGTGTTTGGAAAACGCGCGACCCGTCTTCTCCACCGTGACACACCCTCCCCTGTCTTCTTCTCCCTCTGGGCGCCCCTCCTCCTCCACCCCCTCTCCCCCGCCCTCCACTACCAGAGGCCAGCAGTTCCCCGCTGCTTCACCGCGCCGCCCACCTCTCCCCTCACCCCTCGACCCCACCCTCCCGTAATCACAGGGAGGCATGTTGGTGGCATCTTCCTCGTCCTCGCCCCCGCCTCCGTCCCTCAACCACGCCCTCCCCTAATCCCAGGGCGGCGATGAAACTCCAATGCGACGCACCTGCCGCCAGCCCCACCTAGCCGTCGTCTCTCGTCGCCCCCCCCCGGTCTCGCCCGCCATGTCACAACCGTCACTCCCAAACTCTAAGGCTGTCGGGTAATAGATCTCCTTACCTCGAAACTCTCGCACCGGCGAGCTCCTTGCCAGAACCCTAGCCGCCATCATCTTCTTCTTCGTTGGTGCGGACACGTGGGCCAGCCCGTGTCGCGCGGTCGTCCACGGGCGCGACCGGTCGGCGTCCAGAGAGTGGCCGAGTGATGCAAATGCTATTTCAGATCTGCCGAGTGCCGACCATGGCAAGCGCCAGGTGGTCAGCAGCCGCGGGCACTTTTCCTACCAGACGCAGAGGCAGACATCCGGATCCAGTTTCCGAGTCCCGAACCAACCCATGTCCGCCGCCGCCGCCGTCGCCGTCGCGACTGCTGCCAGCGACTGGACCATAGTCCGCCGCCGCGGCCGCCGCCGCGGCGACGACCCACGCCCCGCCTCCCAGCCCGACGCCCCGACGCCGCTCCCCGTGATCCCAATCCCCTGGTCCCCCTCCGATTCCTCCCTCGACCCCGCCCGCGTCTCCCGCCTCGTGGCGCGCGCCCACGCCGCCATCTCCCGCGTCGCCGCCTCCCGCCTCTACCGCAGCCTCCTCCTCCAGGCCTCGTCGCTCCGCCGCCGCCTCGGCCTCCTCGCCCCCGCCCGCCTCTCCCTCCTCGGCGTCGGCAGCTTCGAGTCCTCCCCCGCCGCGCGCCTCCAGCTCGCGCTCGCCGCCCTCCTCCGCCGCGACCTCCTCCCGGAGGCCGCCTCCGCGGACCTCTTCGACCCCGTCCTCTCCGCCGTCGAGTGCGCGGCCGCCGCGGCGCTCGGCTTCTCCGTCCCGAGTCTCGACGACGGGTGCCGCCGCCGCGCCGAGGAGCCCACGCTCTTCTACATGCCCCACTGCGAGGCGTCGCTCTACGACGCGCTCCTCGCCGCCAACTGGGATTCCCCCGCGCAGCTGCGCCGCGTCTGCGTGCTCGGCAACAGCTTCCGGCGGTACGCGCTCCAGGCCGAGGAGAACCGCTCGGGCCCCGCCGCCAGGGCCCCGCATGTCCTCGCGGCAGAGCGGTTCGCGCGCGAGGAGCGGATCGGCGACACGGGTGATCTGGATGACGACGATTGGTTCGCCCACGCGTTCAACGAGACGAGCTGGCATTTCTTCGAGCTGCACGACGACGTCGACTTGGCCGCCACCATTTCTGTCGGAAGGAGATAAGTTCATTGAGCAGATGTGATCCTGTAGTTGGATATATTCGTGCGTTGCTTGATTGAATGCAATGTTGATCAAGATTCTAAATTTATCCTCTTTAGGGGGCTCTCGGTGGGTTTAACTCTAGCCTACCCCCAACTTGCTCGGGACTGAAAGGCTATGTTGTTGTTGTTGTTGTATTGGATTCTCTATGGGATGCATACTGACTCCAATTCCAAGGAGCACTGTCTAGATTGCAAGTTGTCAACTAGGTACCTGGCTGTTGCTCTGATAAAACAATTTGCTGAAGAGCTTGAAATGTGTTGATGTTATATTATTTCCACTAGAGATTGAGTTGGATTATAGTGAACTAAAGGTACCATACAAGTTCAACAAATTGTAGATCCAAAAAAACTGTACATATTAACAGTACCCACTTCTTGATTAGTAGATGCTAAGTGTTCGTTCTGCTCAAGTGCTCAAGGAACACATGATTATCACTAACTACACACTGTGATGTGAGTGTAGTACAAAAATAAAAATGAAAGAGTCCTATGCAATAGATCATTTTATTTTGTAAACCTTTAGTTTTTTGCACTTGTAAGTCCAGCGGACCACCAACAAGAGTGTCTATATTTGATATAAGGTCATAAGACGTCCGCACCGTTAGAATCTCAAATGAAATCCCTACCACTCTCGGTCTCATCACTTGATATCAAGATTTCTTATTTGTCAGCATCCAAACCATTACAAACTGCTGGCAGTTAGTGTCTTGATCTTCTAATGTTTGAGTTTATCCTCCAAGGAAATGAAAAATTAGTATGAACGTATATGTAACATGAAAAATCACTATGAAAGGATATGTAAGTCAATTCAGAAACATATTATCTTTTTTTTTTGAAAGGAAGAAACATATTATCTTGGCAGGCCAGGCAGAGCCTGAGCAGTGTTAACCATCTGAGAACTGGCCAAGGCAAAAAGGTTACAGTCGGTAGATGAAGCTACTGGATAGCAGTTCTAAAGGATGAGTGCTGACTGAGTACCCAGCTCGCCTTGGGAAACAGTGGCGCCTTGTTGCCTAGGCGCCGCCGGCGTCCAGACGGACCCAGCACACGGCCTAGTCGCCTTTGAAACCATGACACTAGCTTCTAAGAGTGGAAATCCCCTCTCTAATGACTGATGAGGACACCATGTTCTCTCTGCGCGGTCTCATCCAATCACCATGCCACTGCCATTTCCATGAGGTGAGGAAGGGGATTGAGATTTGTACCATCATAGCTGGTGCTCAGGTTTCAGGCCATATCCAGATGGAACAGGCCATGACCTGCAGATGAATGGGTGTCGGAGCCACCAAGCAAGCATCAACAACTCGGAACCACTAAGCAGACACTCCCAAATGTGAATAAGAAAGTTCAATCATGGGACTGTATCAAGGTAAGCACATCCCCCATATGTTCATGCACCGATGCACGCAACCTGTTCGAGTGTTCGATTGAATTGTTTAGAGGCTTAACTTTCCCTTATGCATAAAACAAATATGTGAAAAAAAACATCTTGATTACTGATTAGGTTCCAATGTTGTAAGTTACATAAATTCATTACTTTTATTAGCGTTTTCTTCCCCCAGAAATGACCATAGTTCTTGCTATGAATTAGCAGGACAGAAAATTGCCCCTGAAGTACATAGGTCACCGTTTGATGCATTTTTGGACCTAATGAGATGGCTTTGTGCAAAAACTTTGTTGCTGAAACAAGATAATTTGCAATAAGCCAGAGTTTGTCCGCATAAAAGGCCATTTCATTTTGGATACTACAAAGTCCCTGTACACAGTAGGTCTGCTCAACAACAGAGGTAAAAAAAGAGGGAGTAGCATTTTAAAAAGTAGAACCAGGCGAATTTAGCTTATTTACTGGGGTCAGCTGACCTGATGAAAACTGTAATTCCTTTAATAAAAACACTATTAAGACTCAAGAAATTTTCGTTCATGTAATAAAGTTGACCTTGGTGGGGTTCTTGATTGGATTTGCCTCAGCATAACCCATGTCCATGTTATGTGGCCCCTCCAAGTCACATTGCACTTTCAATAAGAAGGAAAATCATGTTTAGTGTGGGCGAGCAAGGCGAAGCATCTGGTGATGAAGATGGAGTTCTTCTATGACTTGGACACACTGCAACTGTTCCCGGAGGTTGATTTGGTTTGCTTCTTGGACAAACACCCCAAGATCTGCAAACTTGAGATCCATGGTGCCATGTTCCCTGCCCTGTGCCAGAAAAATAGCCTGAATGTTGTGAGTGGGCAGTCGTTCCTATTACTGCATTGAAATTGGTTTCTAATTTGATTGGTATGCTAGACAGTGTGCTATATAGCTAATTTGCTTGAATTGTGCATACAGTTGAATTCAAGGTTCCTCATCCCTGAAAGTATAAGCCTATGTGCTTCTATCTCCAATTGTTTTTAGTTTGTTAGACCTGATCTCAGCTTCTTATCTTCTAAGCACTTTAGTGGTTGAATTTGCACTTTACTTGTTACGCTTTTCTGTAACCAAGTACTGCTCTTCTATATATGGAACAACAAGCAGCTGTCTGAGTGCTGCCATCTGAAACCTACTCTCCAATTCTCCAAATTGTGGTGTCCTGGGAGTCCAACAATCCCTTGCTTGGAAGAGGTTCTGATCACTTTGTGCTCACCTATCAATGCTGAACAGAAGCTGAACACTGAGTCGCTTGTGAAGTACTTTTGTGAAGCTGCAGACCATGGTCATCAGAATCTCACAGATGAAGAATTGTCACGAAGTTGCTGCTGATTTCTTTGAGGATGTATGTTGTAAGAATTCTCTCATCCGGACTCCGGAGTTTGAACTAAACGTTTCGCACCTGCATTTTCGATTATTTCAGCGATGACTTGGGGGTCTATTACGTGATCTCAGTTTGTCCCGTATAGCGCTGTCAATTTTGATCGCGAACAATTTTCTTCTTTGTAACATTATTTTCCCTCCTTGAGGAGCATTTACCCATGCTCGCGAGACGTGAGCTTGACAGTCACCACTTGGTTTTGTTACCTTTGCTTGAGCTGTTGCTGTCTGAAACTTGATCAAACCTAAAGCCCCGACTAGAGAGCTGTGTGTAGCAACGAATGACCTTTGTTTAACTGGTTTGTTACCTTAGTTTTTCTCTCCCCCCGAACGTGCCTTGGCGCGTTGTTTGTTATACCTTGCTAGGACGACAGGCGCGCTTCGCAGCGCCCGTACTGTGTCAGTCTGTTGGAGCTGATGTTTTAGTTAATTAGTTTACACTGACTATTAGTATACAATTTGTTCCGTCAGATCAATCAAATGGCTTCCAATGTTACCAAGCTGCTGCCTCTACCGACGTAGGCTAAAAATAATCACAAAAACCGAAGATGGCATAAGCTCATAAAAAACAACCATATAGAGGCTGCAGTTATCAAAATCACCATAAGTAACTGAGTAAAAAACATGATATTTATGTGACGGCTATTGGTTGAATCTCTGTTGAACATGTAATGCTATTATGCGATAGTAACTGCCACATTAGTATACATTTACCACATATTGTAGCACATTGTTTGGCGCAGATAATGCCTGCAACTCTGCAAGGCTGAGTATTACCTGGGACAAACGGAGGCAAAACGCTAAAACTTGATGATGATATTCCTATGAAACCTAACATGGCAGCAATAATCAATGACAACGGCTTTATGAAACTTAACTTGGCAGCATCAAGTTTGCCCCTGCAATAGATAAATGGACATTCAGGAACTAGATGATTATTGTTAAGCTGAAACCTAGATCGAAATCAATTCAGGTAAGTATTCTAGATACCTATCACAAGCGCTCATCATTGCTATTTAGCAGGGCCAGATGGTTATTTGGGGCCAAGTTTGCATGTGGGATTAGGTTAGCAACTTTTATAATTAGCCAGTTCTTTTTAAACTCTGACCTTGCATGGAGTTTCCCTGTAATAAAAATAATATAGACAGCAGAAATTACATTAAACAAAAGAGGATCGGGAAAGAATAGTTACCTCCTCATGAAGAAGGATAAGGTCAACTCTGAGAATTTTTGGTAGACCAGAGAACCTAATAACCAATCTCCTGATCTTCCATTTATTGGATTATGCAGTAACATAACATCTGTTGCATCCTGCATGAGTCATACAAATTAGTTGGTTGCACGAAGCAAGGCACAGTAATGTGTTGCATATAAAATAGCAATGATGAGCAACCTTTGCTAAGAAAAACATCTGGATGTATTATGACGCTAAATAATATATATGCAACAAATAAAATTTAGAGCCTGATTTTAGGCCGCTCATTGCATCCCCAGATCCTATTGATGGGAAAGATTAATCATTGTGTCATGCAAGGTTAACTCAATAATGTCATTATCTGTGTGTAATCGTAGTTCATCAATCATTTAAATCAACCTAACCTAAAAATGTGTAAGCAATGCAAATATACCATCCTATCATTTATAGAATCACTATAAGATTATTCGAAGAAACATTATGTGAAACTATGGTCCCATTTGCATGGGCATTTAGGCAGCTATTAGTAAGAGGCAATGGCGATGAACTAAAATTAGAGGGCAAAATGGAAATTGCCAACTCTTTAAGGCCACCTAGGATGTCAGTAGCAACAACTACAATGATATGCTTTTGATTCCACTGATGATGCTGTGAAGACCACTTCAATGATTGGACATATAGGTGATGATAACAATGTACCGTGAGGTAATTCAAAGCATATCATGTGTACGCTTGTGCTATTTTATTTCGTTAAACTAAAACATATCCATAATTAGGTTAAGATTCATAGTAAGAACAGTGGACTGAAATAAATAAATTAGAACCGTGCTAACTGTTTGATTTTATTCTTTTAAAGTACACTACTCTGTACATAGAGTGGACTAATTGAGAATTGGTAAATGCTCATTCCTGTCTCAAATAAGATTGTAGTTAAATATATATACACAAAGCCTTTCCTGTATGGTGTGACCTTTTGAGGCACGACAGTTGTTTTTTCTCGAAGACGCCATTGTAAAGCTGCAGTTGAAATATCAGACGATAAAAGTTAAAAAATGTCCAAATCTGCAAATGTTGCGAGACTTGAAATCTAATAGAGGGAAAGGCACTTCTTGCTGCACCTCTGTGTCTGGACACACCAACACATGATGTCATGAACAAAACAGTGTCAGTGAAAATATGTTAAAGACACAAAACTATACATTTTGCAGTTTATTTCAGCAGTTCCATCAGTATGAGGAAGAGCATCCAAGTAAATGAGACACCAACTGAATTTGCAGAACAGTTTGACATCATCCCATTACATATGCTAGACTTGAAAACATTTCTGCCAGAGTATTTCCAGAGCAGTTTCAGTACGGTCAATATTGGCATTAACAGATTGATTACGAAAAATATTTTAAATAACTTTTTTAAGCAAGATAACATACGTTTTTTTATCTAAGATTAGACCATTATATATTTTATTTGCTTGCTTAAATAAACCACCAAAGAAAGCGAAAGCTACGGTCATTCTTAGCTCAATGAGTAAGACCAAATTTGCATCAAGAACGAAACGCCATTCCAGACTTCCAGTGGAGATCTGCTCACCGTAGCCGAGCAGGACATGGTCGAGGGACGCGAAGACGGAACAGGAAAAGACGTATCTCCTGCAAGAGCACGCCGTCCACGCGTGCGTACCGGTTCTTCCTCCCCAGGAACCCCGGCAAGGTGCCGCCGCCACCGGCCACCACATCGCCCCCCCAATTCCCCATCACCTCTGCCTTGCTCAGCCGCTCCCTCCTTCTTCCGAGATGCCCACCAGGCACCCAGCTGGGGAACGGGAGGAGGTGAAGTGGATTTGAGGAAGGAAGCCAACGGCGAGGCAGGTAGGTGCAGCATCTGGGGGCGTGGCGGCCGGTGGGGAGATGGAGGCGGAGGCGGAGGCGGCGAGGCGTTTTTCTTTCCATGGGAGCTGGGGGAGGGGAAGAGGATGAAGCGGAGGCGTCGAGGCACTGCGAGGCTGGTTTTTTTTTCCAGAGGCCCTAGGCGGCGGCATTGAATGAACCGGGAGAGAGCAAAAGGACGCGGACACACGCACGAGGCACGTGGAGACGTCCGATTCGTGAACAGTAACCGGACAGTAGCTGCAGCGCTCTCGTCGCGCGGGAGTTTCATATGAGCGAGGCAAGGAGGCGGAGAAATTAAAGGCCCAAGTCGACGGATGCGGCGAGGCTACTGCGAGCGCGAGTGCCGAGGCGGCCGCGTTGCGCGTGGAGACGCGAGCTTCGCAGGCTGGTGGACGACGGCGCCGAGGCTGAATAGGCAGGATCACTGCGAGTGGGGCACAGAAGAGCTGGGCCCATTAATCATGAGATAGGGAAATTAGGCATGCACACGCACGAGATCCAGGCGCCGCGCGGACACTGGGCCGGGCGTGCCTGTCTGGGTGAGCATGAGGGAGGGGCCCGTAGGCAGCAGCGAGGAGAGGATCTGGGCCGGTGGAGGCAAACACGCGGAGGATACGGACTGGAGGAGCGTATGCGCACATCGACGTCCGCCGGTAATGCAGCACCGGAAGACCGGCAACGCGAAGGCAGCATGGACACGTCGCGTGCATCGATTGGATGGCCGTACGGGTAACAGTAATCAGAACGAACGCAGCGATTCTTGGAGCTATATGGAGTTACTCCCTCCGTCCCATTGAGTTTGTCGTTGGAAAACCGTGCCCCCCTCACAATCCCGCTTCCCGAGCGACAATCTTAACGGGACGGAGGGAGTACATATTAGTTTGACAGTCAGAGCTGATAGGACTCGGCATCTCTGGCGCTCTGTCTGGTCTTTGTGTATTGTCCCAGAAGAAAACGCAGGACCCTAGTAGAAGTGGCAACCAACCAAGAAACGTGACACACTACTAAGTCCGTGTTTAGTTGGGTGAAATTTAAGAATCTGGCTAATATAGCATTTTTTGTTTTTATTTGGTAATTAATGTTCAATTATGGACTAATTAGGTTGAAGAAATTCGTCTAGCGATTTCCAACCAAATTGTGCAATTAGTTTTTTTTCGTCTACATTTAATGCTCCATACACGTATGGTAAGATTCGATGTGATGGCTACTGTAGCACTTTTTGAGAAATTTTTTGAACTAAACGTGGCCTAAACAAGAGATGATCAGATGAGCAATATTACTAAACAAGAGATGAGCAGCAGGTTGGAATAGAATCCATGTGCGCATCGCCGAAGCAGGCGGCGTGGCGGAAAGACCAAGCGGTAGCCAACAAACGCCCGTGTCCAAGACACAAATTTTCCGGAACAGGAACCGATGACGCGGCCGGTGCACGAGACAAAGAGCACAGCTGCAAGTGCCAAGTAGCCAGCTGGGTAGTAGCAGTAGCAGCTAGCTTAGCTAGCACTAGTAGGTAGTAGCAGCTGGGGCTAACCCACTGATTGAGCGTCACAAGAGGAGGCAGGCAGGCTACCAAACCCTGAGACCCTGCTGATTGTCAAATGCTGCTGAACCCAACACGCACGGACACTGTTCCTCTGGACCCAACCCATTGGTATCGTATCGTCATCATCATTATCGTATCACACGACTCGCCTCGGCCCCTCGGCAGAACCGCAGAACAGAAGCACCACTTTGAATCGCTGATTAGCGGTACCGAATCATATCATGCGAAATGCGATCCCCAATCATGAAGAGCCGTCAGGGACGCTGGCTTCAGTCCCGCTCCGTACGGACGGACGGACGGGGGCACACCGCCACAGCGCCACCGCCCATAGGTTACAGGTATGTGTTGTATTGTATGCAGTGCACAGTGCAGTGCAGGGATGATCCTCCACCTCCACCACGTGACCGGTCGTAGACTAGACGAACGGAAGCGCTGCTGGAGCCGGCCGGCGCGGGTCACATGACGCTGGACGGACGCGTTAGCATGGCCGACACCATACATGCACAGCAATGGGCCATCGAGTTAGCATCCCTACACACCCACTCAACTCTAGACTCAGCAAAACTCCTGCCTAACTCTGTAATATCGAAACAAAGACACCTAATTAATCAATCGCACGGAACTAGGAGTAGCTAACAACCCTCATGGGGTCATGAGCTCATGGCGCCGGCCTGATGATTCCGATCGTATCTGCAGGACAGGGGGGAGAGGGACGCGACCCGGGACGGGAGGCGCATTGAGTGGCCGTCCGTCCCGGAGCCAGTCACGCAGCAGCGCGCATGGCGGCTCGTCCGATCCGGCGAGGGTTATTGCCATCACGGGCGCGACGGGAACTCGGCAACGACACCGAGTACATCAACGCCGACGCGTGGGACGGGACACGTCCGTACGGGGGCCATGAAATGAAACCGAACAGACGAACAATGTACAGTGACGTTCGGCCGGGCCAGCTTCTCGGTGGCGAGGGCTCGGATTGGAAACGCTGAAACACCTCCCTGGAAAATGCCGTGGATCGATTGACCTTCTTTTCTTCATCTTTGCAACAGATTATCCTTGCAGCGTTGGTGCGCCGTAGCAACTGGCTTGCACAGTTGCACTAGCAAATATTCGGCATGATAAGGTCGATCGGTGCGGTTGGCTGTCTGATAAATCTACGCTGAAACCCATAAGCGAGCATGCTGATCGTGGCCTGCGATCCGAAACGAAGCGGCGACGACGACCGAACGAGGAGGAAGGCTGTGACTCTGTGACTGAGCCCTAGCCGGCATAGATTAGTTGAGGCGTCCAAATCGGCAATCGGGTCACGTGAAGCGCAAGAGTCCAAGCCAACCACCCAGACAGAGCGGAGGCGGGTGGCAGGGGCTGGGCACGGCGCGCAATTGGACATGCACAGAGCGGAGTACTCCGTACTCCACTCCGTATATACAGTGAGTGAGTGCGACGCGCACGATGCGACCCACGCAGTGCCAGGGGCAGGCACAGACTGTTCTATCCAGTTCCGCCTTCCGCGGCAGATGCCAGGCTGCCGCCCTAGGCTGGATGACTAATCCCTGGCACCACGGGAGACGGGAATATTGGATACGAGTCAGGTGTACAATCCGAGTGGCCAGTACAGTACACAGACGGGGAGAGAGAGCGAGCGAGCCGAGAGACGAAACAAAAAGGTAGTGACGACCACTGGCGCCACGCACTAAACCCCCATGGCATGGAGTTGCGTGTAAAGCGAGCAATTAAGATTTCGTAATGGCGGTAAGGAACGAGTAGCAGCAAGCCAACAAGGAGAGGGATCCCCGGGAAAAAATGGCTACGTACAGCGCACCGCAGCGATGGCGCCAAAGCACAAGCAAACGAAGCACGCACCAACTCCGATGACACGGCGACGACCAGCACGGACTGACGGACGGACAGACGCCAGGCGCTCGCATGGGAGCGGAGCATGGGGCGGCAGAAACGGACGATGACCTGTGACGCCTTGTGTCTGACGACGACGAGCCCACCACCAAGGGCGTAGCGTAGGTAGGCGTGTACCGCCACCTCTCGCTCCGTCTGACGCTAGCTGTGACGCCGGTGGGCAGCTCCGCCTCCGCTCGTGGTCGTGGCGCCTCCAGCGGCCTGGGCGGCCATGGCGAGCTCTAACTGCCGCATGGACAGCGCCGGCAGGGGCAGCGGGTACTGCTCCTGCGGCTGCGGGGGCGCCGCGGCGGCGGACGAGGAGGAGGTCGGTGCAGGCGGCGCGGCGCGGTTCCAGGAGCGGAGGCTGGTGGTGGTACTGGTGCTGCCGTCCCAGCCGATGTGGGCCACGTGCTTCACGTCCGTGGGGAGCCCGATCATCATCTCCCGCTCCTCCTCCTCCTCGTCGTACACCGCGAAGATCTGGGACAGGTTCTTGAACCCGCGCAGGAGCCGCGCCACCAGCGACTCCCCCTTGCCCCCCGCCGCAGACGCCGCCGCTGCCGGGGCCGGCGGCCTCACCGACGCGCCGCCTGGCACCGCCCCTGTTTCAGCCCCTGCCACAGCAGCCAGAACACTTCAGCAGCTTTTGTCACCCGTCGAAAGAACAGAACAGAAGCGAAGCGAGCGAAGAACTGCCGGTTGGCCAATTGGCGCGCGCGCACGCACCTTGCGGGTGGGGCTTCTTGCCGTGGCGCGTGGTGTCGACGACGTCGACGCTGGAGTGGGAGCGGCAGCCGGAGGAGAAGGGGATGGCGATGAACCGCCGCGGAGGCGGCGGCGTCTGCTGTTCCCTGCTCATGGCGCTGCTGTTCACGGCTTCGCCAGCTGAGCCGAGATCGAACCGAAGCGACCGACGAGGACGGCCGGGTCCGGCGCTGCCTCTTGTTGACTTGCTGGTGGAGCAAGCAGAGCAGATAGCAGGGCAGGTGGCGAGGCTTTACTCCAGCGGAAAGGGCGCGTTAGGTCCGCACGCGCGCGCGCAGCACGGCAGTCCCCGCCGTCCGGCCACTGGTCGCCACACACACCGCTCCAGTTGGGGGCAGTGCAGGGGGAGAAGAGAGGCCAGCCGGATACGGGGATGGGATACTATAGGCAGGCGTAGAAGTGGTGGTGCCACTACCAGTCTAGTACCATGGCATACACTACTGCTATCGCTACCACCACTGTATTGACATGGCCGCGGTGTGCCAGTGCGGCCGGCCTCTGCTTGACTGCTCTGCTGTGTGGGGGTAGGAAAGGAAAGAGACGGGGCGGACGGACTGACGGAGTGGTTTTGCGGACGGGTTGGGTTGGGTTGGGTTGGTTGGGGTTGGGTCTGGTACCCACCCGAACCCCAACGCCTTTCGGCCGTGGCCGGCGGGGCTCGCGGCACGGCACGGCAGACATGCGGACGGATGCACGGACTGACGGACGGGGTTGGGTTGGACGAAGCAGGAGCCGGGGCGGCCGCCCCGCCGGTGGTTTCATCCGTCCCTGCGTCTGGACCAGAGCGCCGGTGTCCGGGCGCCCTAATTGCACCCTCTCCTCTCTCTCTGGCAGTGCCCGCTCCGTGCCTGCCGTCGCCGTGGATACTGGCCATCAGCCGGCCGCCCGGGCTTCCGAAGCCTGCACCTGTCCTCACAAGTGGACTAACGCGGCGTGTACGCTTGTGCCGACGTGGTCCCTGTGTCACTGTGTGTGTTGTACCGTGTGTTCTTGCCACGCCACGCTCCGCGATCTTGCCAGCGCCAGTCGGCATCTGCACGGGGATGGATTTCGTGCGTCAGGGACCATGCGCTCATATACTTCACCGGAAAATCTAAACCTGAATGCCATCATTTTATCCCTTTTCGGATAAGTTTAGATGGGCGCGGCGTGCGAAGCCAGATTGATTTTAAACGAGTTCCGTTAATAGGAGTTTTTGGGATAATGTGGTTAACCGATTGTAGTAGTTTCACTGCACTCTCACAAGAAAAAGAAAAGGTCGTTTCATTCTACGGTGGGAAATACACGGCGTACAATCCTGGTTACAGAAAGTGGAAAACGTGAGAAACAATTGCAGGGTGAGAAGCATCCAGTAAAATAATCGGCTGCATATCATGGGCTTCACCGCTACGGGATGGACATACTGTACCATTTTATTGCAACTTACAGTAACATACTTGAACAATCAATGACATCCCCAAAACAAAAATATGTATGTAGTATAGCAAACACCAGAGTAAGAGTACGGTGTTGGCCAGCTCGAAATCGAATTCATCTACGAGTTTCAGTTTCCCTTCCCAGATTCCGGAGTGGCGCATCGGCCACTCACATCCTCGTCTAGGATAGGAAGCAGAGCAAGAAGATGGTGATCGACGGCGATGATGCCATGGACGTACGTGGAGGGCCTAGTTGTTGATAAATGAACAGTGCAAGCGGCGAGCTCGATCCGTCAGAAGATGTCGAGGATCTCCTGGATGAAGCCGTTGCAGAGCGGGCAGTTGCCGCGGCTGACCCATAGCTCGCGGGAGCAGAGGCGGCAGAAGGTGTGGCCGCAGGGGATGAAGGCCGCGCCCTTGTGCCGCACCATGCACACACAGCACACGTGCACCATCTCCTCCTCCCGCCCCTCGCCGTCGTCCTCGTCGTCGTCGCCCTCACCTTTCTCGCGCGCGCCGCCGCCGCCATCCTCCTCGTCTTCGTCGTCGTCCCACTCGTCCGTCGCCCCCAGCAGCGCCATCAGAGACATTTGCGCCGCGGGCGCCTCCTCCTTCTCTTCCTCCTCCTCGTCCTCGTCATCGTCCTCTTCCTCTTCCCCGTCGTCGTCGTGGCGTCGCTCTTCGACGTCGCGGAAGTCGTGTGTCGCGGGGCGCCTGGAGCTGGAGCGGGAGGCGGCGGGGCCGACCCGGGTGGACACGACGCGCGAGAACGTGGGCGTCGCCTTAAGCGAGGGCGCGCGGAGCGACGGCGCGCGGGAGAAGGTGCGGGAGAACGCCGCCGCCGCCTCGCCGGGGTTGTAGTTGTACTTGTTGCTGCGATTGTTGGCGCTGCTGATGTTGCTGAGGTCGCCGCTGTTCGTTGGGGCGTGGGCCGCGGCCGCGCCAGGCTTAGGCTTCTGCCAGGCGCCCACCGCGCGCCGGAGCCGGAGCCGGTCCCGCAGCGGCTTCCAGCCGGTCGTCCTGTCGCCGCCGGACCCCTGCGCGTCCACCGCCGAGGGGCTATCGCCGTCGCCGACGTCGGCATCGTGGGGGATCTTGAGGAAGTCGCGGATGGCCGGGTCGGGCGTGGACAGCTGCTCGGACAGCGTCATCGTCCGCCGCATCTCCGGCCGCCGGCCGTCCATGTCGCTGGGCCGCCGCAGTAGGTAGGTGCCTGGCTCGCGTCGGGGTTGGAGGCGACGCGATAAGGTGGCGGTAGATGCGGGGAGGTGGCGTCTTATGGCCGGGTTGGGTCGCGCGCGGGGAGTCGGGGACGCGGGAGGAGAGGCGTTGGACACGGGGGGAGCTTGGAGCGGGTCTCGCGGGCTTTTAAACTGGTGTATGTACAATTACCGCAATGTGCGGACAATTGGGCCCAAATTACCGAGGTGCCATGCGTATGCGTAATCGCCGGCCTTCCTATTTATGGGTAGGGAATATTTTTGTGTGAGTTTCACGCCCCTGGTTTTGAGTTGGGGGCATGCTATTTCTAGCGCGCAATTTTAGGTGTCAAAAAGATGTGAAATATTATTTCCAAGACGATATAAACGTACAAAATGATTACTGTACTCTATTACTCTATTAACATGCTATTTTGTAGTTCTTGATTGTCTTGTTTTTTATGGAGCTGAATTGTTTAGTTAGGGGTTGTTCTTCCTCATCCTTACATGTGCATTGTATTACATTGTACTTCCTTGTTCTAAATTATAAGATATTTTAGCTTTTCTTAATATATCATTTTATTATATATCTAAACAAAGTGTAAATCTAAATATATAGCAACTTAAAAAGGTAAAACATCGTATAATTTACAACGGAGAAAGTATTATTTTTCATACTTGATTCTTGTCTACAGAGGCATATCCAGAAATGTGTTCTTTTTTTTTGCACTGTTGCTTTGTTTTTTATTTGCATGAATCGATTTAGACCACTAGAGATCAAGGAGTCGAATCAAAGTATTGCTCGCATGGGTGTCATTTTCCTAGTGAATCGATTCATTATTGGAGAAGACTGGTCCATAGGGAAAAATATATGTGTGACAGTGCTGCATCAAACAACGTCCTATTCCTTCCGTCCCAAAATAGATGTCATTCTCACTTTTCAAGAAATCAACGACTTTTAGCTTTGACCAAATATATAAAAAAACATTAATATTTATAATGCATAATTAGTATTATTATATAGATAGTTGAATATATTTTCATTATAAACTTATTTGAAAGTATCACATGCTATCCCCGTAGTCCGACTTTTTTTTTATAATAAACTTATTTGAAGATATAAATATTGCACGTATTTTCTACAAACCTAGTCAAAGTTGAGAAAGTTTGACTTGCACGCATCCCATAACGATTTTGGCAGAGAGAGTACAACATCTCATTGTGGATAGACAACCCAGACATAACACATCTAAGGAGAGTCACACAAAGAGCCCTGTGGGTCACCATTGCATAATTTTTTTCAGCGTCTCCACCACCAACACGTCGTTCCTTGAGGTCTACAACCTTCTCCACACACTTTGCCCCTCACTCCGTGTCTCTGGCTATCCCTAGCAGTCGTAACACACTTCTATGGCATAGTTCCGCTAGTCCTCCAAACTCTACCACTACTCTCTTACCACCGGCACACCACGGTCAAAATGTCTTCTAGTGTTTGTAAGTCTATATCCTTAATCATAACCTAGCTAGTGTTGTTAAGCGCTTGACTGTGCATTTGTGATGAAAAAGAATCATTTGTTGAATGCCTCCAAAACATTTTTTTTAAAACATGGCAGAAACTCCGTCTCTCAATTAAGAGAGAAATAAGAGTTTACCTACAGAATGGTCGAAGGTCTAAGGGCCCCAAAGGGCACACACCGAGCTACTTTCTCCACCATGGGAGCACCGAACACACTAATTGAAATTGTTATTGAACACCCTCCCGTGTAGTTCGATGTCTTCTTTGGCTCTGGAGGTCACCTCCCTTGCGTCCATGGAGCTGCTCTAGAAAATTCTCCTATTCCTCTTCTTCCAAATATTCCAAAACGTGTAGATTACCACCCTAACTTGTTCCCACCAAGCACCAACTTCAGCTGGCTGGGTTGTCTGCTGTTAGGATTTTTTCCTTAGCTACAAGTTGTCTGCCTTAAAACACTCAAAGGTTGTTTAGCTTTTCCGTTCAGTTATTGTTTTATGGGATGGCTGTTAGTTTGGATTTTTGGACTGTTACGTGATTTTTACCCGGCGATATGCATCTGATGTGTGCCTAACTGCCATATTTTTTAAATTTAGAACAATCATCCGCCAATTGTTAGATTTCAGAGTGCAATGCCAAGATTATACAGGACACGTACAAATAGTAATACAAAGAAGAGTAAACATTCGTGAAAGTGGCTACTCTGCGTGGTGCGTGCAAGCAACGGCAGGCCGACAGTGGGTGCATGTGTCCGTTCTTTACTGTTAACCAGGCATCAGAGTGCGCTGAACCTCTCGAAACACTTCACGATTTTCTTTAACCGTTTCGACACAAAACAAAAACAAACTGTTGACTGTACCACAGTAGCTACGGTCTACGGAGTAGTTCTTACGTTTTCCTCAACTCAAACTTCGTAAAAAAGCTAAACATCGGTGCCTGCGTGATTATTCTACCTCTCACCTTCTACGTTACTAGAAACAATCTAGAATAGCACGTAGTACAATCCAAGTTTATGAGCGTTTGGTGCGGCTGTCTCCTCTACCGTTGAAGCTTCCCATTCGCCCTCCATCACACCATTATGGTATACCGGTCCAGCTTCGTGTTTGGTCTGAGGACGACGACGGCGTCTCTACTGCCAGAAAAGGTACCTGCAGGCTGCAGCATTGTTATGTATTGTACAATTGTTATATATGTATGCAGATCACCGCACACGTACGCACATTTGGTGGTATGCTGAAGCTTTCGATTTGGATGGGTCTATCCATCCATCCATTAGAAAAACGGGCAGGGGCTCCCGCTGCATTCTGCTTCTGCCATGGAGTGAGTAGCTATAAAATTAGTACAGTGCCTTGTCGCTTGCTATTGCAACCACTTCAGTTGACCTCTCTACAATGGCAGCGCAGCGCTGATAGCGCAATGCAAGCTAGCTGATTGGCAGACACCTCACCGTTCAGTGTTCATGCGTAATTGGAGAGCGTGCAGCGTTCGGTCAGGCCGCGTAATCTAATCCCTGAGGGGATTTTTTTATATAGATTTGACATGATCATCTAGATCTAGTATTTATACTGATATTTGGGATAAATAGTAAATCCTAAAACATGGACTAGTACGAGATTTACAGATAGAGTGAGAGAGAGGGGTTACGGAGATGCAAATCATCGGCCGCCTTCGTAGAAGACGAGCTTGCCATGGCGTCCTTATCGGTGACGCGGTGAGGTCCGGCGGTGAAGTCGTGGACGCAGTGGCGGCGGTGCAGAGACGGCGGTGGCCGATGGCGGTCTTCCCATCATCGCTGACAACGCCCCCTCATTAGATCGGCTTAGGGTTTATGGACTGTAGGTGGGGCGTTTGGTGGCTCAGGTAGTTCTCGTGCCTTGTGCTCCGGTCCCCACCTCTCTTTTTATGGCGTTGTGCGACGGGGGTCCACCAACCTAGCATTCTCCCATTTAATCTCACCTTATGACTTAAACTTAACTTATTTACTTTATCTTATCCCTATTCCATCATAGATCAGTGCATAGAGCATGTCTCATCGTCACGGTCAGTTGCCATTAGATTAAACAACTGCAATGCACCTCTCTGTTTTGAAACAGATTCTCAACTACACCCTTATTGTCCAGGAATCATAGGCTTTCCCTTAAACCCATGTCGGCTAAGTGTTCTCTGAACACGCTGGGTGGTAAGCCTTTTGTAAGCGGATCCGCGGACATCTTTTCTGTTCTTATATGCTCAAGACTAATTATATGATCCCGGACTTTATCTTTCACAACGTAATACTTTATGTCAATGTGTTTGACAGCACCACTTGACTTATTGTTGTGAGCATAACATACTGCTGGATTATTATCGTAGTATAACTTGAGTGACTTATGTATATCGTCTACCACTTTCAACCCGGACATGAATTTCTTTAGCCAATTCACCTGCCATGTGGCCTCATAACATGCTACAAACTCGGCATACATTGTGGACGATGTAGTGACGGTTTGCTTTTAGCTTTTCCATGATATAGCTCCTCATGCGAGAGTGAATATGTATCCCGACGTGGACTTTTTGTCATCTCCCGCATAATCAGAATCTGTATACCCCTCTATATGTAGGGAATCAAATCTTTTGTACGTTAGCATGACACCCTTCGTACCTTATAGGTAACGCAAAACTTTCTTTACTAATTTTCAATGTTCTATTTCTGGATTACTCTGATATCTGCCAAGTAACCCGGTAACAAAAGCTAAGTTAGGGGAGTACACACTTGAGCATACTATAAACTTTCGACAGCTGAACTATATGAAACCGCTTTCATTTGATCGATCTCATATTGGTTCCTGGGACATTGAAATTCCCCATATCTATCGCCCTTGACTATGGGAGTAGGTAAAGACTTATAATTTTACATACTGCATTTCTTTAGAACTTTTTCTAAGTATGCCTTTTGTGATAATTGTAGGGTATCGATATTAGGGATACCCAAAGCAAGGAGGTTAGCGCCCATGCAGACTTCCTCGGATGAAGCAAGACGTATTAAAAGGTCTCGTCCGACCCTAAGGCCGCGGCCTCCGCCTCGCCCAACCCCTTGGGTGCGAGCTCCGTCTCGCCCGACCCCAAGGACGCTGTTTCCGCCTCGCCCGACCCCGTGGGTGGAGGCTCCGTCTCATCCGACCCCACGGCCGTGGGGGTCTCTCACCCAAGGCCGCTGTCCCCATCTCGCCCGACCCCTTGCATGTGGGCTCCGTCTCGCCCGACCCCAAGAACGCGGTTTCCGCCTCGCCCAACCCCTTGGGTGCGGGCTCCGTCTCACCCAAAGCCGCGGGCTTCATCTCGCCCGACCCCAAGGGCGTGGTTTCTATCTCGTTCGACGGGGACCCATACCGCCGCCAACCACTTTAGGTCCAAGCGTATGGGCCTAGGTCAAAACTCTAACATCAGGGAAGAGACTAGCACGCCTCGATGTAACATGTGGCCATGATGGGCCATACCTAAGGATTCACATCAAGAACAGCGTCAGGCGTGCCGGTGCTATTCTGCCTAACCCTCGTACGAACGCTGACAGGCGCGTCAGTTCACCATGACGTCCGCTAGGATGAAATGGAACGCCATGACCGACAGACGACGCCTACGCATGGCGTCAATGACGAATAGGGTCACAACGTGGAGCCATCCTTGTTGACGTCTACAGGGTCAGCGGGACCCACATGAACAGGAAGGAGGACCCGGCTATCCTGGAAGCCTTTTTCTCTCTCTAGTTCTTTTCCTTCGTTGTAACCCGTGCTCTCCCTTCGCCTATAAAAGGGAAAGCAGAGCACCCCATGAAAAGGGATCCAGATCGGCACAAGACCGAACCATGAGATAAAAAACACAAGAGCATGACACGAGCACATGGCTGAATAGCGATCAAGCTCTCAGCACCCGTTCATTCCTTTCACCGGAGACTTGGGATCCTTTTCCTCTCTCGCCTGTTTATAACCCATACTACAAACCAAGTGCCGGTAACACGAGCAGCAGCAAACTAGACATAGGGATGTTCCATTCGAACCAGTATAAACCCTTGTGTTCTCCGAGCACACCATCCGAGTCAGATGTATAAATACAAATTTACTCATCGGTGGTCCGAAAACACCGACAGTTGGCGCGCCAGGTAGGGGTTTTTTGCGCATCTCAACGTCCACATCAGGCCTCGGATGGCTAGTCATGGTGTCAGCTGGATCCTGGGTGCGCATATGCGCTTCGGGAACCTAGACTTTATCATCACGACGGGGGGAGAGTTGGTGCAGGCTCCCGTCGCCGTCCAACCTCTCCACTCCGCCGGCCTCGATGCGATCGCTGAGGCGCTTGAGGAGCTACGGCTGCACGCACTAGAGGTTCGCGCCCCTAGGAGCTCCTAACTCCTCGGCTTTGATTATAGGAGGCTAGAACGCTAGCTCGGTGCCTTCTAAGGACCCCGACCATCCCAGGAGGACCTAGACCACCTCACCTTCTCATTTGCCAATGTCATAACGTAGCTTACCGAAGAGAGCCGCTTTCCCCAGAATACCTCATCCGAAGCACCCCGACAGCGCTCCCGTTCGGTCTGCGCAACGCCACCGAGACCATTGGCCACCTTGTGGTGCAACGCATGCCCCCATCCCCCATGAACGATGAGTCCATGGGGATGACCGAATATGTCACATAATGTTTCCACGACCTACTCGTACGAGAATCGGAGTCGCCCTCCAACTCGACTCTAGTATGGGGAGCCATCACCCCTCTCATGAATGTTTCATGGCAGGTACCCCCGAGGGATACGTCAAAAGCATCCACAAGGGAGAGGCTACCCTAATGAACGGCTTCGACGATGAGGTCGAGGGGGATGCAAGGGCCCCACCTCGCCTGCGGGTAGAGCAGCTAAAGACCCAACACCAAGAGCTCGTGGAAGCACGACTCTAGCTCGAGCAGGAACGCATGGACTTCGAATGAGAGATTGAGCGCCACGGAGATGGTGGCGTGCGCGCGCCGTGGCCCATGACATGAACTAGAGGATCATCGAGGACGATGAAGCCCTCCCACACTACACCCGGGCAAGCCAGAACATTGCTGCTATGGCGGCCTTGCTTAGGGGCTTTCGGGGCCCGCGACACCCGTGGATCGTCGATCCCATCATGACATTCGCACACTACTCGAGCATGCGGCGGCACAAGAGGCCGAGAGCTTGCTGTCCCGATAACGCGAGCTCGATGCCAGCCAGCATGCACCCTCAGAGTAACCCAACAAGGATGTGTTAGTCCACCAGCCATGGTCCCGGTGCATGAACATCTCAGCCTCCACCGTGACACGCGCGACACCCTCGACGCCCACAGGCGTACACGCAGTGATATGATGGAGGAGGCTAGCCATGGCTACCACCCTCGTCATAGCGGACGCTATGACAGCGGCGAAGACTGAAGCCCAAGTCCTAACTTGCTGGGACCTTAGGCCTTTGGCCGACACGTCCTCAATGTCGCCTTCCGACCGTGGTACCGACTATCGACTAACATCTCGAAATGCTCTAGGGAAACAAACCCCGGACTGTGGCTCAAGGATTATCGGCTTGCTTGCCAAGCCGGTGGAGCGAATAATAACAATTTCGTTATCCACAACCTTCCATTATTCCTGATCGATTCGGCACGAACATGGTTGGAACACCTTCCGCCCAACCGAATCCAAAGTTGGGCGGACCTAAAAGAGATCTTCATGGGAAACTTCTAGGACACATACGCGCGTCCTAAGAACCCATGGGATCTCAAAAACTACCGATAGAAGTCTAGGGAAATTTTTTGTGGTTACATCCAACGCTTGTCCTGGCAGTGCAATGAGCTGCCCAACATCACCGACGCCGATGTCATAGGAGCTTTCCTATCTAGGATCACCTGTGAGTCCCTAGTTCATAAGGTAGGACGTAAGGGCCTACAAACCACCAAGGAGATCCTCGACATCGCCACTAGCCATGCCTCAGGCGAGGAGGTGGTTAGGGCGATTTTTGATCGCCTCAAAGGCAAGGCAAAGAGGGATGAGGACATCGGCAAAGGCGCCTCCAACCGTCCCAACAAAAAGAAGAACAAGCAAAGGTGCGAGGGCTCGCTCGTGGCAACCACCGACCACAAAGGGGGTTAGAAGCCCGCCGAGGGTACCCCAGACCACTTCGAGAAGCCACTTGAAGGGCCATGCCCGAACCATACTTTCCCCATCAAGCACCTATACAAGGACTACGTCCTCATGAAGCAGTTCTTGTTCGGAGGCTCCAACAAGGGGGAGCATAGGAAGGATCCCAAGCCGATCGTAGACGACACCGAGGGGAAGGATGGAGGATTTTCCGACGTTTGCATGGCTACCTCATGATCTTCAGAGGGTCGGTGGCCTACAACTCTGAGCGCCGCGAGGTCTATACGGCCGAGCTAGCCATGCCTACCTTCCTCCAATTGTCAGAGTTCGCCATAACCTTTGATCGGACCAACCACCCGGAAAGCATCCCACAGCCGGGAAGATATCCGCTCGTGGTCAACCCAATCATTGGCATGAAGTGGCTCACCAAAGTGCTGATGGATGGAGGCAGCGGCCTCAGCATCATGTACGCTGAAACGCTCAATGCCATGGGCATCGATCAAGGCACATCCGGCCGACCGGGGCGTCTTTCCATGGCATCATGCCAGGAAAGCAGGCCATACCACTTGGGCAGATCGATCTGCCCGTCACCCTCGGGGATCTAATCAATTATAGGATGGAGACCCTTACCTTTGAGGTGGTCGTGTTCCACAAACCTACCATGCCATCCTAGGACGTCCATGCCATGCGAAGTTCATGGCCATCCCCAACTACACCTATTTGAACTTGAAGATGCCGGGTCCATGCGGGGTCATCACCATCGGCACCTCCTTCCAGCGCACCTATGAGTGCGAGGTCGAGGGCTGCGAATACGCCGTGATAGTTGTCGCCTCCAAAGAGCTAGCGGCCATCAGGGAGGAGATCGTCGAAGAAACACCCGACCCTAAGCGGTCGGCCGGGTCTTTCGAGCCTATAGAAGGCGCCAAAGAGGTCCTCATAGACCCCAGTGGCTCCAAGGGCAAAGTGGTGCACGTTGGCACCACGCTTTCCTTCGAATAGGAAAGGGCACTCGCCGACTTCCTCCGCGCCAACAGAGACATCTTTGTGTGGAGACCCTTGGACATGCTAGGCATTCTGAGAGAAGTCACCAAGCACACCTTGAAGATCAGGCCAGGCACCAAGCTGGTGAAGCAACGTCTGCGTTGCTTCGACGAGGAGAAACGCAGGGCCATCGGCGAGGAGATTGCGAAGCTTTTAGCGGCCGGGTTCATCAAGAAAGTATACCACCCCAAGTGGTTAGCCAATCCTGTTCTTGTATGAAAGAAGAGTGGGAAATAGAGAATATGTGTTGACTACATAGGTCTCAATAAAGCATGTGCAAAGGATCCATTTCCTTTGCCATGCATAGACCAAGTAGTCGACTCGACCTTAGGGTGCAAAACCCTTTGCTTTCTTGATGCGTACTCCGAGTACCATCAAATTACGATGAAAGAGTCCGACCAGCTCGGGACATTTTTCATCACCCCATTCGGATCATATTGCTATGTCACAATGTCATTTGGCCTAAAGAATGCGGGAGCTACGTATCAACGCTGCATGCTTAAGTGTTTGGGGATCTCATCAGGCGGGCCATTGAGGCTTATGTGGATGACATTGTGGTCAAATCCAAATAGGTTGACCAGGTCATAGCTGACCTGGAGCAGACCTTCGCAAAACTCCGAGCAAATGGCATTAAGCTCAACCCCGAGAAGTGCATTTTTGGAGTCACAAGGGGTATGCTGCTAGGTTTTATCATCTCCAAGCGTGGCATCGAGGCCAAACCGGAGAAGATCTTAGCCATCATGAGGATGGGCCCAATTCAGAACGTAAAGGGGGTACAACGAGTTACAGGATGCCTCACCACGCTTAGCCGCTTTATCTCGCGCCTCAGCGAATGAGGTCTCCCCCTCTATTGGCTTCTGAAGAAGGTTGACACGGTCAAGCAGCTTCTGATGAAGGCCCCGATCTTGGTTCCTTCGACCGATGGGGAACCACTTTTGCTCTACATTACGGCCACCACGCAAGTGGTTAGCACCGCCCTAGTGGTAGAGCGAGAAGAAGAGGGACACATCCCCAAAGTGCAGCGTCCCATGTACTTCATCAGTGAGGTCTTGTCTGATTCTCAGACTCGCTATCCCCAAATCCAGAAGCTCCTGTATGCCGTCCTTGTCACCAAGAGGAAGTTGCGTCACTACTTCGAGTCGCATCCGGTGACAGTCGTGATGTCCTACCCTCTCGGCGAGGTCATCCAAAACTGGGATGCCACATGAAGAATCGCAAAGTGGGCACTCGAACTGATGGGTCAAGGCATTTCATATGCCCCTCAGACGGCCATCAAGTCCCAAGTGTTGGCCGATTTTGTTGCAGAGTGGACCAAGGTCCAAATGCCGCCAGCAGTCATCGACCAAGAGTACTGGATGATGTACTTTGATGGATTGCAGATAAAGAAAGGCCCCTTAGGGTACATATGAGGTACATGGTTCGCATCCATTTCCCCTCCTCCAATAATGTGGCCAAGTATGAGGCACTCATCAATGGCCTACGTATCGCCATCGAGTTGGGTATCCGATGGCGAGATGTCCGAGGTGACTCCCAACCGGTCATCGACCAAGTCATGAAGAAGTCAAGTTGCCACAATGCCAAGATGGCTGCATATTGTTGAAAAGACCGCTAGCTAAAAGACAAGTTCGATGGTCTCAAGCTCAGTCACATCCCGAGGCATCTCAATGAGGTGGCCAACGCGCTGGCAAAAATGGCATCCCACCAAGAGCCAGTGCCGATGGGCATCTTCGTCAGCGATCAGTATAAGCCTTTGGTCTGCTATGAGGAGCTAGAACAAACTGGTGATGGGCCACCTACCCTGGGTTCGGGGGCTAACCAGTCGATGGCTCGATCCGACCCTGAAGTTATGGAGCTTGACGAGGATCCAGCGACAAAGCTTGACCCTCTGCCGACTAGAGGATGCCCTACCTCGACTACCACCTCCGTGAGGCGCTGCTAACAAACAAAATGGAGGCTCAGCGGCTCGTGCGTCGTGCCAAGTCCTTTGTCCTTATTGAGGATGAACACCATAGGCGAAGGCACACCGGGATCCTACAACGTTGCATCCCCATCGAACAAGGGAAGCAGTTGCTGAGTGATATCCACGGTCGGGTCTACGGGCACCATACGTGCCTAGGACCCTAGTCGGAAACACATTTTGAATAAGGCTTCTACTGGCTGACCGTAGTAGCCGACATAGAATAGATTGTGCGCACCTATGAAGGGTGTCAATACTATGCTCGGCAGACCAACCTGCTGGCCCAAGCGCTCCAAACGATCCCATCACATGGCCATTCGTGGTTTGGGGGCTTGATCTAGTCAGACCTCTTAAGAGGCTCGACCGATCTCCGTGATCAAGTCCGAGCAAGCTGTGCTGTTCTTCTTTGACATCATCCATCGCTTTGGGGTCCTAAACTCCATCATCACGGACAACGGCACATAGTTCACCAGAAAGAAGTTCCTCTGATTCTGTGGTGAATACCACATCCGTCGATTGGGCCACCATGGCACACCCCCGTATGAATGGGCAGGTCGAGCGCACCAATGGCATGATCCTACAAGGCCTCCAGCCTATGATCTTTAACTGGTTGAACAAGTTTGGAGGACGATGGGTTATAGAGCTTCCGTGGTGCTCTAGAGCCTGAGGATGACCCCTAGACAGGCCACTGGCTACACACATTCTTCATGTTCTATAGTTCTAAGGCTATCCTCCCGACCAACCTCGATTATAGAGTGCCGAGGGCCAGGGCGTACGACAAATAGGGAGCCGAGGCATCTATCAAGGATGCTATGGACTAGCTAGATGAAGCGCGCGACGTCGCCCTCCTCCGCTCGGCCAAGTACCAGTAAGTGTTGCGCCGAAACCAGAACCATCGAGTATGGGGTCGGGCCTTCAACGTTGGGGACCTGGTGCTCTGCCTCATCTTGAGCAACAAGAACCTCCACACGCTCTCTCCGCCATGGGAGGGACTGTACGTCGTCGCGAAGGTGCTCCGACCTAGCACCTACAAGCTCAAGACCATCGACGGCGAAGTCTTCGTCAACACCTAGAACATCAAACAGCTACATCACTTTTACCCTTAGTTTATGCACACTTTCTCTTATCAGTTTTGCTATCAACTCCTCGATCTTTAGTGACACCTGACCCCAGCAATGGCAGGGTGTCGGGCCTCCCTCAGGGGCTGATAAGAGCATATCTGTCCAGTAGACATTCTCTACGCCCGACCCTTTCTCACGTTAACACCTAGAAGCGAGGGTCGCAGAAACAAATGCTGAGTAAAACTAGTCAGACTGCAAGAAACCTACGCCCCAGCGACTACATCGTTTTTGCTCACCAGCGTGATTAGAGTTTTTTTCGCACCATGAGCTTTTTAGCCTTAACTACGGAAAGAATCGGTACACGTTTAAGAGTATATCTACCTGGCAAACATTCTATGTGCCCGACCCTCTCTCATATTGAGACCTAGAAGCAAGGGTTGCAGAAAAAAACGCTGAGTAAAACTCGTCGGATTGCAAGAAACCTATGCCCCAGTGGCTACGGCGTTTTTGCTCACCAGCGTGATCAGAGTTTGTTCACCCGCACCCCAAGCTTTACAGCCTTAACGATGGAAAGGGTCGAAACCCATTAACCTTTTTATTCAAAAAGGGGAGAAGGGCTAAAAATTTGTTTGGCCATAACGAGATTTAAGAGCTTGTCCATTTATTACGAGTTCACTGCATGGCTTATCTGCCTAATTAATTTCTTGGGCGGATGATCTCATCCTCTATCTCCGTAGGTAAGTCCTGTGCCAGCGGGTCACCCAAATCAATCGGACGGCTTGGGCCACTGCCGAGAAACAGGTAAGGAGCAGTAGGATGCTCCATGTGGGTTATACCGACTTTCTCATGAACAACGGACCCGGATTCCACTCGAATATATCCAGTAAGAGCTCCCTGAACCCGTCACTCGAGCCATCGAGGTAAGTCCTATGCCAGTGAGTCACCCAAGTCGATTGGGCAGCTTGGGCCGCTGCTGAGAGATGGGTAAGGAGAAGTAGAATGCCCCATGTGGGTTATGCTGACTCTGTCATGAACGACGCACCCGGATTCCACTCGGACATATCTGGTAAGAGCTCCCCAAACCCGCCACTCGAGTCATCGAGATAACTTTACCGACCCCCACTTTACTTTTCCAGTGCATGAGCATTCATTCATCCATTCTCATACATCCAAGCACCGCATATGCAATTGTTGCATCGCAACGCTTCACATTGCGTCACGAAGTGGTAGTCGTCTCATTCAACATGAGCGGCGACTGACCGAGGTTCGAAGGCCAGCCCGTGAATGGCTCGAGGCCGCCTCGCATCGAACTGAGCCAGGGGAGAAAATGCAGATAAGCCCTAGCGGCCAGTGGGCCACATGAGTCAGTCTCTAGAATGACTCAGGCATCTACTGGGAGGTGGGTTAAGGAGTAGGCATGAGGGCTATGCCGACCTTGTTATGAACGACGGACCCAGATTCCACTTGGATATACCCGTTAGTGAGCTCACCGAGTGCGACACTCGAGCCATCAAGGCAAGTGATGTTAGCTTAACCCCTCTGGTTGTGGAAACCGCGAATGGGGTGACAATCACAAAGACGAGCCGACCCTCGACCGGACCCCCGCTATGTGCATGGGCTCGAGGAAAGTTGGACTCACAAGAAGACCGAATGCGCGGTCATAGAATGATGGCTCATATCCTAGGGAGGGGGTACATATGAAAACAAGAGACGCTTTCTCCTGCTAGTTTTGCTATCGTCTCCTCGATCTTTAGTGAAACTCGACCTCGGCAACGGCAAAGGGTGGAGTCTCACTCGGGGGGCTGATAAGGGCATATATAGATACCCTTTCTAAAACAGTCACCATGCTTGACCCTTTCTCATGTTAAAAACCTAGAGGCAAGGTTTGTGGAAACGAACGCCGAGTAAAACTCGGTCGGACTGCAAGAAACCTACGGCCTAGCAGCTATGGCACTCTTGCTTACTAGCGTGACTAAAGTTTCCCGTCCACACCTCGAGCTCTACAATCTCAACAATAGGAAGGGTCAGAACGCTTTAACCCTTTTTACACATAAAAAGGGAGAAATAACAGACTTGTTCAAATGAAATAAAATAACAGACTTGTTCAAATGAAACAAAATGGATGGAACTTGTTCGCTTATTAAAGATACGCTGCCTAACCTATCTGACTGAACTAACCCCTAGGGGGGATGATTTCATACTCTATCTTGGTAGAAAGGTCATGTGCTAGGGGGGCCACCTCCTCCTCGATGACATCCAGCTCGGCGTCGGTATAGATGGGCGTGAAGCCTTGGCTCATCGTCGCCAGATCGATGTTCTCATAATGAGAACGGGCGATCACGAAAACGAACGTAGAACACCAAAGTGAAGCGTGCCCCTCACCATATCACATGCCCGGTCCGTAATCCATGTGGTGCGAACCATGAGGGAGCTTGTCTCCTACTCCGAGGTTAGCTTGAGCTCATCGTAGACTAGCTAGACGACGATGCGCAGGCTATCATGTTCATCGCTCTCCTTCTGGAGGGTGACCTTCACCTCGCTGAGCTCCTTCTCCAGGCCGTGGCTCTTTACCACCTCCGCCCTGAGCTTGTCATTGAGACCTACTCAAGTCATGTATCGACCATGTTAGAAGGCTCACCATGGATTCTAGGAGAAAACACAACAAGAAAAACCAAAGACTTACCGTTCACATCCGCCCGAAGCCCGCGCACCTCATCACGCACTGTCGAGTCACCTTGGCCTCTAGGCACCGGACCTCCACTTGGCGCTGCCCGACCTCTGCGGCGAGCCTGTCGGACACGCCCTCGGTGGGAACCTTCAAGTCCCTCTCCCTCCAGAGCTCCTTCTCTAGTTGGCCATCTCGCTGCTGAGTGTCGGCGCGCTCCTAGAGAGCCAGCTCAATCCCCGCGTGAAGCTCCTCCATGGCCCAGAGCAAATTGTCCCGCTCCTTCCATAGCCGTTCGACCTCCACAGTGTCCATGCGCACCCTCTTGATTAGGGACACGAGCTTCTCCTTGGCCTCGTGGGCATCATCGCGAGCGTCCTTCTCCCTGACTCAGAGGTCGGCCACCTCCCAGGCGGTAGGGGCAAGCTCAGCCACCTCTTGACGGGCGATAGCGAGCTGTGCGTCCAGCCCCTCACTCTGCCACGTCTCCTCAGTAAGGAGCTGGGACTTCTCCTAGCTATGGGCCATAAGGACCTACGAAGAACACAAGACTTAGAGGCACGGAAGGAAAACATAAGGGTTGGAAGCACGGTCGTATCTTAATTGGCAGACCGAGGCGACAATGTCGCACATCGAGCTCAACATGGTGGTCAGGGCGCGAACCGCACCCCCAACCTTCATGTGGCCGCTGCCCAATTCCCTCTCCTCTGCCACTTCATCGAGGGTAGCCACCCGGACTAGAGACTGGGACGTCCCCACGTCGACCTCAAGCGGCGCCGACCTCTCTGGTGGTGGTAGCTCCTCCAGAGCGGCTCCTCTAGTGACAGAGGGGGCGGGTGATGTGGACACAGAGGCCTACCCCATCACCACATCCATGAAGGATGCCTTGGGTGTGCCCCTTCCATCTACCCCGCCGCGGACACGGCCACCTGCACAAATGGTGGCTCCGGCCGTACCTCTCTCTGCCTATGATGCCAAGGACACGATTGGCCGCGCCGCATCCACCACGGGCGCCCTAGATGCGCCCTCCTCCTCCTACTCTCCCATGGATACAGCCACCAGCTGCGCCTCCCCGGATCAACACCGTGGTCGCCCCGACGCCACTCACACTCACCACCAGCGCAGCGCCAGCCGGCTCCTGGTTTGTTTGTCGAGGAGAATCTTCTTCGAAGCAAGCCGTAGGAGAGTCCCACACCCTTCGACGCTACAAGGGATATGGCGGTCAGATTGTGGCAAAAGTCCATTAAGACAAAAGGACAATGGAACTCTTGACTCACCTTGACGCCATCATATAAGGATGTTTTGGGGCGTGCTTGCCTGACCCTGGTTGCTCCTCGTCGGCATGTTGCCACTTCGAGCCCTCCCTTGCCGGAAGGAGAATCTTCTTTGGAGCAAGCCGTAGGAGAGTCCCACGCCCTCCGACGCTGCAAGGGATATGACGGTCAGATTGTGGCAAAAGTCCATTAAGACAAAAGGACGATGGAACTCCTGACTCACCTTGATGCCATCATATGAGGACATTTTGGGGCGTGCTTGCCTGACCCCAGTTGCTCCTTGTCGGCACGTTGCCACTTCGAGCCCTCCCTCGGCTCGGAGGGCTCGGACGAATCAACATGGCCGCCCCCGTCGACTTTGGATGCACTGTCGAGGGCTTGGACGCAGCAGGGCGACCTATTTCTATCGGCTTCGGGGCCACCGTCGAAGGCCCAGACGAGGTGAGGCGGCCTGGCTCTGCTGGTTCTGAGGCCACCGTTGAAGGTTCAGATGCGATGGGGAGGTTCATTTCTGCTGGCTCTGGGGGTGCACCCTTCCTCTCCTGCCTCACAACATGCCATGGGAAGGACCCCGCCTGCAGTGAAGGCATGTCCTCATCCCCGATGGCTAGATCATCCCACAAGATGGGCGACATGGGTCCGTCATCTTCCTCTTCTTCTTCTTTCTCCTCTTCTTCCGACGAGCCTTGACGCCGCTTCCCTCGCTGTAGCTTCGCTCACTGCTTCGACCACCGTTTCTTCTCCTCATCATCCTTCTTCTTCTTCTTCCACTATTCATTCATGGCATGGTTCGCCGCCCTCATAGCCCGCGTGCTCTGGCAGTGGCGCAACGAGTCCCAAAAGACTCACCCCATTGGCAGCTCGATGAAGCCCGCATCTAGCCGCATCACAAGATGTCCTAGGGTTAGGAACACGGCGTCGGCCTCCCCTATGACCTCCTTGATGCGCTGTGTGACCTCGTTGCCGTGGAGTGGCCCTAGGGCGAGCGTCATCCCAACAGGATGCGCGCTGGGCATCATCCCGTACGACAAGAGGACGTGCGCCATCAGGGGCACCACCCTCCTCGCATGATACCCCCCGATGACGCCGGCCCCATGGAGGCCTTGGGTCTTTAGGAATGCGATGGCCTCGAGGAGATCATGCATCCTCTTCTTCTCCTTGATGGGTGGCCGTCGGCCGCCCGCTGTGGTAGAATCGCCTAATCTAATGCCTTCTAGGAGTACTCATCTTCTATTAGACACTAAATACCTAAGGGAGGACACCATTACGTAGTTCCGTCGAGCACCCCCCAAGGAAGAACCCAAAAATCCATATTCTTCCATTAGGATCACAAATAAGAGAATAAAACTTACAACATTTTAGCCATTTCTTACATTACTTTTCATGCAACATCAGAGTATAATATTTATTGTTGGTAATAGCAGAATATAATCATGTTATCAGAGTTATGAATAATTTAATTTAACAGCGGAATATAAATATGTGATCAGAGTTACAGCGGAAATAAATATCTATTTATGACATGATGAAACATTGATATATAAACTATGACAACAGATTATGAAACTTACATTTATAAAAACATTTAATGAGAGTTATAAATAAAACTATGATCGCAACGTAAAGGAATCCTCTCTGAGCCCACCAGGAGGAATCCACACACAAGAGTCGGCTCTAGCATCCGCTTGTCACCTACAACAGGGGAAAATAAACCCTGAGTACTCAATTGTAGTCAGCAAGACTTACTCGACAGAAGAAATGAAAAGACTCCAAGGATATGCAAGGCTATCTGGCTTGTGGGTTTATTGCATCTATAGGAAGCATTACTAAGCGTGCATCCTTATATTCAATTTTTATTAGCAGTCAATATTAGTTCATTAGCTAACCATTCTATGTAAGCACATGTGCTACTTTCAAGCAGGTGGTAAGCAATCAGAATCCTTTTACCATCTTTCATCTTCCAGTTCTTACTACGTTGCTAGACTGTAGACAAGCCATACCGGAACGTCGGCGATTCACGAATCAATGTGCCTAGCTGGGTACCCCAAAACACACGCGCCCGCTTATACCCTAGGCATAAGCAGGACCAACCCACCACTCTCCTATCATGGGGTCCAGGTCCCCATCCAAACTTGGACTCTAAGCCCCTGCTCCTAAGTTCCGGACTCAGTGCGGTGCTTATACCTTCCACCATCCCGCCTCCAATCAGTCGGTCTAGAAAGAGCCGGAACCCACGACAAGAGAGCAACAAGCCTTCCCTGCGCCCATACACAAGTATGTGCTTAGGATAATAAGTCTGTAACTTGCCTTGAACCCAATGCAATGGCCGGTCCTTAATCGACACAGGCGGAATAAATGCAATCCGAGCCTCGCTCGAATGCCCAACCAAGTCCAGATCCAAAGTACCATTCCGCCCGGTCTCCAATTATCATTCATATATATATATTCTAGGTGATAATAATATAGTAACAACAATAATATATTTCCTATCTCTCACGAGTGACAGGACAATCACTCGACTTCTACTAGGGTCCTGTAGCATAGCAATCTACACGATCCTATCATACTAGTAAGACTCATAGGGTAAAGATATATATATATATATATATATATATATATAATGCAAGTGGGTTTCATTCAACACCTTAAACTTAATGCACAAACATAATTTAAAGTGCAGAAAAGTATGCATTATGCACCGGGGCTTTGCCTAAGTAAAATATAACCAAAAGTTAGCATTCCATCTTGGCGACACGATCTCTAAAAGTACTATTTCACCAGCAACTCCCGACGACTCCATGATCCATCGACGTTCCAATTATGGTATGCAATGCGATGCAGAGATGATACAACAGTTAATTAACAAGGCAACAACAACTCTTAAAATAGAGTACATACTACAAACTAACAAGCTAGCTCTAATGACTAACGTTGTAATCTATGCATCAACATCATCAAGAATTATGTCATTTCCCAACAAGTGTTTTTAGTTAAACAAACCTAGTTGTTTATTCTTTATTCGAGATAGGGCACCATTATCTATCTAGCAAACTAATTATTCTGGAACTACAAAAATTACAGTGAAGCAGCTAATAATATTAGGAATTTACTATAAAATTTTTAGAGTCAACACTATCATCATTTTCTCACAAAAAATCCTACAAGTTTATATCTTATTAATATTAAAGCATGTTAAAATAATTAGAGCAACCCTAAAAACATATAAAACATATGCGAACAAAATATACTATCATATAGATCATGATTTTAGAAACTTAACAAAATTGGTTTGACATTTTTATGATTTTTCTATGATTTACTATGAATTTTATAAGATCCCTGTTTTTGATAAAAGAAAAAAGACTAAGAAAAGGAAGAGGACCGCTTGGGCCAACTCTGCCCACCACACCCACATTGTCATGCGCAGCAACAACAACAAAGGCGTGGCGATAATATGCCGGCCCAGACGGGCAGCACGCCATGGTGGCCTGTGTCAGGCTCACTTGGCAGGCATGAGCTGCCAAAGAAGCTACCCACCCAGCGCGCGAGGGCGCGGCCCACGAGGCACGGGCGTGAGCGGCCTAGGAACGACGGCAGGCCGGCCCAGCGTGCACGAGCCCAGACGCAACGACCATCATGCACGAAGACCCCGGGACTTTCCCTGAATTAACTAAGCCCCTATTTGCAAATCTACGAGTCTAGCATTTTTGCAAAGTGAACACAGTAAGAGTTTCTATTCACAACTGAGTCCTTCTTCTACCTCTTCATGAGCACGAGTAGGGGCATGGGAAGTACTCTCGGGTCGATGGGGCGGCTCGCCGGCGGCTGGTGCTATCATGGCGGGGGCGCAACAACGGAGACGGAGCGGTGCGGGGAGGGGCATGGCCACGACCGGGCTCGGCCTAGCCACGACGCGGACCGAGGCGGAGCTCAGCACGATGGCCACACGCGGCGATGGGCGGCCACGGCGCACCGGGGGGGTTGTGGCCTCACTGGAGGCGTCCCGAGGTGGTCCAGCCATGAGCGCCGATGACTGGCTGGCCACAATGGCGGCAGCGGGCCACAAGGCGATGATGCTCCAGGAGCGGTGGCGGCGCAGCGGCGGAGGAGCATTGATGGAGTCACGCGCGGGCGCCGTTGGGCAACGCTGTGGAGCCGTAGGTCCAACGCAGGGCGACGATGGGCGTAGCCTTGGCAGGTGCTGTGGGGCAGCGGGCATGGCGTGCATCGACTCGCTCGAGGCCAGCAGAGGGAGGCGAGCTAGGGTGGGAGAGCAGGACCTGGGGCTGTGGTCCAGCGCGGCCGTGGGGCTCGCGCGCTCATGCGCATACGTGAAGGCCGGGCGACCGTGGCGCTGACGGCGTACGCGACAAGGATGAGCTGCGTTGCTTGCGTGCGTGCTTTGCTCTGGTGGTAAGGGCTCTGAGCTGCTTGCCTGGTAGAGGGAAAAAGGGGAGCAGAGACAAGCAGAGGCAGACAGAGGCGAGCAGAGGCCTTGATGGTGCTGCAGGGTGATGCGACGAAACTGGTAGTTGGACGATGGTGCTTAGCGGGGGCGGCAGCAGCTGAGGCCTGCTCTTGCTGTGATGGCGTGCTACCGATAGGGTGTACTCGCTGAGCACTGCTAGTACTATGAGCTGCTAATGATGCATGCATATTTGCTACTTGAATGCATATTTGCGCTATGCGCTGGTGGCTTCGGCAGCTCGGTGAGTAGTTGGGATGAACTGCCAAAAAGAGTAGGGTGAGTTAGTTGAGGTGAGCGGCTGAGATCGCTCGCTACAAGTGCTGGTTCATGAACAGAGCGCCAACGACATGTTCTCAACACGTTCTAGCGAAGTTCGGTCAATTTTAGCGTGAGCATCATAACTCTAACGTAACCATGACCTGTACCATGTCCTAGTATACTCCTAACTGCAACCGATCGTGTGAAAACATAGATAGGGCTGCAGGGCCAAGTTTTTGCTGGGAAGTGGGCCCATCGAGGACCCTGGGTTTATGAACCCGACAGTTAGGGTTTCAGGTTGGGGTCCGATCCGTTTCTTCAAATCGAATCCCCTACTTCTACTCTTCTACTCGATTTTCTATCCCGATGAGCTAGATCTACACCTAGTTATGCTCTGATACCATTGATAGACTTGCATGATCATCTAGCCATAGATCTAGAATGTATACTGATATTTGGGATAAATATCAAGTCCTATAACATGAACTAGTACAGAGATTTACGGATAGAGTGAGAGAGAGGGGTTGTGGAGGTGCAAACCATCGGTCGCCTTCGTAGAAAACGAGCTTGCCATGGCATCCTTGTGGGTGACGCGGTGAGGTCCGGCGGTGAAGTCGCGAGCGATGGTGGCGGTGGTGCAGAGACGGCGGTGGTCGGTGGCGGTCTTTCCGTCGCTGGCAACGCCTCCTCACTAGATTGGCTTAGGGTTTAGGGACCATAGGTGGGGCGTCTAGCGGCTCAGGTGATTCTCATGCCTTATGCCCCGGCCCCCACTTCTCTTTTTATAGCGATGTGTGACGGGGGACCACCAACCATGAAACGGTTGGACGCCCCTGATCAGGGCGCGGATCCAAAAGCCAATTGAGCCAATTGGTGGACATCAATCTAACCATTTTAACTTGCCATCTCCTGTTGCTCTGCACTGCAGTCTGATATGGAGTCCTGCATGATTTGCCATTAAGGTCTTTTAATTACAGCACAGGGCCGGGAATAATCAGTACTGCTCCATGAGAGGAGTGTCAGTGTCCAAGCCTCCAAGGCAAGGATAGTTAGGTGAGGCAGCGTAGTACGTAGTCTCGATAGATAATTTTTGCTTGCCGTTCTCCTGCAGATCTATCTAGAACCGAACAGGGCGCTCTGATTAGCAAACAGGGAATTAGTACCGTTGCTTCACGAGACCTGTTACTTACCGGACTGTCAGTGTTCATGCAATGGCTGCGACTGCAAACTGGGGAGGACGCCAGTAATGTAACGCGACGCGCTACGGAACAAGACGAGGCCGGCCGGCCTCGCGCGCCGGAGAAGTGCCAAAACTGGCATTCGGATTGGATCTGCCGGCCGGATCGGAGGAGCAGCGAAGTGCCAAAACTGACAGCTGGGACACTTCTTTGTCTTGGCAGCAACAGGACGAGCCGTGATTATAGGAGGGCGGGACGGGTGATTGGACACCACGGACTCCCGGTGTAATAATATTTTTTTCTCACATAAAATCAGCTAACAATACTTACTTTCAGGCGCTTGCTCGCTCGATCTCGTGCCCGGGCGGGCAGGGACGCCTGATCCCCGGCTTGTGCTCCCTCGTAGTTGTAGCGTACGTACTGGCGTCTCACAGCCAATGCAAGTTGGCGCCAACAACTTGCGACTGCCACTTACACTAGTCTATAGGACTACTAGGAGGCGATCCATCGATGTCCATGTCCATCAAGCGAGTGGCGTTTCTGTGCCCACACGGCAGCCAGTGACAGGCGGCTCTACCTCTACTTCGACTGACGCGACGGCACTGTGTCCGGTAGCCAACGGGAATGTTTTCTCCGTAGATTTTCTCTGATCGCATCCTAATAATCTCCTGCTCATCTCCTGGTTGCGGTGGAACGGAGCGGCAGCAGCCAGCAGGCACGCACCTGTGACCTGCTGCAGTGGAACGCAGGGGCAGAAGGCACGCACCGCCAGGCGCCACCCGTATCGCCGTGCTGCAGCGACGCGCACCCCCAGTGTATACGGGCGCACGGCGCGACGCGTCATCACTCATCCGTGCCGCTGTCGAGCAGCAGGTCCCGGCTCCGTGCAGCGTGCACGGACGCGCGGCGTCGATGGCGCGGAGTTCAGCCTCGGCCATGGCTGGCGTCCGTCCGGGACCTGGCGTGTCTGGTGCTGCGCTTCACCTCTGGCTCCGCGCGTTTGTGTGCGTCATGTTATACAATCCAACAGCGTCGGTCTTCTCCTAGACCGGACGGACGGACGACGGCTGCCGGGCGCAGATCAGTCGTCATTTCCAGGGATCCGGCATGCGATCTGGGCGCACTTGCGAATCCTCACAGATATCACCGACAGCAAGCCCAGGGCGCAGGCAGGACAGGAAGACAGGAAGAGGGTGGCGTTCGGGACCATGACGCATGCGAGGCGAGGCAACTCCTCACCTGCTGAGCTCGCTGGTCCACCATCAGTCAGGGCTCTCGCCGATGAGCAGCGACACCACAGAACTGGGCAGTGCATCCGTGGGCCCAATCCTTGTTGCTCTTCTGCTAGAGTCAGTCCTTGAGTTGGAGATTGGACCATACTGTTTCTGCAGTTGGGCTTCAGGTCTAGCATAGTTTCAGAACAGCTCAGGCAAAACCATCCAGATAACAAAACCAAAGTTCTGGTCGTCAAGCCCACATCTCGCAGATTTATATAATCTCACCAAATCAATATTGTCCATATTAATCAAGCTACCCCAACTATTTCACCTTTCCAACAACAGAAAACAACACACAACTGCTACACCCCTACAAGCGTGAGCGAACACCCAACTACCTAATATCTATCCCATAAACAGCAAGCACAGAAATGCTACAAGCACTCTACTTGCATCTCTCCGGCCACAAAACCAATTGGGGACGAACCCAGAGCGCCAGAAATGCAAAGGCGAATCAACTATTAGCATAGCCACTGTGCTTGCATCACAAATGGTTAGCTTAGCCTCTAGTTCTTGTGATCGTGATGCTCCCCTTTCCCCCCTCGGTGTGGATCTTGGTCTTGTGGACCACAGGTTTCCCCGAGATAGCCGAGGCTTGGAGTGAGTTGGGCTCCTCATGGCTCTTGTGCCTGATCTTGTACGGTGGTGGAGCGTGGATCTTGTTGTTTATGTCGTTCAAGGTGACGTCGCCACTGAAGCTGCACGGCTTGACAAGCTCGAACGGGAAGGCCACACATGTTCTCACCTTCTTTGATCCGATAATGTTTTTGCCAGCTGTGGAACAGATGAAAGCGTGTTTTTGAGTTCAAATGACAGGATACATTACATAATCAATATATACTGTTCTTGAAAGGGAGAATAAAAAACCATGATTCTTTAAGCAAACATGGACAAGAGTTGGGCACACCTTTCAGCGGTGTAGGTCTAGCTTGTGCAGGATTGTTGTTGGCTATGATGGACTGTTGATGAGGTGAAGAATTCGAATGCACTGAAAAATAAGCATAGCGTTCATCTATCAGCAATTTAGAATCTGCTATAAACGGCAAGAATGAAATCTCATGAGAGGTTTGTACCAACCAGAGATATCGACAGCATTTTCCGTGGCAGCAGCAGGGCTATTCCTACTAAGAAGGTTTAGATACCATAAGTAGTAATACTTCATCTTCAATGACAGTGAACTCAACAACTCATAAATCCAAGCGCTTATGAATATTGGAATGAAACACATACATTTCTTCTGCAGGTAAACAAGGTTCGATATCTTGTGAGCAATTAACTAGCCATTCTTCTGGCAGTTCATCAATCCCATCCGAGTTCAGCAAACAGTCAGTACCTGAATTACCACTATAATTAGGAATGGAAAAGAACGCACCCATGCTAAACACCAAAAGTGTAGCGGTAACGATGGAAGGTATACCTGAAAAATCCATCTCTTGAAGACTTTCCGAAAGCCCATCTTCAGTCATAGAACATGTCATCTAATACAGACATAGAAAGGCATTATACCAATGAAGGCAGAACAACATTACCACTATAAACTGACACAGTTTCCGACACAACAACACTATGCATAGTTCACTTCATTTGTAAGGATACTTTGATATATCCATTAAAGAGCAAGTACCTCAGCATTTTCTGGACAGAACTGCAGCATGCGTCTGCGTTTTGCCTGTAAAGTTTCTTTCCCTTCTTCAAAGTCCTTGACAATGATTTCTGCATTGCATTTTTACTAGTCAGAAAATGCAACCGATATTGAAGCACCTTGTTAAGTGTTTGCCAAAAAGGTCAGATGGGATAGAATTAGGAAACACCAAGTGGAATCCATTGTACTAATAATTAGGTCAACTCCTATATTAGTTGCATATTTTTGGCTCAGATTAAACATATGCAAGGGGGAAATAGTAACCAGGAAAGGTACTCACTACAATTGCTATAATAAGCTTTCTATATTAGTCATTCTGCTTTCTATATGTTTGTTTATGGATTTATAGGGTACTATAACTATATGAAGTACAATGTCATTAACACAATTTCAGGAAGCAGAGAGAATTAGATAACATATGTTAGATCTAAAAGGAGGTGCTACTGGTCGTATCGTATGGGATCTTTGCAGGATATTCAGTGGAAAACCATTTGCGCAGATAAGTTGGTGTGAACTGAAATAGTTCAGAATCTACATTTAAGCTTATGACTTTAGATTTCATAACCGTGAGAGCAAGACTTTACCTCCTATATCACAGAACTGGAATTCGAAGTCTGCACAATGTTTAATTGGTGTTTGCTCATCGAACATGCTCCAACCGTCACCCACATTTGGTGTTTGATCATCGAACATGCTCCAATCGTCACCCACATTGTTGCTTGCTTCAGCCCACAAGCTGCTACATGGAGCTGCCAAATCAGAAATACAAGGTGCTCAGGTCTTTGCTTGGATATATATATTTATGGCAGAATGAGTGATGCAATGGCGTGGTGCAAACCAGCTAGTAAATCTTTCTGCAGATCATACTCCTGACTCTGCCATTCCCACAACTCACTGTAAGAAGTTCCACAAGGACAAGCTCAATCAGAAGTTATTACTCTTGCAAGAAACTTGAGAAGTTTAGATCAAGGAGCGAAAATGTGCGGTATAAAAGTCTGTCCAGCTAATGTAGCAGAAAGAGTAAAAAATATTAACAGTGTTTATACTGAACTGAAAGGTAAGCTTGGAGGAATGTAGATCATGAATAGCATCGGTGCCAAATAACAACTGGCATGAAAGGCAAGCAACAACCACAAAGAAGGGGGGGGGGGGCCAGAATGTTCAGAGTCCAGTAAATATCAGACAGCATACCAGCGGAGGTCAAAAACTTGTGATAGCAATCTAACAATGCAAAGGGATATAACAAGGAAAACAAAATTCCCTTTGATTAGTAAGCAAATGCATCGACACTACAGCACCAAATTTGTCACGATCTTCATGAGCCAGCTAGGGTTTATATAACCGGAAAAGCCCAAGACAACTCAATCGCTACAAACTGATTATGGACGCAGCACGCCGAAAAGGCGCAAAAGCCACAGCAAAGCTTCGTACAAAAGAAGGGAGAACACGATCCTTTGCCCCCAGTATTAGTAGTCCTTGTATCCTGCTCCCTTAACATCATCATAGGCCGCATAAAGAGCACACCCACCAAAAAGGGGGCGCAGCTGGTACTACCACACCCACCACCCCACCCGTACCAAGAGCGGAACAAATTTGGGGATCGACGGGGACGACAGGGACGGAGCCGAAGCGAGAGAACAGAAACTGGTGACAGTAATTCCGTCCCCGGCCGCGGCCACCAAGGCGCCGCCTTTCTCCGCGGCGTGCGGCCCAGAACCACGCGCGGTTGTTCAGTGTGCGCAACTCACCCCTGATCACCAATGGCGAGGTCGTAATCCATCCCCGCGCCCGCTGCGAGGGCCGTGGACCGGATCCGGGGGCTCCCGCGGCTACCGTCCATCGGGCGGGCGACAGCGACGACGGGCTGGTTGGTCGGTCGGTTGGTTCTCCGCGCCGGACTTGGGAGGGCCGAGGGGGGCAGGTGGCGAGGAGGAGGACTGGACTGGAGGTGGCGCTGCTGGAAGAAGTGGGGGGCGCGGGGTGTTGTTGGGCAGCACCGCAGCAGGCAGGCGGTTTCAGCCCTCTCCCTCTGCGGCTGCCCGACCTTTCGGTGTCTGCAGACAAAGTCCTCGATGCTTTTATCCTTCACTCTCTCTCTCTCTCTCGAATGTGACAGCACAGTCTAAATATCCTCTCTCATAAAGACTTATTTAAAAAAATATCTTCTAAATCTTATGATTAAAAAAAAATTAAATCATTTGCGTGTAACGCTTTCCGTAAGACGAATGGATCCGGATGCTCTCGGTTGTCGGAGACGGTCTTTATGCCGTGAAAAGCTTGCCCCGGAAGGAAGCCATTGACTGCTGACTGGGCCTGAAAAGCTTGCCCCGGAAGGAAGCCCGACACCCCGGCCCGAGCAATCCAAGAGAATTTTCCAAACCTAGAGAAAAATAAAAAAAGATAGTATTATGGTAGTATGTACAGTAATGAATAAACAGAGTTTATTTGTCCCGGTGGAGAACGGAGATGGCATGAGCTACAGTAAATGCGCGCGGGGGCAGGGGTGGGTAGATCGTCGCCATTAACTGCGGACCCTGAGCGTCCATGTGATCCGGAGCATTCAAGACGAAGACGGCCGAGTCTCTCACTCCGTCCGTTGCTACGGTACGGTACGGTACGGATACAGACTGTAGGACCAGCGAGCCCAGACTGGGTGGTGGGCCCTGTGGATCCATCTATTCGATGGCCCCCACATGTCGGGAGCTTCTTATCCCGTTCTGTTCTGTTGGACTGCTACGGTTACAGGCAGAAGCTGAAATTCAGCAGGGACCCAGGTCCGGACGAAACCAAAGACCTATTCTGGCACATGGGGCCGTTACGGCGTGGATGGAATAGTAAAATTCCAAGAATGTCAGCCGCCTCTGATTCGTCGGCTTGGATTAGTTAATTAATTAATTAACAAAGAGATGATCCAAAATGAACTACTTGCCAGGTCAGTCAAAATACTGCTAGAAAGGTGCAGCCGTATGCGCTGCGCGAGGCTGGGTTGTTACTGACGGGGGTGAACGGATCACATCACAGATCTGTTTACCGGCGAGTTTACCGACGGGACCATCATGCCCTCGTGAACTGTGTGGCTAACTTTAATTTCGCGCTACTGCACATGTCGGATCAGATCGCCGGAAGTACTGTATCAGCGTGTTTGGCTGGGGCTAAAACGATCGTATACGATCGTGAATTATTACTACTGGTTGATTTGGTGTGAGAGAAAAATATTATTCTAGCTGAAAATTTACAATCGTTTACAACCAAGCGAACAGGTCGCAGATCAGGCTCTACTATAGTTGTACGAGGCACGTTTGTGACTTTACGCTGCGTATACGTATGTATGTACACAGTACAGATGATGGACTCAAGTAGGACAGTTGTACAAGGCGCGTATATATGTACAGATAGATAGGCGCTGATAAGCACCCTGTTCGCTTGATCGTATCAGCCACAATACAGTGTTTTTTTCTCACAACAAAACAACATCAGCCGACTTATAAGCTATAAGCGAACAGGGCGAAGCTCCCTTCCAAGCAGCTGATCATTGCACTAAATCCTTGTCATTTTAAAAAAAAAAAATTTCTCACGGCAAGCTTTATTCATTGGACAAAATAGTTAACCATTTACAAGCGGTTGCCAAATTGAGACAGGGGGTTCATCTATCCAAACAAAATAGTTTTTGCCTATCAAAGCATGGCTAGCTAGCTCATGAGCCACAGCATTACATTCCCTCATACAATGACTAATAGAGATAAAATGAAAATCCTTCCAATACCGGTGGTATTCATCATAGATCGGCCTCTTGTATTGCTGTGATGACTTCCATACAATCTGATTGGAACTCCACACGACTGCAACCGATCTGTTGTGCCAACAATAGTCCATCTCTCAGAAAAGCTGCTTCAGCCATGGCTGCATCCATCACATGCGGAATGTAACTGTGTGAAGCAGCAATGAACCCGCCCGTAGAGTCTCTGACAACCGCTCCCGTGCTCCTTGATCCTTTGGTCTCATCAAAACCTGCGTCGACATTAATCATCAAGATACCCTCAGGTAGCTTCCTCCAACCCTCGTTGATCACAGCAGTTTTCTTTGGTGCCAAATTATAATTTCTCGTGATCACTACGACGACGAATAGACTAAATGTCTTCTCCACGGACTTTTGCCAGTCTTCATTACCACCGGATATACCAGCAAAAGTTCCATCAATCCAACATGGCTCTATTGCATATCTCGTCCGCCCCGTCTGATGGCCTCTTGTATCACAACCAAGCCCAATCTATCCACCGCCAGAAACGACTCGATCTCTTGCCCAATCCCAAGGGCGCTCCAAACCTCTAGCACGAGGACAGGCAAACAGCGCATGCCTAACATCCTCAGCTTCTAATTGACACATAGGACAAGTTCCTGAATTTATAATATGCTTGTTAGCCAAAGTAACAAAGCGCGGGATGCATCCATAAAACGCACACCATCCAAAAATTTTGATCTTGCCACAAATTCTACATTTGTTTCCATAATGGTGCCGTCCCCGGTCTGCTTGCAGTTACATGATGGACATTGTTCCCAAAACTATGATTCCATTGACAATGATAGGCTGATTTCACTGGAAACAAGCTGTTCAGGTTAAAGCGCCATGCGATTAAATCCTCACGCCCAGGAGCAATCTGTGACAGAACCACCTAATTTATACAAGATCAAGTACGGTTGTCCCCGCTAACACGTTGACACACACCTACTTTCACTTATGTAAACTCAATAGTCCGCCGAGTGTCCCGAAAGACCTCGGTAAATCAACATCACAACCAAGATCGCGTGATTAAGCAAATACACATCACATACGCAGAGTTGCAGCGGAAATAATATTATAATTGGGTTCACAAATAATAGTACAAGTTTGGGTTTTAAAACCGATATGAGAAAACAACATAGCTTTCAAATGATTACATTAATATAAGTTCCAAATACATTGCTAGCATAAGTGACATCGTCCTACAAAAGCATATAGATGAGAAGTAAGTATAAAATCACTGAGCCCATCGGCGGTTAGCCACCATCATCAACAGGTCGAGAACATCACCTGCAATAAGGTGGGATAAACCCTGAGTACTCGAATGTACTCAGCCAGACTTACCCGTCGTAAACCAGAAATAAAGTGACACCAAGGATTATGTAAGGCTTTCTTTAGTGGGCTAGCTGACTTGTTTGCGAAAAGCATAAGCTATCATGAAGAAACTATTTTAAGTACTTTGCATCATCTTTATTATGACCTATCCATCTAGGTAAGTACATGTACTATAGCAATCACTTGATTAACCAATAACGATCCAGTTACCAATTTAGATTTAGCATATCCCATACCATCTAGATAACCATCATTGTTCCATAATAATTACTACGATAAAGTAACTCAAGTCAAGTGTTCACTATCCAGTGAACGATGGCGATTCGAATAGATTATTAACCAGCTGGTAATTTATTCCTTACACAAACCTCACTCACCCGCTAAAGTGAGGTATCGGTCACCGAGTCAACTATCTAGGAAAAATCTCGAGTTTGCCAGGAACCACATGTACCCGGGGGCCGACCGACTGCCTTTCGGTCTTATCATCGCGCCCCCGTGTCCTACCACACCTGCTCCGATACAGTGCGCTGCGGGCAATCTACTCGGCCCGAATAATCTCCCAGCTTCGCGGTCGAAAGGTACTTTATTCGGCCAGCTAAATGTAAGGCATGCATTCAACATGACCTGAGGGTCAACAACGGTCGGTCCTTAATCGACACAGACGGAAACTAACAGCACCCCAGAACCCTGTCTCGTTGCCTCCAACTTTTCTGTCCGGTCTCCAATTATCCATCACAGAGGGTTAATTCCAGGATATCATTCTTTCCATAGCTAAATTCTTTCAGTAACCACCTATAATGTAGGTGACCGGATATCACCGATCGCTATCGGTCTAAACAAGGCTAAGCAGTTATTCGATCCTGACCTAACAGGGTAAAAGGTAATAAGGTAGACAAGGATAGTAATAAATGCATCAACGGTTTCAATCCACTCCTACAACTTAATGCAACAATATATAAACTCATATATATAGAAAGAATTGCTTTTATAAATTAGGAGGCTTATAATGCTCCGGAGCTTGTCTGGGATCCAACACTAGTCAGTTCAGTTAGCTTGCACCGTCTTGGTGACATCTCCGGTCCTAGCACTTGCTGAGTCCTTCCATCTTCGGGATAGATCCACCAAACCCAAACTTCGAGCTTGGCTCCAACATCATGTCCTTCACGTGGTTCATCTAGCGTACCTAGATGAGATGCAATATGCAAGTGTATGAATGGTAACACAAGATGCATCACATAAGCATTCGAGACAAACCAGTTATTCACGGCAATCATAGAGTCAAGGCTGCAAACAGCAGCAGCTAATTTTACTCATAACAGGAGTTGTACTAATCCAAAAGACATGCAACAAGACAATCTGAAAAGCTTATAAAATTTTCTACAATTCATCTTTAATCATCTTAGCATGATTCTCAAGTTAACTAAGTCAAATATACCTATTTACAGAAACTGGTCCACAATTGACAGAAGCAGCAATTTCTAAAACCCAACTTTAAACAGGCATAACTCACAAAACACAAGGCCAAATACCACCAAATTTTAACAGAAGCTAGATACATGAATTATCTACAACTTTTTTATTCTCATATTAAGATGATTTTACAGTTAGAAGGGTCAACTAATTCAATAGTTGCATCTCTGTCCAAAACATAGACAGAAACTGACATGCCACTTTAAACAGCTATAAATGGAGTTATACATGTACTATAAATGTGGTTCTAGACTTTTTAGAAATCTTAGCAAATTCTAAACAACTTTGTTGTAAACACCTACAGCTAATTATACTATTAAGAAGGCCCCACAGTAAGAACAAGGAAACCCTATCTGGGTTTGGGCAGAAACAACCACAGAGATTTAAGTAAGTATAACTCAAGATCTACTTAACCAAAAATCATGATATTTAGCTTTTTGAAAAGCTTAATAAAAGTACTACAACTCATGTACTATCACAAAGTCATGATTCATAACTTAACTAAGCCAATTAATTCAAACATGCAGAACTGTTCAGAGTAGAAGCAAAGCAATAGAGGGCATTTGTTATTTTTATAATTCTTAAACTATAAATCGTAAACTCCTAAAATTTTTACCAGACAACAACAATCACCTTAGTAGCACTCCACAAAAATTTCACATTTATTTGAGCATAAAAACTACAGTTATGAAAAAGACAAGACATGGCAAGTAACAGGAACCTAGCTGCATAGATCTATTTTTACAGCAAAATATTTAAACTAAAACATGCCACATTATAGATCTACTGCATAGACAATTTCACAAGGATTTCAAAAAGTCCTCATTTTCTAGTTTACGATTTTTGTACGAATTACTATGAATTTTCAAAGTGAAGCATTCAAATCTGCAAAAATCAGAGAAAGGAAATTTAAATCTTGCATCGAGGTCCCTAGAATTTACACAAATTAAACCCAACAAATATATCCTTGCTGCACTATTCATCATAGTCACTGTCTATTCACTTAACCCCCTTCCTTTTCCTTTATTCAAGCGCGAGGTCCTTCGCCTTCTTCCAGAACAGAGAGCTGAGGAGGACGTCGGCGAAGGCCGGCCGGTGGTCGATTCGGCCGGCTGGGGAGGGGTGTCGGCGGCGAGCGGCGGTGCAGACGCTAGCCCAGGCCCACGCGCACACACGTAGTGGCACAGCTTGGTCCACGATAGCCTGAGGCAGCATGGCCACGCTCAACAGTGGCACCCGCGACGGGCACACCGGCGGCGGTGCCCACGGCAGTGGAGGAAGCCGGAGAAGAGACGCTGGGGAGGCATCGCAAGGTGGGGAGGTTGAAGGTGTGGCCAGCAGGGCAGAGGCAAAAGAGAGAGAGCGAGCGCACCGTGGCCACGGGAGCACCACCGGCAGCCATGGCGGCTCCGCTCTGGTGTGGCCAGAGCGCGAGCGAGAGAGCAAGAAGGAACGGGGCAGCTCTGGCGCTCGGTTAAGGAGGAGTAGGGCATGCGGCAGCGCGTGGCACTGGGGTAGGACGCGCGTCGGCAAACTGCGGCCACGTGGCAATGGTGGGAGCGTGCCCTGGTGCATGGCGTCCACGAAGACAAACTGTCGAGCACGTGGCGCTTGATGGAGCCCGACTTGGAGTCCGTTTTCGGCATATTCCGTGCACATTCGGACCTTGGCGCCAGTAGAAAAGTTGTTCTACTCTGGATGCTCTACAAACTTGATTAAGGCTGTATGGTCGTTAGAGCTCTTCATCAGCAGGTAATTAAGCCACAAAATGACAGTGTCAGTGTCTTGATAGCGGTTACCAAACTCCAAAAATCGATGGTCAAGACAAGGTCCAACGAGTGCTATCCTTTTGCACGCTCTTTTTCCCGATGTATGCTCTAACTTTTATTTTGGGATCAAGTCAAGTTGCTTAACGAAATTTGGAGAACGCGAGACGCCAATGCCGATGTCAATGAATTTCTAGACTTAGAATATTTCTAAGTGCTGAAAACAACAGCAATTTCGATCTTGTGACCTCGATTTGACTTACTTCCAAGCTGATCTAGCTCTTAGTCCAAAAATAAAGTTTGTTCTACATGATATGGACTATAACTTTCATTTAGCGTCCAACCTCAAAACTGGTATAGAACCTGATGTTCTACTTTGACCAAAGTAGGATCACGATGAAGCTTAAATTATCCTTTTTGATCCATTGGAGCATTTTCTTGGCATTTGCCCAATATGAACCTTTCATGACTTTTGTTGTAGAGTTCATCTAGAGTCATTTTGACAAGGTTGCAAGGTTTGGTTGACATCTCATGTGTCTCATTCACTTAATAGTGCAATTCAAGCACTTAGTAAAATCATTCCAACAAGAATATAACTTATCATTTCATGTGACTTTTTTATTTCAAACTTCATGAAACTTTTCGAGTGCCCAATATAGATGGGTATTGATGTGAGACACATGAAGATATCCCAATCACACCACCCAAGCATATATCTTGAAAAGGGGTCTATAGGCGAGCAAAGGTGCAATATCCAAATTTAGGTTGGGGCTCGTTTCTATAGGTTGGACCTTGACATCTTCATCATCACTTAATATGCCATGTTCGAGCTCAAACCCATTGCTTAACTGGTGGCAAACACCTGGGGTGTTACACAATCTATATTTGGAGGACTCGGTTCACATCCACAGACTAGAAAAGGGATCTAATCAACTGTTGACGTAAAAATATGGTGATGCAATCAACACACAACAAGTCGGACGATCTGAATGGAATGAGATTAGAGATTTGCTTGGCTTCAATATAAGAACGGTTGGTTTCAGGACCAAAGACGTGCCAGTCAATTTGACCCTGCAATTAACAAGGAGAGAATAATCAGTAGTTTAAGGTGAAACATGTCGGTGTTGCTCCAGACAGTTCCAAATATGCGGCTAAACAACCGATTCGATAGGGCTATCGACTAAATAGTCGATATCCAACATATCAGTAAAGTGAGGATCGCTGAATTGAAGATTATCAGCTAATATCAATGATGATGGTACGAATTCAAAATAACGGATACTCATGGGTCATAGCGATTTTATTTGATTGATTAATCCAGACAGAACAGGTACAATACACCCAAATATAAGTAATATAAAGAAACATCATCAGTTAGATGGATATAACCAGTGTAAAGTATTGAGCCGATAAGTTTAATGAGAAATGATATAACATACGAACAAATCGACTGTATAGTATAAATGAATCTACAAAGGCTCTAAATCTAATGTGTTACCATCAACAGTGAGGTTCGATCGGATCAATACAGCTATGATAATAATAACAAACTAAATCCAAAGAATCTATAAAACCATCTATATATTAACAGGTTCATGAAAAACATGCTATATGTGTGAAAGCATAGGTGAATCGGCTAAAATAGCTGATGCATGCATAGCAAACAAACAGAGTACATATCTCGATTATGAACAAACCCATTAATCGATAATCTCTAATTCAAAGTCTTACCAGTGAGGTTCGACCGGATCGATGCAACTATGGTAGTGTCATTAAATTAGATCTCATTAACTAGTGAGTTTATTCAAGATTAAAACATATTTTTGGATGCATACTATGTTTGATTGGAATAGAGATAAAACAGCCGATCTAGCAGAATTAAGTCGTCAATTATGAGATTTAAAGCGTAACCAGATCAAATGACGACCAATTAAGATGATATGATGCCAATATGTCTCTATCTCAATCAGGTGATTTGTTATAATTAATAAAATATTAATTATAACAAGATCGATAGCCGGTGAATCAACCAAAAACAGCAAGGAAAATCTTACTAATCTTAGCAGATTCGATAACTGGTGATATTGTATTAAACAACAAGTTATTTAACACAAGATCGATAACTTTGATCTATATTATGATTTGTAAAAGATCAATCAGCTGATGCAGCCTTACAAACTACGATACAGATCGATAACTAACTTATATTATGGCTCATAAAAGATCAATCAGCTGATGCAGCTTTACAAGCACAATACAAGTCGTGACGGTACTCATAAGCAAGCTGGAGGTCGATCAGTCGATGCAGCTCTATTTGCTGAAGAACTCATCGAGATCTACAATACTCCTACTCCTAATGCGATGGCGAAAGCCAAAAAGATTGTGTTGATTGATTGTTTATTTTTTTTACAATAACTGGGGTCCAATATTTATACCCAGAACCTAAACATTAATCCTACTCAAATACAACTCATTATAATTCTTAGATTAAAAGAAAACATTCCTAACTTAAAATAATTTGGACCATAATATTTTCCTTTCTGTAGAGTCCGACATATCTTTCTCCGTAGGTCATTGACGTCGTCCGCTGACGTTATCCAAAAAGAGTCGATTTCAGTACCGCATCTGAATCAGCTAACATCGATCTTTACGCAACCGATTCCTTGATGACACAATCCCGGAAGCTTCGAGTTCCCACGCTCTCATTCCAAAATTTTGGTGTAAACATCAACTCTTTATCCCACTGACCATCAACTGATTATTGTGTTCATCCACCGTTTGAAACTAGAATATTATCTCTCGGAGTCAATACTTTCTTGCTGTGACTACTCAGAATCCATTTATCGTCCCAAATGTTTATTTGTGTGCCATCTCCAACTCGCGCAGATATACCCATGTTTAAAATTTGTCATGTAAACAAACCCCCACTTCTCATCTTTGCTTGGAGCAATTTACCATCTGGGTAGTACTTTGCTCTCAAGACCCTTGCACATAGGGAATCTAGATTACACAACAATCTCCAAAGTTGTTTTGCAAGCATAGCTAAATTGAAGCTTATGGAAGTCCCTGAGACCCATGACGCCTTTACCCTTCGGTACATAAAGTTTCCACCAAGCTCGCCAATGAATTCTTCTATTTTCATCGTCGTCACCCCCACCAAAAATGCTATATAGGCGTCATCCCTTTGCATATCTTTTTGGGGATTTTGAAGACCATCTGTTGGCACGGCTTGGGCAATGGATTTAATTAAAACCTCCTTTCCACCCATGCTTAATAATTTCTCCTTCCATCCACTAACTCTCTGAACAATTCTATCAATAAGATGCCGAAAACAATCGCTTATGTCTGCCCCTACTAATGCAGGCAAGCCCCAATATTTGTCATTAAGAGATTCACTCATGATATTCAGAGATTGACATACCTCCAATTTCACATCAGTCTTTGTATTCCTGGATAAGAAAATACTTGACTTGTTCTCACTCAACAATTGGCATGAGTTTGATTCAAAAAAAAAACAATTGGCCTGAGTTTTGACAATAATCTGTCAAATAGATTCCTCAGGCAGTCATCATTCTTGTAGCTTCTCTGCATACTCTCATCCCTTCAACTCTCCTCTCCTAGGGAAGGGGATGGGAGTTCAAAAGTTTGTTCAACTCATATGCAATGGGGTTGATGAGAGTTTAAACGTTTGTTCAATTCATATGCACTCGCTCGTAGTCGTAGACATTAGTTCTACCTCTCTTAAAATAAATTATATCATATCCGACTCAAAATATAAGGCGAAAAGGTATCATATCCGACATTAGTTGTACCTCCATATATTTTGAGATGGAGGATGTATCACTGCTATTATATCATATCCGACTCAAAATATAAGGCGAAAAGGTATCATATCCGACATTAGCTGTACCTCCTTATATTTTGAGATGGAGGATGTATCACTGCTTATTGCTAATGGTGTGCAACTAAAAAACCAGGTGTAGCATCAATTGAAGTGACAGATCCCTGAATTACCAAAAATGGATAGATCCACGTCCATACCCAACTTAATTAATCCAGTCCATTCAGCATAATACAGCCGAAAGCGAGGCAGAGCTTGAGTTACTGTTCAGTCACAGAACGGTGTTTTCCTTCACAACATTTCTACGTAAATTTCAGCATAAGCGTACAGAGCGAGGTCGCAAGTGATGGTCAGTAAAGCAAAGCACACTTCGAGTAGGCAAAACAAAACAAATCATCGGCACATCATTGGGAGTACAAACATGGCGGGATACATTTGGGGATAGATAAACGAGTCATGACAGACCAAAGTACCAAACCATACTAAACAAGGCTAATGATGTCCCTCAGCAATGGCACAGGGTGCCAGAGCATCACAAGTTCCTTAAAAAGACTTCTTTAATTTACTGCTTGGGAAGGCGGAGCATGGCGCAGCAAAAGAGGCTCCGAAACGGCTGCATCTAGGCGCCAGGAACACTGCCTCCAGTCTGGTGAAGCATGGCGTCGATCTCGTCGCCGTCTTCCATTTCCAGCTGCACAGGCATATCACTCAAGGATTCCTCTTAATGCTAGGAGCTAAGCTACTGGAAGAGAAGTGGGTTTGCAAGCACCACGCACCTCATCTGGGGTCTGCTCGCCGCGAAGCCTGCGGCCATCAAACAGGAATGCAATTGCATTCATGTCCACAGACTGGCGGTCGCAATAGGCATTCATCAGCTTCTTCAGCTGGGTGGACCTCTTGATACGGAAAAACACCTCATTGCCATCCTACATATTATCATAAAGAAAAGAGTAAGTGACAGATAATACTACAGACAGCGATATCAGAAGATTGTAACCTAAACAATCTGACATGTAAAATGCCGCAATGTTCAACCAAAACATAGAGCAGCTCAATCAGTAAATTGATGACGCAATATTGTTATCTCCGAAGAGAATCTATCACTCAAATACATTAAAATTTAAGTTTCGACTTTTTCAAAAACAGAGTTCAAATTTTGATCAATGCTTAAAAGATGTCTCAAGTTACATTAGGCGATGAAAATTTTTAGCAAATATAATGGACCTACAAAACCCAAGTATTAATCATTTAAGGTCACCTGTGTACAAGTCCTTGATAGACCACATAACACACAGCAAGAAATAAAAAACACACTTCAAAATGTCAGTCAAATTAAACTACCTAGAACTAAGGAATGGAGTATTTGCACACACACCCTAGAACTATCTCAAATAGGTCAATGTCTGACAAGCATTTTAGGTGCACTGTCAAGCAGCATATCCCAAATACACCAACCAATTAGTATTAGTGGGAATTCTCTTTATACGCAAACTATAGTGCCTCTAAAATAACTCTGATTATACATCCTACAGATCACAAAAGATACAATTAGGCAAAATTAAATGTCCTGAGAATATAAACAACTTGCAAGCTAATGTGCAGTGCCTTTAAAATAACTCATAATACAACTGACAGATCAAAACAATTTCATTAAGACAAATTCAATGCCATGATATATAAAAGACCGAAAGCTCTGTGGCAAACTAAGAATAAAGAAATGTTAGGCAACTTCAACAATTCTTTTACAATAATTAAGACCAGGAAAGCTACCGACAATTATGAGCAATCTGAACTCGTGGCATCTCATATACAAGCCATATCCCCCCCACAATTTCATTAAGACAAATTCAATGCCATGATATATAAAAGACCCCAAACTAAGAATAAAAGAAATGTTAGGCAACTTCAACAATTCTTTTACAAAATTAAGACCAGGAAAGCTATAAATTATGAGCAATCTGAACTATCTCATATACAAGCCATATCCCCCCCCCCCCCCCCCAAAAAATAACAGTATAAACAAGTATAATCCTGTAAATCTACAGGATAAACCTCTATTGATTAGGCCTACCTTAGGACAGAATTATGGATAATCCTCTATTTAGAATCATGTGGGGATAAAAAAATGAATCCCAGAGAACAAAGCAACCAACAATCATATGGTTTTCCAACTTCCCGGCTATCATATATAACTTACTACAATCTCACAATCATAACAAACTTCATGGTGCTTAAACCATCAAACTTCATGGTGCTTAAATCGTCAAACTTTATTGTGCTTAAACCGTTACAACATACAACTATAATCTTAAGGACGAGAATTCTGCCAGTGTCCATAGTACCCCAGTACAGATTGACTAGCAATAGATGTGAGTCACATGCGAGACGTAAGGCATATCACTATTCAACTTTGCTGTTAGCAAACATCAATCTAGCGAAATAAAAGATGAGCACTCCGCCATTGAAATTAGTACAGTTTGTATGATCAACAATCGATGCCCATTCAGATAATTAGTACTGCAAGTATGGGTCAACACAAAGTCAATCGATAGGATTCGATGATGCGAGGAGGGGCCCTACCCGAGAGACCTAGGGCACATAGGCGAACGCAATCGGCAAACATTCGCTCGCACAAAACTGAGACATCGCTACCTACCAATCCCAAATCGCTGGCACCCTAGGAATCCGATAAACAACCGAGCAACGACGATCGATCGCTACGAGGGGGCGGGTTTAACAGCGCTAATCTACCTCGCCGCTGGGAAGAAGATGAGGAAGGGGGAACCGACTGGCGAGCTGACCTGACCCTTGACCTTCAGGTTGATGTGTGCGCCGCCCTCCGCGGGCTTCTTGTCCTCCTCACCGGCTCCAGACATCGTCGACGAAGGCTCCGAACGCAGCAGCAGCGGCAGGTGTCAGTTTCCCGGCGATCGATCGATCGGTGGAGGCGGCGGCGGCCGGCTCGGGTTCGTGGTGGGGTTGCGATGCGCCGGCGGACTCGAGGCCTCTTATAGGACGGCTGCCCATAAGCCGATTTGATACGAGGTTCGCGTCCGGATCCTCCCTGCGCGGGCCTCCTGTGGCCCCAAGTGAACCGGCGCCTCTGGTTGGCGAGCACCTGCAGCCCCGCGCGCGCGCGGCTGTTCGGGGATCGGGGTTCGGATCGGGTGCGGCCGCCGCTTCGTGGGCCGGTGCACTGCGTGGGTTGCACGCAAACCGGGTCAAATCCGTGTGGGCCCTGCCTCGCTCCGCTCCCCTCCTTTTTTTTTGTTTTCTCCGTGTCGCACAGCGGCACAGGTGTACGGCGCGGGCGCGGGGTTATCCGGTTCGGCTTCTTCGCGTGCGTGCGAACGGATGGGTTGGTGTGCGAAAAGGCCGCGAGGGGGCGGCGATCCGTGCGGCGCGGGAGGTCAGTTACGCTAATACGCTCCTTCCGTGCGATCCAACGGACGCGTGAGCAGTGTACAGGATGATGCAGTTGCTGATTTAAAGATGGGTGATGACGACATAGTTATCGCGATCATGGAGAACTAGATCGGTTTTCTCTCGCAAAACCAGGGGCACCGTTGCCAGCAGTATCCAATCCATAGAGTACAAGTTTTATCTTATGTCGGTCCTAGGTATAGGTTCTATAAAATTCTACGTATATCTATATATATTCTAATATTAATGAACCAAAATTTCGTTATTTTTTTTCCATCTCTCCGTGAAAAGTTTCTGCGGTGTTGTTTTTTTTTACTTCTCCAGCCACATTCATGTTCTCGTGTCGTATATGTTACCTAGAGTCATGTCTCGTGAGCATACCAAAAATAAACTTGGGTCTAGTAATGACCGATACGCTGTTCGATTCCATGACATATTAGGTTACGCCCTCCGCATCTCGTATGTGACCTAGACTTATGACGTATTGGGTCACCCTCTGTATCTCGTACGTGAGTATGTGTTTATGAATTAGAACACCCGCATCTAGCCATAATAAAGAGTTTGATTACTATATGTATTGGATTCCGTTGTAATGCATTGCAACATTAGGTAGCATGTTTGCTATCCTAAATAAAATTTCATAATTATTTTTATATTATTAAATAATTATTATAAATTATTATAAAATACTTTTGATGTTTTTAGTTGTGATTAAAAAATATTTTTAAAATTAAAGGAAAAAATGCAGCAACACCGAATTTTGTAAAAGGTTAGATAAACTAATTAAATTCACATTATAGAATTAAATCTTTACTAACATATACTAAAAAACTTATATAAAATCAATATAATTTATAGAATCTAATAGTATCTTCATACTACGATTCATTATTTTCAAACAGAAAATTATCATGAGTAAAATGACCTTAGATACCAGTGGGCACTTGAGTGCTACCGGTACAAGATAGTAAAAAGTGTAAAACCTATCTTTGGATACACATGCACTCCGCACTGCGATCATCGAAATTATCTGCGAGTTCAATTTTTTCATAGAACTACCACTGGCTGCTATGCTATCATCGAAATTATTGGCACGGTCATTTTTTCCAATATAACTACCGCTCGCTGCTTTTATCAGCGAGTTCATTTTTTTCATGATGAAATACCACTGGCTGCTATATCATCAAAATTATCGGCGGGTTCATTTTTTTCATGAAAGTCCGCTGGATGTAGTAGGTCCGGTCATTTGTACTTCACCGCAAAAGCCCCAAAACAGCCCTAAGGCCGTCAAAGCCCAGTCCACTTGATGGTCGACGGTCGAACGATTGGGATTCTCCAAAGCCCACAGTTTAACTGGAAGACAACCCAGCCCATAAGCAGTGTTAAACAGTATGTATTTTTGCGGCGGGCTGGACTATCCTAATCCTAATCCCACTGGTTGCCCGCCAAAGGACGAAAGGCCGGCCCCACGATTCAGTGACCGTCTCACCTCACGGACCCGGACACGGACCCGAGTCCGACCGCGCAGCGATTCTTCTAGACTTCCCTTTCCCAAAGAGGCGGCAGCAGCAGCAGCAGAGTCCAGACCGTTCTCCGTCCCCCGGAGAGCATCGCCGCCCGCCATGGGCTCGCCGCTCCGCACCGTCACCGTGCATCTCCGTCGCTCGTTGTCCTCGTCGCCAGCGGTTACCGTGGCGATCGCGGTGGACGGCGGCTCCGGGGTGGACCTGGCGCGGGTGGGGCTTGCGCTGGGGCTGGACCCCGCCTCCGTCCGCCCCAACGGCTACTTCCTCAGCCGCGGCCCCGGCCACGTCTGCTCTGCCGTCACGTGGCGCGCGCTCCTCGCCTTCTTCGCGAAGCGCGGCCTGCCCACTGGCGCCGACGCCGCCGCGCCCGTTGTCGTACACGGCAAGCCCGCCGCGCCAACTGCGCCGGCCTCAGGTGCGTTGAGCTCTGAGCCTCGCTTCCTTAGGAACTCTGAATAGTTGATTGATCCCATTGCTAACTGGTAGAGAAATTACGAGCGGTATCTTTGAATGTTACAATGTGCGGTCGCGGTTCAGGGATCAAGTGGGGTGACTGACGTCTCTGTTCTTGCAGTGTCCAGGATTCATATGCCTGATTGGTTGTTATGTCCTTTTATTAGCTTCATTGATCAGTAGTACCAACCGGTTTATGAAATTTGCAGCTACTTATATTTGCTATTTGGGATGAATGGGGATCAAATACCACCAGAGGCAAAGAGTGTGGCGCTACTGAACCACTCTTACTGCTATGGACCATAAACCTCATAAGTAGCGTGTATGTTTGGGATTGATAACTATAAATTGTGCATTTATTCCTGAGGTTATCAGTGCTGCCAATTTTCCATGTATCATCTGTTGTGTACTCGTTTCACACAAATTTTAGTAAAATCTTGGGCTAGACAATAATGTTTGATACTCTATTATTCTTCAGTGTTCAGTAATGTTGACGATTTGTCATTTCAGTTTTCATTATCCTGGGCCTCATGTAATTGCCATGCGGCAATTCTTCGTCGGTTCATTATCAAGTGCTACTTGTTGATCTGCACATTGAATTTGTTATGCATATTGCATGGGTGTTACCTGATCTGCTTAATACTAGATGATTTACTTAATATTAATACTACAAGGATGCCATTATGGCATGCACTATATGCTTGGGGAAGATGATTTCAGATGTTTACACAATCATTTGGTCTGAATCCGTGAAATTCTATTCTTCAGATCCAACAACTCCTCCATGCCCAAAGCGAAAACCAGGAGTGGAAGTAGAAAGATGTCCCAAGAAGAGCAAGCCTCAAGAGAACAAATCAGCTCTTCCAAAACGAAGGCACGATGTACTCAGCGATGAAATCATCCTTGGTCTAAAGAGAAGACTCAGGCTGGACGACCCAATCCCAGCTAAGAAGATCAAGCAAGTAGAACGCGACTCAGGTGAGTTACTTACTGACCAATTCTCTAATTACTAACTATAAATAGTGCTTCATAATTATCCATATATAAGCAAGTAGAATGCGCCTCAGGTGAGTGACAACTGACAATTTTGTCTGTCTTGCTTGTTACGGCAACGGGTGATCGATGATGGACTATGGAGCAGAGACACAGCAACCAGTTAAATTTTCTTGCGGCTTTGTGAATGCAAATGGAAAGCGGCTACGGGATGAGGAGACGCAGCAACCAGTTAAATTTTCCTGCGGCTTTGTGAATGCAAATGGAAAGCGGCTACGGGATGAGGAGATGATCACCTCGCTTTCATGTAAAAGAGTTCGGTGACCGGAGCTGAGGTAAATGCGCTATCATGTGTTCCAGCAGTCATGTGATCTTCAACAAAAGGGCATATACTTTGCTTGGAGGCAGTTTCAGATGCAGCTGCTGTATGCTGTAACTTAAGTAGTTCCCGTGTACATCCATGTGCCTTGTGAATATCACATCGATTGTAACTAAACGACATTTTACCTTGAGAATCCTAGTGGCAAGTCTGTAATCTGTGCATTTGTTGCATGACAGTAGCTACAGTATGCTGCTTGTCAACTAGCCACGCAATGGCATGCTTAAAGCCGTATCAATATTATATGTACCGTGCCGTCAAAACCTTAATTACGCAACTAACGACAGAAACTCTACCGTCAGTTGCATACACTTCAACCGTTCTACGCTCAATCATGAAGCGCAAACTTGGGAACAATGATTATATTATGATACGATAAGCACATAAAGTCTTTTTTTTATCATATATATAAACACATAAAGTCTTGCCTAACCAAACCACTGCGAAGAAATGTCGGTAATATTTTCTGTAGGGCGTCCGTCCATCTAGACACGTTGATGGGCCATGAGCTCAACAACCCCTTTCTATCCTATCTTGTCTGCTCGTCCAATTGCTTCTCCAAAAAATTCTTCAGTCACGCAGTCTCTTAAAAAAATCACTCCAACGCTTCAACCGTGCACGAGGCTCCGCCGCGCTGCCTCGGCACTTTCCGCGGCGTCCGGGCGCTCGCCGGCTAGCATCTCCGCCGTGCCCGAGTGCGACCGCCCGTCTTCCTCCCTCTCCGTCGTGCCTCCTGCCCGCCGCGGCTGCCCGTCTTCTTGCTGGCCCTTGCATCGTCCTCGCCTTGCTCTTGTGTCCGATGTGGCTGCCTCTCCAGCCACTTCCTCCGTCACCCCATGGCACAGCCCTTCAAACGACGGTGTGTAGTAGATGAACTCCTCTGTCACATGCCTACGCAGCCGCGCGGCCCTCCTGTTTGTTATGACGTTGTGCTGTGTCAGCTGCCATTATGCGCATCCGCCCTCTCCTCGCGTAGATGTCCTTCGCGTCGCCCGTGCTGATGGTCGGCCTCCTCGTGGATGATCTTGGATGGCAGCGGCACGGTGGCTTGGCGCAGCCGGGGCACGTGCGTAGCTGCACTCCTTCCGTGTGGCAAGCAACAAGGAGATGTTGCAGAAAGCGAGTGTTAATTGTTTTAGATGTATCAGAGGTATGTTGCAAGTGTTTCGCATAGATGTTGCAAAAGTAGATCGAGATGTTGCATATGTTGCAATCGCTATACACCCATATTGCAAGCGTCTATTCCAAATGTTTTATCTGTTTCTCATACGTATGTTGCAAGGGATTTATCTAGATGTCGTCTATTCCAAATGTTTTATCTGTTTCTCATACGTATGTTGTAAGGGATTTATCTAGATGTCGTATATGTTTCACGGATATGTTACAAGTGTGTTTATCTGGATGTTGAATATGCTTGCAACGGGTTTAAAGTGTTTTCAGGCGTTTTTACATATGCTTCAGGCGTATGTTGCAAGTGTTTCAGTTGTTTCAGATGTACGTTGCAAGTGTTTCATCTGAAAGTTACAAAAGTAGATCCGGTGTCGCACATGTTGCAAGACCCACCTGCTGCAGCTGCTGGGGCGCCGTGCATGCTGTTCCCGTGTGAAGCAGGCACAAGCGGTCCCCCACATGCTTGATACGGAGCGGGGGTGCAGGCAGTTCCCCCACATGTGCGCGGGAAGCGGGCTAAAGCAGGTGCTTCCTGTGTGCGAGCAGGCGGCATGGGCAGGGCGACGTGTCCATGCAACGTGGGCATGGGAAACGAAGGACGCTGTTGGGTATCGTTATTAGGGATACCCAAAGCAAGGAGGTTAGCACCCACGCTGACTTCCTCGGATGGCTCAAGATGTATTAAAAGGTCTCGAGCGACCCTAAGGCCACGGGCCCCGTCTCGCCCAAGGTCATGGGTTCTGTCTCGCCCGACCCTCGAGTGCAGGCTCCGTCTCGCCTGACCCTCGGATGCGGGTTCCATCTCGCCTGACCCCTCAAGTGCGGGTTCCGTCTTGCCCGACCCCGAGGACGCGGGCTTCGTCTCGCCCGACCCCTCGGGTGCGGGCTCCGTCTTGACCGACCCTAAGGCCGCAGGCTCTGTCTCGCCCGACTCTAAGGTCGTGGGCTTCGTCTCGTCCGACGGGGACCCATACCGTCACCAACCACTCCAGGTCCAAGCGTATCGGCCTGGGTCAAAACTCTGACACCAGAAAATAGGCTGGCATGCCTCGATGTAACCCGTGGCTATGACGGGCCATACCTAGCGATTCACATCAAGAATAGTGTCGGGTGTGCCGTTACTGTTCTGCCTAATCCTCGTACGGACGCTGACATGCGTGTCAGTTCACCATGATGTCCGCCGGGACAGAGTGGAACGCCATGACCGGCAGATGACGCCTACGCATGGTGCCAGTGACGAATAGGACCGCGACATGGAGCCGTCCCTATTGACATCTGTAGGATCGGCGGGACCTACATGAAGGAGAAGGACCCGGCAATTCTGGAAGCCTTCTTCTCTCTCTCTCGTTCTTCTCCTTTTCTTCCGCTGTAACCCGCACTTTTCCTTTGCCTATAAAAGGGGAAGCAGGGTGCCCCATGAAAGGGGGTTAGACCATGAGATAAAAACATATGAGCACGATACGAGCACACGGTTGTGTGGCAATCGAGCTCTCAACACCCGTTCACTCCTTCCACGAGAGACTTGGGATCCTTTCCCTCTCTCACTTGTTTGTAACCCCTACTACAAACCAAGTGTCGGTAACATGAGCAGCAGCGAACAGGACGTAGGGATGTTTCGCCGGAACCAGTATAAACCTTATGTCCTCCAAGCACACCATCCGATCCAGACGCGCAAATAAAAATTTACTCATCGGTGGTCCGAAAACACCAACAGTTGGCGCACCAGGTAGGGGCTTTCTGCGCGTCTCAACGTCCACATCAGGCCTCGGATGGCTAGTCACGGTGTCAGCTGGGTCCTAGGCGCGCACGTGCGCTTTGGGAACCTGGACTTCATCATTACAATAGAGGGAGAGTTAGCGCAGGTTCCCACCGCCATCTAGCCTCTCCACTCCACCGGCCTCGACACAATCATCGAGGCGCTTTGAGGAGCTGCAACTACAAGCACCGGAGGCCCGCGCCCCCAGGAGCGACTAGCTCCTTGGCTTCGATTACGAGAGGCTAGAACACTAGCTTGGTGCCTTTCTGGGACCCCGATCGTCCTAGGAGGACCTACGCCTCCTCACCTTTTTATTCACCAATGTCATCACGTAGCTTGCCGAAGGAGAGCCGCTCTCCCCGGAATGCCTCATCTGGAGCGCCCCAACAGCGCTCCCATTCGTTCTGCGCAACGTTGCAGAGACCGTTGGCCACCTTATGGCGCAGCGCACGCCCCCATCCCCTACGAACGATGAGTTCGTGGGGATGACCAAATATGTCATGGGAGAATCAGAGTCGCCCTCTAACTCTGACTCTAGCAGGGGGAGCCAACACCCCTCGCGAGAATGTTTCATGGCAGGTACCCCTTAGGGATACGTCGAAAGCATCCTTGAGGGAGGTGCTACGCCAATAGACGACCTCGACGATGAGGTCGTGGGGGATGCAGAGGCCTCGCCTCACCTACGGGTAGAGCAGCTGAGGGCGCGACACCAAGAGCTTGAAGAAGCACGACTCTAGCTCGAGCAGGAATGCATGGAGCTCGAGCGAAAGATCAAGCGCCACGGAGACGATGAAGCCCTCCCACACTTCACCCGGGCAAGCTAGAACGTTGCTGCTGTAGCGCCTTACTCCAGGGGCTTCCGGAGGTCGCGACACCCGAGGATCGTCGGGCCCATCGTGATATTCGCACGCTACTTGATTGTGCGGCGGCGCAGCAGGCCAAGAGCTTGTTGTCCCGACGACGCGAGCTCGACGCCAACCAGCGCATACCCTTAGAGTGACCTAACAGGGACGTATCAGTCCACCAGGCATCGCAAGGCGACAGACCGCACACTGTGGTCTCGGTGCATGAGCGTCGCGGCCTCCACCATGACGCGCGCAACACCCTGGATGCCCGCCAGCGTGCCCGTAGCGATGAGAGGAAGGAGGCAAACCGCGGCTACCACCCTCATCGTGGCGGATGCTACAACAGCGGCGAGGACCGAAGCATGAGCCCTGATTTGTCGAGGCCTCAGGCCTTTGGCCGACACATCCTCAACGCCGTCTTCCCACCGTGGTACCGACCGCTGACCAACATCCCAAAATACTCTAGGAAAACACTCTAGACTGTGGCTCGAGGATTATCGGCTTGCTTGCCAAGCCAGTGGAGCGGATAGTGATAATTTCATTATCCACAACCTTCCATTGTTCCTGGCCGATTCGGTGCGAGCATGGTTGGAACACCTTCTGCCCAACCGAACTCAAAGTTGGGCAGACCTAAAAGAGATCTTCATAGAAAACTTCTAGGTTATATACGTGCGTCCAGGGAACCCATGAGATCTCAAAAATTGCCGACAGAAGTATGGGGAAACTCTTCATGGGTACATCCGACGCTTCTCTTGGCGGTGCAACGAGCTACCCCACGTCGCTAACGTCGACGTCATAGGAGCTTTTCTGTCTAGGACCACCTGCGAGTCTCTGGTTCATAAGCTAGGACGTAAGGGCCCACGAACTACCAAGGAGCTCCTCGACATCGCCACCAGCCATGTCTCAGGCGAGGAGGCGGTCGGGACGATTTTTGATCGCCTCAAAGGCAAGGCAAAGTGGAATGAGGACACCGGCGAAGACGCCTCCAACCGTCCCAACAAGAAGAAGAACAAGCGGCGGCGTGAGGGCTTGCTCGTGGCCACCGTCGATCGTAAGGGGGTTAGAAGCCTGCCGAGGGTACCTCGGACCACTTTGAGAAGCTGCTCGAAGGACCATGCCCGAACCATGCTTTCCTCGTCAAGCACCTATACAAGGACTGCGTCCTCATGAAGCGGTTCTTGTCCGGAGGCTCCAACAAGGGGGAGCATAGGAAGGAGCCCAAGCCGGCCGTAAACGAGCCGAGGGGAAGGACGGCAGATTTCTAACGCTGGAAGGATGCCTCATGGTCTTCGGAGGGTCGGTGGCCTATGACTCCAAGTGCCGCCAGAAGCTTATGCACCGCGAGGTCTATATAGCCGAGCCGGCCACGCCTACCTTCCTCCGATGGTCAGAGTCTGCCATAACCTTTGATCGGACCGACCACCCGAAAGCGTCTCACAGCCATGAAGATATCCGCTCGTGGTCGACCCGATCATCGGCATGAATGGCTCACCAAGGTGCTGATGGATGGAGGCAGCGGCCTCAACATCATGTACGCCGAAACGCTCAACGCCATGAGCATCGGCCGAACGCGTAGCCAGCCGACCGGGGCGCCTTTCCATGGCATCGTGCCTGGAAAGCAGGCCGTGCCACTTGAGCAGATCGATCAGCCCATCACCTTTGGCGATCCGAGCAATTATACGATGGAGACCCTTACCTTTGAGGTGGTCGGGTTCCACAGAACCTACCATGCCATCCTAGGACGTCCATGCTACGTGAAGTTCATGGCCGTCCCCAACTACACCTATCTAAAGTTGAAGATGCCAGGTCCATGTAGGGTCATCACCATCAGCACCTCCTTCCAGCGTGCCTACGAGTGCGAGGTCAAGTCTTGAACATGCCACGATAGTTGTCGCCTCCAAAGAGCTTGTGGCCATTAGGGAGGAGGTCGTCGAAGAAGCGCCCGACCCCAAGCGGTCGGTCGGGTCTCTCGGGCCTGTAGAGGGAGCCAAGGAGGTCCTCATAGACCCCAGCGGCTTCGAGGGCAAAGTGGTGTGCATGGGCACCACACTTTCCTCTAAATAGGAAAGCGCGCTCGCTGACTCCCTCCGCGCCAACAGAGACATCTTTGCGTGGAGACCCTCGAACATGTTAGGCATTTCGAGAGAAGTCGCCAAGCACGCCTTGAAGATTAGGCCAGGCTCCAAGCCGGTGAAGCAACACCTATGTCGCTTCGATGAGGAGAAACGTAGGGCCATCGGTGAGGAGATTACAAAGCTTTTGGCGGCTGGGTTCATCAAGGAAGTATACCACCCCATGTGGTTAGCCAATCCCGTTCTTGTATGAAAAAAGAATGGGAAATGGAGAATGTGTGTTGACTACACGGGTCTCAACACAGCATGTCCAAAGGATCTGTTTCCTTTACCACGCATAGACCAAGTAGTTGACTCGACCTCAGGGTGTGAAACCCTTTGCTTCCTTGATGCATACTCCGGGTACCATCAAATCATGATGAAAGAGTCCGACCAGCTCGCGACATCTTTCATCACCCCATTCGGATCGTTCTGCTATGTCACAATGCCGTTCGGCCTAAAGAACGTGGGGGCTATGTACCAACGTTGCATGTTCAAGTGTTTCGGGGATCTCATTGGCAGATTATTGAGGCCTATGTGAATGACATTGTGGTCAAGTCCAAATGGGCTGATCAGGTCATAGCCGACCTAGAGCAGACCTTTTCAAAACTCCGAGCAAACGACATTAAACTCAACCCCGAGAAGTGCATTTTTGAGGTCTCAAGGGGTATGCTGTTGGGTTTTATCGTTTCTGAGCATGGCATCGAAGCCAACCCGGAGAAGATATCGACCATCACGAGGATGGGTGTAAGAAAAATGAACCCTAGGCCGCTTTACTTTGGATTTTGGTGTTTGATGACCAACACAACTAAATTGGACTAATAAATTTGCAGGTAATTGTTTTGTAGTTCAATAGGGTGCAAACGTGACTTGGACGAAGGCGACATGGTGATCCGATGATCAACACCTTAAGCAAGACCCTAGAAGCACAAGAGAGGATCCAAGATATCAAGCAAAGTCCAAGCATAAAGATAGGAACCAAATCAGACGTAAGATCACGAGAGAAATGAGCTCCACAGAGGTGACCGGATGTGGCCCTATGAGGACCGGATGTGTCCAATCAGTTGCTCAGCAACAGCAGCGTCAGCAGCAGTGACCGAACACTGAGTGAGGCAGTGACCGGACGTACGGACTTCACTATTCATCGCCGTGGCAACAACTCAGTGAGGACCAGACACAGCGACACTAGATGACCAGACGCACAAAGTGTAGCGTCCGATCATGTCCAGAGAGGTTCTAGAGCGGCACAAATGCGACTAGACATGTCCGGTCGATGATGATCGAACTCGGCAGTGCGTCCGATCTCTATGCACGCGCCCAACGGTCGAGATGACCAGACGCGTCCGGTCAGGACGACAACATCGTCCGGTCAGTAGCAGAAAGCTAGGTTTCATCTCCAACAGCTACTTTCTCCATGGGACTTATAAATAGATCCTCGAACCGGCCATTTGATAGTGGAGAGTTGAGGAAACATACCAACAGTGTTGATACACCATTTTAGTGATCTCCACTTACATAGTGCTTAGTGATTCATTAGGTGATTAACGTAGGTGCTTTTCGAAGTGCTTAGGTTGATTAGACCACCGCTTATGCGCTTGCTCTAGGTTTAGGCCTAGTGTTTAGTGAGGTTTGCACACCTCTTACCACTCGGTGCTTGCGCGCACCATTGTTATACATTGGAGGGACTTGTAGTCTTGCGAGATCACACCACCCGTGTGTGTGGTGTGGCCGCCATCGTGTACCAAAGGGAACAAGGCCCACAGCAGTTCGGCCAGAAGCTTGATAGTGAAGACGGCGAGGAGCGGTCCGGGAGAGGCTTGCCGGAAGGCACACCAGAGACCCACTTGCGTGTGGGGAAGGCCCAGGGCTATCCATGGAGCTACCCGATCAGGAGCTTGGCCCTTGCGAGGGATTTCTTGCGAGGGGCTTCAACGAGGACTAGAGGAAAGCTTGTGCGCTTCTCGATACCTCGGTAAAAATAAGGGAGTCGTCGATGGGTGTTTGCATATCTCTACCTTACTCTTTAGCTTCCGCATTTACATTGTAATCTTGGTTTGTGCTTTACTTTCCTAGCTTAGTGATAGGATAGTTGATAGGTTTGGAACCTAGGTTGCATAACTCCTTTTTGCGGTAGAGATAGCAACACACTAGCTAAACCATAGTTGCACATCTAGATAGTTTATCTTTTGCATAGGTTTTTTCTAAGGATAGAAAAGAGTCCATAGTTTAGAGTTAGAGTTTTAAGTTGCCTAATTCACCCTCGTCTTAGGCATCACGGTCCCTTACAATGGGCCCAAATTCAGAACATAAAGGGGGTACAACGAGTTATAGGGTGCCTCATTGCGCTCAGTCGCTTTATCTTGTGCCTCGGCGAACAAGGTCTCCCCCTCTATCTACATCTGAAGAAGGCTGACCACTTCAAATGCACGCCCGAGGCCCAGGAGGCACTTGACAAGGTCAAGCAGCTCTTGACGAAGGCCCCGATCCTGGTCCCCCCAAATGATGGGGAACCACTTATGCTCAACATTGCGTCCACCACACAAGTGGTCAGCGCTGCCCTGGTGGTATAGCGAGAAGAAGAGGGACACGCCCTCAAACTAGTTGAACAAGTTTGGCAGATGATGGGTCATGAAGCTTCCCATGGTGCTCTGGAGCTTGAGGATGACCCCCAGTCGAGCCACCGGCTACACGCCATTCTTCATGGTCTATGGTTCCGAGGCTATCCTCCCAACTAACCTTGATTATGGAGCACCGAGGGTCAGGGCGTACGACAAACAGGGAGCCGAGTCATCCCTCGAGGATGCCATGGACTAGCTAGATGAAGTGCGTGATGTTGCCCTCCTTCGCTCGGCCAAGTACTAGCAAGCGTTGCGCAGGTACCATAGCCGTCGAGTGCGGGGTCGGGCCTTCAACGTCGAGGACCTAGTACTCCGCCTCTCCCAGAGCAACAAGAACCGCCACATGCTCTCTCCGCCATGGGAGGGACTATACGTTGTCGCGGAGGTGCTCTGACTAGGCACCTATAAGCTCAGGACCATCAACACATCATTGCCTGGAACATCGAATAGCTACGTCGCTTTTACCCTTAAATCTATGTATACTTTCTCTTATCGGTTTCGCTATCGACTCCTTGATCTTTAGTGATATCCGACCCCAGCAACGGCAAGGGGCTCAGGACCATCAACAACAAAGTCTTCATCAATGCCTGGAACATCGAACAACTATGTTGCTTTTACCCTTAACTTACACACGCTTTCTCTTATCAATTTCGCTATTAACTCCTCGATCTTTAGTGACACCCGACCCCAGTAACGCTAGGGGGTCAGGCCTCACTCTGGGGCTGATAAGAGCATATCTATCTGGTAGACATTCACTATGCCCGACCATTTCTCACATTAAGACCTAGAAGCGAGGGTTGCGGAAACAAACACTGAGTAAAACTGGTCGGACCGCAAGAAACCTATGCCCCAGTGGCTACGTCGTCTTTGCTCACCAGCGTGATCAAAGTTTTTCCCACACCCCGAGCTTTTTAGCCTTAACTACGGAAAGAGTAAGAATGCATTAACCTTTTTTATACAAAAAGGGGAGAAGAGCTAAAATTTATTTGGCCATAACGAAATTTAAGAGCTTGTCCACTTATTACAAGTTCGCCGCCTGGCTTATCTACCTAACTAATTTCTTGGGGGATGATCTCATCCTATATCTCCGTAGGTAAGTCATGTGCTAAAGGGGTCATCTCCTTCTCGGTGTCGTCTAGCTTGATGTGAGAACCGTCACAGGTAAGGTGGGATACGGAGCTGAAAATGCTCCTACGACGTATTTAGGCCCAGCAGTTCGAAGGCTGGCCCTCCGACAGGTTCACAGCCGCTCCGGGGCACCCTTAGAGCGAGGGGTGGAAAGGGATGGGCCCACTAGCGGCCAGTACCCAGGCGCACAAGCACCGCGGGCATCCCAGCCCATGTTCGAGTCTTGGTCGGTTCCTAGTCCATGGTTTTCCCTCAAAGAAAGGCAACGAGCCCTTGGGACCGATCGAACGGACCCGAGAACTATATGGATTGGCCACTGAGAATCTAGAGTCAGTCACCAGCTAACCCATGCGAGACCCCCATGAACGGGAAGTCGGGGCCCCACTCGAACTAGCCCATTAACAGCTCACCGAGCACCATGTTTCGTCCATCGAGGAAAAACGTGGCACGGCTCAGCACCTCTGTTTGATCGAAAAAACGCTTGAGGGATGACAATCACAAAGACGAGCCAACCTTCGACCGGACCCCTGCAATGCGTGGGGGCTCGAGGGAAGTTGGTCTTGCAAGGACACCAAATGCGTGGTCGTAGGACGATGGCTTGGATCCTAGGGAGGGGCACGTCTCCTCGATCTTTAGTGAAACCCGACCCTAACAACGGCAAAGGGTTAGGTCTCACTTGGGGGCTGATAAGGGTATATATATCCTTTCTGAAACAGTCACCGTGCCCGACCCTTTCTCATGTTAAAAACCTAGAGGCAAGGTTTGCGGAAACGAACGCTGAGTAAAACTGGTCGGACTGCAAGAAACCTACGCGCCAGCGGCTATGGCACTCTTGCTTACCAGCTGAAAGGTCCTAATGGCTAGAGGGGGGGGTGAATAGCCTAATAAAAAATTCTACAACAACATTTAACCAAATGGTTAGACAATTATGAGGCGAAGCGAGTGTTGCGCTAGCCTACTCAAAAATGCAAGCCACCTACCACAATTCTAGTTTAGATAGTGTCAATTCACACAAGAGCAATGACACTACCCTATGTTAGTGTGCTCTCAAAGGCTAACTAAAGAGCCACACCAACCAAGCATGCAAGCTCTCACAACTAGCTACACTAAAGAGCTTGTCAACTAGTTTGCGGTAAAGTAAAGAGAGTGATCAAGAGGGTTATACCACCGTGTAGATGAATGAACCAATCAATCACAAAGATGAATAACAATGATGACCAATCACCTCGGAATCAATGATGAACACAATGATTTTTACCGAGGTTCACTTGCTTGCCGGCAAGCTAGTCCTCGTTGTGGCGATTCACTCACTTGGAGGTTCACGCGCTGATTGGCATCACTTGCCAAACCCTCAATAGGGTGCCGCACAACCAACACAAGATGAGGATCACACAAGCCACAAGCAATTTACTAGAGTACCTTTTGGCGCTCACCGCCGAGAAAGGTCAAGAACCCTCACAATCACCACGATCGAGTCGGAGACAATCACCTCCTCCACTCAACGATCCTTGCTGCTCCAAGCCGTCTAGGTGGCGGCAACCACCAAGAGTAACAAGTGAAATCCGCAGCGAAACACAATCACCAAGTGCCTCTAGATGCAACCACTCAAGCAATGCACTTGGATTCTCTAATAACCTCACAAAGATGTTTAATCTATGATGGAAATGAGTGGGAGGACTTTAGCTAGGCTCACAAGGTTGCTATGTCAATGAAAATGTGCAAGAGAGCTCCCTTGACCCGGCCATGGGGCTATAAATAGAGCCCCAGTGAAATAGAGCCGTTGTACCCCTTCACTTTGGGCACTGCGCTGGGTGATCGGACACTCGGTCCGATCGACGGACGGCCGGCCCTCGGCGTCCGGCCACGTGATTCACGCCACGTGTCCCCCGCTTCAAATGCTATTCGCCGATTTCAATGGTCATGAAGTTTGACCGGACGCTCGATAGAAAAACCCGGACGACAAGCCCCAAAGCCCAGTCCGGTCGTTTCGATAAAGCTCCCGAGGCATGATTTTTTGACCGGACGCGTCCGGTCCACCTTGACCGGACGCAGCCAGCGTCCGGTGCTCAACCCTTGCCACTGAGCCGTCTGGTTGCTCGACCGGACGCAGCCTTTCAGTGTCCGGTCGCTGAGTGACCCAGCGTCCGGTCAGTAGACCGACGCCAGCATCATTTCGACCAACTCCATTTCAACTCTAACTTCTTCACCCTTGCTCAAGTGTGCCAACCACCAAGAATTTTGCATCCGGCGCAATAGAAAATAGACATTTCATTTTCTCAAAATAGCCGAATCCATCTCAATCCTACAAACACCTTGTGCACATGTGTTAGCATATTTTCACAAATATTTTCAAGGGTGTTAGCACTCCACTAGATCCTAAATGCATATGCAATGAGTTAGAGCATCTAGTGGCACTTTGATAACCGCATTCCGATACGAGTTTCACCCCTCTTAATAGTACGGCTATCAATCCTAAATGTGATCACACTCTCTAAGTGTCTTAATCACTAAAACAAAATAGCTCTTACAAATTATACCTTTGCCTTGAGCTTTTTTTTTCTCTTTCTTCTTTCCAAGTCGAAGCACTTGATCATCACCATGCCATCATCTTTATCATGCTATGATCTTCATTTGCTTCACCACTTGGAGTGTGCTACCTATCTCATGATCACTTGATGAACTAGGTTAGCACTTAGGGTTTCATCAATTTACCAAAACCAAACTAGAGCTTTCACCAGCGTAATCAGAGTTTCTCGCCCACACCTCGAGCTCTACGGTCTCAACAACAGGAAGGGTCAGAACGCATTAACCCTTTCTAAAACAGTCATTGTGCCCGACCCTTTCTCATGTTAAGAACCTAGAGGCAAGGTTTGCGGAAACGAACGCTGAGTAAAGCTGGTCGGACTACAAGAAACCTACGCCCCAGCGGCTACGACACTCTTGCTTACCAGCATGATCAGAGTTTCTTGCCCGCACCTCGAGCTCTACAATCTTAACAATAGGAAGGGTTGGAGCGCTTTAACCCTTTTTATACATAAAAAGGGAGAAAGAACAAATTTGTTCAACTAAAACAAAAAACAAGCTTGTTTAGACAAAACAGAAGGGTTGGAACTTGTTCGCTTATTACAAATGCACCGCCTGACCTATCTGACTAAACTAACCCCTCAGGGGGATGATTTCATCTTCTATCTTAGCAGAAAGGTCATGTGCCAGGGGGCCACTTCCTTCTCGATGTCGTCCAGCTCGGCGTCGGTATAGACAGGCACGAAGCCATGGCTCATCGTTGCCAGATCGATGTTCTTGTAATGAGAACGGGCGATTGCAAATGATCGGTGAACGCCAAAGCAAAGTGCCCCCCTTGCCATAACACATGCCGATCCATGATCCAGGTGGAGCGAACCATGAGCGAGCTTGTCTCCTGCTCCAGGGCCAGCTCAAGCTCATCGCAGACCAACCGGACGGCGACACGTAGGTTGTCATGTTCGGCGCTCTCCTTCTAGAGGGTGTCCTTCACCTCGCTGAGCTCCTTCTCCAGTCTACGGCTCTTCACCACCTCCGCCACGAGCTTGTCATCGAGACCCGCCCAAGTCACATACCGACCATGTCAAAAGGCTTACCATGGATTCTAGGGAGAAAGACAACAAGGGAAACCAGAGACTTACCATCCACGTCCGCCCGAAGCCTGCGCACCTCATCGCGTTGTCCGGGTCACCTCAGCCTCTAGGCGCCGGACCTCTTCTTGGTGCTGACTGACCTCCACGGTGAGCCTGGCGGACACGCCCTCGGCTACAACCTTATGGTCCCTCTCCCTCTGAAGCTCACCCTCGAGGTGGTCGATCCGTTGCTGAGCGGCGGCGTGCTCCTAGCGAGCTAGCTCAGTCCCTGTGCGGAGCACCTCTATGGCCCGAAGCAAATCATCCCGCTCCTTTAGTAGCCCTCCCTCCATGGCGTCCATGCGCACCCTCTCGATTAGGGCTGCGAGCTTCTCCTCGACCTCATGGGCATTGTCGTGAGCGTCCTTCTCCCTGACTCAGAGGTTGGCCACCTCCCGAGCAGTAGGGGCAAGCTCAGCCACCTCCTGATGGGCGGCAGCGAGCTATGTGGCTAGCCCCTTACTCTGCTGCATCTCCTCAGCAAGGAACTGGGACTTCTCCCAGCTGCAGGCCATAAGGATCTACGAAGAAGATAAGACTTAGAGGCGTGGAAAGAGAACATGAGGGTCAAAAGCATGGTCATATCATACCTGGCCAACCGGGGCGACAATGTCGCGCATCGAGCTCAGCATGGTGGTCAGGGCGTGAACTGCGTCCCCAACCTCCATGTGGACGCTCCCTCATTCCCTCTCCTCTACTACTTCATCAAGGGCAGCCACCTGGACCAGAGATCGAGATGTCCCCGTGCTGACCTCAAGCGGCGCCGACCTCTCTTACAGCGGTAGCTCTTCTAGAGCGGTTCCTCTAGCGATAGAGGGAGCGGGTGACGTAGACATGGAGGCTTGCCCTATCACCACATCCGTCAAGGATGCCTCGGGTGTGCCCCCTTCTGTCCACCTCACCACAGACACGGCCACCCACACGAACGACGGCTCTAGTCGTGCCACCTCCGCCTGCGACGTCGAGGACACTACCGCCTGCATCGTGCCTGCCACGGGTGCCCCGGACGCGCCCTCCTCGCTTGCTCTCCCATGGACGCAACCATTGGTTGTGCCTCCCTGGTTGATGCCACGGCCGCCCCAACGCCACTCACGCTCGCCACCGGCGTGGCTACAGCCGGCTCCTGGCGCGTTTGTCGGAGGAGGACCTTTTTTGGAGCCAGCCATAGGAGAGTCCCATGTCCTCCGACGCTGCAAGGGACATGGCGGTCAGTTCGCGGCAAAAATCTGTCAAGACAAAAGGAAGAAAAACTCTTGACTCACCCTAATGCCATCATGCGAGGATGTTTTGGGGCCAGCTTGCCCAACCCTGGCTGCTCCTCGAAGGCATGTTGCCGGTTCGAGCCCTCCCTCAGCTCGTAGGGCTCGTACAAATCAAAATGGCTGCCTCCCGCCGACTCCGGATGGAGCAGCGCGACCCATTTCTGCTGGCTCTAGAGCCACCGTCGAAGGCCCAGACAAGGCAAGGTGGCCTGATTCCACCGGCTCCGATGCCGCCATCGAAGGTCTGGACAGGGTGGGGTGGTTTGATTTCATCGGCTCCAGGGGCACGTCCTTCCCCTCCTACCCCGTGGCATGTCACGGGAAGGGTCCCGCTTACGGCAAAGGCGGGTCCTCGTCCCCGATGGCCAGATCATCCCATGGGATGGGTGACATGGAGCCGTCCACCTCCTCCTCTTCTTCTTCCTCCTCTTCTTCCGACAAACCATGACACTGCTTCCCTCGCTGCAGCTTCGCTCACTACTTCAACCGCTGTTTCTTCTCCGCATCATCCTTCTTCTTCTTCCTTTGTTCATCCGCAGCATGGTTCGCCACCCTCACGGCCGCGTGCTCTGGCAATGGCGTGACAAAGTCCCGGATGACTAACCTCGCTGGCAGCTCGATGAAGCCCATGTCCGGCTGCATCACAGGATGCCCTGGGATCGAGAACACAGCGTCGGCCTCCCCCATGGCCTCCTTGATGCGCGGCGCGACCTCGCTGTCGTGGAGTAGCCCCTGGGCGAGCGTCGTCCTAACGAAGCTACGTGTTGGGCGTCATCCCGTATAGCGGGAGGACGCTCGCCATCAGGGGCGCCACCCTCCTCGCCTAATACCCCCCGATAACGCCAGCCCCACGGAGGCCATGGGTCTTTAGGAACGTGATGGCCTCGAGGAGGTCACACATCCTCTTCTTCTCCTTGATGGGTAGCCCCCACGCCCATGACGGTGGAACCTCTTTGATCATACGCCCGGAGAAGACAGGGAAGGGTGCGGCAAGGTCATCCTTTATGTAGAACCAATGCAAGTGCCACCCCTTGTTAGATTCGGAGAGCTAGTAGGGCATGTACTCGGCCGCCCGCTATCCCTGGAGGTGGATGCCCGTGCATCCCATCGGCACCGGGGGTCTCCCGCCCTCTCTCCTTCTTCTTGATCAAGAGATGGAGAAGAAATATCTCCACAGCTTGAAGTGGGGCTCGATCCCCATGCACCCCTCGTACATCGTGATGAAGGGCGCGATGTGCTAGATCTCGTTAGGATTCAAGTGTTGTAGCTAGATCTGATAGTGGTGTAGCACACCCCGAAAGAACGGGTGGGGAGGAACCGCGAGTCCGCGCTCATGGAAGGGCGCGAAGGAGATGACGTAGCTGTCGGGCGGCGCCGGCGCATCCTCATGGTCGGGCACGAGCCACTCCGCCGCATCGCTCCTCCCATGGAGAAGACCACGCTTGACGAGTCCCTCCATGCGCGCATGGGTAACATCATAGCAGTACCACAAATCCATGGAGGATGGAGGCGGCTGCAGAAAAGCAAAGACGATGGTGGAGAAGCACAAGCCATAGATCTAGGGCTCCGATGTCGGATGAGCAAGCACGACAGATCCGAACGGCAGCGGCAAAGAAACAGAGAAGGTAAGGCTATGGTTTTGGTGTGCAGAAACATGAAGGGGAGGCCGCTATTTATAGGACGGAGCGGGGTGAGAAGGCAAACCGTCCACCAAGATTCACGCGCCCGCTACGCCGTGTCACGTCACCTTCCTCCGAAGATCGTGCGCATGCTATCTCTGGCCATGCCCTCAAAGAACACGCCGGATGATGGTTCACCCGATCGATGGGCCATAACAAAATTTAATAGTTTGTCCACTTATTACAAGTTCGCCGCTTGGCTTATCTACCTAACTAATTTCTTAGGGGATGATCTCATCCTCTATCTCCATAGGTAAGTCATGTGCTAAAGGGGTCACCTCCTTCTCGGTGTCATCTAGCTCGACGCGAGAACCGTCACAGGTAAGGTGGGATACAGAGCTAAAAACGCTCCTACGGCCCATTTAGACCCAGGAGTTCGAAGGCTGGCCCTCCGATGGGTTCACAGTTCCCAGTCCATGGCTCAGCCCCTCTGTTTTATCAAAAAAATGCTTGAGGGATGACGATCACAAAGATGAGCCGACCCTCGACTGGACCGCGGCCATGCGTGGGGGCTCGAGGGAAGTTGGACTCGCAAGGAGACCAAACGCGCGGTCGTAGTACGACGGTGGACCAATCGGATCCTAGGGGACCGGAATCAAGAACAATCTTTCCGACCTCCTGAACACTATGGTTGCCATCCTACTAGGACACGCCGTGGGCTACAAAAAGAAGGCCAAGGCCCTCGGAGTCCTCCCGTCTAGAAAAGCCTCCAAAGGAGTATTCTACTCCTCCGCAGGCTCAGGGCTACTGTCGGGTATCGTGATTAGGGATACTAAAGCAAGGAGGTTAGCGCCTACGCTGACTCCCCCGGATGGCTCAAGATGTATTAAAAGGTCTTGAGCGACCCCAAGGCCGCGAGCCCTGTCTCGCCCAAGGTCACGGGTTCTGTCTCGCCCGACCCTCGGGTGTGGGCTCTGTCTCGCCCGACCCTCAGGTACAGGTTCCGTCTTGCCCGACCCCTTAGGTGTGGGGTCCGTCTCGCCCGACCCCTCGGGTGCGGGCTCCGTCTCGTCCGACCCCAAGGCCGTGGGCTCCGTCTCGCCCGATCACCTGGGTTCATGCTCTGTCTTGCCCGATCCCTCGGGTGCGGGCTTCGTCTCTTCCGACGGGGACCATACCACCGCCAACCACTCCTGGTCCAAGCGTATGGGCCTGGGTCAAAACTCTGACACTAGGAAAGAGGCTGGCATGCCTCGATGTAACCCGTGGCCATGATGGGCCATACCTGATGATTCACATCAAGAACAATGTCGGGCGTGCCGGTACTGTTCTGCCTAATCCTCGTACGGACGCTGATAGGCGCGTCAGTTCACCACGACATCCGCCGAGACGGAGTGGAACGCCATGACTGACAGATGACGTCTGCGTATGGTGCCACTGACGAATAGGGCCACGATGTGGAGCCGTCCCTGTTGACATCTATAGGATCGGTGGGACCCGCATGAAGGAGAAGAAGGACCCGACAATTCTGAAGCCTTCTTCTCTCTCTCTCTCTCTCTCTCTCTCTCTCTCGTTCTTCTCTTTTTCCTCCGCTGTAACCCGCGCTTTCTCTTCGCCTATAAACGGGGAAGCAGGGCGCGCCATGAAAGGGGGCCGGACCACGAGATAAAAACACAAGAGCACGACATGAGCACATGGCTGAGTGGCAATCGAGCTCTCAACATCCATTCACTCCTTCCACTAGAGACTTGGGATCCTTTCCCTCTCTCGCTTGTTTGTAACCCCTACTACAAACCAAGTGCCGATATCACGAGCAACAGCGAACTAGACGTATGAACATTTCGTCCGAACCCGTATAAATCCTTGTGTCCTCCGAGCACACCATCCGAGCCAGACGCGTAAATATAAATTTACTCGTCGGTGGTCCGAAAACACCGATAGAGGTGCAGAAAAATAGAGAGGCACGCGATGCACGTAGGCGCGGCCATCCGAGCGGACGTTGGGGTGCTAACATCTCCCAAGAAATATATCTCATTTCATCTCATCATCACACTATAAAAGAGTGAGTTTTTTGAGGGGGCTCTCCCTCTATAATAACCGTTAGATCTATACGCCGTGCTACATGAGCCCTCCGTCATGCATGATCTTACTCTTTCTCTAAAACAACCATTCGATCTATACATCATGCTATATGAGCCCTCCGTCATCTGTGATCTTACATGTAAGATGTAAGACTCTTAATCAATCTCAAATACGTCTCACGGTATGTCTATAATCCTATCCACCATAAGTCACGTTTATTTTAGGGCATAGGTCATGTTTATTTTAGGTACATAAATAAAGTACGACTTCTATCCTTGACTATTTTTTTCACTTTAATTTTAGGTAACATGACGGGGCTACGCCGTTCTTTCAGCATCGCTACGGATCGATCTCCATCTAGCAGCCCAAGCACGTCTCCACGTCAGTAGCAACCCATGCACGTCTCCACGTCAGCAGAAGCCGTCGGACATGGAAACAATGGAGCGAGACCGAAGCCACTTTTTGTACATAGAAGCATTGAGCGAGGAAACTACATACTCCCATGATTACCTGATGACCATTATCTTGGTGGGTTTTAGATACATTCGCTCTAGCTAGTTAGCACGTTTTATATTACAGTCACACATACTCCCTCTGTCCCACTTTAACTATCGTTCTGGCATCACAATTGAATGTTTGCATTCACGACGTCTGCCATGCATCTGGACACCCCACCCTTTCTTCATGTTCACAGGATCTCTGTTATACTGCTAAGAAGCTAAAACGACACAGATAAGACTGTCTCCAACGATCGAACCTAAAAACAAGACGCATACCGTGGTTTGGGTACCGCACAGGGAAAGGTCACGGACCCAAAAAATTTACCGTTTCCAACAGCTGACGCAAAGCCTCCCCTTCCTCTCTCCCTCTCCCGAGGTACAGGCATTCGTGTCCTCAAGCTCGTCCACCATGGCTGTACGGCATGGCTCGTGGAGAGCACGGCCTGCGAGGGGAGAAGGGAAATAGATGCTAGAGGAAGGTGGAGGAGGGCTTGGAGAGCCTCACCATCAAAGGAATCGAGCTGTGGTGGCCGGGCGCCGGAGATCGACGAGGTGCTCCCTATCCTGAGCAAGAACAGAGGTGGAGAAACTGGAGCGGATGGATGGCGATCAACAACGTGGGATGGGTCACGCACAAAGAAGATGAAGTCGCCGGAGCTCGCGAAGATGAAACCAAGGAAGCCGCAGAGCACCGGAACGGCACATGGGGCGAGGCTTCGGGCCCGGCCGCCGCCGCAGCGCGTGGTATGCTGGGAGCTCCGGCCGGCCCGAGAGGCGCGGCGGTTGGGGAGCTCACGCCTCAGCATGCCATGTGAGCGAGCGGCTAGAGACGGAGAGGCGCGGGAGCCAAGGCGAGGACAAAGAGATTTGCGTAGCGAGGAATCGCGATGCTTTTTTGCGTATCCTTTGCGCCGGTAGGCAAAATGGGTACGATGTCTGGGTCGTCCGTTGGAGTCTGATTTTGATAGGGAAAAGAACTGTGCGGCACCTATATTTGGGTTTAGGTCTCCTTATTGAAGATAGTCTAAAGAGTCAGATAGAGTACATATAAAAGACTATAAAAAAGGTCAGATCAACTACAAGCAATATAGGAGTGGTGCTTCAGATCCAGGAATAACGGATTGATCTTCCTTGAATTCATTTTTTTTCAAATAATTAGAAATTACAAATTGAATTCCTTGTTTAATGGGCCAGTCACATTAGGCAGCCCAATAGAGCAATGGATCTTCTACGCTTTGCATTACTTATAATATCACATTATGAATGAACAACAACTACAACGTGCAGATAAAAATAAAACCAAGGCACGTACAACAACACAATGCACACGTGAGGGATAGACAATCCCCTAAATCCAAATAATGTATGACAAAAAGGTGAAAAACAAAAATCTAAACACATTTGTAAGAAATGATGGGAAAAAAGATCATGTACATGTGCTTCATCTTCTACTTTATGTGACAAAAAAGGAAAAAACATAAAGTTAAGATGTTTATGGGGCCAAAAAGAAAAAAACATAAAGCTATGTTTACATAGCTGAGGCATCCTAACGAACAAATGATTTGAATCTTGTTCTATACGATCCGATTAAATTAATTCCACAATTGACATCTATTTTTATTGTATATCGACCATTCAATTAATATTTTCATTGCAACACGTGCGTGTCGCACGTACACGCACGTGAAATCTTCAGCAATTTTTGGCCCTTGCCCATCATACAGTCACGAGCCAACACCTGGCCCGTTTTGGCCCAATCGTCTCTCCGACACTTCCGCCTCCAACCTTGAAAATTCCGAAGGCGCCGTCGCACGGCGGCCGCCCCTCCCTCCACCGAGGAGATGTCCATGCCGCAATCCTTCCTCCTCCTCCCCTCCTTTTTACCCCCAGCTTCCCTCGTTCGCGTCGCCTCGCGGCCGCCGTCGTCACCATCCTTTACCGCCCTCAGATTCCACCGCGTCGACGCCAAGCTTTCCCCGCCACTCCTCGCGGCATCCCACAGTCCTCCCGGCGGCTTCTGCGGTTATGGTGACTCCGGCGGCAGCGATGGAGGAAGTGGAGGTGATGGCGGGAGAGGAATGGATTCTCCTGACCCCGGAGACGGGTGGCGGCGGCGGTGGCTCCAGGCCCTCCACCCGGAGTTCCTCCTCCTGTTCCTGCTCCTCCAGTCCGGCGCCGCGTCTGCACTCGCTGAGGCCCTCGGCAACTCCGGAGATGACGCGGGGGGCGTGTGGGAGGTGAGGGGCGGCACGCGCACTCGCCTCGTGCCGGACCCAGCCTGGACCTCCTATCTCATCGCTGGGGACGACGGATCGAAGCGGGAGGACGAGGATGAAAAGGCGGGAGGCGGCCCTGAGAACCTGGCCGCCCTGCGGAGGCAGCTGGGGCCGTCGTGGCGGCGGTGCACCGATGTTGCTGTCCAGCTGCTGCTCCCCGACGGATACCCTCATAGCGTCAGCAGCGACTACCTGAACTACTCGCTCTGGCGCGGCGTGCAGGGCGTGGCGAGCCAGATCAGCGGGGTACTTTCCACGCAGGTACTGGCGTTTATCGCAATTCTTTCAAGCAGATAGGTAAAGGGTAGCATATTTATTCCCTGATGAAACGTTTTCTTCAGGCTCTGCTCTATGCGGTTGGGTTAGGGAAAGGAGCGATACCCACTGCTGCTGCGGTGAATTGGGTGCTGAAAGATGGGCTCGGGTACCTTAGCAAGATCATGTTGTCAAAATTCGGACGCCATTTTGATGTTAACCCCAAAGGGTGGCGGCTATTTGCTGATTTTCTGGAGAATATGGCTTATGGGCTGGAGATTCTGACTCCAGTGTTCCCTCACCTGTTTGTTCCAATTGGGGCGGCCGCTGGTGCTGGTCGCTCAGCAGCTTCTTTGATACAGGTTAAGACTTACTTTGGTATTGATTATCAGTATTCTATAGTTTGCATTTATGGAAATGTATGCTCATTATATCGTAATGAAGGTGTTCTGCCTTGTGTATCTCGTTATCCTCACACTTAGGAGCTATATGAACATGAGTCATACAGAGTTGAGCCTATAATATGGTCATTAGAAGATGTATGGCTATATTTGAAGATTTTCATAACATGTTTATACTCATCACAGGAATAAACACAGAACTTCTATATGATCCCATTTTGGTGTTATTTCTGCTAATTTCAGATATAACATGTCCACCAGGGGTTCAGTGAGTTTTGAACTGTACTGGACTGGGTCTTGTTTCTAACCATGTAATTTCTCTGACTCATGCCTTGTTGCTCACTTCCATACTGAAGCTTTCTCATAATGAAGAATAACAATTAACAACCAAATGTGAGAACGCCCATGCTGCACAATATGAGAATCCAGTTTTGTCTGTTTTTTTTTCATATATGAATGAAAATGGCACATGACAGCATGTCAATGTTGTTTCCTCTATATGCTGTGTGGTATGAAAGGGTTATTTTGTCACTTATATTTATTATTACTAATGTTCCAGCAATAGCATATTTGCAATTTTGTTTAATGCATTAATCATGTATCTATCTTTCTTATTGGAGTAAACCACTGTTTTAGTTTATCATCCTTCAACAACTTCGACAGATTATCATGCTTCGTTTTGGTACAATAATGCAACACCTTTAATACTGTAAGTTTCCATGCCTGCAGGCTGCCACCAGAAGTTGCTTTTATGCTGGATTTGCAGTACAAAGAAACTTTGCTGAGGTGCGCTTATCCTCATATTTGAAGAATTTTCACTTATTATCATTTTAGGGCTAATAGTTTTTTCCCTTTTACTGTGTATCAGTCCATCAAATCATTGTTGTATGCTTATGTGCCTTACTGGTTGAGACTTTCCTGTTTTCAGTTATCTACTTAATCCATCTGGAATTGTACAACTAGATGATATATCCACCTTTTACAGGTGAAATTTATCTCTGATAGATCTTTACTGTTTTAATATAAATAATAAATATATAACACAGTAGAGGAAACACTTACTGTTTCCATTTCAAAATTTGTTATCTGCCATAGATCTTGCTCATATTTCATATCCTGCCAGCTTAGATGTTTAGGAACTGGAAATATTTTGTGGTCTCCTACAAGTATTTTGGAATTTGATATAGGAGTTCTGAAGTGTCAGTTGTCAACACTACCTTGTGGTGGTGCAGAACAGCTTCACCACCCAGTGCATTGAATCCATTGATAGATGCCATAGCATTTCTCTCAACCCACTAGCCGCACCACTTCCATTTGTATTTGTACAAGGAACTCATGCATCACATTATGAAATGAGCAGTTAAGAATTAAGATCTTAAAATTCAGTAAATGCATTGTTTTGCTCTTTTCATTGCATTTTCATCTCTGTGACGGAAAAGAATTGAAAATGGCATTTCAGGTTATTGCAAAGGGTGAAGCACAAGGAATGGTTAGCAAATTTGTTGGCATAGGGCTTGGCATTGCATTGGCTAATCACATTGGCTCATCTGTACCATTAGCTCTTATTTCGTTTGCTGGAATTACTGCAGTTCACATGTATTGCAACCTCAAGTCGTATCAATCAATCCAGCTCAGAACACTGAATCCTTACCGTGCAAGTAATTTGATTTCTTCACTGATGTTTATCTCCATTCTGTGCTGATTTTCATCATAACCCCACAACTTTCGTATGAATGAAATTTTTTAATCAGTGAGGCTACTTTGTCATTTTATTGCCTTAACAAAACTAGCCATGGAATAGAAACTGTTTAGAGAGTAAAAACTGGTAGTTCATTTCTGATAGATGGTTGAATGATAGCTGGAACCATATATTTAGTTTGTTAGTTATATTTTGCTTCGATAATACTCTCTTACTCCAACATTTCACATTTTTCTGTATAGGATTTTATGGGGTAGAAACGTGCACTGTACGTACCTGATCCCTTGTATCGATGCTCTATTACTTGACATCTATTCCCTCCATTTGAAATTATAAGTCATTTTGGCTTTTCTAGATACATTGTTTTTGCCATGTATCTAGACATAATATATATATCTAGGTGCATAGCAAGATTTATGTACCTAGAAAAGCCAAAACGGCTTATAATTTGAAACGGAGGGAGTAACATTTATTCTTTAGAGTGTGTGAACCCGTATTTGCTTTCAATATAAGCAGAGATGTTTTCATGTGAAACAAATTATTCTTTAGAGTGATATTGTTACAGGGATGTGATTGAACATTTTTAGTTCCTGTCCTTTTTATGTAGGCTTGGTGTTTAGTGAATATCTGTTAAGTGGACAAGTTCCATCAGTCAAAGAAGTTAATGATGAGGAACCTCTTTTCTTCAATCTGTCACTTGGTGCTTCACGTCAAGTAAGTCAAGGTTACTTTTTATTCTTGCACTGATCACATTTCTCTTCTCTCCGACTGTTTATGTTGCTCAGTGTTTAGCCTCTAGAGGCCCCTGTTCTAATACTCATGTGCACAGCTAATGTCTTTGGTAATGTCCAAGTTATAATTATGCCATTTGTGTCCGATACAACCAGCTTCTCATTATGAATCCTTGAGTAACTTAATGGTACATGTTCAATCAAGAACCTTTCATTTATTTTATATTTCTCATTTTGTGCACCTCTAAATTTTTGCAACAGCAAAGCAAGATTTTGTCAGCGGAAGCAAAAGATGCTGCAGACAGAATATGCCGGCGGTTACAAATGGGTTCTAAGCTTAGTGAAATAATTGAGAGTAAAGAAGATGCTTGTGCATTGTTTGATCTTTACAAAAATGAGCAATATCTGCTTATGGATTACAAGGGAAAATTTTGTGTAAGTTCATCTTGAAGCAAGTATGTTCCAATTGTTAGTTTTGTTGTTACAACTAATAAGCTAACAACATTTTATCTTTTTACAGATTGTACTTAAAGAGGGATCTTCTCCAGAAGACATGCTCAAATCTTTGTTCCATGTTAGCTATCTGTATTGGCTAGAAAGGTATATGGGTTTCAAACCAAGTAATGTTGCCTCAGAGTGTAGACCTGGTGGAAGGCTTGAAGTATCCCTGGATTATGCTCAGAGGGAATTCAGCCATGTCAAACATGATGGTTCTGATGGTGGCTGGGTTATGGATGGTCTGATTGCGAGGCCCTTGCCCGTTAGAATACGAATAGGAGATGGTACTCCTTAGGACTTAGCTCTATTAACTGTCCTCGGAGCTACATCCCTTGGAAATGTACAGTTTGCTTATTATCTGATCAAGTTTAGTGAGAGTAATATTTTATCAAATTGCTAGTGTGGTTCGACACCATATTCATAAGGTTTGTAACTAGCAGTCCTCAAATAACCTGGTGCTCGCTTGCAGTTTTTACCCTCATAGTAGGATGGAACTGGCTACATCTCTGGTATAGCTTTTCTCGAGGATGGGATTCTTTGTAGTTGGTTTTGACTTTTGAAGGCTGTACTAGTGCAGTAGTGCTCACAAGTCACAAGATTAAGAGCACTCAGGCTGTTATAGAGATTCAAGACAGCAGATGAAGGATTTCTAGATTTGTCAATGCTCAGTATGCCTACCTTGTGTGCTCGAGATAAATTTTACTGGCAATACTTGTCTGGTTAGCATTATTTCAATAAAATTAACATTCCTCAATGTTAACGCAACATGTGTGAGAATGTAAAACTTGTAATTTGCTGAGTTATGTTCTACTGTCTTGAATCATGGCCCGGCAAGTTTACTTTCTTAAAGCCATGTCTCTATGATGGTTTCGCAAAACTCATGTTATGCTGTGGCAGGTGAAGTTTTTCTCTTCCAGTTTGCTTTCGCAGTTATTTCTGTTGTATTCACTGTCTTTCAGTTGTATGATTGTATCATGGGACTGCATCTGTGCTTTAAAATTTGCGGTTGAATATACCGTGGAACTGCCTCCAGGGCTTTACAAATTGGAGTTAGTTGTCTTCAACAAATTGGAGCACTCAGAGCGAAAGTGTCGTGTGCCAGAAACGTTCTGGCTCTTGTGCACTGCACTTTTCCATCTCGTGCTGTGACTCTTGCTTTTTCGACTTCAAACAGAACAAGCTTTGACAGATTTGTGCTTGAGATGATAATCGGGTGTTGCAAAGGATGGTGCCTAGAAGGGAAGACTGAAACAGAGCTAAAAAGAACTGTTAAAAACAATTTTAACAGTTGTATATGGATTTTATTTTGTGGGTGATTATTATTACCTTTTGGATTGGAATAATAGTGATATCCAGTGCAGATCCTCTTCAGGAACTTTCCTTGTCCAATTGAGAAATATATGAATAGGTTACTCGTTAGTATTTGTTTCGAATGTCAAAGGATGTGTGCCTCTCAACCCAGCCAGGAAAAAGTGCAACATTTAACTCAACACAAACGGCAATATATATAGCGTATCAATAAAGATTCCATCTCAAAATCTAATGGGTTAACTAGGATCATGCCCGTATGCTGCAACGGGACAATTCTTATCACTGCGTGTTGTACTATTCCAAAAAATGTCATCCTAATGTATGACTATTCCAACAAAAATGGTACTTTAAGCGTGAAGTTCACAAGATTTTGTTTAGTCAATCATCAATATTACGAGTTTTCATGAAGATAAATGATTTTGTCATCCCCGAAACCTAAACCAAATTGGAACCAAGACATATCATTCTTTTTCATCTGCCAAGGTTTATATCCATAGGTTACAACAGGAGCAAAACATTAAACTAAAGTAGTACAATAAAGCATGACACCATATATAACAAAACACAAAAAAATTCTTGAAAATACATTAAGCACAATGATCCACTGAAGGGAGACAATTCTCGACAGTGTAGAACAGATAGGAGCAACAAAGCTGATACCGAGAAGGAAATCGCCTCAGCCACCTTCATCTTCCTAAGCATTGAACACACAATATATCTCGCGAGCAATAAATAGACACAATTTCTTACATTTACAAGCTGCACAATAGTTTGTATCCTAACATGTATGGTCACTGAACTACTTGTTTTGTTTCCCTGGACGAAATTTCTGGCATTGCGAGATGCTGCTCAATTTAAAGAAAGAATAATTCCAACTTAGTTTCAACCTTGGATATTGGATCATGCAGGTACATACCTGAAGGTAACTCTTGAGTCTTGAGGAGGTAGAACTATTAGGTGAGGCCCTTGATTGCCGCAACCCTCGTGATAGTCTTTGGAGTTGCCTATATACGAAAGAAAGGAATAAAAGCAAATGAAAACTAAACCACTAAAATTCCAAGCAATGGACGAAGCATCTATATTACATATTATCCAGGCCTCTGAGCTGGGCAATGGCATTGATGAAGCGGTCGTGGAGCTCAGCGATCCAGCAGACACGGCTTAGCATCAGCTGGTGAGGACGAGGCCACACCCGGGTTGCCTTGCCCACACAGAGGCTGATCATTTGAGCTCACAGCACCAGTGTTGGGCTGCTTCTTCGAGGAAGGGAACATTGTGCTCTCTCGGGGTCCTTGCAGCGGCTTTCCCTCTTAAATCTTTCTATGCTCCATTATAGTTTTAGAAATCAAAGATGAATCATACGAAGGAAGCCAGCATCTTGATATTAGAAATATTTAGAAGTGTTGCTACTAACATCAAAATCCCATATTTGAAAGTGGTAAATAACAGAGAAACATACTGAGAGGAGCAGAGAGTTGAAAGTGGCGGCAAAATAATAGTGGCTGCAACAGCATACATTTGACAATACAAATAACTGCTGTAAAAAAAATTGAATTGACAAGATTTAAATTAAAAGCCACAATAGTCACTATTACCAGAATGTGAAGTCATGAAGGCTTAATAAAATAATGAAGCACACTGGTGTAAAAAAATGCATTGACAAGATTTAAATTAAAAGGCATAATAGTCACTATTACCAGAATGTGAAGTCATGAAGGCTTAATAAAATAATGGAGCACACTGTCAATCATAGCAAAATAGCAGGAAAAAATGCAAATGGCAAAGATATCATAATTATATTCATTAATTAGTAGCCTGAACAAACTTCAGGATTTTGCATTAAAACAAAAGAAAAATGGGTAGTCACTGATGCATGGGTAAGACCAGGTTTGAGATTATGTACAACAGTTTTAGTATTGGTTGTTGATGTATTTTGTTTGGCACTTCCATATATAAGAAGATTTTGCTTTTCCCCCAAAATAGTTTCAGAATAATTTCCTAGTAGAAAAATATACCTACAGGCCACACTGAGATTGTTGGACAGATCACCGATCTGCTCCTTATGTACCCGCAACATGTTGGAAAGCAAAACAGATACATTTCTGATTTCAGCTACTGAAACCATTCCAAGACACAATTTAGTTGAAAACAAAGTGCTTTTCAGGCAGTTGACACACCTTGAGGAACAACCACCAGCATCAGTAGCTGCTCTGCTTCTCTGGAGAAGTCTCTTGCGTCTAAGCCAAGAAACAGCAACATGAATTCAACAAGGTCACCCACAATTTAAAAAGGGGAAAGCACATGCCAACAATTTCCTAAATCTTTGGATTCAGAGAGAAGGGGTTCTGGAAAATCCGATGGATGACGCCTCAGTCAGTATAGGCACAACCATGGCACCGAGAGGGATAAAAAAATTAGAGGAATAAGAAATCAAGCTTCTTATCAATTGTTCATCACTTGTTGCCACTTATTATTTTGCATATAAAAAAGGAAGCTGGTTGGCAGACACATATATAAACCCTTAATGTACCATTATAAGGAGCAAATATATCTAAACTCAACAAAACGGGAACACCCAAATGAAGAATGTACTTCAGGCAACTCCAGTGCACCATGATACATGCATGCATTGGCTGGAACGTGCCAATTTCTAACTCTAACATAAACCTCCCTTTAATAAAAGTTGTCAGGTTTGATGATATAAACCTATCAGCAATTCTAACAAGCCTGCTATTTTAAAGTTTTGGGGAAAAAAAACTCTATCAGCTTTTCTGTCCATGTGAACATGCTTGGATATAATCTCTTCTACTCTCCAAAACCCATATAAATATTACTGATTCATTTGGACTTGTGCTACAGATACGAAACATTTATACCTAGCTAATAGGGATACTATATGGATCACGTTCAACCGTGCAGTTACTCTTTAAGAAAACTTGAAACGTAGATATGCATATTATGCAATCATAAATTTACGCTTGGGGACAAATATAAAATCTGAATGGTGGCTTGGAAAGCCTGAAAGAAAAACGCACAGAAAAAAAAACGGTTTCACTTTGTACCTGTGCACTTTTTTGTGTGCGCCAAAGGCGCGGATGATGGGCACGGGCATCCTCTCACGCTCCCCACCAATGTCGAAGTTCTGCAGCGACCTCCTGCATCTGCGCGCCCCACAGCCTGCTCGAAACAGAACACAATAGTCAAAAACCATCGGTTCAACCACATCATCTTGGCTGCAGGCGCAACGCGCGACAAATTAGATCGAGCGGACAAAGCTGCTATCTATGGAGGCGAGGGGTACTTGTCGTTGGGGACTTGGGACCGAAGGTGTCGCGCTCGTCACGGAAGCCAGTGGAGATCGGGTGGGTCAAATTTGGCCGGAGTAGCAGCTCGGCCGCGGCAGCGCAGGCCGACGGCGAGCCGGACGGGTGCGGATCTCGTTCGGCCACGGTCCACAGACTTTCTGCCTGGCAGCCGTCGATTGCTTACGATTCCGTTTCGGTGTAAACACTAAATAAACGCGATTAGAAAGACAAAACTCCCAGCTTCGTCCGAGTCTGTCACACGTCACACGAGATCGAGTCCCGTTCCCGTCCCCTCTCCACCCCACATATCTAACCTCCTTCCTTCCTCATGCATCTTAGCCTGCCCTAATAGAACAAGAATCTTGATACACACAGGCTCTCTCTCCCGCCGCCGGCGGGCGTTAGCGGCATGGGGAAAATCCCCCGCCTGCTAATGGGGCGGTATGAGCTCGACAGGCTGCTTGGCAAGGGCAGCTTTGCAAAGGTGTACCACGCGCGCAACATAGGCACCGGGGAGGAGGTGGCCATCAAGATCATGGACAAGGATCACATGTCCAAGTTAGGTGCCGTGCAGCAGCAAATCATACGCGAGATCGATATCATGCGCCGGGTACGCCACCCCCACATCGTGCGCATCCACGAGGTCATGGCCACCAGGAAGAGCATCTTCGTCGTCATGGAGTTCGTCGGCGGCAGCACCCTCAACGCCCACCTGGTCCACCGCGCCGGCCGCGGCATCAGCGAGGCCTCGGCCCGCCGTGTCTTCCAGCAGCTCGTGTCCGCGCTCGACTACTGCCACTCGCTCGGCGTGTACCACCGCGACATCAAGCCCGACAACATTCTCGTCGACGCCACGGGCAACATCAAGGTCACCGATTTTGGGCTCTCGGCCCTCGCCGGCACGGCGCAGCGGGAGGCGTTGCTCCACACCATCTGTGGGACGCCCATGTTCATCGCGCCCGAGGTTTTCCTGCGCTGCGGCTACGATGGCGCCAAGGCCGACGTCTGGGCCTGCGGCGTCGTCCTCTTCGCGCTCGTGGCAGGCCGCTACCCCTTCAATCATAAGGACACCAGCTTGTACCACATGATCCGCCGCTGTGACTACCACTGCCCGCCGTGGTTCAGTACCGGCCTCGTCGGCCTGGTCCGCCGCATCCTCTGCCCCGACCCGGTGCGCCGTATCGCCATACCGCAGATGAAGGAAAATCTTTGGTTCAAGAAGGGCTTCAAGGAGATCCCACGGAGCCTCAGCGAGCCCGAGCTGCAAGACTCTGACTCTTATTCTGATGACGAGTCTATGGCGTCATCTACGTCGTCAGGGGACCCGGCCTCCCTGATGGCGTGCCCCATGCATACCTCGGTGTCAGCGCCGTCGCTGACCACACTCGAGAGTACTGGTAGCGTCGCCGTCCAAGCACAGCCGCGCATGCGCCGCCCCAAGAGTCTGAACGCGTTCGACATCATCGCGTCGTCACCGAGCCTCGACCTGTCTGGGTTGTTCCAGGAGCCGAGCGAGCAGATGCGGTTCGTGTCTGCCGCGCCCGTGTCCAAAATCATCTCCAAGCTGGAGGAAATCGCTGGGCACGTCAGCTTCACGGCGCGCACCAAGGAATACCAGGTGAGCATCGAGGAGACGAGGAACGAGAACCAGGGCGTGCTCCTTATCTCGGCCAAGATCTTCGAACTCACGCCTGAGCTCGTCATGGTGAAGATTTGCAAGAAGGCTGGCGACACCACTCAGTACCGGCAGTTCTGCAACGATGAGCTCAAGCCCGGCCTGCGTGGCCTAGTCGACGGACTGCCGGAGGACAACGCAGAGTGCATGGCCTCCATCTCTGGATGATTCTAGTATCTTTAATTTTATTTCATTAGTTCTATGTTAGTAGTATACTAGTTTATTAGGAGATTTGATAGTGTTAATACCTTAATGGTGTGTCATGGCACTATTGTTAATTAAGTTGCTAAAAACTCTAGGCATGTGCTTTCTCATCCAGTACTAGGTGTATCATGGTGTACACTTTTCACTTTTGTTCGTTACCGCATTTGGAAAATAGAATCTGTTGTTTAGTGCACATGTTGTTTTATTAACGGAAAATGTACTATTTTTCAGTGCATCTGGAAAACACTCCTTTCATTTTTCCCCTCTAGCTAACCTATCTAAAGAGCAAGGAAAATAAATTTTATGTGTTTCTAAGGCCTCCTGTTAGGACTACTAGAACATCAGGCAAGAAGAGGCTGAATGCTTAAAGGTGACAATTTTGTATGTTTATTTTTCCATAAGAATAAACCCATGGTTGACATCTTTTGGACAGGAATTTTACCACAACTTTGCAAGCAACACAAGTTTTTGGGAAATATTCCTGTTGATCAGAAGTGTAATAAGGAGACAAAAAGATGGCCGAAGACACGCAGTAGGGACATGTTATGGTGATCAGAAATCGTCGTCGTAGCATTTTGTCTCATGTCCACAGGATGCAACAAAAAGCATGAGTTAGAGAAATCCAGCTCCGGGTCTAGAAATCATCAGAGGAACACGCTGAAGCGGAGTGCTCCGGATATTCGATCGATGCAGCAAGGAACTGGCAAGGCTGTACTAGTCCTGAACCATTTGGCTTTTGCTTTGTATTACAGTTTCATACATGGATTCAAGAAGCGGCATAGCCACCGCCTTATATGCAAGCCAACCTAGAGAAAAAAAATGACTAATATGATTATCAAGTCAGTCTTATATTTGGAGGTGTGTGAGGATCTTATGATTCATTTGTGTGGGGCACTCATGGTAAAAAGTTGTCATCTACCACTACTAGTAAATTTTGAGTGGCATGTGCCCTCACTCTACATAACCTAGCTTCACCCCTACTAATGAGTTTTAGTGATGATGAATCAACATAAGCATCTGCATTGGTAATATCGTAAGCGCATGCATTTAACTCAAGGTCTTGTTTGGATGTACATGTATTTATCTCAGTCCACACGTGTTGAAATGGATTGGAGTAGAATTAAACTAAATTATATTCCAATCCACTCCAACAAATATAGATTGAATGGATACACATACATCCAAACAAGGCTTAAGTAGTTCCCGTGTACATCCAGGCGCCTTGTGAATATCACATCAATTGTGTCCCGTTCGTTTCGTTGAAAAAATAAGCCGAAACATTGTTCCGACTGATTTGTTGCGAGAGAAAAACACTGCTCCAGCTGAAAAAACAAGCTAAAAAGTACGGATTATAAGACAAGCGAACAGGGCCAAAATATCACATCGATTGTAATTAAACGACATTTTACCTTGAGAATCCTAGTGACAAGAAGTGCAAGTCTGTAATCTGTGCATTTGTTGCATGACAGCAGCTACAGTCCTGTTTATTGTCAACTAGCCACGCAATGGCATGCTTAAGGCTATATCAGTTTGTACCGTGCCGTCAAAACCTAAATTATGCTACTTACTACAGAAACTCTACCGTTCTACGCTCAACCACTGCAGTCCTGGAGAAGTACAGGACTGGGTATATGATCCCGTACTATGAAATATATGCATCAAAACCTTCAACAATTTTTGGGCTTAAATGCAAGTGCATGTACAAACTGGTAAGTAGCAATACATGAACACACTGAACAAGTACAACATCAGGCTGTGTTCTCTCAAGCCTGGAGACAACATACACAAACCAACCACCACATAGAGTAAGCAGCCACCACCAGATAAACCGCTCTCTTGATATTTACAATGAACAAACAAATTATCGAGCTACAACAAAGACAACAAAAAGGAATTCGAAAGACGCAGCAGAGTTCCCAACTGGTGGTGAACCTGTCTACGCGCTAAACTGTATTGGGGAACTTGCATCATGAAATTAAAATGCCTCGGGCAAAACGTGGCATTTAAAGCCATTTGAAGTCGAATAGACACAAATATCACAAAGGTCAAAGCCTAGATCATCTGAAGCTTTGATTTTGGTGGTAGGATGGTACGAGGCAGTGATTAAAGCACATTGAGTTGGATCAATATGCTAGTGGCTGCTGCAGAAGTACAGTCAACTTGTTTATTGAACGGAGCCTTTAATTTCCATCCAATGTATTCTCTTGGGAAACGCCAAGCTGAACTTCTGAATCGCTTCTCAAACACAGCTATTTCATTTCTCAAAAATTTTTGCCCGCAAAGCTGACACGTAAAGGACATCATTGTGCACTCATTGCACCCAAGATCATTCAGGCTTCAATTTTTTTCTCTGCACAGCTGACTCAAAAAAGGACATCATTGCACCAATTGTTGCATCCACGATCATTCAGGCTTCAATTTTCTCACCAATAAAGATGGATTTTAGCTCCTTAGTGAAATGGTTATTCCAATCAGAAAGAGAAGCAAATGGCAGTAAGCCATTCAAGGCTGGGATAAAAAACCCCAGCACAGCATAAAACATCCAGCGGCGAATCCAATACGGGAACCAAACAGACTCCTTCCTATCAGATACAGATATAGGACCATGAAGAACACGGTACAAGACCGATGGATAACAATTTCCAAGTAAATGGATGGAACAAAGAACCTCCCAGCATATAAGCCACATGTTCCCATCGCCACCAAGTGTGTTGGTACAGAACCTTCCAGCGAAGCCACAAATAACTCCCAACAGAATGATGTTGAAAGTTACTGGCATACTTGATCCAGACACTGCAGAACGCTGGAATGCTAACCAAACAATTGCCAGAATCATTACTATGCCAAAGAACATCCGTGTTGCAGCTATTACATGACATCTTATGAAGAGCAACCCGGAATTGAAGTTTGACACTGAATTTGGCACCCACCATGATTTAGATCCCTGCATGAGACAAGAGAGAATCTTTCTGATTACCACACAGGTTTGTTAAGATTGTATTCTTCATTGATTACTGATAGAAAAAGAAGAGACAGATGATGAGCGTACCCTTGAAGTGGCTGAACATGCTGCTGTAATATCAGTTATCCTTTGGTACGAATAAGTATAAGTTCCGTACCCAAAGCAAACTGACATAATAATCACTGCACTAACAAGGAAATCTATGAGCGTCCTCATTATTTGTGCATGCCTCGTGTCCTGCATCTGAGTCTTGAATTTCTCCGTTTGGAAGGAAGCTTTCTGAAATCCCAAGGATAACTTAATCTTGTCTAACATGTGCGAGTAGGAGTTAAGTTCTAGTTGAGACTGTTTAAGTTGCAACTTTCTCATGCTAAGACTTATCTCAAATTCCTTGAGCTCATTTGACCGAGTTTGTTCTTTCAAAGATCTCTCAAATGCATTAAGGATGCGCTGATCAGCTTCAGGAGAAGATATGCTATGAGTACGACGAGTCAGCTGTTGACTGCCACCAGCATACAGAACAAGCTGACTTTCCACTGAATTTGAAAGGTCCTGCTTGATTTCCTGCGTTGGGTTTTGTGGACCACTAGTGCTCAACTTGCTTGCAGCATCAGAGTCTTCATGCTTAGAAGAACATTGAGGAACTGGACCTTGTCCATAGATAGGCATCTCATTAACAAGATGAAGCGTTGTCAATGTGCTGCTGAACGATTTCTCGAAGTTTCTCATAAAACTGTCTAACTTGTTACCATATATCTATATAAATGGTAAGTGAAAGATATATTAGGAATCCTTACAGCTGAGATGTGCGATGATAAAGGGAACTAAGCTTACATTTCTCAATGATTCCTTCACTGCCGATGTACAGATCTGCATCCAAAGTACAGACTCAGTTTCAAACTACAAATGGTTTTGTGGTTTTGTAAATTTTATTAGTCAAATTTTAGTGCAATAACCTTGGAAAGGAGTGCAGGCTGTAATCTTTCGCCTGAAGGATTCTTCGTATTCACAACCTGCAATCAACAAATGCATCTCCTCATTGTCCTGAACAGAAACCTAGGTGTACAAAAACATGGCATGTGATCATGCTAGGGTGAAGTTGCATGTGGGTGAAATATAGGATTTTCTCTGGTGCCCTCATGTGAAATGATGATGCCTCTGGAGAAATGTAAGTGAAATTGTCGAGTGGATGAACACATGACACGTAATCTCATGCTTGATTTCGGAATGGATAGCAAATGTTGCAATACAAGATGAACAAAAGTCGCGTGGCCCCCACGGTAATGAAAAAAAAGGTGACAATTTCCCTGCCCCAAAGGGTACGCCTTACTGGTATGGCTCTATCACCACTTCTCTGACCCCAAGCTGCCACATTTGACATCTGATGCACGATTGCTCGGAATAATTGCAATTTTGCAACCCCAAAGGAAACGAAATTGATCCAGGGCGGCGGTATTTGGCATTGCGCCCGCCTCCTATGTGTGGACCGACCCTATGCATTGTCGCTAAGAGAATTACGTACAATTCGGTAGAAACGGTAAACGGCAAAATGCGGACATAAACACAGGTCGGCACCTCGCCACCAGCGCCAGAAATGGGGAAAGCTACGGAGAGGGCGCCCGAGCGAATGGCAGCACGCACCTGCGCGAGGACGGCCGCGAACGACATCCCGAGGGGCAGCGCGAGGTCGTCCTGCACCTGCACGCCGGCGCCACCCTGGCCCTCGCCCCCGGGCGTAGCGGCGGGGGCCGGCTCCTGCCGCCTTCGCCGCAGCCGGAGCCGGAGCCGCACCCCCCTGCTGCGCCGGGCGGAGGTGGACTGGGAGGCGGAGGCGGAGGCGGAGGCGGAGCCGCAGGCCGAGGAGGCGTCTCCCGACGCCTCCGACGAGGAGGGGTCGGCGGGTGGTGGGTGGAGGCAGCCCGTGTCCATCTCGGCGGGGCAGGGGGCGAGGAGGGCGACCGTTCTGGGGTGTTCCTTTCTTCAGGCCAGGCCACCTTGCGCTGTGTGATTTGGTTCCGTTTTGACTTCGCTTTGGAAGGAGTGGGACGGACGGGGACGCCGTCGGAACGGGCGGGCGGAGCGTCCCAGTCGAAGCGTCGTGGGAAAGCGAGAAATAAGTTATTACAGGGGGCTGAATTAGCCGTTGAAGTGAAATCCTGGGAAAGTTATTAATAATTCCATAATGTTTGCTTTGGAAAATTCGAAAGGTTCTTGTTTTTCTCTAAAAATAAAAAAGGAATTGGGGGAGACTCGGGGCAGAGCGGCGCAACGGCACGTGCACGTTTGGTTGGATGGGCTTGACGATTGCTGACGAGGGGGCCAGCGGCCCATCGACTAGCAGGCCGGGCCGGACCGCGCTATTTTGAAGGCCGAATGTAAGAGGACTTGGGCTGTCATGTAAAGGAACTGGCTTCTCTCAAAGAAAAAGTCCATTTTGCCCCCCTCAATTATCGCGAAAGTCAGTTTTTTCTCCCTCGACTCCAAAACCAGACACAGTTCCTCCCTCATCTCTCAAAACCGGTCACTCGATCTCCATGGCTGTTTCCATTGGTGGATTTTCTTTTTTTTCATTTATGTTTATTTCGATTGAATCTTTGAAAATCATAGTAAATCACAGAAAATCATAAAATAAAAAATTCAATTATGTTGGACTCCACATGAGTAGATCTACACAGTGAATATATGATATGGTATGCTTTAATACAAATTTTTTTTGTAACTTCATATTTATGTTTTTCTGTAATTAATTCATAGCTGTTGTTTCTTTGATCTAGTGAAATTTTTATGGTGGCCTAATCATTGCATGCTTGAGTTGTAGCAAAAATTTTATGCTCATTGAATAATGCATGATTGAATTATAGATTTATCTATATTTATGTTTGTTAAATAGTTTTTAAATGAAATTAAATCTATAACTCAATCATACATGATTCAATGAGCATGAAATTTTCGTTAGACTCCACATGAGTAGATCTGCACAATAAACATATTATATGGTATGTTTTAGTATAAAGTTTTTGCTGTAGCTTTAGATCTATGCTTTTATATAATTAATTCATAGCTCCAGTTTCTGTGGTCCAATTATAATGAAATTTTTATGGTGGACTAATCGTTGAATTCTTGAGATGTAGCAAAAATTTTATGCTCATTGGATCATGCATGGCTGAGTTATAGTTTTATCTATATAAACCAAGATAAATTAATAGATAAATATATAACTCTGTCATATATGATCCAATGAGCATGAAATTTTTTCTACATCTAAAAAATGCAATGACTAATTCACCTGTTGGTGCAGAAAGTGATCAACACATAAATATTTGTAGTTTTACCGTACGTTGTGATGGCCTAGCACTATATGACATAGGGTTTATACTGGTTCAGACAACGTGCTCTACGTCCAGTTTAAGTCGGTCGGTGACTTTATTCCTGAGCCCAGGTGCTCGAAGTTTGCAGTGGGGTTACAAACGAGAAGAAGAAATATGAGGGGTACAAGAGGTCCGGTCGGACTCTGGTCTGAGGGACCGAAAGTGATGAGAGCTCCGCTATGTGCTAAGTGTTCGAGCGTGTGCTCGAGGTTTGAACCTGGTGGTTCTGTTGTTGTGTACTAAATCGATCGGTCTCCCTTTTTTTGAGAGAGCGCATCCCCTTTTATAAATGAAGGGGATGACCTTACAAGAGAGAGAGAGAGTGTGTGTGTGTGTGCGTATGCTAAGTCTTGTTGCCCACGCCGTCGGGTATAGGATGATTGTAGACGCCATAATATTGTTTATGTCAGATGCATGTGGGAGGTTGCATTGTCTTTTTCCGGTATGGCAGACGTCGGTGCCTGCCATACTGTTGATGCCCAGAGGCATGCAAGGTTTTTACCATGCTCACCTAGGAGGGTAAAGGCCGGCGCCCATAACACTGTTGATGCCCAGAGGCATGTGGGGGGAGCCTTACCGTGTTTGTCTGGTATGGGAGTTGATGACGCCCACAACACTGTAGGCCAAATATCAGCGCCCACAACACTACTTGGGCTTTGACATGCCAAGAAGGTTATAGGGTACCCTTCTGACATGCCCTATTGGTACTGTCCTACAGGTGTATAAGGTACGGTCCTCGGTATTGCGGTCGACTTGAGTGCCCTACCTTACTTTCTCCGTCCATTTCCTGGTCCTTATCGAGCGGGCGTCCTCGGTCGGTTGGTCCCAGTCGGCTCTGATTACGTCAGTTGGAGAGGAGCTGTAAGCAGGGGTTCAGCGCATTCTCGGTCGGAGAAGCGGGTTAGAGTCGGAAGTGGTGTTTGTCCAGGTCTTCCGGTCGGAGAGACGGGCTGGAGTCAGAAGCGAGCGTTGTTCCTTTTTAGCGAGGCCTTCCGGTCAGAGATTGGATTGCCCTTCTGGCCTTTTGATCAGGTATTTGGGCCAACCCAGGAGTTTTGGTGTCGTTCGCAACGTCGTCTGCTGGGTCGAGCCTTTGTTGGAAAGCCGGTCCATGAGGGACACTGGGTTTATGAACCCGATAGGAGCCCCCGAGCGATTCAGGTAGAATCACTTGGGGGATTTTTGTCTTGATGGTGGGTGCGCACGAGCGCACCCGCTGGTGTAGCCCTCGGTGATTCGGGTAGAATCATCTAGGGGTTTTTCGTGTTTGCCGCGGGGGAGGTTTTTGTTTCATCAGCGGGTGCGCGTGAGCGCACCCGTGGGTGTAGCCCCCAAGCCCCCGGGTGATTCGGGCTGAATCGCCTTAGGGTTTTGTCAGCGGGTAGTTTAGGGATCGAGGTAGTTTTCAAGGATCGGGTGAGACGGAGCTCGTGGATCCTCGCGTCGGGCGCACGCGTCGGGCGTAGCCGAGGAAGTATAGGGATCGAGCAAGACGGAGCTCGTGGATCCTAGCGTCGGGCGCACGTGTCGGGCGCAGCCGAGGTAGTTTAGGGATTAGGTGAGATGGAGCTCGTGGATCTCAAGCGTCGGCGCACACCGGCGATTTTTAGGATTGGGCAAGACGCAAGCTCACAGATCCTAGCGTCGAGCGCACGCGCTTGACGACGTAGCCGAGGCGCTTTAGGGATCGTGCGAGACGGAGTCATGGATCTTAGCGCCGAGCGCATATGTTGGGCGCAATGAGGCGCTTTTTAGGGATTGGGCGAGACGGCTCACGGATCTCAAGGCGTCGGCGCGCAATGAGGCGCGCTTTAGGGATCGTGGAGACGAGCTCGTGGATCTGGCGCGTCAGCGCAATGAGGCGCTTTAGGATCGGCGCGAGACGAGCTCGTGGATCTCGGCGTCGGCACAATGAGGGCGCTTTAGGGATCGGCGAGACGGAGCTCACGAATCCCGGCGTCGGCGCATGTGTCGGCGCAATGAGGTAGTTTTAGGATCGGGTGAGACAGAGCTCGCAGATCCTAGCGTCGGGCGCAACTGAGGTAGTTTTAAGGATCGGGCGAGATGGAGCTCACAGATCCTGGCATCGGGCGCACGCGTCGGGCGGAGCCGAGGCAATTTTAGGGATTGGGCGAGACAGAGCTCGCGGATCCTGGCGTCGGGCGCACACGTCGGGCACGACCGAGGTGATTTTTTGGGATCGGACGAGACAGAGCTCATGGATCCTAGCATCGGGCGCACGCGTCGGGCGTGGCCGAGGCAGTTTTTGGGATCGGGCGAGACGGAGCTCGCGGATCCTGGCGTCGGGCGCACGCGTTGGGCGCGGCCGAGGTAGTTTGAGGGATCGGGCGAGACAGAGCTCGTGGATCCTGGCGTCGGGCGCATGCGTCGGGCGCGGCCGAGGCAGTTTTAGGGATCGGGCGAGACGGAGCTCGCGGATCCTAGCATCGGACGTAGCCAAGGCAGTTTAGGTGTCTTGAGCCCCTGAGCCCTGTTGAGCTTGGTAGGGGTCGGTTGAGTTTTGTGCGTTGCCCCATCCATGGTTTCTCACAACCGGATGGGCTGAGCTAATGTTTCTTGCCTTGATGGCTTGGGCTCGAGTGACATGCTCGGTGAGCTCGCTAACGGCTATGATCGAGTGAAATCCAGGTCCATTGTTCGTGATGGGGTCAGCATAGCCCTCATGTGACATTCCACTACTCCTTAACCTACAACCCGGTAGATGTCTGGGTCATTCTGAAGACCGACCTGGGTGGCCCGCTGGCCTCCCCTCGATGGGGATTCTGTGGGTTTAGCAGAGGTTAGCATCGAACGAGAAGGTTGAGAAAACTCTGGCTGCTTCGGGGCAGACTGGGCAAGGGCCGCTCGGGGCTCATCTATGTTTTCTCCCCTGGCTCTATTTGACACGAGGTGGCCTTGAGCCCTTTGTGGGCCGGCCTTCGAACCCCGGTCGGTCATTGCTCATGTTGAATGAGGCAACTGCCGCTTTGTGACGCAACACGGAGCGTTGTGATGCATTTAACCGCATATGCGATGCCTTGGATGTATGGAATGAATGAATGCGTGTATAGATGTATGAATGATTATATAAAGAAATAGTGGTGGTTGGTAATGTTACCTTGATGACTCAAGTGATGGGGTTTGAGGAGCTCTAATTAGAAATGTCCGACCGGGATCCACGCTCGTCGTTCGTGACGGAGTCGGCATGCTCCTTACCTGTCTCTCGGTGTTTGCCTGAGCCGTCCAATCGACTTAGGAAGCCCAATGGTCTCTCCTGGGTGGAGATCCCATGGTTGGGCCTTTCCAAGTCCCACCTGGGAAGGCGAAGGGGCACATGTGCATGGTGGCGCTTTGGTTCTCGCGCCCGACATGTGGTAGTGGTGTGCCATACCCAGGCCACGTCCCGTCTGACCAGGCGTTGTTCCGTCAGGCTAGGTGCGTCCCATCAATCAGGGCGCGTCCCATCGTTTCCCATCCGCATTGAATGGCGGAAGGGAGAGGGTCTCGCCCCAATCCTTTCGCCTTTCCTCAACTACTCCGCCTCTTCTTTAAATAGGGCAAGGGAGAAGGAAAGGAGAACTCACAGACCCATTTGTGATTCTATAGCGTGATGTCGAGTTGGAGGTCCCCCAACATAGACAAGATGGTGCTGGCCGCCTTTGCCTAGAAGGGATTGGTTCCACTGAAGGAGGTGGCGCACTGGAGGGTGTCGTACGTCACCGGCTTCATCACCGTCTGCGAGGCCTTCGTTCGGATGGAGCCGTACATGGACTCCTTCTAGCGAATCTTCTCCGGACGAGCCTTGTCGGAGGGGAAGACGCTCAGGACTGCGCTGGAGGGAGGTTTCACCCCTGTAGCTGCTCAGGTTGGCCAGTTCAAAAAGTTTGATGAGACATCCTCTAGCCATAGCGGCCATACTTCGATGGGCAGCGTCCCTGCCCAGGAGCTGCCTTGGCTGCATGAGAAGGTCAGGAGCTCCATGCTCTTCTACTGAGCATCTATGGGTGCGACGCCCTTGAGGTACCTATTGTGCTCGCCAGAGTCGAGGGAGCAAAACCGGGCGGGGCCCCTTAAGGTACCCATTGCGCTTGCTGAAGTCAAGGGAGCAAAACCGAGCGGGGCCCTTGTGGCCATGGCCTCTCCTTTGGCATCAGCCGATGCCGCCGAGCGGCCACAGTAGTATTTGGAGTAGAAGTAGTCAGCAAATGTAATCGTTAAGTTCGTGGGGGAGCCCTCGTGTGAATAGTTTTTGTATCAATGAATACATTAGTTTTGTTTTGAGATAGAATCACTATTCGTTCCTTGTTTTTTTATCCTAGCATAGCTTTGTTTTTATCCTTTCTTTTTTGCATCTGCCCATTCGTTCCATAGGCTGCAACTTTTTAAGAACCTGGGCATGGCCTGCGAGGCTCGGCTGCTCGTAACCGTAGGTCGTGGCAGGGTGCGCTTTGTCGAAAGTAAAAACAAAGTCACGTAGGGTAATCAAAGGAATGGAATGCGCTTTCATTCGGGCAAAAAGTTTTTACCATGTGATAGTAAAAAAGAGAGGTAGTATTTAGTATTTACCCTCATGGTGCCCCTCGAGCGACCTAGGCTGAAAGTGTCCAGGCTAGGGTGCTTTACAGGAGCAAGTGTTGAATAAAAGCAATAAGACCAAATTTAGGGGAAAAATGATGTAGTTGTTCAATGTTCCAAGTGTTTGTGAGAATGCTGCCATTGTCGTCCTTCAGTCGGTAGGCGCCCGATCGGATCACCTCGGTCACCGTATAGGGTCCTTCCCATTATGGAGAGAGTTTGTGTTTCTCCTTCGTTGATTGGGTCCTCCGGAGTCCGAGGTCACCGACTTCGAGGATCCTCCCCCTAATCTTCCTTTCATGGTACCTGACGGAGAGTTTGTTGATAGTGAGCGGAGCGGACGATGGTCATCTCATGGGCCTCCTCGAGCAGGTCGACTGCGTCTTGCTAAGCCTCCGTGGCTCGGTCGTAGTCGAAAGCCTTTACTCTTGGGGCACCATGGTCAAGGTTGGAGGGCAGCACTGCTTCAGCTCTGTAGGCCAGGAAAAAGGGTGTGAACCCTATGGATCGGTTTGGGGTTGTTCTTAGGCTCCAGAGGATCGCTGGGACCTCTGCAACCCATTGCCTGGTGTATTTGTTGAGTCGATCGAAGATGCATGGCTTAAGGCCCTAGAGGACCATGCCATTGGCACGCTCGACCTGACCGTTAGTACGTGGATGTTCGACCAAGGCACAGTCGATCCTGATGCTGTATCCATCACTAAAGTCCAGGAACTTCTTCTCGATGAAGTTAGCCCCGTGGTCAGTGATGATACAGTTAGGAACGCCAAACCGGTAGATGATATCGAGGAAGAATTTGACCGCCTCTTCCGAGTGGATGTTGGTGATGGGCTTGGCCTCTATCCACTTGGTGAACTTGTCGACCGCTATGAGTAGGTGAGTGAAGTCGCATGGGCCCTTTTTGAGGGGTCCTACCATGTCGAGGCCCCAGACCGCGAATTGCCAGGTGATGGGGATGGTTTGAAGCTCTTGTGTCGGCAAATGGGTTTGCCGAGCGTAGAATTGGCATCCCTCACACCTGCGGACGACCTCCTCTACATCTCGTAGTGCGGTGGGCTAGTAAAAACCTTGGCAAAAGGCTTTTCTGACCAGCGACCTTGGGGTCGTGTGATGTTCGTAGATCCCAGTGTGGACCTTGAGGAGGAGCTGCTTCCCCTGGTCAGTAGGGATGCACTTCATGAGCACCCCCGATGGACTCTGTTTGTAGAGTTCATCACTGAGCGCGATGAAGGTCTTGGCATGTCGAGCGATCTGTTGGGCATCAGTCCTTTTGGGTGGGAGAACCTCCTCGAGGAGGTTGGCGAGTAGCGGTGCTCGCCAGTCGGTTTGATCGAGTGCCAACATGGCGACGTCGGCGGGCATCGTTGTCCTTTTGGGGGATGTGATGCAGCTCGATCCCCTGGAATTTGTCCTCGAGCTTGCGCACCTCTTGGTAGTATGCTACCATGAGGGGGCTTTTGCAGGAGGACTCCTTCATGACCTGATCGACGACCAACTCCGAGTCGCTGCGAACATAGAGTCGCGTAGCACCAAGCTCGATGGCGATGCGTAGTCCGTTGATGAGGGCCTCATACTCCACTGCATTGTTTGAGGTTGAAAAGTGGCGGCGGATGGCATAGCGGAGCCTACTCCTATTTGGGGAGATCAGAACCACTCCAGCTCTCGAGCCGGGTGCCATGACGGACCCGTCGAAGTACATTGTCCAGTACTCATGGGTGACGTCTGGGGTCGGTAGCTGGACCTCCGTCCATTCGGTAACAAAATCTGTGAAAGCATGAGACTTAATAGTGGTAGGGGGGTATACCTGATGTCGTGGCCCATGAATTCGAGTGCCCACTTGGAGATCTGTCCTGCGGCGTCGTAGTTGCGGACGATGTCTCCGAGCAGGTATGAAGTGACGACCATGACTTCATGGTCGGTGAAGTAGTGTAGGAGTTTTTGGGTCGCCATCAGCATGACATATAGAAGTTTCTGCACCTGGGGGTACCATACCTTGGGGTCGGTGAGTACCTCCCCGACAAAGTATATGGGTCGCTGGACCTTAAGGTGGTGTCCCGTCTCCTTCCTTTCGACGACTAGGGCGGCGCTCACCACATGGTTGCTTGCTGTGACATAGAGGAGGAGGGGTTCTCCCCGTTCGGGAGCAATAAGGATTGGGGCCGATGTTAGTGACGCTTTGAGGATCTCCAGAGCCTGTTGAGATTCCTCAGTCCAGACAAAGGCGTCTGTCTTTTTGAGGAGTGTGTAGAGCGGCATCCCCTATTTGCCAAGCTAGGAGATGAATCGGCTTAGGGCAGCCAGACAGTCGGTCAGCCTTTGTATGCCCTTGACGTTGCGTATTGGGTCCATGTTAGAGATGGCCATGATCTTTTTGGGGTTGGCCTTGATGCCGCGCTCGGACACAATATATCCAAGCAGCTTTCCCTTCGAAACCCCGAAAACACATTTTTCGGGATTTAGCTTGATGTTGAACCTTCGAAGGTTCATGAATGTCGTGGCCAAGTTTGCGATCAGGTCGCAAGCTTGAGCAGTTTTGACTACTATGTCATCAACATAGACGGTGATGGTTGGTTTCGGCTGCTCGGCTTGATCGGGCTGATCGAGCGAGTTGATTTGGTCGGCGAAGTATTGCTGCATGCACCTTTGGTAGGTGGCGTCAGCATTCTTTAGATCGAAAGGCATGGTTACGTAATAGCATGAACCATATGGGGTGATGAACGAGGTTGCGAGTTGATTAGTCTCTTTCATCGCAATTTGGTGATAGCCTGAGTAGGCATCCAGAAAGGAGAGGATCTCGCATCCCGAGGTGGAGTCGACTATCTGGTCTATATGTGGCAAAGGAAAGTGATCCTTTGGACACGCTTTGTTGAGGCCAGTATAATCAACGCACATTCTCTATTTCCCGGTCTTCTTTTTAACAAGAACAGGATTGGCAAGCCAGTCGGAGTGGAATACCTCTCTGATGAATCTAGTTGCCAGGAGTTTGGTGATCTCTTCACCTATGGCCCTGCGCCTCTCGTCATCGAAGCGACGCAGCCGCTGCTTGGCAGGCTTCGAGCCCAGGATGAGGCGCAGCGCATGCTCGGCGACCTCCCACAGTATGCCCGGCATGTCAGAAGGCTTCTATGCGAAGACATCACGATTGGCGCGCAGAAAGTCGACGAGCTCGCATTCCTATTTGGCCGAGAGCTGGGTCCCGATCCGCACCATCTTGATAGGGTCAGTGGGGTCGATTCCCACCGCCTTGGTTTCCTCGAGTTGGCGGAAGGCCATCGAGGAGGTTGGTTTGTTGTAGTCTGGGACTACCGGGATCGATGACTCCCCGAGCCGCGAGAGCTCGGACGAGTTGACGACCACAGTGGCGAGCTCAAAATGCTCACGGTCGCACGTGAAGGCGTGTGAGAAGGCGCTACCCACAGTGATGATGTCGTTCGGTCCCAACATCTTTAGCTTGAGGTAGTTGTAGTTGGGGATAGACATGAACTTGGCGTAGCATGGCCGCCCTAGGATGGCGTGGTAGGACCCTAGGAAGTCCACCACCTCGAAGGTGAGAACCTCCAAGCGGAAGTTGGCTTGGTTGCCAAACATGATGGGCAGGTCGATCTGCCCGAGCGGGTACGCCTGTGCTCTCAGGATCACGCTGTGGAAGGGAGAGCCTGCTGAGCGAAGTTCTGACAGGGGGATGCGCATGGCGTCGAGGGTGTCGACGTAGAGGATGTTGAGGCCGTTGGTTCCGTCCATCAGCACCTTGGTGAGGTGCTTCTTACGATGGGGTCGACGACGAGCGGGTAGCGTCCCGGTCTAGCGACGTGGGAGGGATGGTCCCTCTGATCGAAGGTGATCGGAGATTCCGACTAGCTAAGGAAGGAGGGGACGTCCGTCTCGGTGGCACATGCCTCTCGGTAGCGTACCTTGTGCTGGCGTTTGGAGCAGATGGCATCGGATTCCCCAAAGATCAAGACGCATTCCTCGGGGTCGAGAAAGTTGTCCCCGTCCTTGCTCGCCATGCCTCCTTTCTTGGCTACCGCCTCTTTGCCGTCTCCCTCTTTTGGTCCATCGGCCTGTCGCAGGAAACATTTGAGGAGCTCGTAGTCCTAGTAGAGGTGTTTGACGGGGTAGGCATGGTTGGTGCATGGGCTATCCATAAGCTTGTTGAAATGGTCAGGCAGGCCCTGCTGGGCTGCTTGCCCATGCGAATAGCTGCGGCAACCAACGCGGTGTTGTTCTATCGGTGTCGATCCTTTTTGTTCTTGTTGCTCCTCTACATGGAGGGGCCCTCGTCTTGGTCCTCGCGCTTGGCCTTGCCTTTGTCCCGGCCTCCGTTGAAGACCACTCCGACCGCCTCCTTGCCAGAGGCATGGTTTATGGCGACGTCGAGCAGGTCACGGGTGGTACGGGGCTTCAGACACCCAAGCTTGTGGATCAGGGACTCACAGGTTGTCCCGAGAGGAATGTGCTGATGATGTCCGCGTCGATGACATCAGGGAGGGAGTTGCATTGTTGGGAGAACCTGCAGATGTAATCCCGTAGGGACTCACTGGGCTCCTGCTGGCAGCTCTTGAGGTCCTAGGAGTTACCAGGGTGAACATACGTCCCGTAGAAATTTCTGACAAAGGTCCTCTTGAGGTCCGCCCAGTCATGGATGCTGTTGTGCTAGAGGAATTCGAGCCATGCTCGAACATGTTCCCCTACGTAGATGGGGAGATATTGAATGATGAAGTGGTCGTCATCCACCCCTCCGGCTCGGTAGGCGAGCCGGAAATCTTCGAGCCATATACCGGGGTTCGTCTCCCTAGTGTACTTGGTGATGTTGGTGGGTGGTCGGAAGCGCTGTGGGAATGGCGCTCTCTGGATGCGTTGGCCAAAGGCCCATGGACCTAGGCCATCTAGACTGGGACTCCGGCCGTCCGGCCAGCGACCATGTCTGGGGCATGTTTCACCGCTCCCATGTCGCCTGTCCCCCACAGCCGCCCGATGAACGTCATCATCACACCAGGCGTGATACCGGTTGCTGATGACGCTGCGAGCATCTTGGCTTGGACCGAGGCGTTCGCATACCGACGGTCGGTGTGGAGCAGGCACCATGTCGGACCGCGGCGCAACCGCGGCCCCTTGTGCCTCGTTGGTCGGCTATAGCGGTGAGCGGATGGAGCGATCCATCTGGTGCGTCCCTACTCCCCTGGTGGGGTGGGAGGGCGCGAGTCAGAGTCGTGATGCGGAGCTCTCTGCCTATTGAATGGCGGCGGCTTCCACCAGCGCCCGGAGGTTTCGCTGGATCGCCCGCTGCTCGGGGTCGACGGGCTCAGGAACACCGCGCAGAAGCATTGCCGCAGCGGCGATGTTCTGGCCAGCCCGAGTGAACTATGGGGGATAGTTCCTCCCGTCCATGATGTCACGCTGGACCTAGCGAGCGTGACCCCTGGCGCCGCTCGTCGGGTTACACGCACGGGGCGCATCGTGATGCGCTGAGCACGCGGGTGCAGGTGGCAGCTGGTTGTGCCGCCTATGTCGTAGCTCCTTGCAGTGCTCTTGTGCAATCGCGAGGGCCCCCGCACAAGGGTCCGGAGGGGTGTGAGTCTGCAAGGACTTCGCTACCACTAGTGGCAGTCCCGGGGCATCCGCCATAGCGCACTCCCAGGACGGATGGTGGCTAGGCGCCATGTCACCAATGCTAGAGCCGTCGCTCTCAACCTCGTCATCCAAGAGTTCATAGAAACAGGTGGGAGCATAGCTTGGTATTCCCACGAATTTGGATGTGAGAGGAGGCGGCGGCAGCATTTTTCGGAGCCCTTAGGCATACGCGTCCACGGGGGACGCGAGGCCGTAGGGTGACCGGTCGAATGGTTGTTGTGGTACGAACAACGCGGTCCCTCCGGATAATTGATGGAAGAAAGTAAATAGCGAGTAAATAATAGTATGCACATTACTCACAGTGGGTGTTGTGGTACGGACAACGCGGTCCCTCCGGATAATTGATGGAAGAAAGTAAATAGCGAGTAAATAATAGTATGCACATTACTCACAGTGGGGTTTGAGCAGAGAGTTTGCTAGGAATAAAGCGCAGGCGCCTCATCGTTGAAGTTGTTGTGTGTCTCAGAGCCATTGGAGGGCGTCCCTCCGATGGGCGCCGGAACAAGTCCCTCCTCACGGAGGTGTAGTACATCGAGCCGGTCGGCGATGAAGTCCAGGCTTCCAAAGAGGAAGGCCTGGGACGGCTTGAAGATGGGTAAAACCCACATCCCAATAGGTGGGAGCGCAGAAAACTCCAATGAGCTGAAGCGAGTCGTTTCACTTTAGCCCGCCATGGCGAAGGTGGCGGAAAAGTGGGCCATCCGATGACCAAAAGTGTGAACGTACAACGTCTTCCCCACAGACGGCGCCAACTGTCGGTGCAGAAAGTTTCCAACAAATAAATATTTGTAGTTTTACCATACGTTATGATCGGATGTGGCCTAGCACTCAATGACATAGGATTTATACTTGTTCAGGCAACGTGTCCTACGTCCAGTTTGAGTTGGTCGGTGACTTTATTCCTAAGCCTAGGTGCTCGAAGTTTGCAGTGGGATTACAAATGAGAAGAAGAAAGATGGGGGGTACAAGAGGTTCGGTCGGACTCTGGTCTAAGGGGCCGAGAGTGATGGGAGCTTCGCTATGTGCTAAGTGTTCGAGCGTGTGCTCGAGGTTTGAACCTAGTGGTTCTGTTGTTGTGTACTAAATCGATCGGTCTCCCTTTTTGGGAGAGATCGCATCCTCTTTTATAGATGAAGGGGATGGCCTTACAAGAGAGAGAGAGAGTGTGTGTGTGTATGCTAAGTCTTGTTGCCCACGCCGACGGGTATAGGATGATTGTAGGCGCCCATAACACTGTTTATGTCAGATGCATGTGGGAGGTTGCGTCATCTTCTTCTGGTATGGCAGACGTCGGTGCCTGCCATACTGTTGATGCCCAGAGGCATGCAAGGGTTTTACCGTGCTCGCCTGGTAGGGTAAAGGCCGGTGCCCACAACATTGTTGATGCCTAGAGGCATGTTGGGGGAGCCTTACCGTGTTTGTCTGGTATGGGAGTTGATGGCTCCCACAACACTGTAGGCCAAATGTTGGCGCCCACAACACTTCTTGGGTTCTGACATGCCAGGAAGGTTGCAGGGTACCCTTCTAATATGCCCTGTTGATACTGTCCTGCAGGTGTACAGGGTACGGTCCTCGGTATTGCGGTCGACTTGAGTGCCCTGCCTTACTTTCTCCGTCCGTTTCCTGGTCCTTACCGAGCGGGCGTCCCCGGTCGGTTGGTTCCAGTCGGCTCTAATTGCGCCAGTTGGAGAGGAGTTGTAAGCAAGGGTTTGGCGCATTCCTGATTAGAGAAGTGGGGCAGAGTCGGAAGTGGTGTTTGGCCAGGCCTTTCGGTCGGAGAGACGGGCTAGAGTCAGAAGCGAGCATTGTTCCTTTTTAGAGAGGCCTTCCGGTTGGAGATTGGATTGCCCTTCTAGCCTTTTGATCAGGTATTTGGGCCAGCCCAGGAGTTTTGCGCATTGTTCGCAATGTCGTCTGCTGGGCCGAGCCTTTGTTGGGAAGTCAGTCCATGAGGGACCTCGGGTTTATGAACCCGACATCACAAAAAAGTTTCACCATAATTGGACAAGAGAAATTGTAGCTATGAATTCAATATATAAAAATATAGATCTAAGATTACAGCATATCATATCATGTTCACTGTGTAGATCTACTCATGTGAAGTCCAATGCAATTGGATTTTTCATTTTATGATTTTTCTGTGATTTACTATGATTTTTTAAATATTCAGCCAAAATAAACATAAAAAGAAAAAAATCACCAATGGAAACAGACATGGAGATAAAGTGACTGGTTTTGAGAGATGAGGGAGGAGCTATGTCTGGTTTTAGAGTTGATAGAGGAAAAGCTGACTTTAACGATATCAGGAGACCCATGCGCTGGCGCTATGGACAACGCGTGCCCACATCCGACCGGCGTGGCCCGCGCACCGCAGTGCCATAAATGGCATGGCGATGGTGGCTCGCCCATGTGCGTGCGGCAGAGGCGACACGCACAGTACCGGCAACAGTGCAGAGGTGCAGCAGATCAGCGTGGATGCGACGATGATGTGATGGCAGCGACAGCATCGTGACACGAGTAGTGTCGGCAGTGCGGCCGCGGCGGTAGCGTGAGGCAGAGCGGCAGGGCGCGAGGCCAGCGGCTCGCTGCGGCCGGCCTTGGCCAAGCCTAGGCGGCTCAACCGGCCAATCGCGGCGGCACGGTTGACTGCGTGGGATGCGGCCATGTGCACGGCATGAGAAGGCTGCGCGGTGACCGCGCACCCGGTGCCAACCAACCCGAGACAGTGACACACACGAATTTTAAAGCGTTCAACGCGACCAAACGATTGCTTTAGGACTTAAACTGTCTTCACCATGTTCAAGATGGCACATGAGACTACCAAATCGAGCTATAACACTACACCCCTCCTTAACCCAATCTCTCACAATAAATTGTTAAACATAGCAGTGTCTAACTGTTGGCAGACTTGAAAATTTCTAAGTTTTTAAGCTGAATTTGATTTCCATTTGTAATTTCTAAGCTAGTGGAAATATTAGCTAGTAATATCATTTTTCAACCGCAAGTATTTCATTATCATCTACAAAGTTAGTACTTTAAACTTTATTTAAGTATCACATACATGATCTATAGCATTTTTTCTTAATAAAAATTAGTTTTAAACCCTAAGTGATATAACATGACTATCGAATCAACTTTCGTTTCGCATTTTAATTGATCATTTCGAGTTATAGAAATTGATCTACATACTTTATCACATGTATTAACATATAAACATGATACTCATGATATGTTTTAGTAAATGATTTATGGTGTAACACTGAGGGTGTTACAAATCTATCCTCCTTAAACAAAATCTCGTCCCGAGATTTCATGTGCCTAGTGTGGAAAAAGACATAGAAATAAATTCTGATTTAAACAATTACCTCGGTGAACTAGAAAGAAGATGGGGATAATGCTTTAAGATAGAACTTTCTTGCTCCCACGTTGCTTCGTCCTCCGAGTGATTTTGCCACTAAACTTTATAAAACTTCATCACATTGTTTTAGTCACTCTTTTTTTTCATCTAAGATCTTGACAGGATGCTCGATATATGATAAGTCGGGCTAGAGGGGAAGTTCTTCAATTTCCATACCTTCATCGGGCCCTGCAAACATTTCTTTAACTAGGAAACATGGAAGACATTATGCATTGCTGACAAAATATCCGGGAGCTGGAATACGATAGGCAACAGAACCACACTGGGCCAAAATCTTGTAAGGTCCAACATAGCGAGGGGCTAGCTTTCCCCGGACACCAAAGCGATGCACCCCTCTCATGGGAGATACCTTGAGATACACGTGATCACCAACTTCAAATTGCAAGAGCCTTCTTCGCTTGTCCGCATAAGTTTTCTGACGGCTTTGAGCCGCCTTCAAATGGCTTTGAATAATGCTAACTTGCTCTCAAGCTTCTTTGATAAAATTAGGCCCAAAATATCCACGATCACCCACCTCAACCTAGTTAAGAGGTGTTCTACATTTCTTTCCATATAGGGCCTCAAAAGGTGCCATACGAATACTTTCTTGATAGCTATTGTTATATGAAAACACAGCTACAGTCAAGCATTCATCCCACTTTTCAGGAAAAGAGATGACACAAGCTCTCAGCATATCCTCAAGTACCTGATTGACTCTTTCTGTCTGACCGACAGTTTACGGATGATAAGCTGAACTTTTTAGGAGACTAGTACCAAGACATTGCTGAAGTTGCTCCTAGAAACGAGAGACAAAGACTGACCCTCTATCAGAGACGATAGTAAGAAAAACTCCATGTAGGGTCACAATTCGGTCAAAATACAACTTGGCATACTTCTTGGTGGAATATGGTATCCACCGGAAGAAAATGAGCAGACTTGGTAAGACGATCCATAATGACCCAAATAGAGTCATACCCCTTTGCTGTGCGGGGCAAACCCACAACAAAGTCCATGGAAATATCCTTCCATTTCCAAATAGGGATAGGCAAGGGCTGTAAAAATCCAGGCGTACGCATATGGTCTGCCTTAAGTCTTCCACAAGTGTCGCATTCCACGACGTACTTGGTGATATCCTGCTTCATATTTGACAACCAATACAAGTGGCGCAAATCATGGTACATCTTGTTACTTCCTGGATGGATGGACAACTTGGAGTTGTGAGCTTCATCCAAAATTTTTCTTCTAAGCTCCTCACTTGACGGAACAACCAATCAATTTTTGAACCTCACTACACCTTGATCATCAATACTAAAATGTGGACCACGCCCTTCGGCAACTAACTCCTTGATATGCGGGATTTCCGAAATATCTTGCCTTTGCTCTATAATAAGTTGCACAAGTAAATCTGAGACTAGAGCAATATGAGCTAGCACCTCAGCATGGCTGAGAGACAAAGGTGCTTCTTCAACTTGATACGACTTCCGGCTCAAAGCCTCAGCTACCACATTAGCTTTTCCAGGATGGTAATGAACCTCCAAATTGTAATCCATGATTAGCTCCAGCCATCTCTGTTGCCTCATATTCAACTCGGATTGAGTGAAAATATATTTGAGGCTCTTGTGATCCATAAAAATATGAACTTTATTTCCCAACAAATAATGCCTCCAAATTTTTAGACCGTACACCATAGTAGCCAGCTCTAAATCATGGGTGCGATAATTCACCTCATGCTTTTTCAGCTGGCGTGAAGCATAAGCTATCACATGCCCATCCTACATAAGCACGCATCCTAGTCCAGTCCTTGAGGCATCACAATACACATTAAATGGCTTGTCAATATCTGGTTGGGCAAGAACAGAAGCAGAGGTAAGAAACTTCTTCAGGACTTCGAAAGCTTCTTCACAAGCCAGACTCCATACAAACTTGACATCTTTCTAGAGCAACTTGGTCATTGGTTAGGCTATTTTGGAGAAGTCAGGAATGAAACGCCGATAATAACCAGCAAGACCAAAAAACTGACGAATCTGATGCGCTGACTTTGGGGACTTCCAATTTAACACATCTTGCACCTTGCTTGGGTCCATAGAGATACCTTTAGGTGTCAGAACATGTCCCAAAAATAGCACTCGATCTAACCAAAACTCACACTTACTGAATTTGGCATACAACTTGTGTTTTCTTAATCAAGTCTATACTATCCGAAGATGTTGTGCATGCTCTTCATTGTTCTTGGAGTATATCAAAATATCATCAATGAACACCACTACAAATTTGCCCAACTCTGGTATGAAGACTGAATTCATGAGATACATGAAGAATGCAGGAGAATTGGTGAGACCAAAAGACGTGACTAGGTATTAATACATCCCATACCTAGTAGAGAAAGTTGTCTTTGGTATATCTTGTGGCCGGATCTTGATTTGATGATACCCAGAACGAAGATCAATCTTTAAAAACACCTCGGCACCAACCAACTGATCGAACAAAGTATCAATACGAGATAAATGTTACTTGTTCTTAATGGTTACTGTATTGAGAGGGAGGTAATATACACACATCCGCAAAGTACTGTCCTTCTTCTTCACAAAATAGCTGGACAACCCCATAGTGAAGAACTAGGATGGATAAAGCCCTTCTCAAATAATTCCTCTAACTGCTTCTTCATTTCTGCTAGTTCTTTAGGAGCCATACGGTAAGGACGCCGTGAAATAGGAGCAGTGCTAGGTTCTAACTCAATAGTAAACTCCACGTCCCTTTCGGTGGCAACCCAGGTAGATCTTCAGGAAAGACATCCGGAAACTCACAGACCACAGGAATAGAGGCAAGATCAGAAGAAGCTTCAACATGAGCAATAACTGGTAAGGCTGGATCTAAGGGCATAAGAAGAGACAACCTATCCTCGAAAGAAGGAAGCTGTAACTCAACAACTCTCCGCTTAAGGTTCAAGACTACCCCATAAACTCACAACCAGTTCATGCCCAGAATTGCATTTATGCCTTGCCTAAGCAGCACCATGAACTAGAGGTGGTAAGTGTGAGTAGCTAGCACTAATCCCACCATGTCCGTCCGAGTATTAATGCACAACTGCGCACCTAGAGTACTGATTCTATAGGCAATAGGAATAGCCATAAGAGATATATTGTGCCTCTGTGCAAACTCCATGCTCATGAATGCTGGATGGAAATCAATGGTAAACATACCAGCCATCACAGGTTCATTCTACAAAATCTCCTCAGCCTCAGTGAAGTTGACTTGTCCAGAGCAGCTTACGGGCACCTTCTTCTTGATAATCGTCCTCTTGACCAGATGGGAGTTAGCTGAAGGCTAGGAAGACTACGTAGGCTAGTTCTGTGGGCACTCCCTAGCATAGTGACCTTCTTTGCCACACTTGAAATAGACACCCAGCTTGTCCCCCTGCCCCAGATGAGGTGAAACCTGCTATCCCTGAGGCTGTTGTTGCACCTACAGAGTAGGTGCACGGTACTAAGTGGAAGGTGCCTGATAGGTCTGCTGAGGCTGATGGAACGGCTATCCACCCAAAGACTGATAGGGCACCCACCTGACAACCTGCACCTTCTGAGCCTAGGGGTGACCAGAAGATCTAGTGATCACCCGCTTGCTCTTCCACTCAGCCTAAGAGTCACGCTGAAGTCCTTCCATGGCAATACCAGCATTCATCATAACACCAAAAGTCTGGTAGTTCCATGTGTACAGCTCCTTCTACAGACTGCAAGAGAGGCTACGATAGAAACGGTCCCTCTTCTTCTCATTAGAATCGATGTGGGTCCCAGCATACTATGCCAGATGGTTAAACTTGTTCACATAATCCATCACAGACAAGCTCCCTTGCTTCAGGTCCAGCAACTCCATCAACTTCCTATTCAGCACACCAGCAGGAATGTAGTACTCTTTGAAAGCAGCGGTAAACTCCTGCCAAGTCACACGGTGGTCCATCGGCTACATGGCATTGAACATGTCCCACCATGCACTGGCAGAACCCAACAGCTACTGCGCTGCAACACGCACCTTTTGTTCTTCAGTTATAGTGAGTAGCAAAAACTTCTGCTCTAGAATACGAAGCTAATGCTCCGCATCTAGAGGCTCAGCAGTCGGTGTGAATGTGGGTGGGTGCGTCTTCAAGAAATCCTAGTAAGAACAGGGCCCCTTGGGACCGCGGGCACTACCCCCATTCCCGCCATTGCCTCCATGGACCCCACGGGTGAAGCCACTAATGGCCTGGGCAAGCATCTCCAAGGCACGAGCTGACTCACGTTGAGCAGCCAGCATTTCCGCCATCATCTCTGCATGGGTCATCAGAGGTGGTGGTGGCGGAGGAGGAGCCAGAAGTGGGGCCTCGTGGCTCTCCCCGTTGCTGTTCTCATTGCCACGACCACTTTCACCTTGGCCTTCACCAAGACCATGGCCCATCCCAGCACTGGTATTCCTGCGACTAGACCTCAGGTTCATCTGTAAACAGATAGGAACCAACTATTTGGGACAACCCTCTAGATTAGAAACAAGAGACTTAGAGAAATAATAAGGCTTTTATTAAAGCATTCTTTTAGGTTATCGAATCAATTCACAAATCCAAATTATACATGTGGGAGAAAGTTTAGTTTAAGCAAGATTCTCTTTTCATGATGCATGCATCAGCCTACCCATTCACTCAAGCCGGAATATAGCAGTATTCGTAAAAAAATTTGGCACAACGCACACTCACTTTACGTACGCTAAACGATTCTTACGCAGCGTAAGTTAGTATACCTATAGAAAATTGATTAGATAAAACCAGTGTCACTATCCTAGATAAACCATATTACTAGGGCTTATACTTATTTATATAATTTTATCGCATCCTATTTTTCATAGACTTTTGTTGGTCAAATTTTAAGTTTTTGAAAAGAGTTATGAAACTCGTAGACTCATTATTAGCTCTGATACCACCTGTAGCAGAACCGCCCGAAATAGCACGCTTCTGGAGGCGCTCGTCTTTCACCAGACACTAAGCACCCCGAAAGTGAGTTATATCGGACGGTTCCGTCGAGCACACCCCAAGGGAGAACTCTAATAATCCATGTTTTTCCTCTATGATCCAATAATGAGAATGAGTTTACATTACTTAGTCCATTTCATACAACAAAAGTTCTCAGAAATACATTATTACAATACCAAGTTTAGAGTATGGAATTTAAACAGCGAGAATAAACATCTAACGATAAGATAGAAGGATCCGTCTATGCCCACCAGAATAATCCTCCACACAATAGCTACTCCTCAAGCTGCACCTGCAATAGGGGTAAATAAACCCTGAGTACACAATGTACTCGCAAGACTTACCCGACTAGTGGGAATAATTTCTTGACTCCAAAGGATATGATAGGCTTTATGGTTTGCTGGGTTTCTTTTTTACAAAAAAAACATTACTAGTAGTGAACCCTTATGTATGTATTTTATTAGCAATCATGATTAGTTCATTAGCTAACCATTCTATATAAGCACCTGTTCTAATTTCAAGCAAGAGTTGAGCAATCAGATCCATTTCACCATCTTTCATCTTTCAGTTCTTACTACGGTGCTAGATCGTAGACAAGTTGTACTGTATTACACGGTGATTCATGAATCAATGTAGCCCAGCTGGGTACCCCAAAACACACGTCCCGCTTATACCCTAAGCACAAGCAGGACCAACCCACCACTCTCCTGTCAAGGGGTCTAGATCCCCATCCAAACTTGAACTCCATACCCCCACACCTGAGTCCTAGACTCAGTGTGGTGCTTCGACCTCCACCATCCCCGCCTCTAGTCAGTCAGTCCGAAAAGAGCCAGAACCCATGACAAGAGAGCAATGAGCCTTCCCACTCCCATAAGCAAGTATGTGCTCAGGATAATAAGTCTATGACCTGACTAGAATCCAATGCAATGACCTGACAGGGAAAATAGTGTAACCAAGCTATACCCCGTTGGCCGCATAACACAACCTCTTACACCCACCAATATCCGTACCATATCCCTACCCGGTCTCTATTTCCTTTCACCATTTTATCATATGAGTAATATCAATAATCATCTATTGCGAGTAACGGCAAGTTACTCACGCTACCGAAAACCTAAGCATAGCAGCTATGCGACCAAAGCTAGTAGCACTCATTGGTAGGTATATCTATGCATGTAGTTTCAACAATAAGCCTGTAACGTAAATACACATCACACATATATATATCCAGTGATTATTCAAAATAAGGGTTATGCACCGGGGCTTGCCTTGGGCAGACGTGGTGTCAGCTCAGTCAGTCAGTGATGGCTTCGGGACCTCCTCCTGCACGAGGATCTCCTCCTCGTACTCCTTGATCACCTCCTCAAACTCATGGTCTCCGATGGTCACGATCTCCACCAACTCGTTCTTTACATGCATGCGATGATGATGCAATACTTAGTATTTTGGCAACAGCAACTCTTAAAATAAGAATACATCCACTAAGCCACTAAGCTAGCTCTAATGACTAAGGCAGTAAGCTAACTATCATCATTAACAAGCAAAGTGTTGGGTTTAACTAACAAACACCTAGCTTTACAATTAAAGGATATATCTTTATTTCTACTAATGGTTTAATGTATATTTGAAACAAAGAGCATTTAACTACTCTTATGTTTAGTCTATTCTAAAGCTACAAAAATTACAGTGAGAACATAATAATACCATGAAGCCACTGCAAAATTTTTAAAGCTAAAGCTATCACCATTTTTGCCATAAAAATTTCTACAATATTTAACCTAATAATATTAAGCACTCTCAAATGATTTAATAGCTCCTAGTATCGATAAATATATATATGAACTAAATACACTAACAGATAGAGCACAATTTTAGAAACTTAACAAAATTGGTTTCACAATTTTTGGATACCTATATGATTTTATATTAATTACCAAAGTTTAGCTCAGAATTAAAATGAAAAGCTATTTTTATTCTCCACGAAAAAGCTAAACTACTTTCGGCCCAACGCGGCGCAACGCGCGCGCGCAGCGGCCCATAGGCGCGGCCCACGTGAGGCCAGCCTACAGCAAAAGGCGGCCCACAGCGGGGAGATCCCGCGCGCGTTGGCACATTAGCAAAAACGTCCTCGTATTATTAGAAAATAGTGCGAACACTACACGTACTATTTCTATAGTCAGCGACATTGCAACGGAACACTCGGATCTTCTCCTCTTTACAACGGCAAGGCCCTCTACCATCCCCACGCGCGCTGGCGAGGCGAGCGGTGGCACTGGCGCTTGCACCGACCACACGGGACCCATATTGACCTATCTACGAGGCCGATGCTCACCTAGGGTTCGACGCGAGATGATGGGCGACGGTTGCACGAGCCGAGACGCCGTAGAAGGACCTCTCCATACGGCGGGCACCCTACAACAATGGGGACGGCATTCAGGTGAGCCACAGCAACAACAAGGCGGTAGGGGTAATGGGTGAGCAACAACTCACCAGCGACCTTACCGAGAAGCCAGCTCGGCCGGAGAGGACCCGAGCGAGGCTGGCCACGTGCACGCTGTGAGGTGAACGGCGGACTGCAAAGGCACAGCCGTGTCAGCGGTGAGGAGGTGGCACTAGAGCTGCGACTAGCGTGCGCATGACAAAAGGGAGCCAAGGCGAGCTAGTGGTGCAAAGGAATTAGTGCGGGGTGAAATGGTGGAGGCTGGCCACGGCGCGGGTGGTGACGGGCCTTAACGGCACGGCGGCGGGCAAAGCTCCAAAATTAGAGCTCGGCGTCATGCGAGTCAAGGTGGGGTAGGGTCGGCTAGAGAGGGGGCGTGAAGGCAGAGACACGAGCACGAGAAATTAATGAGAGGTGCTCGCTCTCTGGCTTCAGCGTGACGCGACACGATGGCGGCGGAAAGCAGAGAGAGAAGAGAGAAGAGAGAAAGAGAGAGACGGCGAGGCAGGTGGGCTCAGCTTGGCCTTGCCTTGGTGGGACGCGAGCGGCAGGATCAGGAGACCCACGCACCGGCGCTATGGACAACACGTGCCCGCCCACGTGCATGGCGACGGTGGCTCGCCCACGTGCGCGTGGTAGAGGCGACACACACAGGACCGGCAACAACGCAGAGGTGCAGCGGATCAGCGCAGACGTGACGACGATGCGACGACAGCAACAGTGTCGTGACGCGAGTAGTGTCGGTAGTGCAGACGTGACGGCAGCGCAGCGCCACTGCGACAGCACCCAAGACGACAGCGTGAGGCAGAGCAGTAGTGAAAGCTCTAGTGTGGTTTTAGTAAATTGATGAAACCCTAAGTGCTAACCTAGTTCATCAAGTGATCATGAGATAGGTAGCACACTTCAAGTGGAGAAGCAAATGAAGATCATAACATGACAATGGTGATAGCATGGAGATGATCAAGGGCTTAAACTTGAAGAGAAGAAAGAGAAAAACAAAAAGCTCAAGGCAAAGGTATAACTTGTAGGAGCTATTTTATTTTGGTGATCAAGACACTTAGAGAGTGTGATCACATTTAGGTTTGATAGCCGTACTATTAAGAGGGGTGAAACTCGTATCGGGATGCGGTAATCAAAGTGCCACTAGATGCTCTAACTCATTGCATATGCATTTAGGATCTAGTGGAGTGCTAACACCCTTGATAATATTTGTGAAGATATGCTAACACATGTGCACAAGGTGTTTGTAGGGTTGAGATGGGTTTGGGTCCCTCTCTCCCTCCCGCCGAGCTTGCGAGGCGAGATTCGGCGCTTTCGGGAAAATGAAATGTCTATTTTCTATTGCGTCGGATGCAAAATTCATGGTGGTTGGCACACTTGAGCAAGGGTGAAGAAGTAAGAGTTGAAATGGAGTTGATCGAAATGATGCTGGCATCGGTCCAGTGACCGGACGCTGAATCCAGAAGCACCGGACGCTGATTGCCTGCGTCCGGTCGCGCTGACTCGGCGGTATAGTGGCTAGGGTATACCATCGGACGCTGGCTGAGTCCGGTCGAGGTGGACCGGACGCGTCCGGTCGAAGAAAAATGGATTTGGACCCTTACTGTACTCGATCGGACACTGTGGCTCCAGCGTCCGGTCGGTTTGACCGGAGCGTCCGGTCAATACTTAGCCGTTAAGATATGACGGTTCAGTTTTAACTCGGAATGACACGTGGAGTCCATCTATGGACCGGACGCTGAGTCCAGGGTCCGGTCAATTGGACCGGAGCGTCCGGTCAGAGCGCGGAGTACCCAGTGAAGGGGTACAACGGCTCTATTTCGTGGGGGCTTCTATTTAAGCCCTATGGCCGGCTGTGGCTCATAACTCTTGCACATTTTCATTGACATAGCAACCTTGTGAGCCTAGCCAAAGCCCTCCCACTCATCTACATCATTGATTCATCATCATAGTGAGATTGGGAGTGAATCCAAGTGCATTGCTTGAGTGATTGCATCTAGAGGCACTTGGTGATTGTGTTTCGCTGCGGATTTCGCTTGTTACTCTTGGTGGTTGCCGCCACCTAGACGGCTTGGAGCAGCAAGGATCGTTGAGTGGAGGAGGTGATTGTCTCCGACTCCGATCGTGGTGATTGTGAGGGGTTCTTGACCTTTCCCCGGCGGAGCGCCAAAAGGTACTCTAGTAAATTGCTTGTGGCTTGTGTGATCCTCATCTTGTGTTGGTTGTGCGGCACCCTATTGAGGGTTTGGCGAGTGATGCCAATCAGCGCGTGAACCTCCAAGTGAGTGAATCGCCACAACGAGGACTAGCTTGCCGGCAAGCAAGTGAACCTCGGTAAAAATCATTGTGTTCATCATTTGATTCCGAGGTGATTGGTCTACATTGGTATTCATTATTGTGATTGATTGGTTCCTACCACTACACGGCGGTATAACCCTCTTGATCACTCTCTTTACTTTACCGCAAACTAGTTGACAAGCTCTTTAGTGTAGCTAGTTGTGAGAGCTTGCATGCTTGGTTGGTGTGGCTCTTTAGTTAGCCTTTGAGAGCACACTAACATAGGGTAGTGTCATTGCTCTTGTGTGAATTGACACTATCTAAACTAGAATTGTGGTAGGTGGCTTGCATTTTTTAGTAGGCTAGTGCAACACTCGCTTCGCCTCATAATTGTCTAACCATTTGGTTAAGTGTTGTTGTAGAAATTTTTATTAGGCTATTCACCCCCCCCTCTAGCCATTAGGACCTTTCAAGTAGGGCGCGGGGCCAGCGGCTCGCTGCGGCCGGCCTCAGCAAAGCCCTGGCGGCTCGACCGGCCAAGCGCGGTGGCACGGTTGACCGCATGGGACGCGGCCATGTGCACGGCGTGAGAAGGCCGCACGGTGACCGCGCACCCGGCACCAACCAACCCGAGACAGTGACACGCACAAATTTTAAAGAATTCAACACAACCAAACGATTGCTTTAGGACCTAAACCGTCTTCACCATGCCCAAGATGGCACATGAGACTACCAAATTGAGCTATAACACTACACCACTTCTTAATCCAATCTCTCACAATAAATTGCTAAACATAGCAGTGTCTAGCTGTTGGTATACTTGAAAATTTCTAAGTTTTTAGCAGAATTTGATTTCCATTTGAGATTTCTAAGCTTGTGGAAATATTAGCTAGTAATATCATTTTTCAACCGTAAGTATTTTATTATCACCTACAAAGTTTGTACTTCAAACTTTATTTAAGTATCACATACATGTTCTATAGTATTTTTGCTTAATAAAAATTGGTTTTAAACCCTAAGTGATATAACATGACCATCGAATCAACTTTCGTTTCGTATTTTAGTTGATCGTTTCGAGTTACAGAAATTGATCTACATACTTTATCACATGCATTAACACATAAACATGATATTCATGATATATTTTAGTAAATGATTTACAGTGTAACACCGATGGTGTTACAACTAACTACACTAAACACACTAATATTAATTTCTATACTTACTATACTAGGTAACTTTACTAACTATACATATCTAGCTAACTGCAAAAAATAACTATAAAACTATACATAACTTATATTTACTAACTTCACTAAATATCTTTGTTAACTAATTATATAAATCTCTATCCAGTCAAACTAAATTTGAATCTTAACCATAGCAAAAAAATTGACAGAGATGCAGAAGAGCATTACCTCGACAAAGATTATGGGTCACCACAATCCACCAATGGAAAGGAGATGGCCACCGGCAGCAATGGCCGGCCGACAGCGGCCTACTTCTGGAGGGCGACGGCAATGGCTGGCCGGCCAGCAGCAATCCCCCCTTCTAGAGGATGACGATGGGCAGCGTAGCAATGTCTTTCACGGCTCGAGACAGTGCGGGGAGATGGAGGGGCGGCGGCGGCAGTAAGGGAGGCAATTAGACAGGGGAAGATGGAGATGGAATGAGGGAGGACGGGCACACGGCGGGGGCGAGCGCGGCCGGGGTCGCGACGGGCGGGAGTCACGACGACGCGCATTTTCTCGTCTAAGGACGGAGACACTGAGAGAGGGAACAAGGGGTCTGCCATGCCGTGACGGGTGGCACGTCAGACCTGCCACGTTAGCGGTCGCCGCAGCCGTTGACTGCCCCCTGCCGTGAATTAGCCGCGTCGTGCAAACAGGCACGTCCAAATGTGTTAGTTTTGAAGAAAAAACAGTGTCAGTTTTAAAAATAGTTTAAAAATGTTAAAAAAAAAAAATGCGCCGAAGCTACGTCGATCCAGGACGCCAGCATCCATCCACTCCATAAGGCGCAGCAGCAGAATTGCCGCCAAACCACGGGCGGCAAACTCCACCAAGCAGGTACAGTCCGTGCTCCTGAAGAAGCTAGGGGTGCACGTCGATGCTGCTGCTGTCGACTCAGAGATCCAAAGGAAGTTCAAGGAAACATTCTAGGGAAACATGTGTGCAAGGAAACAGTAGGCGCTGCAGATCCTTTTCTCTGGGGAATTTGATCCAGAAACCATGGGGCTTGACATGGCTGGCCTTGTCACTGTTGAGGCTTAGTCTCCAGTGTCCAGTCTACCTTCGTCGCAAAGCTGTTCTTTATGTCGTCGTTAGCTAGCTGTTTCGTCTGGAACGTGCGGAGGCTTAATGGCCGCGCACGACACGACATCTTGCTTGGCTGCTCCTTCAGTCGTGAGGTCTGGGATTCATGGATTAGGAGATTGCATCTCTAGGATATTGTGGTGGTTCGGGTCGAACCGGCAATTCTGTGGTGGCTGCAAAGCAGGAAGATGGTCCCAAAGCCTATCTGCAGAGGTTTCGACTCCCTCTTCTTCCTCATTGGATGGATGATGTGGACGGAGTGCAACACGAGGACCTTCAACGGTGTATCAACTCCGGCTGCTCAAGTGGGGGTGATGATCCAGGAGGAGGTCGATGCTTGGTGCCTGGCTGGTTATAAACATCTGAGGGCGCTAATGGCGCTTCTTTGATTTGGCTCAGGCAGTAGTCGCGAAATTAGATTTGTGTAATCACAATCACCTGTGAGTTCGGTGGGGGAGGGCTTCGGTAACCTTGGATTACCGTGGCAGCTCTTCGTTGTAACAAAACTCTCTTCTGCTTAATGAAATACGTGTCTCGGCATGATCACGGAAAAAAAGAAATAAGTTAGTAAGAGTACGACATAACAGGCGCAAACCAAACGGACCCTGCTAGAGACTGGAATCGAATAATAGAAGTTAGCATGAGTCGTCTTGCTAGTCTATTCTTAATAATAGACTTACACACAAGACCAACTGGTGCCGTCACATGCGTACATGCATTTGAAAACAAGATTAATCAAAAGAAAGAAAAACACCGAACCCAACACAAGCACAAATCAAGAAAGAAACAAGGGACTTTGACAGCCGGGCGGCAACTACGCCGATATCGATCGAGCTCCGGCCGACGTTGTCCCACGGTCGCATGTAGATATAGTAGTACGGTAACGCTGCGTGGTGAGAGGCGAGGCATGTGGCCGGCAGGCATGGGTGTGGGGCGATCAGACGCCCTTGCCTCGGGTCTTCTTCTCGCTGTCGCCGGCGTTCATGCTGAAGCTGCTGAGAGTGCGGCCGCCGGCGTTGTAGTTTTTGTTGTTGCTGTTGAAGCTGAAGCTAGTCATTTTCATGCCGGGGGCGGCGCTCTCGGTGGCGTCGACGGGCGCCGCGTGCTGGCTCAGCAGCAGCAGCCCCAGCAGGGCCACGCCCAGCAGCGTCATGCGCAGCTCGCCGGACTTGGACGCCATGGACCTCTGCGGACGCGAGCTCGGATTTGGCAGGATTGGGAGTCTGCAGTTTATTCGGATGGATCGTGGCTTTGTTATGGTGGAGATGGTGGATGTTCTTGGAGGCTTTTATAGCGGGGGAGGGGGCGCCAGAGAGGTGGAGGGGAGAGGTTTCAGGGGCAGCGTCCGTTCTGCAGCGGTGTCGCTCAAGAGAAGGCCAATGTTGTGCGTTGCCTGCTAAATTTGGTTTGAGCTTTGAAGGGTCCTGTTGTTCCGGACCGGCGAGCTTATTCTTGGAACTCTGAAACGAACGGTTTGGAGAATCTCACATTCAGAACTACTAGTATTTGCATTGCATGCTTGGGTGGGTTTTTAGACCCTTTTATTTAGTTTCTTTGCTTCTGGAATTTATTATCGCAATTGTATTGTCTGGACTTCAAAATCGCATTTTCACATCTGTATAACTATATTGTCAGAAATCAGTAAGATACCAGGACACTGACTTTTGTTTTTCTTTGTGGAGCAATCATATATACATTGACATGCCACTACTTTCAGAAGACCAATGCGTGTTCTGCTTTATTTTAAGAATGGGAAAAGAGATTAATAAGGCTATAGTAACTTCGTGTACTACCAGTATATACCACGCAAATAGCATGGTAGCTAGTTTTAGCCCATGCAAATAGTATGGGTAGCTAGTTTTTTTTCTTCATTGTAACATTATTTGTGTTTCTTTTTTACTTGGATATCTTTCAAATAGTTTTGTCATTTGTTTGATTGTAACTTTGCTCACTCCATGCACCAGCACTACATTCATACCATCAAAAAAATCCTTGAATTGAAACCATTGTTTTTCCTTTTCTCCTCTTTCTTTTTTCCTCACTCATATTCATGGTTGTACATTTTTTTGCCAAGACCGTTAAGGTAGCTTTCGATTCCATCTTGATGAGCTTCATTTCTCAATAAAACCACTACCAAGTTTCTCACAAATTATTTAGTTCTTCGCCATGCTGTAAATTTAAATTTGGATCATCTCCCCCTAATTAAAACAACGCCATATTCATTGCAATATTACTCATGTTCATTGTAGTCACCGGTAGCCACGACATCATGCCAACATCCATCAGTCTCTCAAACCTTCCAAACAAGCTGTGAAACATCAATGACACCAATGTGCTACTGATTTTAGGTCTGCTGCCTATGCCATTTTATAGTTTTATACTGTGATGCTGACAGCAATCTTGTGATTATTTGTTTCCACTTGTGATCAGCTTCTTTATTTTGGAAAGGACGCAAAAGCTTTCGAGCAATTTTTATTAGACAATGTTGTGACCAGCTTCTCACAAAAAAAAGATGAAAATGTCCGTTGCGGTGCTCATGACTCACGAACTTGCCACGCATGTGCATCATGGAATCGATGGACCAATTGCATGTGACATATCAAAAGCCGATATGGTTTTCATGATTTCAGCATAATCTCGGCGACCTTTGGTCATCCTGATCGCATGGTACCTTTGAAAGGAAAGGAACAATCATGTTTTTCGGCGATGCACTCTCCAATCAGTCACTTTGGCACAACTGATTATACTTTACCCTTTCTTTGATAAAGAAAATCAACTCACATGACTTGCTAAGAGTTTAGCAAAGGTTTGTCCCGTACATTCTAGTTCTAGGACTGAAATAAAAAGGGAAAAGGGGTGCCAAAGGGAGTTCAAAATTTTGGTGCAATTTCGCATTTTTTGGTAATTTCGAGGGTGGTTGAAAGATAAATCCAAAGTTTCGTATTACACTAATGCACGTGCTTTATTATAAATATATAGCTTTAATAATTTTCTAATATTGTTTATGTCACATATTCTTCTACTCAATATATGTGTCGTTTATAGATATAAAAATTTAGAAATCATACCTTTTGCTGATGTCCTAAACAAAATTGACAAAGCCGGCTAGAACCTTACACAGCCTAGGCTGCTATAGGGAGCGCTCCTCGCGCATGTAAACTGCTGTTGCTTCTGTCTTCTTATTAATCAAAGCCGGCTAGAGCCAGATCTTTCAAAAAAAATTGACAAAGTTTCATGAATCTCGGGGATAACCGAAAAAATTCAAACACCAAAATTGAAACCTGACTTTTACTGCTAACAAGTAAACTAAAGGGTTTAAAAAAAAAGTAAACCTAGCTGAAACTACTTGAGAAATACACAGCATACAATCTTGTATGCTCGGGCTATATCTCACAAGACAGTCGTAGTATATTATTAATCACTGTTCACAGTCGTGAGCCACCAGTAGAATTAGCAGTGTCCTAGTTATTTGTCACTGCAATATATACACCCGTGGTAGTGTTCACAAGTTATTTATGTAGTAGTGAAGAAAAGGACAAAATGAGTCTGTCTTTTGAGTTATGAACAACAAGGATATATGTTAGAGAATCAGCCTTCCCAGCAGCAAATTCACATGCCACTGGAAATCTTGGAGACCTGCTTCAGAGCCCGCATGATCTCATCGGTCTTCAGCTCACCAGTCGTGTACGCAGCCAAGGGGGTCTCAGACGGGACGACGTCGTCCCTCTTGTAGCTTCCTGGGCTCCTCAGCAGCGCTTCCGAACCCTTCTCGGTGACACCCCGGACGATAAGAGTCTTGTGTAACCCAGATAGCATCTCCTCTAGATCGGTGTCGCCATGTTCCCCAATGATCAGATACATGTTCCCCACAGATAGGCCCCAGCGCACGAAAAGGTACCTGAAATTGAATTTTGTTTGTTTGTTACAGATTGGCAGGAAGGTTAATTATAGCATTTGTTGTCAGAAAAATTCCACGAGAGCTTCAAGCTAGATTCTGTAGTATGTTCTTACCTGAGTGCCTGTGACCTTGATGCTAGCAGAGGGACAACCTGAAGTCTTGTGGCGTTCCTGCAGTACATGATGTGGCACCGGAGACCACGCATCCTCAGCCTCTCCCTCATCTCATCGACCGTTTTCACCTAAACAGACAAATAGAATTCAGATTCATACAGCAACCGGTTATAAGTAGGCATTAGGATACGCATTAAGTATAAATTAAAGAATTTACTAACCTTTTTAGGATCTTTGATGAGGAACGCGAAGCAGTGTGCATTACTGGACGCCACGTCCAGCTCGACAGCGTCGTCTGAACCGTCCTGACTGGCCATGAGCTTTGCTATGGTCTGCCTCGCGCCGTCATGGGACCAGCGGTGGCTGATGTGCATCAGATAGTCCTGATCTGGGCGCAGCTTTCCTTCAGCGTCGATGCAGTTCACCGTGCCAGGATAGTACACCTCGCTGCCACTGCTACAGATGAGGGCATCGAAGTCGGTCGCTTGGATCTTGCCGAGCTGCAGAAGCTGGAGTGTCTCGGACAACGGCATGGCAGTCGACAGCGCGAACCCTGAGATCTTGGACATCTGGGAGTCCGACCGGACTGCTCTGAAAACTTCCTGGATCACCTGCAGCATCTTCTTGCTAGCACGGCCATCGTCTTGGTAGCAGTCCACAGCTATGACGAACAGGCGTCGGCGCCGGCGCAGGAGTGGGTACTTGTTCATGGTGCCGCCTGTGGCCTCGGCTGCATTCTTGGCACCGTCTCCGCCCGAGGACATGGACGGCGGAAGCGCTGACGACTGCTTGATCTTGTTCATGATCTTCTGCACCTGATCCTGCGGGTCCGACGACAGTGGGTCGTTAGTGTTCAGCGAGCTCTTCTCACCGTCGATGGACAGACGAAGTGACAGGTCCTGAGCGTCCATGGAATCCTCCAGGAACTCCTCCTCATCAGCTCCGGCATCTGCCGGTGTGTCCTTCAGCCACCTTGGGTTCCTTAACCGGCACCCAGCCACCCTGGTGAGGTAAGTGCGGCAGTGCTCCGGCCATGAGTAGAGGTGGATGTTGCGCAGCCCGTTTCTCCGGCATTCCTGCCACAGGTTCTTGTCTGCTACAAGCTTCAGCAGTGCATCAGCGATGGCATTCTGGTCGTGTGGGTCAACGAGCAGTCCATTGTTCAGTGCCTGCCAGTATGATGCACGCACACAATTATCCACTGTTTTCACAAGTGAATTGCAGTGGGTTTCTCACACATTGAATGTTCAAAATATGGTTTCTCACAGTTGTAATGTCGACTGGACCACCATTCTTGGTAGCGACTATTGGAAGTCCGTGTGCCGCAGCCTGAAAGCCACACATTTTTCATAGTGAAATTTAATGTGATTTTTGAAAAGGCTATAGCTGATAATGTAATTTTTAAAAAGGCTATAGCTGAGGTAGAGAACTGAAGAAGAAGCTGACCTCTATCAGGGTGAGACCGAACGGCTCAACGAGAGCAGGGTTGATGAAGACGCCCTGCAGGGAGCAATCAGTTATGGTTGAGTGTGAGTTGTCAAAGCTCAATGAAGGGTCGTGGTAAGCAGCAAACCTTCATTTTGGCCGCGAGGCGGTAGATCTCCGGGACATCAGCCTGATTGTGATGCTTAGGGAACGCCACACTTCCATACAGATCATACTTGTCAATCAGCTTCAGAACTGTGGTGAGGACACTGGCATTCCCAGCAGACATATCGTCGATGTCATCTCTGTTCCCCATGATCAGAGTCTGAAACAGAGGAAAATTCCATTACATGGAATACATGCAGCTACTGTAATGATGTTCAGAATCAGAAATTTTCATATAGGTCTGTTAGATAAAAGAACAAATATTCCTGCGTTGTGATCATGATAGCACTAGTTATTCGACCATACAAATTACAAAACATTTGCAACGATGAAACTTATGAGTATACTTCAGATTAACTGTTTCTTACAAGGTTTGCAAGTTCCCTGAGTGGGCGGCACTCTCCAAATGCTTTGACGAGGGTAGTGATGTTCTTCTTCGGGTCTGGCCTTGACAACGCGAGGATCATCGGCTTGTGAGGGTTGGTTAGGAACCGCATCACCTGTGACAAAGTTGCCATGCAGCGACCTTAAGACTTGTGATACCTGTGAAGGCAGTTGTTCTAGGTCTGCAAAGGAATTTGGGATCAAGCACCAACCTCAGCCCAAATTGGGGGCATTGACTTGGGTGAGGCACCCTCCAAACCAATGATATCATCTTTGTTGTCACCATCCCCATCAATGTCTTCAGGAACCACAACATTGCTGAAGTCCATTCCTGGAGGAATCACCTGCCAACAAAGTTCTCTAATCAACACAGATATAGATCAAATGGATGACAATTTTTTTTAACTTCATGATTCAGGTGTTGAACAGTACTTACTACTTGGTATCGACAACAGAGATTTGAATACTTACCACCATCCTAGGCATGAAACGACCATGGCAGCTAACCCCACGCCTCGCCCGGGCCCTCAACACTTTCTCAAGCTTGACGTCAAATCCATCGTACAATCCCCACTGTTCATCAATCTCCTGCCTTGTGCTCGTGATAACAAGCTCTGACGCATCCAGGGCCAGCTCCTCACCCTCGATACGCCTCATGATCTTGTAGGTTGAATCTATCTCCTCCTTGGACATGCGCCCTTGCTTCAGCAGTTGCTCTAGCTTGTTCCTCCCAAGTGAGTGACCAGTGAGCACCATGGGCACATTCAGCGCACCGGAAAGGAGAACAGCAACATCTCCAGCATCGGCATAGTGTCCATGTATCACATAAGGCAGTACTGGCCTCCCATTTCCAACCTGCTCTCCCAGAGCCTTGGACATGTTAAGGATATGCGCCAGAGCTCCATCGACAAACTCTTGGAGGTAAGGCCACAGTGCTTCCTTCTTGAGGTATTTGTCCCGTGGCCCACACGGTATGCGCACAATGTAGGCTCCGGCACTCTCACCCATCCCCTCTCCATCATTGGAACCGGAGCATAACATCTCCGTTGGCTCACCATAACTCCAGTCCACGTCAGGAGATGACACTTGACGAGTGAAGAGGTCCACCCTGTACACTCCAGGCATCATTGACATCGCTCTTGCAAGTTCGACAACATATTTCACCTGTGAGATTCAAAGATCAGTCGCACTCAATCATGAAAACTTGATTAGGAAAAAGCTTGCACGCCGGCGCATGTTCTCGGAAAAAAAAAAGAAAACTTGATTCGGCATAACGAACTTCTCCCAAATAATTAACAAATGACCAATGGTGTTTACCTGGCCACCGGTGTCAGAATCACGACCTAGTTCCATGTTTTCGCCACGAACTAGACCATGCACACTGCAGTCAACAAAGGAACAGCTTGTGAAACTCCAGAGATTTAACTATACAATTTTTTATTTTTCTTAAAAAAAACTATACAATTTTTGAAGAAAGAAGATATACCAATTTTTCTACTTCCTAAGATGTGCAAAGAGCAAAGAAGAGACATTTCATTACCATATATATATTCTTTATTAGCAATTTAGCACTACATAGGAATAGAACGAACACAATGTGCAAATGGGTAGACCTGATGAGCACAATGTAAAGCTTCTTCTCCTTATTGTCGTCAGACCAGACGGTAAGGTCAGAGAAGTTCCTCTGGAACTTCTTCTTGGCCGTCTCAACCGGCGCAAGCTCGCCGAGGGTGTCCCCCTTCTCACCTTCTGACAGATCCTCGGCCAGGTCCTCAGTCGCCTCACGGCGCACCTGCTCCTGTTCCTTCCTTCGTGCCGAGATTCTCTGGATGCCCTCCAGCTCCAGCTGCTCATAACAAAATTCAGAAGCATCAGCAAAGGGAGAATCTCAGCACGAACATGCGCAATTCTCTCTTGTCACAGACAAAACCGTGAATCCTACCAGGTCCAGTTCAGTGTTCTATTTAGAAAAGGTGTTCTATTAAAAAAAAGGTGAAGGAAAGCAAACAAACCGTGAGTATACCGTGTCTGCCTTGACGGGTGAACGGGTGGTAAAGTACATGCTAGAATGATTGAATGAGATACCTTTATATGAACAACAGTGAAACACTGCAGATCAACTAAAGTTTCTTTTTAGATCATTAGATGTGACATCTCAGTTAAGTGTGCGGTTCTGAATTCTGAAAGCACCACAACCAACTATGCATGGCTGATCTATCATCACTTCATCATCAGGCTTAAACATCAATCAAAACACAAGTTCATAAAGCGAACGATTAGAATATTTATCAGATATTCTATTCGCCGTGCAGTTTTGCTTTTCATTAATCATGCATCTCCGGCCAGCAAACAGAAAACACTAAAAATCAAGGATCGCTCATGCAGTGTGCGCTTCATTAATCACGCATCTTCGTCCAGCAAACAGAAAACACTAAAAACAACAAGAATCGCACATGCAGTACGCGCTTCATTAATCATGCATCTCCGTCAGCATACAGAAAACACTAAAAAACAAAAATCAAGGAGCGGGCGGTTCCGTACGGCCGCCAACTAACGGGAGGCAAATCACAGAAGGGGCACGAGAAAGAAGAAAGGAAACAGAGATTAAACAAAACACAAATTCAGAGACGAACGAGATTATATGAACAAAACAAAACAAAACAAAACAAGCAGCGAGAGATTAACCGAGAAAGAGGCGATGCGAAATCCTGACCTGTTTCTTCTTGCGCGCGAGGTGCCAGATCCGCCAGCACATGTTCTCGAGCCTGGTGCTGCGCTCGCGGGCGTTGCGTGTGGCAACGACCTTGATCCACGTCCGGTGGAGGTCGCTCTCGTCGACGCCCTTGACCACCTCCTCGACGAAGTAGTGCGAGGGGTTGAAGTTCATGTGCGGGCCGCGGGGGCTCGCCCCCTTCGTCGGCGACGCCCCCGCCACCGGCGACCTGGGGTCCCCGCCGCCGCCGCCGCCGCCTCCCCCTCCTCCCCCGGCCGAGGTGCGGCTGTCGAGGATCGCCTCCAGGTACCCATTGATCCACTCGTTGCCCGCCATCGGATCCCCCGAGTTCTCCTCTTCCGCCCGGCCTCTACCTCTCTCAGATCGCTCGCTCGCTACGCGACTACGGGAGCATTAACCCACGCTTCTCCTAACCCCCGCCCGCTTTTCGCCTCGCGCGTGACTCCTTCCTGGCCGTTGCTTGGTTTCCTGCTTTTGAGCGGCAGCGAGAAAGCGCGCCCGTCCCGGAGTGCCCACTGGAGGGATGCGAGTGTTAACTGGAACCGATCAAGAGAGAGAGAGAGAGAGGGAGAGGACGGGGACAGGGGGAAAGGCGCGCGCGCACGCACCACGCGTCACCGCGGCATCGGAGGAGAATTTGAGAAAGAAGAAGGGAAAGGATCGTGCCGTGCATGCGGTTGCAGCGGCGGCCGCAGTTGTAGGGGCCTTCCGTTGCCACGGACGGAGCAGGGAGGAAGCGCGGGGGATGAGAAACCCGCGGCCCTGGCGAAGCGTGGCTAGGTGGTGGCCCCCCGGCTCGGCTGGGCCCGCGGGGTCAGCGAGCCGACGAGCTCCGGGCCCCGCGCTTTTTGAGTTGCGCGTCCGTTGGTTAGTACGGATTTCGCTTCTACGTCCCGTCAGGATTCACACGCGGTTACGGATCGCACGCTCGTGCGTGCTGCGTGCGGCGCGGCCGCGCGGGTGGTGGTCATGATTCATGATGCTTACGTATGTGGACGCGCTGCGTCACCCGCACGAATCCTTTCCGCAGCCACCCATGTCCCATGCATGCAGCCTGCGGCTCCGGCTGGCCGCCGAAGGCCGAACGCATGTCCTGGCGGCAGTGACGCGATCCATACCCTGTGTGCACGACTGCACGGCATAGTATATCCACGGACGGACCATGGGCGTCGCGTGTCGTGGCGTCACGTGTGGCACGTACTCCGTAGCCGTAGGAATAGTATACAGAGGATATATATATATATATATAGAGAGAGAGAGAGGGCGTGTTCGCTGGTCTGGATGTTCCAGACCAGCCGGCTAATCCCCTCACAAGACACTGTTCATCAATCAGCTGCTACCTCACAAAACCAGCCAGTTTCAATCAAGTTTCAGACCAGCGAACGGGGCCAGGGGACGGGAAATGACGATAAAAGGGTGGGATTGGTGTGGACGACACGGCGGCGCGTTTATTTGGCCGGTTGCGAGCGGGGACAAAACCCCTCGCCGGCGCATCGCGCTCCGCCCTCGTCTCCGTCAGGTCGAGCGCGTACCAATCGGGCACTCAATGCACTGCGCTGTCGCCGGAATATTCGCCGCATATATATTCCAGTCGGTACATTTTTCTGCGACAGGATCTCACATCCGCACACAGCAAATACTGGCCAGTACTTAGGCCCCGTTTGACAGGGCTTCTCTAGCGGCTTCAGGAGCTGCTTGGAGCCGTTTTCTGCCAAACGGGATAAAATAAAACGGTTCCACCGATGAAGCCCCTAAAAACGTGCTCTCACAGAGCTTTTGGGTGGGAAGGAGCCAAAAATAGTGGCTTCTCTCGGCTTCACCTCATTCTACATGGCGTTCTCTGAGAGCATATTTTAAGAAAAACTATACGTGAAGCTATTTTGCCAAACGATTTATCAAAACGGCTACAGCTCCACCCATAGAGCTGTTCATGGAGCTTAAGCCTAAAAAAGTGCTTCATGGGTGTAGTGGAGCCGTGCCAAACGGGGCCTTATCGGTACCACCGTATTGTACATGTTCCTGCGTACAGCCGTACAGGGAGAGAAGTATATACTGTGAGATCGTATACGAAGGCACTACAACATGTTGCTGGTACGTGGCCCAGCTTGCTGTGTGTATGGGCTAGGAGCCCAGGACGGGCAAACCTTGGGTGCCATATATACACACACTCAAGCCTCCAATTTCGATCCAATAGTCAGCTGGGCCAATACCCGAAGCGGTCGAGACATCTTTTACTGGGCCTGCATAGTCCAGCTTCGCCCGATCCCAAATCATGGCCCGTCGTCGAGTCAAACAAGGTACATCGCAGTCAATGTGAAAAGGCTACACGATGGTGTGAAAACACGTGCTGTTTCTTCCTCTTCTTCTTAGAGTCAAAAATCTACCGGCCATTGGTATAGTAATAAAGTACTACGGTAATACGAGTCATAATCGCATAAGGTCTATGCAAATCACAAATAATGTGGCCGTCCACGTGGCACCAAATCGAATAAGCAGCACAGTGCATTTAGCCTTTCACATTAGCACTGGATGGCTCTGGTCCAATAGAGCATACAAGACACCGGTCTTACGTCTAAGAGCTCATGCTTCCACTCCCATTAACCAGGCTAGCTAGGAGTTTTTACTAGAGGGTTATCAAGGTACTCCGTAGTGTTTAGGAGCTGAGCTGAGCTAAGTGACGTGAGTTTGTAACCATGGCTAGTGATTAGTGGATCCACGTTACGAATTCTGGTGCTTCGCACTCAAGTCACAAAGGCGTCTGTCGGTACAGAAAGTGATCAACTAGTGAATATTTGTAGTTTTGCTCTACGTTCTAATCGGAGGTGGCCTAGCACTTAATGACACAGGATTTATACTGGTTCAGGCAACGTGCCCTACGTCCAGTGTGGGTTGGTCGGTGACTTTATTTCTGAGCCCAGGTGCTCGAAGTCTGTAGTGGGGTTACAAACGAGAAGAAGAAATGTGGGGTGTACGAGAGGCCCGGTCGGGTCCGACCGAAAGGGCCGAGGGCGACCGGAACTCCACTATGAGCTAGGTGTTCAAGCGGGTGCTTGAGGTGTTGTGAGCTATCGATCTAGTGAATCTGGTGCTTGAAGAAGTCGACCTCTTTGTTGGAGGGAGCGCATCCCCATTTATAGATGAAAGGGGGTGGCTTTACAGGTGAGAGGGAGAGAGTTCGGATGTTTCTAAACCTTGTTGCCCATGCCGACGAGGATAGTGATGATGGTAGGTGCCCACAATACTGTTGACGTCACTGTAGAATGTCAGGTGTACATGGGAGATTGCGTTGGCTTCTTCAGGAAGGGTGGATGTCGGTACCTCCAAAATACTATGGTTATGTGAGGAGCCCTTACCATGTGTACCAGGTATGGTGAATCATGACGCCCACTATCGATGCCCAGAGGTAGGGGGGCTTTTTGCCGTATGGGAGCCCAATAGCGCCTACAATACTGTAGGCACAAATGTCGGCGCCTACAATACTGTTTGCGTCAGAGCGGTTGTGGAGCACTGTTCCCGAGGCATACAGGGTATGGTCCCGGTATCGTGGTTTGACTTGTGCGCTGCCTTCTCCGTTTGCCCCAGGTCCCTTCTGAGTGGACGTCCCTGGTCTGATGGCCCCAGGCCTGGCCTCGCGCCGCGATCGGAGAAGAAGAGTGGTAGCGAAAGCTTCCTCTGGGTCTCCGGTTGGAGTCATGGGGTCGAGTAGGAAGCGGCGTTTTGGGTCGCCTTCCCTTCCGAGAGACGCCGAGAGAGCTCGGGTGGGTGGTGCCCGAAGCGAGTGCTCCGGTCGGAGAGGTGGGCCAAAGAGGTTGACGAGCGGGCGCTTGTTCTTTTGGGTAGACCTTTCTGTCGGGGACCGGGCTGTCCTTCCGGCCCGTTGTTTTTTAGACTCTTGGGCTGTCCCATGAACTACGTGTTGTTTTCCTGGGCCGAGCCCTGGCGTGGAAGCCGGTCCCCGAGGGACCCCGGGTTTATGAACCCCACAGGAGCCCCCGAGCCCCCGGGCGATTTGAGCAGAATCGTCCGGGGGATTTTTGTCTTGCCAGCGGGTGCGTGCGAGCGCACCCGCGGCTGTAGCCCCCGATCCCCTAGGGGGTTCGGGCAGAACCAGCGGGGGGTTTTCTGCGTTGTCAGCGGGAGAGGTTTTTGCGTCGTGTCGGCGGGTGTAGCCCCCGAGCCCCGGGTGGTTCGGGTAGAACTGTGTGAGGGTGTTGTTTCAGCGGGCGTGCGTGTTTTTAGTTTGAGATAGAATTTTGTTTAACCACGGCGTCGCTGTGCAGCCGAGGGGATTTTTAGGCGTGGGGATGAGACAGAACTTATTGATCCTGGCGTCGGTGTGCGCCATGGATCAGGTGAGAAGTTTAGTTCGGGACAAACCCTAGCGTCGGTGCGCGCCACAGATGGAGATAGCTCGGTTCGGACGTGTCAGAGCTCACTGATCTTTGGCGTCGATGAACGCCGTGGGATCGAGAGAGGTGGGGCCACGAACGGACCCAAGCGTCGGTGCGCGCCGTGGATCAAGAGAGTTAGTTTAGTTAGTTCAGGAATCAGACGAGCCGGAGCTCGTGGATCCTAAGTGAAGCCGTTACGCGAGTTTAGGAGTCACGGTCCTAGGTTTATTGGAGCGCAGTCGGAAGTGAAGCCGTTACGCGAGTTTAGGAGTCGTGGTCCCAGGAGCCGTAGCCGGATGTCATAGATCCTGTCGACGCGAGTTCGGGGTCACGGTCCCAAGAGCCGTAGCCGGATGTCGTAGATCCTGTCGATGCAAGTTCAGGGTCGTGGTCCTAAGAGCCGTAGCCGGATGTCATAGATCCTGTCAACGCGAGTTTGGAGTCGCGGTCCCAAGAGCCATAGCCGGATGTCATAGATCCTGTCGACGCGAGTTTGGAGTTGCGGTCCCAAGGTTTTTGGAGCGCAGTCGGAAGTGAAGCCGTTTTGAAGCCGAAGCGTAGTTAGTTTGGTTAAAGATCGGACGAGGCGATGCTCGTGGATCCTGGCGTCGGTGCGCGCTGCGGGACCGGGCGAGTTGGAGTCGTGGATCTGGTGAGTTCAAGGTTGCTGTCCTTGGCGTTTGTCTTGAGCCCCCGAGCCTTATCGGGCCTTCGTGGGGGTCGATGTGAGTATTGTGCGTTACCCCATCCTCAGTTCCTCACAACCGGAGGGGCTGAGTTTCGTCGCCTATCCTGATCGCTCGGGCTCGAAGACTAGCTCGGTGAGTTCGCTAACGGGTGTGATCGAGTGGAATCCGGGTCCGTCGTTCGTGACAGGGTCGGCATAGGCCTCTTGTGACATTCCACTACTCCTTTACCCACAACCCAACAGGTGCCTAGATCGTTCCGGAGACCGACCCGGGTGGCTTAATGGCCTCCCCTCGATGGAGATTCTGTGGGCCTAGCGAGAGGTTTAGGATTGAACGAGAAGGTTGAGATGACCCGGTCTGCCGGACCGGGCGAGGGCCGCACGGTGCTCATCTATGGTTTTCTCCCCTGGCTCTATTGGTTGCTCATGTCGAATAAGGCAACCGCCGCTTCGTGATGCAACACGGAGCGTTCTGATGCATCTCACTACACGTGCGATGCTTAGTTCCTGAGCCCCCGGGCGGTTCATGCCCTAACCGTCCGAGGGGTTTAGGCGTATGGAATGAATGCGCGTATGGATGTATGAATGATTTAAACAAATAGAGGGGTTTTTGATAGTGTTTACCTTGACGACTGGAGTGACGGGGCTTGGAGAGCTTCAGTCGGAAACGTCCGACCAGGACCCGTGCTCGTCGTTCGTGATAGAGTCGGCATGGCCTACATGGGGCGTCCCTTCGCTTCCTACCTGTGTCCTGGTGTGGATACTGAGTGACTCGATCGACTCAGGGGGGTGGTTGGTCTCCCGGCGGAGATTTCATTTTTGGTCTCCCCAGGTCTGTCCTGGGGAAGCGGGAAGCCACTCACGTGCGGTGGCGCTTCGGTTCCTGTGCCTGTCGTGTGGTAGTGGTTGATCGTGCGGTAGTGGTAGGCCATGGTCAGGCCACGTCCCGTCCGATCAGGAGTCGTTCCATCGAGCAGGGCGCGTCTTCATCGGTTTAGGGCATGTCCTATCTGCATTAAATGGAAAAGAGAGAGAAATTCTCGCTCCGCCATTCTACCTTCCCCGATCGGCGCGTCCTTCCTTAACCGCTGTTCCCTTTCCTTTAAGTAGGGGCAAGGAGAGGGTTTTTGTTTCGTTCTTTTGCCTGTTCTTCATCTGCCGCCACCGTCTCTCTTCCTTTTTTGCCGTGAGCATTCCTGAGAGTCGTGGAGGTTTCTAGGAAAGAAGGGGAGAGAGCGAGGGAGAAGAGAGGAACTCACCGACCTTTTTTCGATCCGGAGCGAGATGTCAGACTGGCGGACGTCCAACGTGAGGAAGTTGGTGCTGGAGGCTTTCATCGCAAAGGGGTTTTTGCCGCCGCGGGAGGTGGCGCACTGGAGGGTCCCTAGAGGGGAGGAGTTCCCGCAACCTCGTCTCGATAAGGTGGTTTCCTTCCTTACCTTCCATGAGCGTAGATTAGGATACTCCGCGCACTGGTTCCTGCATGGGCTCCTCAACGAGTGGGGTCTGGAGCTGCAGCATCTCAATCCGACGGGGGTGTTGTACATTGCTAGTTTTGTCACCGTCTACGAGGCTTTCCTCGGGATGGAGCCGCACGCGGATCTCTTCTGGCTTTTCTTCTCCGGGAGAGCTATGGTGGACTGGAGTTCGGCCAAGATTGCACCGGTCGGAGGCTTCGCCCTGCAGAGGAAGCCACGTGCGGGAGGCTTATATCCCGCATACATCCCATGTGACTCCAACCGGGGATGGCATGGGGAGTGGTTCTATATCCGAAATCCGGCTGGGGTGCCATTTCCAGCGTTTACCGGCGGGAGGCCGGTGAAGCAGAAGAGTTGGTCGTGGGGCTACGCCCACACGGAGAGGCACAAGGTGGAGGCCATCGAGGAGGAGCTCCGGAAGCTCGTAAGGGGCGGACTCGATGGGGTGCGGGTGTTCCACACCCTTTACCGCCGCCGGGTTGCGCCATTGGCGGAGAGGACGCACCTGATGTGGATGTACGACGACCGGTCGGACCCGGACCGCACATCGCCGGAGGAGCTGCCGAACGACGAGATCTGGAGCCACGTCAGCCGAGTGCTGCAACTGAGGCCCAGAGAAACAGTTGTGGGAAAGCCCATACTGTTCAATGCATCGATCATGCCCACACTGGTATGCTCCTTATTTTGTTCATGCTCTTTCTCTGCTTCTTTCCCTTTTCTTTGATTTTGGCTCAATCGTTCCGTAGGGGCTCGGGAGGTACAAGTCCCGGCCGCACCTCCCTAAGGGACCGACGGGCTGGGCCCGGCAGGCCATCCAGAAGGAGGCGGTGGACGCCTGGAAGAAGAAAAGAACCAAGGAGGTTCAGCGGAAGGAAGAGAAGAAGAAGAAGGAGGTCGCCCGGCGCATGAGGGCTAGGGAACGTAGGACCAACGTCGAGTCAGAACTCGCGTCGGATGATCCTACGGATTTGGACGACATGGTCTTCTCCAACGAGGAGGAGAGTTGGGAGGTCATTGTGACCTCGGCGGTGCGTCGCAACCCTGCGGCGACGTCCGCTGGTGAGGAGAAGGAGGCTGCACGACGTGTGGAGGTTCCTATGTTGAGGAAGCATGTGGCGAGCGCGGACGTCGTTGGTGAGTGAGCGGCGAAGCGGACGCGGTCACCGTGCCTCTCGGCGGTGTCGTTGGTCCTGTTGTCGCCTGTGGCGGACGCGGCTGAGGGAGCCAGGTGGTCCGAGGAGTGGACCGGCGCTCGTGCGGCGACGGGGCCGGTACCAACGCCGGACTTGCAGCCAGAGGAGGCCCCGCCTGCCATGGGTGCGGTCGAGAAGTCTGGGTGATCTGAGGGGCAGACTAGCGCCCGGTCGACAGGCGACTTGCAATCGGAGGACGCCCCGCCCGCTGCTCCGGTAGGGGAGTCTCGAGCCGGAGGTTGCAGCGACCCACAGGCCGGGCAGGAGCCGGTTGGGACGGCTCCGACCCCGTCTAAAGTGAGGGGGTACGGGTCGCTGCCTGGGAGCGGTCCTTGTCCCATAGGTCCTAGGTCATCAGAGTCTGCCTTCCGAGTCATGCCGCTCGCCACCCGGTATGTTTCCTTTTGTTGCTTCTTCAATTTTTGTTGGTCGAGTCTTTTTTGGAGTGTGGCTTACCCACGATTTTTGTCAGTGGCCGGGGGATGCCTGGGTTGAGCATCGCCCCGACCCCCGTGCGGGAGGTTTGGAGGCCACTCTATAGCGTGTTGCGGCGAGCGAAGGGGGCAACTGGGTGGCGGCGGTGAAGCCTTCCATCTCGGGGGTGGTGCCCCCCGGGGCAATTGCTGATAACGTGACAGCAGCGGCGACGTTGTTGGCGGCGATCCTGGTGCCGATGGCGGAGGTTGCGTTGGAGGTAACTCTCGTGGCCCCTCCTCCGCCGGTCGCGGTGGAGGTGATGAGGGGGGGGCGAGCTCCCCACCTCACCGAGTGGAGGGCTACGAGACCTATGCGAATGAGGTGGTGGAGATCCCGTCTGACGACGAGGTGGATACCATGGCGGAACCACCGGTGTCGCCGCGAGAGCCGGCGGTGGCACCGCGGGAGCCGGTGGTGTCGCCGTGGGAGCTGGCGGTGGTCCAGTCAGAGGCTGGGCCCTCCGGCGGTTCATCAGAGGGTGACCTGGAGTGACCCTTCCCTAAGGACTCGTCGAAGGCAAGGTTCGTCCTCCGAGACTCCCGGGAGTGCCTGCTCTGGGACATTTTTGGGGGGTAAGGGCATGCCGCGGTGTTTGAACTCACCAAGCTGTCCGAGAAGCTTGAGAGTGCCCAGAAGTAGGCTTAGTTTGCCCAGCAGCTAGTTGAGGTCGACCTGCAGCTCGCCGCGGAGGTGAGTTTCTGGTACTTATCCTTGCCCTTTGAATCTTTCATCGGTTGTTTTTAGCATGCTTGTTTTTCACAGGAAATAAGGAAGGTGTCATCCTGCAAGTCCTACATTCTCCGGGCGGAACACGCCCGGATGGCTAAGCTTGAGCGTCGGGCGGAGTCCGCCTGCCGTGATTCCTAGGTCCGAGTGGCCGAGGTGGCCGCGGCGTGGGCGGAGGGACAGCGTGTGGCGGAGCGGGCGACTGCTACCGAGCAAGGGCTCGAGGCGGCGAAGGTCCGCCAGGAGGAGACTGAGGCGGGGCTGCGGACATCCCTGGCGAATACCGATGCGACGCTTCAAGAGGCCTTGATAGACCTTGAGCCGAGTGGGCCACCCTAGAGAGGGCACAGAAGGCCCTGGAGGCGGAGCAGAGGGCCCAGTCGGAGGCGGATCAGGAGGTGCTCGTGCTTCGGGGCCAGGTGATGGGGATGGAGGACGTGAGTGCCCGGCTACACGAGCAGGTGGCTCGGTAGGTAGAGGATTTCTCCACCCTTGAGGCCTCTCACATCGGTGCGTACCTTTTTGTTTTCTCGTGGTGTTGATTTTCCCCCAGCCTGTTTCTGAGCTTGTCGCCCTTCTTGCAGAGCTGGGTGAGAAGGTGAAGGCGCTGGAGCGAGACCTAGAGGTGACCAAAGCGAACTTCAGCCGGAATGTCGAGGAGCTGGCCAAGTCTCGTGAAGAGCGACGTGCTCTCAAAGGGGAGCTTGGCCAGATCCGCAATGTTGTCCAGCTCATCGTCTCGGAAGTCTTCGGGTCGACGCCAAGTACCAGCGCGCCCGTGGTCCAGCTGGTGGAGGTCCCGGACGTGGTCAAGGACCTTGTCAGGAGCGGACTGTTTTATGGAGTGTCGGGGGTGCTGACCTCGGTGGCGACGTACCACCCGAATCTAGACTTCGCCGCCATCTGCAGCGGGTATACTGAAGGCCTGAGCATGGAGGACATCCAATCAATCGGGGAGAGCTTCCTACCGCACACGCGGTCGGTGTCAGAGCAAGTCTCTGCCGAGTGGGTGATGGACATTCGTCGTCAAGACATGGCTCGAAGCATGCGTGGAGAGGACGCTTCCGAGCCTGCGGATAGCCCGGAGCCTGGTTTCGGGGGGAATGTTGCCTCAACCTCGACCGAGCCGAACATCGTGCCGCCAGGGAGTGAGCAGCCTGTGCCTTCGTCGGTTGCGCCACCAGCAGATGTCGTCGGGTCGGTTAAATAGCTTGCGGAATGTAAGTAGTTTAGTAAACATAAAGAGTTTAAGTTCGTGGGGAGCCCCCGTGTAAAACATTTGTGTGTGTGTTTTAATGACTGCAATTTTGTTTTTGTGATGGAGTTGCTCCGTTTGGGGAAGCTTGTTCCCTTTCGTTCCTTAGTTTTCCCTTAGCATAATTTTGTTTTTTATTCCTTTCTTTTTCGTACCTACCCGTTTGTTCTGTAGGCCACGACCTTGTGAGCCCGGGGCATGGCCTCGAGGCTCGGCCGCTCATAACCGTAGGAAAAGGCGGGGCGTGATCGGTCGGAATGTTTTAAAGCAAAGCTACGTAAGGAAAATCAAAAGAACGAATTGGCCTTCTGTTCGGGTAGGAAGGAGTTTTTCCATATGAAAGTAAAAGACGAAAACAGAGGGGTAATAGTGCCCCCTAGTGGCGCCCCCGAGCTCCCCGGGCCAAAAAGTGTTTGGGTTAGGGTGCTCTTATAGGAGCGTTTGCTAAGTAAACAAAAACTAAAACTTTAGGGAAAGGAAACACCGACATAGCTGTTCCAAGCATTTGGAGAGAATGTCGTCATTATTGTCTTTCAGTCGGTGAGCGTCCGGTCGGATCACTTCAGCCTTCAGCCGTCTGGATCCTCGCCCGCTGTGCCCCCTTCTTCTGTTGCTGCTTCTTCGCCTTTTTCTTTCCTTGGCCTTCCAGTCTACCTCAGCAGGCGGTTGAGGAGCTGGCAGTCCTTGTAGAGATGGTTGATGGGATAGTTGTGGTTGGTACATGGGCTTTCCATGAGCTCGTGGAAGTGTCCCGATCGGTCCTGCTAGGGCTGCGTGCCCATGTGATCGGCCGCGGCGACCGACATGGAGTTGGCCGGTCGACGGTGATCCTTTCTGTTCTTTTTTCCCTCTGTGTGGAGGGGCCCTCGTCTTGATCCTGGCATTTGGCCTTTCCTTTGCCGTGGCCCCCGTTGAAGCGCGGTGAGAACGGCGCTTGCTGGGGGAGTTGGGCAAAGGTTGGTGGTCCTGGGCCGTTAGTGCTGGGACTCCGGTCGCCGCTGCACATGCCTTGGTTTGGTCCAAGCCACGCGTAGATAGGCGGTTGGTGCGAAGCGGTCGTCAGGTCAAGATGAGGTGCCGTTGTGGCCTCATGTGCCACGCTCAGCGGTTGTTGCGGTGATAGGGTGTAGTGCCCCATCTGTTGCGTCCCTGTTCCCCGGACGAGGAGCGAGGTCGTGAGTCGGCGTCGCGATACGGAGCACTCCGCTTGCTGAACGGCAGCGGTCTCCACCAGTGCCCGGAGGTTTCGGTGGATCACCCGCTCACGAGGGTCGTTCGGCTCGAACAGGCCGCGTAGGAGCATTGCCACGGCGACAATGTTCTGACTGGCCCGAGCAAACTGCGGGGGATCGGTCCCCCTATCTGGGGTGTTGCGCTGGACCTGATGGGCGCGACCCCGAGCGCCGCTCGCCGGTCTATGCACACGGGGCGCAGTGTGGTGCGCTGAGCGCGCTGGCGCAGTCGGTGGCTGATGCGGCCACTGTCGTCGTAGATCCTCCCCGTGCTCTCGTGTGAGCTCGGGGGCCTCCATATGAGGGCCTAGAGGGGCATGAGTCCATGAGGACTCCGTTGCCCCTGGCGGCTATTCCAGAGCATCCGTCACGGTGCACTCCCGGGATGGACGGTGGTTGGGTGCCACGTCGCCGATGCTGGAGTCGTCACTCCCGACGTCGTCGTCCATGATGTCAAGGAAATAGGTGGGACCATAGCTTGCCATCCCCACGAACTCAGACATGAGAGGAGGCAGCGCCATAATCTTTTGGAGCCCCCGGGCGTACGCGTCCATGGGAGACACGAGGCCATAGGGGAACCGGCCGTACAGTGGCCGCAACAGGGACAACGGTAGCCCTCTAGGTATTTGGCGGAAGATAGAATGTAGTAAGTAAAGAACGGCATGTATATTACTCACAGCAGGGTTTGAGCAGAGAGTTTGCTCGGAATGAAGCGCAGATGCCGCGCCGTTGAGGTCGCGTGTCCCGGAGTCGATGGAGGACATCTCTCTGACGGGTGCTGGGTCGCGAGTCTCCTCATGGAGGTGGAGTACGCCGAGCCAGTCAGCGGTGAAGTCCTGGCTTCCAAAGAGGAAGGCCTAGGATGGCTCGAAAACAGGTGGAACCCGCATCCCCGCAGGCGAGGGTGCGGGATACACCAGCGAGCCAGAGCGAATCGTATCGCCCGAGCCCGCCACGGCAGGGGTGGTGAAAAAATGGGCCATCCGATGACCAAAAAGTGTTGAACGTACATCTTCCCCACGGATGGCGCCAACTGTCGGTACAGAAGTGACCAACTAGTGAATATTTATAGTTTTGTTATACGTTGTGATCGGAGGTGGCCTAGAACTCAATGACACAGGTTTATACTGGTTTAGGCAACATGCCCTACGTCTAGTGTGGGTCGGTCGGTGACTTTATTCCTGAGCCCAGGTGCTCGAAGTCTGTAGTGGGGTTACAAACGAGAAGGAGAAAGGTGGGGTGTACGAGAGGCCCAGTTGGGCCCGACCGAAAGGGCCTAGGGCGACCGGAACTCCGCTATGAGCTAGGTGTTCAAGCGGGTGCTTGAGGGGTTGTGAGCTATCGATCTAGTGAATCTGGTGCTTGAAGAAGTCGACCTCTTTGTTGGAGGGAGCATGTCGGTACAGAAAGTGACCAACTAGTGAATATTTGTAGTTTTGCCGTACGTTGTGATCGGAGGTGGCCTAGCACTCAATGACGCGGGATATATACTGGTTCAGGCAACGTGCCCTACGTCTAGTCTGGGTCGGTCAGTGACTTTATTCCTGAGCCTAGGTGCTCGAAGTCTGTAGTGGGGTTACAAACGAGAAGGAGAAAAGAGGGGTGTATGGGAGGACCGGTCGGGTCCGACCGAAAGGGCTGAGGGTGACTGGAACTCCGCTATGAGCTAGGTGTTCAAGCGTGTGCTTGAGGGGTTGCCGGTTATCGATCTAGTGAATCTAAACTTGAAGAAGAATCGTCCTCCTCCGTTTGGAGGGAGCACATCCCCTTTTATAGATAAAGGGGATGGCTTTACAGGTGAGAGGGAGAGAGTACGGATGTTTCTAAGCCTTGTTGCCCATGCCAACGAGGGTAGCGATGATGGTAGGCGCCCATAATACTGTTGACGTCACTGTAGAACATCAGGTGCATGTGGGAGGTTGCGGGGGCTTCTTCAGGAAGGGTGGACATGGGTACCTACAAAATACTATTAGTATGGGAGGAACCCCACCACGTGTACCAGGTATGGTGGATCCTGGCGCCCCCTATTGATGCCCAGAGGCATGGGGGAGCCTTTTGCCGTATGGGAGCCCAACGGCGCCCACAATACTATAGACACAAATGTCGGTGCCTACAATACTGATTGTGTCAGGACGGTCGTGGAGCACTGTTTCCATAGGTGTACAGGGTATGATCCCAGTATCGTGGTTTGACTTAGTGTGTTGTCTTCTCCGTTCGCCCCTGGTCTCTTCTGAGCGGGCGTCCCCGATCGGATGGCTCTAGTCGGCCCTGGCCGCGCCAGTCGGAGACGAGCGGTACGCAGGCTTCCTATGGGTCCTCGGTCGGAGTCACGGGGTCAGAGTAGAAAGCAGCGTTTTGGGCCAGGCCTTTCGATCGGAGGTACCGCCTGGAGGCGGCCGGTGCCCAAAGTGAGCGCTCCGATTGGAGAGGTGGGCCGAAAAAGTCGAATGAGCGGGCATTTGCCCTTTCGTGTAGGCCTCCCGGTCGGCGTACGGACTGTCCTCCCGGCCCGTTGTTTTCTAGACTTTCGAGCCGGCCCATGGACTACATGCTATTTTCCTGGGCTAAGCCCTGGCGTGGAAGCCAGTCCCCGAGGGACCCTGGGTTTATGAACCCGACAGGAGCCCCCGGGCGATTTGAGCCGAATCATCCAGGGGATTTTTTGTCTTGCCTGCGGGTGCGCGCGAGCGCACCCGCGGGTGTAGCCCCCGAGCCCCCGGGCGGTTCGGGCAAAACCGACTGGGGGGTTTTCTGTGTTGTCAGCGGGAGAGGTTTTCACGTTGTGTCGGTGGGTGCGCGCGAGCGCACCCGCGGGTGTAAACCCTGAGCCCCCGGGCGGTTTGGGCCGAACTATCAGGGGGGTGTTTGTTTCATCGGGCCTGTGTGAGTGTTTTTAGTTTTGAGACGGAACTTTGGTTAGCCGTGGCGTCGTTGCGTAGCCGAGGTGGTTTTTAGGCGCGGAGATGAGATAGAACTTATCGATCCTGGCGTCGGTGCTCGCCGTGGATTGGGTGAAAAGGTTAGTTTGGTACAAGAAAAAAACCCTAGCGTCGATGCGCGCCACGGATGGAGATAGCCTAGTTCGGATGCGACAGAGCTCACTGATCTTTGGCGTCGATGCGCGCTGTGGGATCAGGCGAGGCGGAGCCACGAACAGACCCAGGCATCGGTGTGCGCAGTGGATCGAGAGAGTTAATTTAGTTAGTTCAGAAGTGAAGCCGTTACGCGAGTTTAGGAGTCGTGGTCCCAGGGTTTACTGGAGCACAGTGAAGCCGTCTAAAGCCGTTACGCGAGTTTAGGAGTCGCAGTCCTAGGAGCCATAGCCAGATGTCCTAGATCCTGTCGATGCAAGTTCGGGGTCACGGTCCCAAGAGCCATAGCCAGATGTCATAGATCATATCGACGCGAGTTCAGAGCCGCGGTCCTAAGGTTTTTTGGAGCGTAGTCGGAAGTGAAGCCATTTTGAAGCCGAAGCGTAGTTAGTTTGGTTAAAGATCGGACGAGGCGATGCTCGCGGATCCTAGCGTCGGTGCGCGCCGTGGGACCGGGCGAGTCAGAGTCGTGGATCTAGCGAGTTTGAGGTCGCCGTCCTTGGCGTTTTTAGCTTGAGCCCTCGAGCCCGATCGGACCTTTTGTGGGGGTCGATGTGAGTATTGTGCGTTACCCCATCCTCGGTTCCTCACAACCGGAGGGGCTGAGTTTCATCGCCTGTCCCGATCGCTTGGGCTCGAAGACTAGCTCGGTGAGTTCGCTAACGGGTGTGATCGAGTGAAATCTGGGTCCGTCGTTTGTGATGGGGTCAGCATAGCCCTCTTGTGACATTCCAATGTTCCTTTACCTGCAACCCGATAGATGCCTAGGTCGTTCTGGAGATTGACCCGGGTAGCCTAACGGCCTCCCCTCGATGGGGATTCGGTTAGCCTGGTGAGAGGTTTAAGATCGAACAAGAAGGTTGAGATGACCCGGTCTACCGGACTAGGCTAGGGCCGCATGGTGCTCATGTACGGTATTCTCCCCTGGCTCTGTTGGTTGCCCATGTTGAATGAGGCAACCGCCGCTTCATGACGCAACATGAAGCTTTCTAGTGCATTTCTCTGCACGTGCGATGCTTAGTTCCCGAGCCCCTGGGCGGTTCATGCCCTAACCGTCTGGGGGGTTCAGGCGTATGAAATCAATGCGCGTATGGATGTATGAATGATTTATAAAGAAATAGAGGGGTTTTGGTGACGTTTACCTTGACGACTGGAGTGACGGGGCTCGGAGAGCTTCAGTCGGAAACGTCCGACCGGGACCCGCGCTCGTCGCTCGCGACGGAATCAGCATGGCCCACATGGGGCGTCCCTTCGCTTCCTGTCTGTGTCTCCATGTTTATCCTGAGCGATTCGATCGGCTCGAGGGATCGGTTGGTCTCCCGGCGGAGATTTCGTTTTAGGTCTCCCCTGGCCTGGGGGAGCGGGGAGCTATCTGCGTGTGGTGACGCTTTAGTTTTCACACCCGGTTGTGCGATAGTGGTGGGCCATACCCAGGCCACGTCTCGTTTTGCCAGGCGATGTTTCGTCTGACCCGGCGTTGCTCCGTTAGTCAATGTGCATCCCTTCGGCCAGGGCGTGTCTCGTCGTTTCCCATCCACATTGAACGGGGGCAGAGTTTTGTGCTCTGATCGTCTGCTTTCCTTCTTTAAATAGGGGGAGGGAGAGGGCTCTCCATCGTAGTCCTTTTGCTTGTTCTCCAACTATTGTCTCTCTCCCTCCTTCCTTCTCACCGAGAGTGCCTGTATGCCGCGACGGTTCCTAAGTGGGAGAGAGAGAGTGAGTGAGGGGGAGGACTTACAAATCCTTTTGTGAACCTAGAGCGTGATGTCAGACTGGAGGTGATGCCGGATCTGATCTGCGAGGCCTTCTTTGGGATGGAGCCGTGGGTAGATTTTCTCTGGTGGATCTTTTTCGGGCGAGCTTCGTCGGAGGGGAGGATACTCGTGAGTGTGCCGATGGAGGGTTCCGTGCCTACAGCTGCTCAAGTCAGCCAGTTCATAAAGTTTGATGTGATTTTTTCCAGCCATGGCGGTCGTACCTTGGTAGCGGTGCCCCCACCCAGGAGCTGCCTCGACTGCATAAGAAGGCTAGGAGCTCCATGTTCTTCTGCTGAGCACCTATAGGTGCGACGCCCTTGATGTACCCATTGTGTTTTGCCAAAGTTTTGAAGGAGCAGAACCGAGCGATTTCTGGCGTTCAGGCGAAGTCGTCGAGTGGCCACGGTATTATTTGTAGTAGTAGAAAATGTAATAGTTAAGTTTTGTGGGTAAGTCCCCGTGTAAATAGTTTCTTTGTATCAATGAATACAACCGTACTGCCGTTGTGATGACACCACCATATATGTTTCCTTGTTTATGTCCTAGTATAACCTTTGTTTTTATCCTTTCTCTCTTGTACCTACCCGTTTATCCTGTTGGGTGCGATCTTGGGAGCCTGAGGCGTGGCCCGCGAGGCTCGGTTGCTCGTATCCATAGGGAAAGGCGGGGTGCATTCGGTTTGGGAGTAAGAACAGGGTTACGTAGGGTAATCAAAGGAATGGAATGTGTTCCCGTTCGTTCAGGGAGAAAGTTGTATACCCTATGATAGTAAAGAGAAAGAGAGGTAATACTCAATATTTGTATACTTGTGGAGCCCCCGAGCGACCCGGGTTGAAAGTGTTCGGGCGGGGGCGCTCTTACAGGAGCATGTGTTTTAACCGAAAGTATTTAGACCAAAATTATGGGAAAAAATGACGTAGCTGTTCAATGTTCCAAGTGTTGTTGAGAACATTGCCATTGTTGTCCTCCAGTCGGTAGGTGCCCGATCAGATTACTTCGGTTACCATATAGGGTCCTTCCCAGGGTGGAGAGAGCTTGTGTTTTTCCTTTGTCGATTGGGTCCTTCGAAGCATGAGATCACCGACTTCGAGTATCCTTCCTCTGATCTTCCTTTCGTGGTAACTGCGGAGGGTTTGCTGATAGCGAGCGGAGCGGATGACGGTCGTCTTGTGTGCCTCTTTGAGCAGGTCAACTACGTCTTGTTGGGCCTCTGCGGCTCGGTCGCGGTCGAAAGCTTTCACTCTTGGTGTGCTGTGGTCGAGGTCAGAGGGCAATACCGCCTCGGCTCCGTAAGCCAGGAAGAAAGGTGTGAATCCTATGGATTGGTTTGGGGTCATTCTCAGGCTCCAGAGGATCGTTGGGACCTCTACAACCCATCGCCCGGCGTGTTTGTTGAGTCGGTCGAAGATGCGCGACTTGAGTCCTTGGAGGACCATGCCGTTGGCACGTTTGACCTGACCGTTAGTTCTTGGATGTCTGACCGAAGCCCAGTCGATTCTGATGCCATATCCATTGCTAAAGTCTAGGAACTTCTTCTTGGTGAAGTTAGTCCCATGGTCAGTGATAATATAGTTAGGAACGCCTAATCGGTAGATGATGTCGAGGAAGAATTTGACTGCCTCTTCCGAGCGGAGATTGGTGATGCGCTTGGCCTCTATCCACTTGGTAAACTTGTCGACTGCTACAAGTAGATGAGTGAAGCTGCCCGGGCCCTTCTTGAGGGGTCCTACCATGTCGAGACCCCAGACCGCGAATAGCCAGGTGATTGGGATGGTTTGGAGCTCTTGCGCCGGTAAATGGATTTGCCGAGCGTAGAACTGGCATCCTTCGCACCTGCGGACAACCTCTTCTGCATCTCGTAGCGTGGTGGGCCAGTAAAAACCTTGGCGAAAGGTTTTTCCGACCAAGGACCTTGGGGCCGCATGATGCCCACAGATCTCGGCATGGACCTCGAGGAGGATCTGCTTCCCCCGGCTGGCGAGGACGCACTTCATGAGCACTCCTGACGGACTCTCGTTTGTATATTTCGTTACTGAGCACGATGAAGGTCTTGGCGCATCGAGCGATTCATCGGGCTTCAGTTCTTTCAGGAGGGAGAACCTCCTCGAGGAGGTAGGCGAGTAGTGGTATTCCTCGGTCGGTTTGATCAAGTGCCACTACAGCGACGTCCATGGATGACGTCGTTATAGAGGTGCTGGGATCGGAGCCCTCGAGCGCCGGCTGACCGTTGGGGTGTGTCTGGGTTGGATCTTCCATGATGTGGGCGGACGGTTTGTGGACGTCATTGATGAAGACCCCGGTCGAGGATGGATCCCGCCTGGCGGCTAGTTTTGAAAGGAAATCGGCAGGGTCATTGTCCCTTCGAGGGACGTGATGCTGTTCGATTCCCTGTAATTTGTCCTCGAGCTTACGCACCTCTTGGCAGTATGCTGTCATGAGGGGGCTTCTGCAGGAGGACTCCTTCATGACCTAATCAACGACTAGCTCCGAGTCACCATGGACGTAGAGTCACGTAGCACCGAGCTTGATGGCGATGCGAAGTTCGTTGATAAGGGCCTCGAATTCTGTGGTGTTGTTTGAAGTCAAAAAGTGGAGGCGGATGGCGTAGCGGAGCCTACTCCCATCTAGAGAGATAAGGAGCACTCCTGCCCCCGAGCCGGGCGCCATTACTGACCCGTCGAAGTACATTGTCCAGTACTCGTGGGAGACGTCCGGGGTCGGTAGCTAGACCTCCGTCCATTCGGCGATGAAATCCACGAGAGCCTGAGATTTAATTGCAGTGCGAGGGTATACCTGATGTCATGGCCCATGAGTTCAAGGGCCTACTTAGAGATTCATCCTGCTGCGTCGCGGTTGCGGATGATGTCTCCGAGTGGGTATGAAGTGATGACTGTGACTTCGTGGTCGGAGAAGTAGTGTAGGAGCTTCCTAGTGGCCATTAGCACGACGTATAGGAGTTTCTGCACCTGCGGGTACCGGACCTTGGGGTCGGTAAGCACTTCTCCGACGAAGTATATGGGTCGCTGTACCTTGAGCTGGTGTCCCGGTTCCTCCCTTTCGACGACCAGGGCAGCACTCACCACATGGTTACTTGCCGCGACGTAAAGGAGGAGGGGTTCTCCCCGTTCGGGAGCGACGAGGATCAGGGCTGACGTTTGGGATGTTTTGAGGCTTTCGAGAGCCTGCTGGGCTTCCTCAGTCCAGATGAAGGCATCCGTCTTTTTGAGGAGCTTATAGAGTGGCATCCCCCATTCGCCAAGCCGGGAGATGAAGCGACTAAGGGCTGCCAGGCAACCGGTGAGCCTTTGTACGCCCTTTACGTTGCGTATGGGGCCCATGTTGGAGATGGCTGCGATCTTTTTGGGGTTGGCCTCGATGCCACGCTCGGACACGATGTATCCAAGCAGCTCCTCCTTTGGGACCCCGAAAACACATTTTTCGGGATTTAGCTTGATGTTGAACTTTTGGAGGTTCGCGAATGTTGCGACCAAGTTTGCGATCTGGTCGCAAGCTTGAGCCATTTTGACCACTATCATCAACATAGACGACGGTCGTTGGTTTTGGCCGTTCAGCCTGATCGATTTGATCAGGCGGGTTGATTTGGTGAGCGAAGCATTGCTGCATGCACCTTTGGTAGGTGGTGCCAGTGTTCTTCAGACCGAAAGGCATGGTCACGTAGCAGTATGAACCATACGGTGTGATAAACGAGGTTGTGAGCTGATCGGAATCTTTCATCGTGATCTGGTGATAGCCTGAGTAGGCATCCAGAAAGGAGAGGATCTCGCAACCTGAGGTGGAGTCGATTATCTAGTCTATGCATGGTAAAGGAAAGTGATCCTTCGGACACGCTTCATTAAGTCCGGTGTAATCGACGCACATTATCCATTTCCCGGTCTTTTTCCTGACAAGGATGGGATTGGCGAACCAGTCAGAGTGGAAAACATCCCTGATGAATCTGGCTGCCAGGAGCTTGGCGATCTCTTCTCTTATGGCCCTACGCCTCTCATCGTCGAAACAACGCAGGCGTTGCTTGGTGGGCTTCGAGCCCAGGATAAGGCATAGTGCGTGCTCGGCGACCCCCCATGGTATCCCCGGCATGTCAGAGGGCTGCCATGCGAAGACATCGCGATTGTCGCGCAGGAAGTCAACGAGCTCGCATTCCTATTTGGCCCGGAGCCAGGTCTCGATTCGCACCGTTTTGGCTGAGTCGGTGGGGTCGACACCCACCGCCTTAGTCTCCTCGAGCGGGTGAAAGGCCGTCGAGGAGGTCGGTTTGTTGCAGTCTGGGATTGCTAGGGTTGACGACTCCCCGAGCTGTAGGAGCTCGGAGGAGTTGACGACCACGGTGGTGAGCTCATAGTGCTCGCGGTCGCACACGAAGGCGTGCGAGAAGGCGCTACTCATGGTGATGACGCCGTTTGGACCTGGCATCTTTAGCTTGAGGTAGGTGTAGTTGGGGATCACCATGAATCTCGCGTAGCATGGCCGTCCTAAGATGGCGTGGTAGGACCCTAGAAAGTCCACTACTTCGAAGGTGAGGAGCTCTGAGCGGAAGTTGGTCCGGCTACCGAACGTGACGGGCAGGTCGATCTGTCCGAGCAGGTATGCCTGCGCTCCCGGGATTACCCCGTGGAAGGGGGAGCCCGCCGGGCGGAGCTCCGATCGGGGGATGCGCATGGCATCTAGGGTGTCGATGTATAGGATGTTGAGGCTGCTCCCCCCATCCATCAGCACCTTGGTGAGACGCTTCTTGCGGACGATGGTGTCGACGACGAGCGGGTAGCGTCCCGGTCTTGTGACGCAGGAAGGATGGTCCCTCTGATCGAAGGTGATCGGGGACTCCGACCAGGTGAGGAAGGAGGGGACGGCCATCTCGGCGGCGCACGTCTCCCTGTAGCGTACCTTATGCTGCCATTTGGTCCAGATGGCGTCGGACCCGCCGAAGATCATGATGCATTCCTCAAGTTCAGGGAAAATGTTTCCGTCCTTGCCCGCCTCGCCTCTCCTCTTGGCTGCCGGCTCCTTGCCATCTCCCTCCTTTGACCCGCCGGCCTGTCGGAGGAAATGTTTGAGGAGCTCGCACTCCTTGTAGAGATGTTTGATGGGATAGGCATGGTTGGGGCATGGACCATCCATGAGTTTGTTGAAGTGGTCAGGCAGTCCCTATTGGGGCTGCCTGGGCGCGCGATCAGTTGCGGCGACCAACGTAGTGTTGTCCGACCGGTGTCGATCCTTCTTGTTCTTCTTTCCCCTCTGAGCGGAGGGGCCTTCGTCTGGATCCATGCGCTTGGGCTTGCCTTTGTCCCGGCCTTCGCTAAAGACTACCCCGACCGCCTCCTCGCCAGAGGCGTGGTTGGTGGCAACATCGAGCAGATCGCGGGTAGTGCGGGGTTTCAGGCAGCCAAGCTTGTGGATCAGGGACTCGAAGTTTGTCCTGGAAATGAATGCGCTCATGACGTCTGCGTCGACGACATCAGGGAGGGAGTTGCATTGTTGAGAGAACCTGTGGATGTAATCCCATAGGGACTCACTGGGCTCCTGCTGACAGCTCTTGAGGTCCTAGGAGTTCCCCTTGCGGACGTACGTCCCCTGGAAATTCTTGACGAAGACCCTCTTGAGGTCTGCCCAGTCACGGATGCTGTCGTGTGGAAGGAATTCAAGCCATGCCCGAACATGTTCCTCCACGCAAATGGGAAGATACTGGATGATGAAATAGTCATCATCCACTCCTCCGGCTTGACAGGAGAGCTGAAAGTCTTCGAGCCAAATGCCTGGGTTAGTCTCCCCAGTGTATTTGGTGATGTTGGAGGGAGGCCGGAAACGCTATGGGAACGGTGCTCTCCAGATGTGCCGGCTGAAGGCCCGTGGCCCCGGGCCCTCAGGGCTGGGGCTCTGGTCGTTTGGCCGACGACCACGCCCAGGGCGCGTTTCACCGCTTCCCTTGATGGTTCGGCCAGGATCCATGTCGCCTGCTGTCATACGGCGGACGTCGTCGCCGTGTCGGGCCTGATGCCGGTCGTTGCTGACGCTACGAGCGTCTTGGCATGGATCGGGCCGCTCGCATCCCGGCGGTCGGTATGGAGCAGGCGCCCGGTCGGACCGTGGCGTGGCTGCCGCACCCCTAGCCGAGCCTGACGGCTGCAGTGGCGAGCGAACGGAGCGATCCAGCTGGCGCGTCCCCGTCCCCCCGGTGGGGAGAGACGGCGCGGGTCGGAGTCACAATGCGGAGCTTTCCACCTATTGGACGGCGACGGCCTCTACTAGAACCCGGAGGTTCCGATAGACTGCCCGCTCCTAGGGGTCGACGGGCTCGAGAACACTGCGGAGAAACATTGCTGAAGCAATGATATTCAGGCCGGCTCGGGTGAAATGTGGGACATCGTTCCCCTCATTCACAATGTCATGCTGGACCTGACGAGCGCGACCCTGGGCGTCGCTCGCCGGGCCATGTGCATGGGGCGCAACGTGCCGCACCGACCGTGCCAGCGCAGGTGGCGGGTTCTGCTGTCGTTGTCGTAGTTCCTTTGCGTGTGCTTGTGCAGACGCGAGGGCCTCCGCACGCGTGTTCGGAGGGGTGTGAGTTTGCGTGGACTCAGCCACCACTGGTGGTTGTGCTGGACCATCCGCCATAGCACATTCCCGGGACGGATGGTGGCGGAACGCCACATCACCGATGCTGGAACCATCGCTCTCGCCCTCGTTATCCGGGAGTTCATGGGAAACGGCAGGAGTGGAGCCTACCATTCCTACAAATTTGGATGTGGGGGGGATGGTACCAGCGTTCTTCGGAGCCCCCGAGGGTAAGCGTCTGCGGAGGACACGAGGCCGTAGGGGAACCGAGCGTACGGTGTTCGTAGCGTGGGTGGTGTAGTCCCTCCAGATGATTGGTGGGAGGTAGTAAATAAAGGGCGAATAAAGGTACGCGTATTACTTACAGTGGGGTTTGGGCAGAGAGTTTGCTCAGAATGAAGGGTAGATGTCGCACCGTTGAGGTCGCGTGTCCCAGAGTCGATGGAGAACGTCTCTCCGATGGGTGCCAGGTCGCGAGTCTCCTTGCGGAGGTGGAGTACGCCGAGCCGGTCGGTGACGAAGTCTAGGCTTCCAAAGAGGAAGGCCTGGCATGACTCGAAAACGAGTGGAACCCGCATCCCCGGAGGCGAGAGTGCGGGATACTCCAGTGAGCCGAGGCGAATCGTATCGCCCGAGCCCGCCACGGTGGGGGTGGCGGAAAAATGGGTCATCCGATGACCAAAAAGTGTTGTACGTACAACGTCTTCCCCACGGACGGCGTCAACTGTCAGTACAGAAAGTGACAAACTAGTGAATATTTATAGTTTTGCCGTACGTTGTGATCGGAGGTGGCCTAGCACTCAATGACGTAGGATATATACTGGTCCAGGCAACATGCCCTACGTCCAGTCTGGGTCGGTCAGTGACTTTATTCCTGAGCCTAGGTGCTCGAAGTTTGTAGTGGGGTTACAAACGAGAAGGAGAAAAGAGGGGTGTACGAGAGGCCCGGTCGGGTCCGACCGGAAGGGCCGAGGGCGACCGGAACTCCGCTATGAGCTAGGTGTTCAAGCATGTGCTTGAGGGGTTACCGGTTATCGATCTAGTGAATCTAAACTTGAAGAAGAATCATCCTCCTCCATTTGGAGGGAGCACATCCCCTTTTATAAATAAAGGGGATGGCTTTACAGGTGAGAGGGAGAGAGTGCGGATGTTTCTAAGCCTTGTTGCCCATGCCGACGAGGGTAGCGATGATGGTAGGTGCCCACAATATTGTTGACGTCACTGTAGAATGTCAGGTGCATGTGGGAGGTTGCGGTGGCTTCTTCAGGAAGGGTGGACATCGGTACCTGCAAAATACTGTTGGTATATGAGGAGCCCCACCATGTGTACCAGGTATGGTGGATCCTGGCCCCCCTATTGATGCCCAGAGGCATGGGGGGAGCCTTTTGCCGTATGGGAGCCCAACGGCGCCCACAATACTATAGACACAAATGTCGGCGCCTACAATACTACTTGTGTCAGGGCGGTCATGGAGCACTATTTCCGTAGGCGTACAGGGTATGGTCCCAGTATCGTGGTTTGACTTAGTGCGCTGTCTTCTCCGTTCGCCCCTGGTCCCTTCCGAGTGGGCGTCCCCGGTCGGATGGCACCAGTCGGAGACGAGTGGTACGCAGGCTTCCTACGGGTCCCCGGTCGGAGTCGCGGGGTCAGAGTAGGAAGCAGCGTTTTGGGCCAGGCCTTCCGATCAGAGGGACCACCTGGAGGCGGCCGGTGCCCAAAGCGAGCGCTCCGGTCGGAGAGGTGGGCCGAAGAAGTCAAATGAGCGGTTGTTTGCCCTTTCGGGTAGGCCTCCCGGTCGGCGACCGGACTATCCTCCCGGCCCGTTGTTTTCTAGACTTTTGGGCCGGCCCATGGACTACATGCTGTTTTCCTGGGCCGAGCCCTGGCGTGGAAGCCGGTCTTCGAGGGACCCCGGGTTTATGAACCCGACAGAGCGCATCCCCTTTTATAGATGAAAGGGGGTGGCTTTACAGGTGAGAGGGAGAGAGTTCGGATGTTTCTAAGCCTTGTTGCCCATGCCGAGGATAGTGATGATGGTAGGCGCCCACAATACTGTTGACGTCACTGTAGAATGTCAGGTGCACATGGGAGGTTGCGTTGGCTTCTTCAGGAAGGGTGGATGTCGGTACCTGCAAAATACTATGGTTATGTGAGGAGCCCTTACCACGTGTACCAGGTATGGTGAATCCTGACGCCCACTATCGATGCCCAGAGGCATAGGGGGCTTTTTGTTGTATGGGAGCCCAATAGCGCCTACAATACTGTAGGCACAAATGTCGGCGCCTACAATACTGTTTGCGTCAGAGCGGTTGTGGAGCACTGTTCCCGCAGGTGTACAGGGTATGGTCCCAGTATCGTGGTTTGACTTGTGCGCTGCCTTCTCCATTTGCCCCTGGTCCCTTCCGAGTGGACGTCTCCGGTCGGATGGCTCCGATCCCGGCCTGGCCACGCCAATGAAGAAGAGCGATAGGTGAGCTTCCCTCTGGGTCCCCGGTCGAGTCATGAGGTCGAGTAGGAAGCGGCGTTTTTGGGCGAGCCTTCCGATCGGAGAGACCGCTTGGAGGCGGGCTGGTGTCCGAAGCGAGTGCTCCGGTCGGAGAGGTGGGCCGAAGAGGTTGACGAGCGGGCGCTTGTTCTTTTGGGTAGACCTTCCGGTCGGGGACCGGGCTATCCTTCCGGCCTGTTGTTTTTTAGACTCTTGGGCCGGCCCATGAACTACGTGCTGTTTTCCTGGGCCGAGCCCTGGCGTGGAAGCCGGTCCCTGAGGGACCCCGGGTTTATGAACCCGACAGGGTCCATCCCGGTTCGGGCTTCAAAGCCCTATGTTCAACAATGAGTTTTTTTTGTGTTAAAATGTTCAAGCGAGTTCTTACAATAAGAGAGAAAGAGAGGTGGTAGGAGAGCGTTGAGCTAGTTTTGATCTAGGGTCTTTGGGATTCGCCCCCCCTCCCGCGTGCTCTACAGGAGCCCCTGCCCCTGCCTTATATCTACGAGGGCGAGGGTGTACAAGAGTTGGGTATCGTAGCTTCCTTGGCTGCTAAGGAAGTTCTAATGTTTCACGTTCTTGATCTTGGAGTCGTTAGGGGCATTCAATGCTCCTTCTTTCGTGGTCGTGACCGATAGCTCGGAAACATCTCTCGCACTACTGGGGTCAGGAGCGAGTGACCAGGGACAGATGATACTGTTGTGGCCGTCACCGGTTAGTCTTCCCATTAGCATTCATTGCATGCCAACAGAGAAGAGCCTTCCCAGGAGAGACTAACATAGCCCCCCCTATTTTCTCCTCCTTGGTGCCAACAGGCCGTGCGCTCCAGCTCTCATGTTATGTCCTTCCTAGATCGTGATCCCTCGTCCGGAGTGGTCGACAATGCCTTGCGAGGGTGAGGAAACAACGCCTTGCTAGGACCGTGAGCTCTGTGGTTCTGTCCACGTGTCAGTCTCCTGACACCTATCAAGGCTCGACAGAAGATTCCCAACGTGGCCGTAGGCAAAGTGTTGGTCGAGACGATGGGGGTATGGGCCTACCGCTGCCAACCACTTTTGGTCACTCCCAAACGTTGGCATTGGGACCATGGGTCAAGCTCCTCGAGAGCCCTGGGGTTCCCGAGCGAGGGACGTGTCCACCAATTTGACCAAAGATGTCCTCCACGAGCGATGAGGTTGCACGTTGCTCGGGTTGTCCTGGGCTTAGCGGGTCTTTCTCGGTATCTAGCGGGTGTGTGCGAGCGCACCCGCTGGGTCTAACCCCTGAGCCCTAAGCCGATTAGGGGAATCAGTTAGAGGGTTGATTACGTTATCAAGGTGTTAATTTGGGGTTTTTTACATAACGTTGGTGTAAGATATTCACCACTAAGGGTTCCATCATTTTGGCACATTGAGCCAGCAAAACTACTCCATGGATAAGAGTACATATAATAATCTAGATAACTACGAATGCGATACATTTAGGGTTGTCTACGCTGGTTGAGAGGTGATGCGTTTCACATCAACGAATACCTCGTGTAAACCTTCACCCTGCATCAGAAATGATATAGATGTAAACTAGTGTTTCAAAAATATATTAATAAGATACCGAAATACTACCTCTGTCTCCAAAAGAACGTAACTATGGGTTGCGTGCCAGTTAAAGTGATTCATATTTGACCAAGTTTCTAATAAATAATATTCATATTTATGACTTCAAATAAATTTATTATGAAAATACATTTCGTAATTAATCTAATGATATTTATTTCATATTATAAATATTTATAGTTTTTTTATTTATAACTGGTCATACACAAAAACGTGACACTATTTCAAAATTCCATTCTTTTGGAGGAGGGAGTATATACATTGGTGATGAATAGTATACTAGGAAGGTCATTAAAAAAGGGAGGTGGACCGTGGGTACCAATGTGCATGATCATTGTAAAAAAAGTCTATATGCAAGTTTGGCTTTCTTTCAATATGACTACTAACAACGTGTATCTGGTTGTTAACGGTTCCGATACTAAAATCTTGAAACAATGAAACGACCTAAGAATCTGGTAAAGCAATCAAACATTTACATCACACGCATCGAAAGAAAAACTTCTCTTCGTGGACGTTTACATCATATTTACAGGACACACGCATAGGAAGGAAAACTTTTTTTCGCCAAAGTTTAGATACTTTGTGGCTTCTTACGCCAGAGGGCGGAGCCCTGATAAACCCTGTCCAAGACCGGTTATGAGCCGAGCCTCTCCAACGCAAACCATAGGTCGTGAGCCGAGCCTATTCAGGCATCCAACGCCAAACCGAATGGTTGTTTAACTGACATATTGGATCCTGGACCCACATGTCACTAACAAGGAAAGGCCCGTTCGTTTGGCACGTAGGCGCTGACATCACCGTGTCGCTACTGACAACCGCGTCGTTTCCCACTGACGCTTACGCGAAGGGACCCCATTCCGGCCACCTCTCACCCTGCACCGAGTGCACGGACCATGGTGGACACGGCGCAGGGCCCCCGCGTGACAGCCATCCCTGACGCTACTGCCCGCGTCCGCTTTCCTATTTATAATAATATAAATGGCGAAATGCTCGGCGGTCAGACGAAAAAAAAGAACAGACTCAGCTCGCAACCAGAGACCCTAGACGCTCCTCCGACCCAGACGACAAGCCCGATTCTTCCCGGTAGTCTTCGATTCCCAGCTTGCTGTTCCTGTATCCTTCTGTATGCTTTGGGATTTTTCGCGATTTTTTCTGTTTTTTTGGGGGATCGGATGGAGGTGGACGGCGAATAAATGCTGGAATCATGCCCGATTTGGGGGTCTTGGACGATTTCTGGGCGGAATACAAGGTTTTGGGGTGGAATTCCGGGGATCTCTGTCGACCCTGATGGTTAGGGGTTGGGGAATTGGGGAAAGCGGAAGAAAGGTGCGATTTTTTAGCCCCTTTTGGTTGAAGCGGAGCCTGGGGCTTTAGGAAGGCATTTGGACGTATTCTTTTCGAAAAGACTAGATTTCTGGATTCTGTTTCGTTGATTGGAGTTGGTCTTGTGGGGAGGGTACGCAGATGATTCTTTCTAGAGTTCTTGCATCTCGTCAGGTGTAGTTTATCTCGGTTGTGTATCATAAGTACTGTACTGCTGTGTATACCAATTCCCGTAGAGAAGTTGGGTAAAGCATGTTTCCATTGTTCAAGAATGTTGTTCAATGCTATTAAATCATGTAAGATCGATTTTACCATGGTGTCTCGAGAACAATATTGTTTATTTCCTCATTCTGTTTCGAAGCTGTTGGGATTGTGCTTGTAACCATTGCTGAAGTTTTGCTAACATACATTTTTTTAATTGACTTTGCGCAAGCCAGTATCTTTTACTCACCATGAACTCCCATGGTGCTGGAAGGCGGATTCCGAAAAGGCGGCGGACTACGACTAAGTCGCATTCGCGGCTTTTGGACCTCAACTGCCCCCCTGCTGAAGGGGCTGGTGAGGGGGCTCTACTTTTCAACAGCATGCCTGTCTCGCACAGTGAGGCTTCAAGCAGTATGCCTGTGCAGCACATCCAGGCTTCGAGCAGTACGCCACCGGCTACTGATGAGCCTCGCATTGGCATGCATAGTTGCCCCATCGATGTGGAAGCCATCGATGATGATGTTGTTATCTATTCTTCAAGATCACTCCCTCGAGTATGTACCTGTGCATTGTTCTAGTGCCTATCTGTTGATTTGCATATTATTTTGGTCTGCTTTAGTTTCTTATATGACCATTTGAGATGGAAAACTGATTATCTGGTTGTTTGCCTTCATGTCTCAGGCAAGACAACAGTCGACCAGGACAGAACGTATTACTGTGATAATAGATGATGATTCTGAAACAAACCCAGAACCAGCAGGTTTGATGTTATCTCCAGCATGAATTTTATAAACCGTATTCAGCCATTCATTTTTATGCAGCAATCTAGTTGTTTTGTATGGAAACTCGTGGTTCTTATTCCATCTCGCACATAGTAATTTATAGTTTTGCTCTGTTTGACTGCCCTGCTCTTCATTCTCTAGTAGTTGTGATGTTTTCCCTGCACTTTAAAGGAGGTAGCATCATAATGTAGGTCATGTTTCTTACAGTTTAGCTTGCTAAGCATAAAAAATTATGTGATATGTGTGTTGGTGCTTCACAATGTAGCGCTATTTTTTTTTACCATGGCTAGTTGTTAGCTGCCCATATAACAACATAATCTTATTGATGTGGCTGGTATCTTCCACATGGTTTATTTAATAAGCTAGCAGTAATATCAGAGATCACTATTGTCTTTCAATGTGCTGGATTGAAATCATGGTTTCAAAGGCGACTGGGTGTCCAGGCGAAGTGCTAGGTCTGCCTGGACGCCTAGGCGGCACCTAGGCGACAAGGTGCTACTGTTCCCCCAAGGCAAGCTGGGTACACCTGGACGCCTAGGCGACGCCTTTGAAACAGGGATTGAAATTGAAACACTGGTTGGCATACTGACTTGAGAGTTGTTCCACTGGAAGGTTAATAGCATGGGCGTGTGCACAAATGTCTATGTCGTGTTAGCAGTGTTGGATATCAATGTTATTGTTTTTCCCTGGCTTCAGTTGGTTTAGGCTGCCTTGTAAGTTTTAATTGTTGTTTACCTGATCATTTGCACACACGACAAGTGTTTAGGTAATATAATCGTAGCCTTAGTGATGCATTTCCTTTTAAATAAGTGTTAAATATCACCATGTAAATTTTTGTTCTTAATTTTGCTCAAGTATGCCTAGCATGTAGGAATGGAATCTAAGAGACTCACGTACTTGTCTTTCTGGGTGGATGTTGCATTCTTTCTAGGTGATGCTCTTGATGAGCATGTGAACACACTGCTATCTCTGGGCATAAACCGTAGGCATGAGCCTCTGAGAGCAACCAACGCCCGTCCTGTAATAAGTATAGTGGACACACCAGAAGTCAACACCTTCAAGGTAAGAACTCTCTGGTGTCCTTGACCAATATAAGGTCAGTAAATATCAATTCCGTAATGCCCACTTAAATGATTCTTCATGCCAATGTTGATCCAGGCACCCCCTGAACCTGTGAAGGAGGTCCCGAAGGAACCAAAGTTCAGCTGCCCAATCTGCATGAACGAGCTAACAGAAGCGGCATCCACCGTCTGTGGCCACATTTTCTGCCAGAAGTGCATCAAGGCTGCCATTCAGGCCCAGAAGAAGTGCCCTACCTGCCGGAGGAAGCTTACTCCAACCCAGCAGCACCGGGTGTACCTCCCATTGACTGAGTAGCCCAGTGCAGTCATTTTGCTACAAGTTCTGCGGCGCCTGACCTTTTTCATCCCATTGTGGGCTTGTGGCGGGGTATGTTGGAGGTATTTAGGGGCTTATCATTAGCATAGAGTATCACAGGGAATTAACAAGTGGTTTTGCATTCAAGGCATCGTATCAAGGCTGGATCATCAGTAAAGTATATCCTAGCATCATCAGAATGTTGGTGTTTGTTTGTTAACTATGGTCGATGCGGTGTCTTAACCTTCTGTCTGGGATGTGAATTGTGATGCAATGCAATGTGAACCGTGAGGTGTTACCCTATTTTTTATGCTGTTTGCAGTCTCTGTAATGCAGGCCGTATGAGCAGCGTGCTGGCCGTGGAAGGTCTGTCTGACTCTGAAGTTTCAGCGGTATCTTTGAGGCCCATGAAGTATTGCAGTGGCCTGATGACCTGATCTGGAAGTTTTTGGGGCTTAGGTTGTCAAGGCCAGACCAATTCCCATGGGCTGAGAGAGAGACATGTTTCCTTACAGAAAACAGATGGTACCGGCTATCGAGCCCATTACCTTTCTGCTAGCATGACAAATCGAAATTAGCTATCAGTTTTTATCAAAGGCCTTGTTTAGATCACCTCCAAATTCCAAGCTTTTTCACTCTCTCTCAATCATATCAATTTTTAGCCGCTTGCATGGAGTATTAAATGTAGGTAAAAAAAATAACTAAGTACACAGTTTAGTTGAAAATCACGAGATGAATCTTTTGAGCCTAGTTGGTCCACGATTGGACAATATTTACCAAATAAGACGAAAGTGGTACTATTCATCAGGTTCAAAAAAAACTTTCAATCTAAACAAGGCCAAAGACGGTATTACTCATTCTCAGGTCTTGTTTGGAACAGGTCAACTTTTCCTGAGTCATATGTGATGATGGTGATGACAATAAACTTAGGTCATGTTAGATCAATAGAGCTAATAGTTAGCTGCTAATAATTAGCTCATTGAATCCAAATGGGTCTTACTTATAGTCTAGCTAATTGTTAGTTGAATACTAGCTATGAACTATCTCACTAATTGGACGAAACTAGTTAATATTAGCTATGAGCTATTAGTTAGCTAACTATTAACAGTTAATGGGATTCAAATCGGGTCTTATTACCACCACTATTTTTTAATAAAATAGCTATGATGTTCCTGCAAAATTGCGGGGTGCTCCGCTTGCCCTCCTTTGGTCCGTTTGGAAATTGGAGTACGAATCTCTTTTTTTCTATTTTATATGTGTTTTTTTTTCTAAAATAAAAATGTGACATCCATATACGATTCTTAATTTCTGTAAAGTTCTTGTATTCTAAAGGAAGCGTATTTGCTAGCACCACGGGTATTAAACGGACGCGGCGAAAGCGAAAGGATTCTTTGGCACCATTTGGTAGCACCAACCACGGGTCGATCAAAACCAGAGCCGGGGCAGCAATCCATCCTACAGGCAGAGCAACTGGGATGTAACGTTCATGGATCAATCAACTGAACAAGTCCAACACCGTCATGTCAGCCGCTGATTGGAACGCAGGGAATAGGAAAAAATACAGGAATATGGTGAGTGTGTAGTGATAAATAGAGGAAAGGAAAAACGCGAGAAATAATCAGAAGAGATGTTTGAAACGCAGAAATCCATAACACAGGAAAAACGCAGGAAGTAACATTATTTTTTGTTTCTCTTGCTGTCTCGGTCTTCATGAATCCATTGATTTGGGCTGGATGTTTTGTTTCTCGTGAAATGAACGAAGTAGGAAACTTTTCTTTATTTTACTGCTAGAAACTTTTCCAAAGGAATGGATTCCTATGAATTTCCTTTGGATTTCCTCCGATCCAGGCCCTGAACCTCACCTCGCCTAGCTCGTACCCCGTGACGCTGCCCATTGGATCGGATCAAAGCGATCCTGGCGTGCCTGAGCAAGAGCAATACAACACCGGGGACGTCTTCATCGGCGGGTGCCCGTCCGCTGCCGTCCCGTCCAGTTCATCCCAAAGCCGTCTCGGTGGGGGTGGGGGGTGGGATAAGGGAAGCGGTGGCCCAAATGATGCCGACGTTGACGCCATCGCCACCCACGCGGCCACACCCAGCGAGCACGCACGTACGTACCCATCCCTCTCCGTCGCCGTCGCCTTTCTTCCTCCTCCGCCGGCCCATTTGCGTCAGCGCCGGGTAACGCCTGCCTAGTAGTACAGTACAGGATTGCTAGTGCTTGCCTGGCTTCCTTCAGAATCAGCAAGACCTGACCTGTCCAATCCTTGCACATCAATCAAGTAGGGCGCCAATAGAATCGGGTGCGCCATTTTCTAGCGACCGGAAGCACTTTGTGTATTTTTTTTCTCTCACAAAAAGGAAGCACTTTTGTGTTTTTATTGAGTGGTTTGGGCAGTGTTATTAGATTGCTCTGTTTTTTCTAAGATAAAAAGAAACAGGATGTTACTTTTGGGATTCAGAAAGTTGAGTTAAAGAAGGGCGATATATTTTTTTGTTTTCGAAAGGTGTTAGTGGTTTTTTCGATATGAATTATAAATTATTACGCTGAGAAACATCGATCATTACGTCCTTGTCATGTTATTAACTCCAGGATTAGCAATGCATGCATGTAGGATGACTGGACCTTTTTATACTTAAAAAAAAACAAATAAACAAATAGGACGACTGGACTTGTTCTCGCAGCGTTGGCTCTGAACTCCGAACGATTCAGTTCCTGGCGGCGAAATCGGATCGACGATTCATAAAAGCACGTAGAATCACGGCATGCCACCGTACCAGTGGGCTACCGGTGCGCGAGTCCCTTTTGGCTGCGTAGCAATAGCAAGTCAAAGCGCACGGTATGTGGCTATGTGCCGGCGCTAGCACGTCGTGTTGGAATGGTCCGGTCTCAAAAGTAAAAACTATCAGGGCCTGTTTTCTAGTTTTCTACTTTTAATTTGCGAATTCAAAATTCGGTTTAAACGAATTGGCGTCAGTATATTCAATTACAGTCGCTCACCACGCAGTTACTTATTTAATGCTATGCATTTGAACTAGATTATGCACTTTGTTAGTTGTGAACTTGTTATATATTTGTCGTGCACTTGTTTAATGCTATACCTTTGTGGGTCGGTATTGAATTTTCGTATATACCGACCGTGTTCATCGCTGACTAATTCTAGATATTCAAAACATTCGCTTTCGCTTTAAACTCGTGTAAAGTAGAAAACCTGAGGAGTTTTTGACCGATTTCGAGTTTTTCATCCTTAGTTTGGTCCGGTCTCAAAAGTAAAAACTATCAGGGCCTGTTTATTTAGTTGGCAATCGGACGCGTATTCACGATCGTTACTATAAGCGCCTTTGTAGTGTTTCGTTGTATTTGGTAATAATTGTTCAATCGTTGACTAATTAGGCTCAAAACTTATTTTTATAATTAGTTTTTGATTTAAGAGTACTCCATGCATGTACAATAAAACAATGGCCTTATTTTGTATAGTGCCAAAGTTAAGAGTTGGGAGCAACTAAACAAGGCCTGGGTTCCCTTCACGGGCTAAGTTATTACATTCTGGACCTTTATTTTCTGAACCAAAGTGCCTACCCGAGAAATAAGCTCCAAAACAAAACATAAACCAAGACCAAGATACCTTCATCTTCATAATCATAATAAAAAAAGCGGCAGTTTTTTTCTTTCTTTTTCTTTTTTTTTGTTTTTCCAGCACAGCTGAAAACAAAATCACCAAAGGAAGTTGAGTTAGCTTAGTTGGTCGAGAGTATGTATGTATGTCACGATTCGAGACCAGACATATCTTCTTAATTATAATTATCAATAGTTAATTCTTAATTAATAATTGATATAGAATGCTACCTAGTTTCCTTTTTAGCAACGTATCAGGTGCAAACCAATCAAATTGTGCAAACTTGGAAACTACCGATCAGGACTACTAGATGCTAATCCAATGGATGGGGGGGCCATCTATTGGATCAGCATCTAGTGGTCCTGATCGGTAGTTTTCAAATTTGCACATGTTGATTGGTTTGCACCTGATATGTTGCCTTTGTTTTTGAGATTGGTCCAAGTCTTTAAAAAAAAATCTGCAGCTTCCTTCATCACTTGTTTGTTGAACCATCGTGTACCTCAACCCCCCAGCTATGTATGTGCTTCTCCTGAACGGCCTCCTAACCAAAGTTGCAGAATCGTCTCATTCTGGAACCGACGCGTTTCTGGCTTTCTGCTCTACCCTTTCTGCATGCATGCTACTGCCCTACCAGGCTACCACAACGTGAATGTGTGTTTACCAAATGGAGCCGCCTCAGGGCTATCTATCCAGACTGGAAATCCTGGCACTGTCCCTGCCAGAACTAATCTCTCAGCTGGACTGTTCATTGTGGTCTAATGATTCTATCTGTGAGTTTTTTTATGGTTTCAGAGACTCGATTTCCATTATTTCCATAATTACTCTGATTTGACTGTTGTGCTGTCCATCTGTGACGCCAGCAGGAATGTTTCTATCCCTGAAATTTTTTCTACATCAGCAAAATGAGTAATTGTTTTTTTTTTGTCTTCTAGCTTGATCATGGCCAATTGTTCATTTTGCTGATGTAGACGTGTGCCTTATAATTTCTCTAGAAGCGGCGATTGACGAGGACATAACAGAATATACATAGGACTGCAGTCATATGAAACAAAATTCCAACATACAAAAAATAAAGTTGATGGCTAAGAGATGTGGAGCCCCGAGGCAGTTTTCTGGTCTTCGATGGAGACGGGAATGTTTTTATTTTTGGTATTTTTCCATTCTACATATCCTCAAGTTCTTTTTTTTTGAAAAGTATATCCTCAAGTTCATAGTGACCCCATCTCAGATTCTCATTGGCGGAGATAGCTTTCTGATCCGACTGGCTATGCTTTTAATTTACCTATTCTAGCTTTCTTTATTAGATAATGTAAAAAGATACTTGTTCTAGGTATACAACTCAAAAAGATCAAAACTTTGTGCTTGAGACATTTTTTTTTTCTAAAATACGAGTAAAAAATAAAACATGTGGTTGAGTCCCTGAGGAGCCTCTACCTAATACTGTTTGATCTAATCGTCTATTACGGGAGAGAAGGAGCTAGCGTGGGCTTCAACTTAATACTCCTCCTCCACTCCCAATCAAATCACACGCATGCTTGTCACGATTCCTCGTTGACAAGTTTCTTATAATATATATAAAAAAATAAATTGGTGCGATTACATATCATCTTGAACTACCCTAAACATGCCTCTTGTCTCCAAGAGTATTTCTAAATCTCACTCTCTAAATCATCATTTGGAGAGCCATTTTCATAAAAATCGCTTTCTATATCTTTTCACTCTCCAACAACTTTTCTATATCTCGTACGCACTCTAGAGAGCCATTCTCGTCTTCTATTTTTGGCTAGCGAAAAATCCGAAATAGAAGATGGTTATATTTGCATAACCATTAGGCAAGCTGTTGAAGGATAATTTTTCACCAAAATGTCTATTCCTAACATTTAGAAAGGATATAAAGAGGCTCTTGGAGTTGCTCTTAGTCTCCATAGAATATATTTAATCCCTTAAACTAGGTAATAGCATACCCTTATAGCATAAAAATATGTTAAAATTTTCTGGGATTATTTTCATAGATGGGAACATCTAGTACGGATTTAAATACATAAAAAGGATAAAAGAATATTCAAATATTTTATAATAAAACATTTAAATACTCTGTAGCATATTCTATGAACTTTTTTTTGTCACCCTATAACTTTTTAACATAAACAACAAGTTATATATGAGGAAAAGCTAAAAAAAGATTTCATTTTTAGCAGAAAAAGTGATCTTCCTCAATATAGTATAGCGGAGGAGACGTGTACCTTGTAAGCATGTGTTTGTTTATTAAACATTTTTATTACTGTTATATAAGAAAAATATATTAATGGGATTTTCTGCTTAGCTGGTGGGAGAAAACTGATGAGGCACGGGTCCTCGGCTTCGGCAGTTCGGCTACTGGCTGTAGCCTATGGAGTAGGATATGGCCTGGTGTCATCTTTTTGACTTCGACGAGTGGTATTCCGTCATATTTTGCAATCGTTCCCCTGACTTTTCACAGAATTCATGGATACGATGATCACGCCATTCTGCAACTTCATTTCAGTTTGTGAACGAAAGATACCGGTGTAGCCAGCCTCCATAAGCAAGTACAACTTTCAGCCCAAAGAAACGAAGTATAACCTGTACAGATGAAGGACTGGAATAGTTGACGAAACTAGGGCCCGTGCAAATTTCTCTAGGGACTTTTTTGATCACTCTCTCTGGAGTTTGACCCCCTCTCTTGACTAAACAACTTTCTTAGCTATTTCATGTTAGCGTCGGATAAAGGCCCTGTGTGGATTACGTAAAAAATTTATAAGCTATAATGAGCCTGTTCGCTAGTTGGTTTCTGGGCTGATAAATCCGCCTGGTGCTGGTTTGTTGTGAGAGAAAAACACAGTTGACTGGCTAATAAGCCCTGGCTGAAACCAACAAGCGAACAGGCTGAATAGCTAGAGGGAGCCAACTAATAACTTTTTATGAGGTCGGATAATGAGCTATAAACTGAACTAGGGTTCTGAGCTATTTAGATTAGCTAGTATTTTTTAGTCGTCTTGCTTTGCAACACTATTTCAGCAGTACTTTTCAGCGAACAAATAATATTTTTCTCTCACAATATTTCAACATAAGCATCAGCATAAGCCAAATTCCTGCGAAACGACAGGGCCAGTAGCTAGCAACTTATTTGGTTAATCCAAACAGAACCAAAAGCTAGGAAATCCGTAAATACATAGCTCGTTAAAATTAGCTTCTTCCACAATTCCACTGGATGAAGTACAAAGACATAAAGGAAGAAGAAAAAAATTGAAGACTACACCGAATTTGTAGAGCACATTTCTTGGTTGAGAAGAGATTAAAAGAGAGCAAATAGTTGACTACAAACTATTTGATTTGATATTATAGTAATGAAGGTTCCGTTCAAAATGGTATAATAAAAAGACAAAAAAAGATGACAAGCATGTTTCTACAATCATTAGTATTGAATTATTAAACATGCGCTCATCTCTGTTAATTGAAATTGGCACAATCTCAAGCTATCACTAATATATATATTTCATTTTGGCAGCTCAATCCATATCTTTAGTCTCTTCTCTATTGTAAAAAGACTTAGAGCCAAGAAATGGCCATTCTCGGCAATAGACGAAGTATCAGGGGTCTAATGAGAAAAGGCACTAGTATGAATGAAACTGAAAGCCGACGAGGGGCTAGAGCATTAAAAATATCCCTCCATTAACTCTCCAACTCCTCTTCCTCTGCCTCTTCATTTCCAATTCCGGCTTCTTCCTCGCATCACAAAATTCCGATTGCGGCGCAGTCTTGGATTGTTTGCTCCAGGCCGCAACTGATCATCATCAGCGGCAGCAACTTCCCAACGGATTCGTGATCCTCCCGCGATGGTACGGCGATTGTCCTCTGTTCTTCTTTTCCTCGCCAAATCTTCCATACCATTTCTCCAGCGTTCCAGTTTTCTCTGATAGACTAATCGATACGATTTTGATTGAGGGATGGTTTTTTCTGAGGACGAAGAAGGCTTAACGGCCTCCCCTCAGTTTTCTCGGCTCTGCTGTTTCCGCTTCTGGTTTCTCGCTTCTTTCGGTTTGTTCAGTTCTGGAGCTCGAGAATCGGAATTCTGCAAGGTTTCTGAGCACGTGTTGAATTTTCTTGTAAGAATTTCTTGCTAGAATCCACTGTCCGATTGCGTTTTAAAAGTGATTAGTCGGCTGAAATTTATTCGATTCGCTTCTTCAGCATGTTTGTTCCGATACTGTTGTATCACTGATTCGGTAAAGGAGTTCACTGAATTCCGTTCAAAGAATAATTTTTTGCGATCCCCAGGAGAAAACTAAATCCTGCTTCTATCGCCTTTTGATGTATATAACTCGTCCCTAGAATTCTCTGTTTGTTCTTCTCCGTTGACAAATTTGGTAGGTACTAAGAGAAGTTTTTCAACAGTCCCCATATAAATGTTCTGGTACTTGCTGCCTTTTGGAGGTGGAAGTTCAATGAAACAGAAACCAGTTTCCTTCTTTAATTCGACTAGTAACTGGGAATTCAGTTAGCCCTGATATTCCTGCATATGGGGGTGCCTCATGTTCAGGTTTGAATTTTGTGGTTGCTTCCTCGTATTTGTAATCGCCGTTTTTCACCGCTCGGGTGATCCCTTGAAATTTTACCACTTCCATTTCATAATCCTACTCTCTCTCTCTGTTTTTTTTTGCCACGAAACAATCGTTGACAGTTACACGTGCTTTATCAGTTAGTTCGAGTCCAGTTGGAGAACTAATTGCCTTCCTTTACAAGTGACTTCCCTATTGTTGCAAAGGTCTGAAAAAAGTTTTCCTGTCAGTCTGTCACAACCTGACACAGTTTGTTTCTACACATTGAAAAGAAAATGTTTTTTTAGCAGATGAGACCTATGTAAAACCGATTTGAACACCCCTAATTCTCTTTGAAAATTGAGTCAGGCGCGCAGTGTTTTTTGGATGCTTTGCCCCTCTGAGCTCTGAATACAGCTCGTGCTGAATGCTGGGGTTGCTGATCTTTTAACCATAGCGAGTTTCTTTGCGTAGAGGTCACACTTACAGTTGCAGTAGATTTCAGGGCGAGTTTTAGCATAGCTTACCTTCCAGGACTGGGTTTTCTTCCCTGGAGTAGACTTTGGCTTCTCCTTTTCCTCCCTAAACAGATTTCCTCCACCAGAGTCCACAAGTACTTGCGTTCTGGTCAAGTCTAGTTTCAGCAGTTGCGAATTCAGACATGTTGAATCTTGACGCCATGCCAATGCAACCACACGTATGATGTCCTCGCTCATTGTTCCTTCTGACGGCCCACCGCAGGGTCCCATCTCCCATGATGCGTGGCAGAAGCGGTTCTTCAGCGTCGCGCCCCCGGCGGCGCTGGTCTTCTTCTTCGTGCTGATATTCGTCGCCGGTGCAATTGTCACGCTCGATCATAAGGAGGTGCGTTGTGACTTTTGACAAATAGGCATGTTTTCTTGGAATGGATGTCTTCAGCTGGTGTGGTCTCTGAATTCTGAAATTCCTGCGCAACTTGTTTCTGCAGAGTGTGTCCATATTGCAGTTGCAACCAAAAGGAGTGATTGCAGCAGTGGAGATGAGGCCTCCGGCGACTAGCGAGCTGAGGCCTTCAGCGACGAGCGAGCTGCGCGCTGAGCCAGCAGAGGAACTCGACATCTGTGAGGTCAAAGATGGTCTCTTTGTTGCCATGTTGTCCATGAGAAATTGACAGCTGATGAGAGTTTTACAACAGCAGTTACTGAAAATTCCTTGTGTTGAAAACTCTTCTTCAGAATAAATGTAGACCTCCAGGCAGCGAGCCCTTGCCGAGGGGCATCGTTCAGGACAAGTCCAACTTCGAGATGGAGTCGCTGGGTGGCAACCCTGAACGGAAGGAGAACGGCAGCGGCAGGCAGTCGAAAAGCCTCCTCGCCATCCCCGTCGGCATCAAGCAGAAGGCGGTCGTCGACAAGCTCGTCTCCAAGGTAGGTACCAGGGCCAGGGCCTTCCATTGTTCAGTTTATGCATGCTCGTCAGATATAGTAGAAAGGTTAGCAGCGTGCCTGCATGCCATCGTGACGCACAGACGACCTGACTGATCAGATCACCGTGCTGTATGTATGTTGCTCTCGTGTCGTCAGTTCCCGGAGGCCAAGTTCACCGTGATGCTGTTCCACTACGACGGCGAGGTGGACGGGTGGCGAGACCTCGAGTGGTCGGGCCGCGCGATCCACGTCGCCGTGCGCGACCAGACCAAGTGGTGGTTCGCCAAGAGGTTCCTGCACCCGGACTTGGTGGCGGAGTACGACTACGTCTTCATCTGGGACGAGGACATCGAGGTGGACAGCTTCGACCCGCTCAGGTACCTGCGGATCGTGAGGAAGGAAGGGCTCGAGATCTCGCAGCCGGCGCTGGACCGCCGGTCGCAGATCCACCACCGGCTCACGGCGCGCGCGCGGAGCGGCGACGTCCACCGGCGGTACTACAAGACGAACGGGCACGGCAGGTGCTACGGCAACAGCACGGGCCCGCCGTGCACGGGGTGGGTGGAGATGATGGTGCCCGTGTTCTCGCGCGCGGCGTGGCGGTGCGCGTGGCACATGATCCAGAACGACCTCGTCTACGCGTGGGGGATGGACTACAAGCTCGGCTACTGCGCGCAGGGCGACCGGAGCCGCAACGTTGGCGTCGTCGACAGCCAGTACGTGCTCCACAGGGGCATCCCCACGCTCGGCGACGGCGGCAAGGCGACGGTGTCGGCGTCGGCGTTGGGGACCGATCGGTTAGCGGTGAGGCAGCGGTCCTACACCGAGCTGCAGGTGTTCAACAGGAGGTGGAAGAAGGCCGTGGCGGAGGACGGGTGCTGGACCGACCCTTACCTGAACTCGGCGGCGACCACCGGCTGACCGTTGGACGGGACGAGGCGGTGCAGGGAAGTGCAGTAGTTGGTAGCTGTCAGGTTGACCTTGCCTAGATCGAAGATGGTAGTAGATCATACACCGCATTAGTTTACAGGTTCAGAGAGCTCTATATATGATGTACAGATTGTTTTTCCCCGTCTCTTGCCTGTTCGGCTGGTATATAAGGCGGCTGGTTTCAGCTGATGCATGGATAAAGAAATTTGATGTAACCTTTTAAAAAAAAAAGTTTTTGTGGTGAGATGATGAATACAGTTGCACCATACACAATACATGCATAGAACTACAATGCACTTCTATGGAACAATGATTCCTCCTCCGATTCCAACTAAAAAGAGAAATTCTTTGCTAGTTCTTCATCCATGAGCTTCGTCCGGTTCACCTCTTCATGCACAGGTGCACTCTCAGCCTCTTCGGACAACCCTTTTCAGCATAGCAACATATTCTTCCTCCTAGTATCAGAATGGGCATCAACTACCTGTAACACCCGGTGTTATGCCTACATTTAGGCACTGCTAATCATACATATCATGCATCATCAAGCATCCTAATCATACATGCCTAATCATGTAAATAACAATTGAAACACTGCTTCGAAACATTTAAAACATGTGTGAAACCTGAATGTTGCATACACCTGTTTAAGAGTTGTTCTGTCCTGATTTTGCTTGCTAGGTTAGTGAAACATGTTTGGCTACTATTGTAAATCATCTAGCAATGTTTAGTTCAATTTTTGGAGCAAAATTTGTATTCAAATTAATTCAAAATTTGGCTTCAAAAATAAATTCCCAAAAATTAGGGTTTTGAGTTAAACGTGGACTTTGACCTTGCAATTCAAAATCTAGAAATAATTTGGCTGTGGTCATAAAAGCAAAGTTGTAGCAAATTAAATTCTAAGCAACTTTCATTTTTGGTACATTTTCAAAAGATGTCATTTTCTTGCTCAAAATAATATTTGAAAGATGACATTTAAAAATTCCTTGAAAATACAAATGAAAAAGGCTTTTTCCTCCTTCATGGGGCACCCTCACTTCTCATCCACCACCGGCCGGCCCAATGAAGCCCCAGCATGCCTAGCCTCGCCTCGCCTCGGCCCAGCCAGTAGCTGCTAGCTCCTTCTCCCAGCAGCTCATCGCCATCCACACACGCCGACCGCCAGCGTCGAGGGCTTGCCACACCGCGTGCCACCTGCCACCGTCGTCGGCGGCCAGGCACATCATCCCACAGCGCACACATGCAACTCCTGCAATCTTGGCGATGACTTGAATCCCACCCCACCGCATTCCAGCGCTCCTCACTTCTCCTCTCCTGCTGCCTCTCTCTCCTCTCACTCACTACCCTTATAGCCACCACAAGCACGCTGCTTGCCGGAGCTTCGCTCGCCACCACCTCATTCACCCGGTGACCACTCCGTCTCGCCTCTGACTCCACCGTCACCCCGCGCACCCCGTGCTCTCGCTACTTTGCCGTGGTAAGCATCCCGTCCTTGGGAATTGCTCGCCGGAGCACGGCCGAGCTCGCTGGTGAGCTCCGCTCCCGTGGACTCCCCCTTTCCGCTCCTCTTCCTACCTTTACTTCGCGCGCACAAGCACCGCACGGCGACGTTGAGTCTCCCGAGCGCCTCCTTTCACCATGCCGTGGCCGGAGATGCTCCACCGGCGACGACCTGCGCCGCCGCTCCGCCATTACCGTCGTCGAGCCTTTTCCCCCTGCACCGCCCCTCCCTATTCACCTCTATCCGACGCGGTTTGTCTTGGGGAGCACGTTGGTGCTCTCCGTTTCGCCGAGGACCTCACCGTCGGCGAGAGCTGGCCGGTCAGCGTCGCCCCTGTCTCGGTCTGACCGACAGGTGGGGGCCGTTGACCGTGGGGGCCCTCTCGTCAGCGCCCTGGATCGGATCTGGGTGCACAGCACCGGGTGCACCCAGCAGTTTTGTCAGCTGATTTCTTTAAAAGAGTTTAAGAAATGATTTTTCAGATTTTTGTGAAATGCTTTGGAAAATGGTTGTATGCTCAAATTTGCTCCAAATTTGTTGAAACAAATTTTGCTAGGTTCCTTATCAGCAGATCTACTTGGGAAAATTATTGCATGTCATTTTTGAGATACTTTGCTGTAGAATTTTTTTTAATCATGTATATTGCTGATAACTTGAAAAATATGTAGAAAAATCTATAGGCTTCAGAAAAATATGGTTCCAAGTTTGTTAATCTTCTTATGTCATGTACTTCCTAGGAAAAATAGGTTTCATGCATGTGCTGTGGGAAAATTTTGAGGTGTAGTTCAAGTGCCTTTAATGGCTAATTTTTGTTATTTTTGTTAGAGAGCAAACTTTGTATAAAACATGTATGTGATAAATTTTGTACAGTCATTGTATGCTATGAAGAACCTAGAAAAAATACTAACTCTGTTGTTTGACACTTTTCACAGTTCAAAATATTTTTATGTTCATAATCCTGCCATACCTTGTCATTTTTGTGTAGACTATTTTACTTATCCAAACGCCATGAAAATTTTATGGTAGTCTACTTAGAGTAGTACTATGCTACTGTAATTTTCTTAGATTTTTATAAGCCCCAGAAATATAGGTTGTTGTTGTAGCCCTAGTTTAAAATAAAATAAAATAATCCTCTTTAATGCAAGTTAGTTAATAATGTTAGCTTTGGTGTATCTTTGAAGCATTTAATAAGATGTGTTGACTTAACCTATTAGTAGTAGAAGAGAATGCAGTAGATGACATGTGCTTGTAGTATATTTTCTTGGATGATGTTGACTACCTTGCATTCAAATATATCCATTGTATTCATCTCATCCGATGCACCGATTGCATAAGCACTTACGCACATTGCATCATATAGGATCGCAAACCGAGAACCCAGTCGTCATACCCGAGGAGTCCGAGGAGCAGTTCGAGGTGCAGCCGTAGGAAGTGCCAGAAGCCGACGAGGAGGACGTTGAGGAACTTCCGGAGTGCCCCGATCACCGTCCGAGCTCCTTCGAGAGAGGCAAGCTCCGGAGCATTTTTTCTCTCCCGGTTTGTAATGATTTAATTAAATGCTTTACTTTAATTGATGCATTACGTTCAGGAGTTGTTTGCAACCGTTGCTGCATTATACCTTGTTTACCTTTGTTATACTATATCCTTGTTACCCTCGTATCCGCAGTCGAGTCAATGCTTAGCTGACTTAGACCGGTAGAAGTCGGATGATTTCCTATCACCTGCGAGCTATAGGTGGTTACCTGGATCTGCTTGGATCACTATGAAGTCATGGTATAACTAAGTGTTAAATGAAGTTGAGACCGGACGGAGACTTGCAGAGTTTTGGACTGTAGTGTTTCCGTCTGTGTCGATTAAGGACCGACCGTTGTTGGGCCTCGAGTCATGTTGAACGCATGCCTTACATTTAGCTGGCCGGATAAAGTACCTTCCGACCGCTGAAGGCCGGGAGATTTTTCGGGCGAGTAGATTGCCCGCAGCCACGACCGTCTTTGGAAGCAGTGTGTGTAGGACACAGGGGGCGAGATGATAAGACCAAAGTGCGATCGGTCGGCCCCCGTACATGTGGTTCCCTGCAAACTCGAGATACCGGAAAGTTGACTCGGTGATCAATATCTCACTTTAGCGGGTGAGTGAGGTTTGTGTAAGGAATAAATCACCAGCTGGTTAGGAATCGATTCGAATCACCATCGCTCCTGGATAGTGAGCACTTGACTTGAGTTACTTCATCGTAGTAAATGTTTATGGAACACTTGGACAGTTATAGTGAATATGACAGTATGGAAGTTGTTTAATGATCAGTGGTTATCATTATCTGATTAATCATATGTGTGCTCTAGTATAGGTGCAAATCTAGTCGACAGGTTAATAATAATTAACTTGACAATAATGCTTTTAGAAGGGTTCTTGAAATGCTAAAAATGCTTCTTTTGCAAATGAGTCAGCTACCCTACTATAAAGCCCTTCATAATCCTTGGTGTCATTTATTTTCGGTTATGTCGGGTAAGTCTAGTGAGCACCTTCTCATACTCGGGTTTTATTCCCACTTGTTGCGATGGGCGGATGTATTACGGCTCTTCAGATCAACCTGCTGTATCCTGCGATGGGTGATGCTTAGGACCATGGGCAAGGTCATTCCTTACATCTCGTCTAATGCTTTTGTTGGAGATGATCATTTGCTGGCACTATATTTAAACTCCGCGTGAGTGTGTGTGTGGTTTGAACAAATGGCTTCCGCTACTTTTATTCGAACTGGTTTTGTAATAACTATGTTTAAACTCTGATGTATCTGAGATTGCGAACTTTTATGTAATATGTGATGGTGACCGCTAAACTTATTATGATCTTGGCTGGAATGGAAGTTGGTTTGAAATCCTTCGTGATTTCACGGACTACCGGGTTATATGGGCTTAAGTTTGCTCAATCGTCTGCTCTGGCGGATGATTTTCTTACTTAATTTTGTATAATTGGTCGGTTCTGTTACAGCTGGCATCAGAGCATGGTTTAGCGTGTTACTGTTCACAAGTGTATTTAAAACAAAAAGGCATTTGGGAAAACGTGATTTTCAAAATCTAAAGTGTGCCATGATCATATCCTTTATGCCCGATTAAGGACTTTATGTGGCTTAATTAAATCTTGGCGGGTTCTTGCATCATATTTCTCTTTCGTCGCTCATACGGCGTGCTATTGTATGAGTGCCACTTGTTTGAGTGGTAATGTATGGATCATTTGCCTCTATGCCTCGGTAAGTGTGAGTTGTGAGAGCATGATCGGATACACCGCCGATCTAGGGTGAATGATTATATGATGCTGGAGTAATTACATGTTCTACGCATGTTTTACAAAGGTATCTCATGTATGGGTCTTCCGTCTGTTGAGGCGATGCCATCAATAGGACGATGGTTCGGGTAGTTACTACCGTTGTACACGTATCTAGGGATTCGTGTAGAGCGTGTGGATAAAAATTTACTGCTTTTATGCATTCATTGGGATTTGGGCTGAAATGAATCTTCTGCAGGTACATAACAACGCTATCGTGTAGAACGTATTAGCTACGTATTTGAGAGATCGTTGGTATGCCACCGAATTCGTCGTTAGAAATTATTATTCCTGAGTTTGTGAGAACGTACGGCACGTACATACATCATGTTACTTGTGCATTTCATTCATGTCATGCATTCCTCCCCTTATAAATTGATTCTCTCATTTTGATAAAAGTGGTATCACCTAAAATATGTTTCCCCGAGGTAATAAGAGAACTTTTGCTACAGATGGCCCGCACGAAGCAGACCGTCTGTAAGTCCACCGGAGGAAGAGCACCTCGACGTCTGTTGGCCCTAAGGGAGCACCGCACCACGGACACCTTCTTGAGCGAGTTTGGCATGCCGACCTTGCTTTGGAGAGTACTCCATGATGTGGGGTACCCAGAGGGTCAAGAGCCGGTGTACTCTTGGAATGAGAGCCAGTTAGCAGAGGATGGACTTGCAGCGGTGGAGATCACGGTTCCTGCTCTCGGTGATGCTCCAGATTGGGATGGTTGGCATTTGGAGTTTGAGGGTCGCACTCCAGCTGAGGGTGCTGAGGGAGCAGCCTTCCGTGTCATCAGGGACATTATGAGCAGATTTCCCAGTGAGCTTGCAGCAGCTCTAGCTGGCACTTTTCCTAGGGATGATCCTCGTGATGCCATTTGGGTTCAGCCTCAGGGAAGTGCCCTGGTCAGAGGTCTAGCTAAAGGACAGGCTAGCGACAACCAGGCAATGAGTGCTATGTTAGCCGCCATCAGAGCGTATGAGGGTCTCGAGAGTACCTACTGGACTTTGACTGGCTTGCGTGGTGAGGATAAGCTCAAGGGGAGAAAGCAGAAGAAGAGACAGGCACATGCTATAGCTAGCTTGCAGGAGCAGTTGGCTGATATGAACTTACAGCGAGATCAGGTGGTTGAGAGAGGCGATAGAACTATGCAGCGAGTGCATACGTTGACTCAAGCCAACAACAATGCAGACCGCATGATTGGACAGTTGGTGCAGGAAAGGAATGAAGCCTGGGACGAGAGAAACCTTCTGCGACAGAGGGTCGATGAGCTAGAGGAATACAACGGCAACCTGCACGAGGAGTTTCACGCGCTCTACAATGGGGTTGGCCCATATGCTCCACCAGACGTCGTTGGCATGGATATCGACGACGACAACGAGGACGAGCCTATACTTGCACCTGGGGGCGATGGTGACGTCTCCGATCCCGACGATGGCCCCGAGGAGTAGGCTAGTTGCCTTGCGCTAGTATCTAGGTCCTATCGCAATGACCTTTCTTTTGTTGGCATGTAACCTATTGTATGCTGCTTCGAATGTATGAGACTTGGCATGTGGTTGGAACTTGATTTTCGAATGCGATATCTGAACGCATAAAAAGTCCAGTGTATGTATGCTGGCAAATTGGATTGTATGGACGCGATGTTTGCCGTTGAAGTAATTTGATTAAGTGCTGTTGTTTTAATTGGGATGTGATTGTTGTGCCTCTGTTTTATTGTATGAATTTATTCTCTCCAGTAAATTCAGTACGGCATAATTTTTCCTTCACTCGCAATTATTACAGCTTCACTCAATCATTATTTGTTGCTGAAATATGCAGATGACAAACACTCGCCGAACCACGTATGAGGCCGCTGAGACCGGTGCTAACGGTGCGGGGACCGGTGGTGGTGGAAACCACGACAACAACAATGAACCTCCCCATGAACCGCATTTGCCACCTCCTCCCCCATTTACCCCCGAGATGTTCCTCGCACAGCTGCTCGGGAGTCAGCGCAACGCGGAACAATCCCAGAAGAACATGGAAGATTTTCTGCACACCATCGCCAACAACGTTCAACGTGGTAACAATCAAGGTGGTGGCATGGGAGTGAACCAATATAGCAGCTTCAAAGATTTCATGGACACCAGTGCCGCCAAGATTCAAGGAAGCAGCAGAGCCACTCGATGTCTTGAGGAATGGATCAACACGATGGAAGATAAATTCCGTGTGTTGAGGATGACCGAGGTGTTGAAAACGGTATATGTCACTTCAATTGCAAGGACCGGCGAGAATGTGGTGGAAGCACCATCGCACCACCTTCCCTCCAAATGCCCAGATTTCTTGGAGAGAGTTTCTTTGAGGCCTTCCGTGGAGTCTATATTCCACCCGGCCGACCGAGATGAAGTTGGGAGAGTTTACGGCATTGAACCAGGGCACCAAAACCGTGGACGCAATACCGCATGCCTTCAACAACTTGTGTCGCTATGCTCCCGACATGGTTGACATAGATGCTAAAAGAATAGCCGGTTTCAAGAGGGACTCAATCCAAAATGATGAAGCATGTTGGTACCAACAACCGCGTCAGATTCAATGACTTTATCAGCGACTGTCTGAAGCAGGAGAAGAATAACAACGCCAGCACCGTAGCCAAGACACGCAAGAGAGCCTTTGAAGGTGGTCCGTCCCAAGCTAGAGCACCTATGGGAGGTCGTCCTCCATATCGCCCATCGGCACCTGGCGCTAGGTTCAGGCCACCTCAGCCAAGAAGTCAGAATTTCCGTGGACCTTAGAAGCCGTACAAGATGGCAAGATGCAGCCCACAAAAGCAACCGCAAGCTCATGGTACAAAGGTAGTTCAAGGGAACTGGGATCTCACGGAGACGGTGAGGGGACCTCTGCTATAATCGTGATCAACCCGACCATTTCTCGAGGTTTTGTCCGTACCGCCAAAAAAGAAGCAAAGCAGACTTATAATGCTAGAGTGCATAGTATGACAAATGGATGAAATTCACGAGGAGAGCCCACATCGCTTTGGTAAGTTTCCTATCAACGAAAAACCCTGCAGTTGTTCTATTTGATTCTAGATCATCGCATTCTTTTATGAGTCAAACATTTGCACAGAAACATGAACAACTATGCACAGAATTGGGTTATGGTTACCGTATAAGTTCAGCAGGGGCTGATGTTTTGACTAACCGGATGGTTTGAGGGGCAACCCTTGAATTAGGTAGCAGGAAGTTCCGAGTGAACTTGATAGTTATGCTGGATTAGTTTTGGATGTCATTATAGGGATGAATTGGATGAAGGATTGGGGAGCGATCATAGATATCTTTGGAAGTCGAGTACTTACCCTTAAGGATCCTCAGGGTGAGGGTACTTTCCAAGTACCATTGCCTCAAGAATGCAGACCTTATAAGTGTTACATGTGCTACTCTGACGGTCATTCCTATTCATTCATCGATTCCGTGAGTGTGTGAATTTCCGGATGTATTCCCGGATGAGCTACCTGGTCTTCCACCGGATAGGGACATTGAGTTTGGAATTGAGTTAGTCTCCGGAACAGCTCCGATTTCAAGGAGACCCTATCGGATGCCGCCAGATGAGTTAGCTGAGCTGAAGAAGCAATTAGAAGATTTGTCAAAAAAAAGGGGTTTATTCGGCCAAGCAAGTCTGAATGGGGATGTCCCGCCTTGTTTGTGAAGAAAAAAAAAGAGGGCACGTTGAGAATGTGCGTAGATTACAGGCCACTCAATGCTGTGACCATAAAGAATAAGTATCCCTTGCCTCATATTGATGTTCTGTTTGACCAATTATCCAAGGCCAAGGTGTTCTCAAAAATAGATTTGAGATCCGGTTATCATCAGATCAAGATAAGGCCACAGGATATACCGAAAACTGCATTTTCCACCAGATACGGGTTGTATGAGTATCTTGTCGTGTTCTTTGGCTTGACAAATGCTCCTACAAACTTTATGTTTTTGATGAATACAGTTTTCATGCCAGAATTGGATAAGTTTGTGGTAGTGTTCATCGATGACATTCTGGTGTACTCCGAGAATGAGAAAGATCATGAAGAGCATCTGAGAACTGTCTTGACTAGACTTAGGGATCATCAACTGTATGCTAAGTTTAGCAAATGCGAATTCTGGTTGAAGGAAGTTCCTTTCCTTGGTCACATTCTGTCAGAAAATGGGGTTTCAGTCGATCCAAGTAAGGTGCAAGAAGTTATGAATTGGAAAGCACCGACCACAGTTCCTGAGATTAGAAGTTTCTTAGGACTAGCCGGTTATTACCGTCGCTTTATACCAGACTTTTCAAAGATTGCCAAACCGATGACAAGCCTCCTACAGAAGGATCACAAGTTTGTGTGGACAGAGGAGTGTGAAACAGCTTTCCACACTTTGCGGAAACTATTGACCACTGCTCCTGTTCTAGCACAACCAGATATCGAGAAACCATTTGATGTGTTTTGCGACGCATCGAAGACTGGATTGGGCTGTGTTCTTATGCAAGAAAGAAGAGTCATTGCTTATGCATCACGTCAATTGAGAAAGCACGAGGTCAACTATCCAACATATGATCTTGAACTTGCTGCAGTTGTGCACGCCCTAAAAATTTGGAGACATTATCTACTTGGCAATGTGTGCAATATTTTCATGGATCACAAGAGTCTTAAGTACATCTTTACCCAACCAGAGCTAAACATGAGACAGCGCAGATGGTTGGAATTGATCAAGGATTACAACTTGAATGTGCAATATCATCCTGGAAAAGCCAATGTAGTGGCAAATGCTTTAAGCAGAAAGTCACACTACTTAAATGTGCAGCCATTACTTGAAGATGGGTTCGATCTAATGCATCCTGCTATGTTACATAGTATTCAGATTAGTTGCTCTTTGGAGAGTAAGATAATAGAAAGCCAGAAAACCGACAAGGGGATATTCCACATCAAAGAGAAAATAAAAGAAAAGCCGTCTCAACACTTTAAAGTGGATGAACAGGGCGTGTTGTGGTTTGACGACCATCTTGTGGTTCCCAAGGATCGAGAGCTTAGGAATAAACTCATGGATGAAGCTCACCTTTCTAAGCTATCTATCCATCCCGGAAGTAGTAAGATGTATCAAGAACTAAGATCTCGTTATTGGTGGACTAAAATGAAGAAAGAAATTACAGCATATGTTGTCAGATGTGACACATGTTGTCGAGTGAAAGCCATTCACATGAAACCTGCTGGTATGTTGCAACCCTTGTCCGTCCCTAGTTGGAAGTGGGACGATATAAGTATGGATTTTATCACGGGTTTGCCCACTACTCAAAAAGGACATGATTCGATTTGGGTAATTATGGACCGTCTTACCAAGACCGCTCATTTCTTACCTGTCAAAACAGAGTATCGACCACCTCAATATGCCGAGAAGTATATCGCAGAAATTGTGAGGTTGCATGGTATACCAAAGACCATAGTATCTGATAGAGGCTCACAGTTCACGGCTCACTTTTGGGAACATTTACACAAAGGCTTAGGAACTAGTTTGATTCGTAGTACCGCTTATCATCCTCAGACAGATGGTCAGACTAAACGAGTGAATGCTGTTTTGGAGGATATGTTAAGAGCCTTTGTATTGTCTTCTAAGGGATCATGGGAGTCATGGTTACCGTTAGCTGAGTTTTCTTATAATAATAGTTATCAAGAAAGCATCAAGATGGCCCCATTCGAAGCTTTATATGGCAGAAAATGTAGAACACCATTGAATTGGGTCGAACCTAGAGATAGAAGGTATTATGGCATTGACTTTGTAGAAGAAGCCGAGAAGAGAGTTCAGCTTATTCAGCAGAATATGAAAGCGGCCCAATCACGTCAGAAAAGTTATGCAGATAGAAGAAGGAGACCCCTTATGTTTGAAGTTGGTGACTATGTTTATCTGAAAGTCACGCCAATGAAGAAGAAAAGGTTCGGAGTCCGAAGAAAGCTTGCCACGAGATTTGTAGGACCATACAAGATCTTGGAACAAAGAGGTCCGATAGCCTACAAGTTAGAGTTACCTGAGACAATGAGTACCGTTTTCCCAGTTTTCCATGTATCACATCTCAAGAAATGTTTACGTGTTCCGGAGGAAAGAATAGAACCTCGAGGTATCCAACTCAAATCAGATTTGGTGTATCGTGAGCAACCAGTCCGGGTGTTAGACACTAAGGAACGTGCTACTCGGAATAGTGTGGTGAAAACATACAAGATACAGTGGGATCATCATGATGAGGGAGATGCAACTTGGGAAACGGGAGAGTATCTACAAAAGCTTATGAAGATTTTATATAACAAATGGTTCAGTAACCCAAATCTCGGACGAGATTTTTTATATAAGGTAATGTAACACCCAAAGGTGTTATGCCTACATTTAGGCACTGCTAATCATACATATCATGCATCATCAAGCATCCTAATCATACATGCCTAATCATGTAAATAACAATTGAAACACTGCTTCGAAACATTTGAAACATGTTGTGAAACCTGAATGTGCATACTTTTGTTAGACTTGTTTTGCCCTAATTTTGCTTGCTAGGTTAGTAAAACATGTTTGGCTACTATTGTAAATCGTCTAGCAATGTTTAGTTCAATTTTTGGAGCAAAGTTTGTATTCAAATTAATTCAAAATTTGGCTTCAAAAATAAATTCCCAAAAATTAGGGTTTTGAGTTAAACGTGCACTTTGACCTTGCAATTCAAAATCTAGAAAGAATTTGGCTGTGGTCATAAAAGCAAAGTTGTAGCAAATTAAATTCTAAGCAACTTTCATTTTTGGTACATTTTCAAAAGATGTCATTTTCTTGCTCAAAATAATATTTGAAAGATGGCATTTAAAATTTACTTGAAAATACAAATGAAAAAGCTTTTTTCCCTCCTTCATGAGCCATTACTTCTCCCACGGCCAAAGCCGCCCAAATAAGCCTTACATTTAGCTGGTCGGATAAAGTACCTTCCGACCGCTGAAGCCGAATCACCGCCCACGGCCGCTTTTAGCTCGCGTGGCCCTTAACACAAGGGAGGGTAAGACGGCCCGGCAGCGTCGCCCACGCCACTCGGCTGGCCGGTCGAGAGAGAGGCTACGCGCTAATTATACTTGCCGGGCGCTGCGCTTGGCTTTCGGCCACGGTCGGCGGCCATCTCCGCCATGGCGAGCGAATTCGGCGCGGCGCGGATGCGCGAGAAGATGGCGAATGCGGTAGGGCAGCTAGGCGGGCCGGAGAGAGAGAGAGGTGACTTCCATGGCGGCCGAAAGCACGCGGCGCGCCATGGCCGCTGGTGGCGGGCCGAGGCGGCTCTACCGAGCTCGGCGGTGGCGCAAACGCGAGCACAACTTGAAGGAGGGCGAGGCGGCTCGCGGGCGTGATTGCCGGGCCAAGGTGGAGGAGCCACGGCGAATTGCGCCGGCGCGGTGCGTGGCGCATGAGGGCAGAGCTTGGGGCTCTCGGCTCAAGGAGAGGAAAGGCAACATGAGGAGAGTGAGCGAGCGCACCGGCTCAGCAAGCAGGAAGGCGGGCGCGGCATGCTGCAGCAGCTTACCGCGATGCTGCATGCTGACGGCGGCCGACGACGCATGGCCGCCACGCCACGTGAACCGCCTGCCATGGCCTCAAGCAAGGCAAGGCATATGTGAAGGGCAAAGGCGGAGAGGCAGGCCAGCAAGGCAATGGGCGGGCGAGGCGAGGCGAGGCGCACGGCGCAAGGGATGCTGGTGGGCCGGCTTCGTCGTGGGCTGGCGGTATGAGGCGGCGACCGCGAAAGGAGGAAAAAAGCCTTTTTCATTTGTATTTTCAAGGAATTTTTAATGCCATCTTTCAAATATTATTTTGAGCAAGAAAATGACATCTTTTGAAAATGTACCAAAAATGAAAGTTGCTTAGAATTTAATTTTCTACAACTTTGCTTTTATGACCACAGCCAAATTCTTTCTAGATTTTGAATTGCAAGGTCAAAGTCCACGCTTAACTCAAAACCCTCATTTTTGGGAATTTATTTTGAACCCAAATTTTGAATTAATTTGAATACAAACTTTGCTCCAAAAATTGAACTAAACATTGCTAGATGATTTACAATAGTAGCCAAACATGTTTTACTAACCTAGCAAGCAAAATTAGGGCAAAACAAGTCTAACAAAAGTATGCACATTCTGTGTTTCACAACATGTTTCAAATGTTTCAAGCAAAGTTGTTTCAATTGTTATTTACATGATTAGGCATGTATGATTAGGATGCTTGATGATGCATGATATGTATGATTAGCAATGTTTAAATGTAGGCATAACACCGGGTGTTACAGCCTCCCCTTATAAAAATCTCTTCGTCCCGAGATTTGGGTTACGAACCATTTGTTATAAAAATCTTCATAAGCTTTTGTAGATACTCTCCCGCTTCCCAAGTTGCATCTCCTCATCATGATGATCCCATCGTATCTTGTATGTTTTCACCACACTATTCCAAGTAGCACGCCCTTAGTGTCTAACACCCGACTAGTTGCTCACGATACACCAAATCTGATTTGAGTTGGATACCTCGAGGTTCTATTCTTCCTCCTAACACGTAAACATTTCTTGAGATGTGATACATGGAAAACTCGGAAAACGGTACTCATTGTCTCGTGTAACTCTAACTTGTAGGCTACCGACCTCTTTGTTCCAAGATCTTGTATGGTCCTACAAATCTGGCAGCTTTCTTCTGACCAACCTTTTCTTCTTCATTGGCGTGACTTTCGATAAAACATAGTCACCAACTTCAAACATAAGGGTCTCCTTCTTCTATCTCGCATAACTTTTCCGACGTGATTGGGCCGCTTTCATATTCTCAATAATAAGTTGAACTCTCTTCTCGGCTTCTTCTACAAAGTCAATGCCATAATACCTTCTATCTCCGTGTTCAACCCAATTCAATGGTGTTCTACATTTTCTCGCCATATAAAGCTTCGAATGGGGCCATCTTGATGCTTTCTTGATAACTATTATTATAAGAAAACTCAGCTAACGGTAACTATGACTCCCATGATCCCTTAGAAGACAATACAAAGGCTCTTAACATATCCTCCAAAACAAAGATTCACTGCTCACCCCGACCATCCGTCTGAGGATAATAAGCGGTACTACTAATCAAACTAGTTCCTAAGCCTTTGTGTAAATGTTCCCAAAAGTGAGCCGTGAACTGTGAGCCTCTATCGATACTATGGTCTTTGGTATACCATGCAACCTCACAATTTCAAGGCGATATACTTCTCGGCATATTGAGGTGGTCGATACTGCTTTTGACAGTAAGAAATGAGCGGTCTTGGTAAGACGGTCCATAATTACCCAAATCGAATCATGTCCTTTTGAGTAGTGGGCAAACCCGTGATAAAATCCATACTTATATCGTCCCACTTCCAACTAGGGACGGACAAGGGTTGCAACATACCAAGAGGTTTCATGTGAATGGCTTTCACTCGACAACATGTGTCACATCCGACAACATATGTCAGTAATTTCTTTCTTCATTTTGGTCCACCAATAACGAGATCTTAGTTCTTGATACATCTTACTACTTCCGGATGGATAGATAGCTTAGAAAGGTGAGCTTCATCCTTGAGTTTATTCCTAAGCTCTCGATCCTTGGGAACCATAAGACGGTCATCAAACCACAACACGCCTGCTCATCCACTTTAAAGTGTTGAGACGGCTTTTCTTTTATTTTCTCTTTGATGTGGAATATCCCCTTGTCGGTTTTCCGCCTTCTATTATCTTACTCTCTAAAGAGCAACTAATCAATACTATGTAACACAAAGAGGATGCATTAGATCGAACCCATCTTCAAGTAATGGTCGCACATTTAAGTAGTGCGACTTTTTGCTTAAAGCATCCGCCACTACATTGGCTTTTCCAGATGATATTGCACATTCAAGTTGTAATCCTTGATCAATTCCAACCATCTCATACTGCCTCATGTTTAGCTCGTTGGGTAAAGATGTACTTAAGACTCTTGTGATCAGTGAAAATGTTGCACACATTACCAAGTAGGTAATGTCTCCAAATTTTTAGGGCATGCACAACTGCAGCAAGTTCAAGATCATATGTTGGATAGTTGACCTCGTGCTTTCTCAATTGACGTGATGCATAAGCAATGACTCTTCTTTCTTGCATAAGAACACAGCCCAATCCAGCCTTTCATGCGCGTCGCAAAACACATCAAATGGTTTCTCGATATCCGGTTGTGCTAGAACAGAGCAAGGGTCAACAGCTTCCACAAAGTGTGGAAAGTCGCTTCACACTCCTCTGTCCACACAAACTTGTGATCATTCTGTGGAAGACTCGTCATCGGTTTGGCAATCTTCGAGAAGTCTGGTATAAAGCGACGGTAATAACCGGCTAGTCCTAAGAAACTTCTAATCTCGTGAACTGTGGTCGGTGCTTTCCAATTCATAACTTCTTCCACCTTACTTGGATCGACCAAACTCCATTTTCCGATGTAATCGACCAAGGAAAGGAACTTCCTTCAACCAGTAATTCGCATTTGCTAAACTTAGCATACAGCTGATGATCCCTAAGTCTAGTCAAGACAGCTTCTCGATGCTCTTCATGATCTTTCTCATTCTCTGAGTACACCGTAATGTCATCGATGAACACTACCACAAACTTATCCAATTCGCATGAAAACTGTATTCATCAAAAATATAAAGTATGCAGTGAGCATTTGTCAAGCCAAAGGACATGACAAGATACTCATACAACCCAGATCCGTGGAAAATGCGCTTTTCGGTATATCCTGTGGCCTTATCTTGATCTGATGATAACCGGATCTCAAATCTATTTTTGAGAACACCTTGGCCTTGGATAATTGGTCAAACAGAACATCAATATGAGGCAAGGGATACTTATCCTTTATGGTCACAGCGTTGAGTGTCCTATAATCTACGCACATTCTCAACGTGCCCTCTTTCTTTTTCTTCACAAACAAGGCGGGACATCCCCATTCAGACTTGCTTGGCCGAATAAACCCCTTTTTTGACAAATCTTCTAATTGCTTCTTTAGCTCAGCTAGTTCATCTGGAGGCATCCGATATGGTCTCCTTGAAATCGGAGCTGTTCCGAGTACTAACTCAATTCCAAACTCAATCTCCCTATCCGGCGGAAGACCAGGTAGCTCATCCGGAATACATCCGGAAATTCACACACTACCGGAATGTGATGAATAGGAATGACTGCCGTAGCACATGTAACACTTATAAGGTCTGTTCTCCGAGGCAATGGTACTTGGAAAGTACCCTCACCCAGGGGATCCTTAAGGGTAAGTACTCGACTTCCAGTATCTATGACTGCTCCCCAATCCTTCATCCAATTCATCCCTATAATGACATCCAACACTAATCCAGGCATAACTATTAAGTTTACTCGGAACTTCCTGCTACCTAATTCAAGGGTTGCCCCTCGAACCATCCGGTTAGTCAAAACATCAGCCCCTGCTGAACTTATACGGTAACCATAACCCAATTCTGTGCATAGTTGTTCATGTTTCTGTGCAAATGCTTGACTCATAAAAGAATGCGATGATCCGTAATCAAATAGAACAACCGCAGGGTTTTTCGTGATGAAACTTACCAGCAGTGATGGGCTCTCCCTCAGGAATTTCATCCACTGTTGTACTATGCACTCTAGCATTATAAGTCTGCTGCTTCTTCTTGGGCGGGTACGGACAAAACCTCGAGAAATGGCCGGTTGATCACGCTTATAGCAGGTCCCCTCACCGTCTCCGGCAGAGATCCCACAGCCCTTTGAACCGCCTTTGTACCGTAGATTGCTTGTTGCTTTGTTGGGCTATCGCCATCTTGTACGGCTTCGAGGTCCATGGAAATTCTGACTTCTTGGCTGAGGTGGCCTGAACCTAGCGCCAGGTGCCGACGGGCGATAAGGAGGACGACCTCCCATAGGTGCTCTAGCTTGCACGGACCACCTTCAAAGGCTCTCTTGCGTGTCTTGGCTGCATGTGTCAAGGCGTTGTTATTCTTCTCCTGCTTGAGACATCATAATGATGAAGTCATTGAATCTGACGCGTTGTTGGTACCAACATGCTTCATCATTTTGGATTGAGTCCCCTCTTGAACTCGGCTATTCTTTTAGCATCTGTGTCAACCATGTCGAGCATAGCGACACAAGTTGTTGAAGGCATGCGGTATTAAGTCCACGGTTTTGGTGCCCCGTTCAATGCCGTAAACTCTCCCAACTTCATCTCGGTCAGCCCCGGTGGAATATAGACTCCACGGAAGGCCTCAAAGAAACTCTCTCCAAGAAATCTGGGCATTTGGAGGGAAGGTGGTGCGATGGTGCTTCCACCACATTCCCCGCCATCCCTCGCAAATTGAAGTGCGGCATACTCCGCTTTCGTAACCTCGGTCATCCTCAACACACGAAATTTATCTTCCATCGTGTTGATCCATTCCTCAAAGATCGAGTGGCTCTGTTGCTTCCTTGAATATCGCGGCCTAGTGTCCATGAAATCTTTGAAGTCGCTATATTGGTTCACTTCCATGCCACCACCTTGATTGTTACCACGTTGAACGTTGTTGGCAATGGTGCGCAGAAAAAATCTTCCATGTTCTTCTCGGGATTGTTCCGTGTTATACCGACGACTCTGAGCAACCGTATGAGGAACATCTCGTGGGTAAACGGGGAGGAGGTGGCAAATGCGGTTCATGGGGAGGTTCATTGTTGTTGCCGCGGTTTCACCATCACCACCACCACCGGTCCCCGCACCCGTTAGCACCGGTCTCGCCGCCTCATACGTGGTTCGGCGAGTGTTTGTCATCCGTGCATTTTTCAAAGAACAAGTAATGATTGAGTGAAGCTGTAATAATTGCGAGTGAATGAAAAATTATGCCGCATCAATTTATCGGAGAGAATAAATTCATACAATAAATCGAGGCACAACAATCGCATCCCAATTAAAACAACAACACTTAATCAAATTATTTCAACGGCAAACATCGCGTCCATACAATCCAATTGCCAGCATACATACACTGGACTTTTTATGCGTTCAGATATTGCATTCTAAATCAAGTTCCAACCACATGCTAAGTCTCATACGTTCAAGCAAAGATACAATAGGTTACATGCCAACAAAAGAAAGGTCGTCGCGACAGACCTAGATACTAGCGCAAAGGCAACTAGCCTACTCCTCGAGGCCATCGTCGGGATCGGAGACGTCACCATCGCCCCAAGGTGCAAGTACAGTGCTCATCCTCGTTGTCGCCGCCGATATCCATGCCAAGAAGGCGTCTGGTGGAGCATATGGGCCAACCCCATTGTAGAGCGCGTGAAACTCCTCATGCAGGTTGCCGTTGTATTCCTCTAGCTCATCGACCCTCTGTCGCAGAAGGTTTCTCTCGTCCCAGGCTTCATTCCTTTCCTGCACCAACTGTCCAATCATGTGGTCTACATTGTTGTTGGCTTGAGTCAACGTATGCACTCGCTGCATAGCTCTATCGCCTCTCTCAACCACCTGATCTCGCTGTAAGTTCATATCAGCCAACTGCTCCTGCAAGCTAGCTATAGCACGTGCCTGTCTCTTCTTCTGCTTTCTCCCCTTGAGCTTATCCTCACCACACAAGCCAGTCAAAGTCCAGTAGGTACTCTCGAGACCCTCATACGCTCTGATGGCGGCGAACATAGCACTCATTGCCTGGTTGTCGCTAGCCTGTCCCTCAGCTGGACCTCTAACCAATGCACTTCCCTAAGGCTGAACCCAAATGGCATCACGAGGATCATCCTTAGGAAAAGTGCCAGCTAGAGCTGCTACAAGGTCACTGGGAAATCTGCTCATAATGTCCCTGATGACACGGAAGGCTGCTCCCTCTGCACCCTCAGCTGGAGTGCGACCCTCCAACTCCAAATGCCAACCATCCCAATCTGGAGCATCACCGAGAGCAGGAATCGTGATCTCCACCACTGCAAGTCCATCCTCTGCTAACTGGCTCTCATTCCAAGAGTACACCGGCTCTTGACCCTCTAGGTACCCCACATCATGGAGCACTCTCCAAAGCAAAGTCGGCATGCCAAACTCGCTCAAGAAGGTGTCCGTGGTGCGGTGCTCCCTTAGGGCCAACGGACGTCGAGGTGCTCTTTCTCCGGTGGACTTACGGGCAGTCTGCTTCGTGCGGGCCATCTGTAGCAAAAGTTCTCTTATTACCTCGGGGAAACATATTTTAGGTGATACCACTTTTATCAAAATGAGAGAATCAATTTATAAGGGGAGGAATGCATGACATGAATGAAATGCACAAGTAACATGATGTATGTACGTGCCGTACGTTCTCACAAACTTAGGAATAAATAATTTCTAACGACTAATTCGGTGGCATACCAACGATCTCTCAAATACGTAGCTAATACGTTCTACACGATAGCGTTGTTATGTACCTACAGAAGATTCATTTCAGCCCAATTCCCAATGAATGCATAAAAGCAGTAAAGTTTTATCTACACGCTCTACACGAATCCCCAGATACGTGTACAACGGTAGTAACTACCCGAACCATCGTCCTATTGACGGCATCGCCTCAACAGACGGAAGACCCATACATGAGATACCTTTGTAAAACATGCGTAGAACATGTAATTACTCCAGCATCATATAAGCATTCACCCTAGATCGGCGGTGTATCCGATCATGCTCTCACAACTCACACTTACCGAGGCGTAGAGGCAAATGATCCATACATTACCACTCAAACAAGTGGCACTCATACAATAGCACGCCGTATGAGCGACGAAAGAGAAATATGATGCAAGAACCCCAGTCAATACTTAATTAAGCCACCTAAAGTCCTTAACTGGGCATAAAGGATATGATCACTCGCACACTTTAGATTTTGAAAATCACGTTTTCCCAAATGCCTTTTTGTTTTAAATACACTTGTGAACAGTAACACTCTAAACCATGCTCTGATGCCAACTGTAACAGAACCGACCAATTATACGAAATTAAGTAAGAAAATCATCCGCCCGATTAGACGATTTAGCAAACTTAAGCCCGTATAACCCGGTAGTCCGTGAAATCATGAAGGATTTCAAACCAACTTCCATTCCAGCCAAGATCGTAATAAGTTTAGCGGTCACCATCACATATTACATAAAAGTTCACAATCTCAGATACATCAGAGTTTAAACATAGTTATTACAAAACCAGTTCGAATAAAAGTAGCGGAAGCCATTTGTTCAAACCACACACACACTCACGCGGAGTTCAAATATAGTGCCAGCGAATGATCATCTCCAACAAAAGCATTAGACGAGACGTAAGGAATGACCATGCCCATGGTCCTAAGCATCATCCATCGTAGGATAGAGGCAGTTGATACAGTAGCCGTAATACATCTGCCCATCTGCAACAAGTGGGAATAAAACTCTGAGTACGAGAAGGTACTCAGCTAGACTTACCCGACATAACCGAAAATAAATGACACCAAGGATTATGAAGGGCTTTATAGTAGGGTAGCTGACTCATTTGCAAAAGAAGCATTTTTAGCATTTCAAGAACCCTTCTAAAAGCATTATTGTCAAGTTAATTATTATTAACCTGTCGACTAGATTTGCACCTATACTAGAGCAAACATGTGATTAAGAAGATAATGATAACCACTGATCATTAAACAACTTCCATACTGTCATATTCACTATAACTGTCCAAGTGTTCCATAAACATTTACTACGATGAAGTAACTCAAGTCAAGTGCTCACTATCCAGGAGCGATGAAGATTCGAATCGATTCCTAACCAGCTGGTGATTTATTCCTTACACAAACCTTACTCACCCGCTAAAGTGAGATATTGATCACCGAGTCAACTTTCCGGTATCTCGAGTTTGCCAGAACCACATGTACCTGTGGGCCGACCGATCGCACTTTGGTCTTATCATCTCGCCCCGTGTCCTACCACACTGCTCCGAAGACAATTACAATCATGGGCAATCTACTCGCCCGAAAAATCTCCCGGCTTCACGGTCGGAAGGTACTTTATCCGCCCACTAAATGTAAGGTATCGTTCAACATGACTCGAGGCCCAACAACGGTCGGTCCTTAATCGACACGCAGACGGAAACACTACAGTCCAAAACTCGCAAGTCTCCGTCCGGTCTCAACTTCATTTAACACTTAGTTATACCATGACTTCATAGTCATCCAAGCAGATCCAGTAACCACCTATAGCTCGCGGTGACAGAAATCACCCGACTTCTACCGGTCTAAGCCCGACTAAGCATTGACTCGATTGCGGATACCGGGGTAACAAGGATATAGCATAACAAAGGTAAACAAGGTATAATGCAAAGAACGGTTGCAAACAACTCCTGAACGTAATGCATCAATTAAAGTAAAGCATTTAATTAAATCATTGCAAACCGGGAGAAAAAATGCTTGGGCTTGCCTCTCTCGAAGGAGCTCTCGACGGTGATCGTGGCACTCTAGAAGTTCCTCAACGACCTCCTCGTTACTCGGCACTTCTGCGGTTGCACTCTCGAACTGCTCTCCTCGGGCTCCTCGGGTATGACGACTGGATTCTCGGTTTATGATCCCAGATGATGCAATGCGTAAGTGCTTATGCAATTGGTGCATCGGATGAGATGAATACAATGGATATGTTTGAATGCAAGGTAGTCAACATCATCCAAGAAAATATACTACAAGCACATGTCATCTACTGCATTCTCTTCTACTACTAATAGGTTAAGTCAACACATCTTATTAAATGCTTCAAAGATACACCAAAGTTAACATTATTAACTAACTTGCATTAAAGAGGATTATTTTATTTCATTTTAAACTAGGGCTACAACAGCAATCTATATTTCTGGTGCTTATAAAAATCTAAAAAATTACAGTAGCATAGTACTACTCTAAGTAGACTACCATAAAATTTTCATGGCGTTTGGATAAGTAAAATAGTCTACACAAAAATGACAAGGCATGGCAGGATTATGAACATAAAAATAGTTTGAACTGTGAAAAGTGTCAAACAACAGTGTTAGTATTTTTCCTAGGTTCTTCATAGCATACAATGACTGTACAAAAATTTTCACATGCATGTTTTATACAAAGTTTGCTCTCTAGCAAAAATAACAAAAATCAGCTATTAAAGGTGCTTGAACTACACCTCAAAATTTTCCCACAGCACATGCATGAAACATATTTTTCCTAGGAAATACATGACATAAGAAGATTAACAAACTTGAAATCATATTTTTCTGAAGCCTATAGATTTTTCTACATATTTTTCAAGTTATCAGCAATATTCATGATTAAATAAAATTCTACAGCAAAGTATCTCAAAAATGACATGCACAATTTTTCCCAAGTAGATCTGATGATAAAGAACCTAGACAAATTTATTTCAACAGATTTGGAGCAACTTTGAGTATCCAAACATTTTGCAAACCATATCTATTTTCAAATAATAAAGAATAAATTAAAAACAATTCCTTTAAACGCTACTAGGCCAGCCCGCTGGAATCAGCTGGCCCACGGCCGCTTTTGGCCTGCGCGGCCCGAACGCAAGGGAGGGGTAAGACGGCCCGGCAGGCGGCGTCGACCCACGGACCACTCGGCTGGTTGGTGGCGGCGAGGCTACTACTCCAGTAACTTACTGGCGGCTGCAGCCAGCATATTTCGGCCACGATGCCGGGCGGCCATCTCCGCCATGGCGAGGCGAATGGCGCGCGCACGGGATGCGCGAGAAGATGGCGAATCTTGGTAGGGCAGCTAAGCGGGCCGAGAAGAGAGGAGAGGTGACTTCCATGGCGGCCGAGCACGGCGGCGCCATGGCCGTTAATGGCGGGGCCGAGGCGGCTCTACATGAGCTCGGCAGGTGGCGCAAATGCGAGCACAACTTGAAGGAGGGCGAGGCGGAGCTGCGGGCGCGTGATTGCCGGCCGAGGTGGAGGAGCCACGGCGAATTGCGCCCACGGGTGCGTGGCGTGCATGGCGAGAGCGAGCTTGGGGCTCTCGGCTCAAGCGAGAGAGAAAAAGCAGCGGGGAGGGAGTGAGCGAGCGCACCGGCTCCAGCAGGTGTAGGCGGGCGCGCGGCGCTGGCCAAGGCCGGCCGGGCCGCGACGCGGCGGCGGCCGCGACGCGATGGTCGCCACGCCACGGCGGCACGCTCATGCATGATCGGGCACATGGCGCAATGTCACGTCAAAGGCAAGCGCGAGGCAGGCTGCCAACAAGGCCTGGCTGGGCCGAGGCGCAGGCGAGGCGCGCACGGCTGTCTGGGATGCTGGTGGGGCCGCTTGATTCGTGGGGCGGAAGTGGGCGGCGGCCCGCGAAGGAGGAAAAAGCCTTTTTCATTTGTATTTTCAAGGAATTTTTAAATGCCATCTTTCAAATATTATTTTGAGCAAGAAAATGACATCTTTTGAAAATGTACCAAAAATGAAAGTTGCTTAGAATTTAATTTTCTACAACTTTGCTTTTATGACCACAGCCAAATTCTTTCTAGATTTTGAATTGCAAGGTCAAAGTCCACGTTTAACTCAAAACCCTCATTTTTGGGAATTTATTTTTGAAGCCAAATTTTGAATTAATTTGAATACAAACTTTGCTCCAAAAATTGAACTAAACATTACTAGATGATTTACAATAGTAGCCAAACATGTTTTACTAACCTAGCAAGCAAAATCAGGGCAAAACAAGTCTAACAAAAGTATGCACATTCAGGTTTCACAACATGTTTCAAATGTTTCGAAGCAGTGTTTCAATTGTTATTTACATGATTAGGCATGTATGATTAGGATGCTTGATGATGCATGATATGTATGATTAGCAGTGCCTAAATGTAGGCATAACACCGGGGTGTTACAACACGGGGGCGAGATGATAAGACCAAAGTGCAGTCGGTCGGCCCCCGGGTACATGTGGTTCCTGGCAAACTCGAGATACCTGGAAAGTTGACTCGGTGATCAATATCTCACTTTAGCGGGTGAGTGAGGTTTGTGTAAGGAATAAATCACCAGCTGGTTAGGAATCGATTCGAATCGCCATCGCTCCTGGATAGTGAGCACTTGACTTGAGTTACTTCATCGTAGTAAATGTTTATGGAACACTTGGACAGTTATAGTGAATATGACAGTATGGAAGTTGTTTAATGATCAGTGGTTATCATTATCTGCTTAATCATATGTGTGCTCTAGTATAGGTGCAAATCTAGTTGACAGGTTAATAATAATTAACTTGACAATAATGCTTTTAAAAGGGTTCTTGAAATGCTAAAAATGTTTCTTTTGCAAATGAGTCAGCTACCCTACTATAAAACCCTTCATAATCCTTGGTGTCATTTATTTTCGGTTATGTCGGGTAAGTCTAGCTGAGTATATTCTCGTACTCAGGGTTTTATTCCCACTTGTTGCAGATGGGCAGATGTATTACGGCTACTGTATCAACTGCCTGTATCCTGCGATGGGTGATGCTTAGGACCATGGGCATGGTCATTCCTTACGTCTCGTCTAATGCTTTTGTTGGAGATGATCATTCGCTGGCATTATATTTGAACTCCGCGTGAGTGTGTGTGGTTTGAACAAATGGCTTCCGCTACTTTTATTCGAACTGGTTTTGTAATAACTATGTTTAAACTCTGATGTATCTGAGATTGCGAACTTTTATGTAATATGTGATGGTGACCGCTAAACTTATTACGATCTTGGCTGGAATGGAAGTTAGTTTGAAATCCTTCGTGATTTCACGGACTACCGGGTTATACGGGCTTAAGTTTGCTCAATCGTCTGCTCTGGCGGATGATTTTCTTACTTAATTTCGTATAATTGGTCGGTTCTGTTACACTACCATCCCTGAAAGACCATCAAAACATGATCATCTAATGAAAATCACAAGAAATGGTCAAAAATCAAACAAAAACAAGGCCATAAAACCTAACCTTGCGATCTAAATACTTGTAGAAGATGCGGCCATAGTTGAGTCTGTCTTGCTTCTTAACCTTGAACTCCGATGCTGCCTACACTCGTTGCGCTGCGCACAATCAAAGGGGGAGTTCCGGCCTCAGTCTCTTATCATGTCGGTTGACATTTTGAACCATAAGTGATATTGTATTATCACTGTAGGGTTGGAAAACCGATTATCCTCTGTTGGATGCAATTCCGGCAGTGATGGGAGGTTCCAACCCAACAGTGATGGAGGGTTCCGATCTAGCAGCGATTGCCTGTTCTGGCGTAGTGAATCCACATTTTGGTAGTGTGTATTCAAAAAACAAAAATCAATCACTCATTTTTTTTTTTGAAATCTGTCGCATCAATAGTGCTCCAAATATGTACTCATGCAAAAGTTGAGATACAAACTGCTTTTGAAAAAATCATATAAAGATGACAAATTTGAGGTGCATGTACACCTAGAAAGGCAAAATTCGTATGGAATTTTTTGTCATTTTTGTATGAATTTCTCTAGCTTGAGTTTACATCTCAATTTTTGTATGTGGGTACATGTTTATATGCACCATGGATGTCTCAAGTTACAAAAACAAGAGCAACCGAAATGCGTTTTTTTTTTAATTTTGAATTTGCATCCACCAAAGACGTACACAGTTTACAATTACATATTTTGCCTATATCCTCCATAAAGTACTACAAATCTATAATCAGGGTGTTTTCTTAACCTTTAATTTGTACTCTGTTTCTACTGCTTAGATTAGATTATAAGTTTTCAAATGAAAAAGAAAATCTTAGGACCGACCTTGGTAGATGGATCATGTCTTGAGTCCGGACTCCGGACGACATGTGAAAATTAAAACAGCCCAAACGACTGGGAGAAACGAGAGTCGAACACGTGCGATTAGGGGAGTCTGGGATTCTGGATTGGATGCGAACCGGCAACGGCACCGCCACCGGACTTGCTAGTGCTAGTTCATCATATATGCCGTCGCACGTACAACTCCATGTGTCGATTCCGGGCGTCAATAATCTTGTCAAGTCGTTCACCATGCCTAGACCAGATTCCTTCTCCATCACCCTTTTCCCCTCCCCCGAGAAAGGCGAGACCAAGCAACCAATACGACGACGACCACCACCTACTAATCGCCGCCGGAGTGCTTCACGTGTGCTGCAGCTGGTAGCCGGCCACTGCCCCTCGGAGATTCTGGACAGGGCGGTTCTCAACATCATCGACTACGCATACACGGCGCTGCTCGAGATCGCGCCGCCCGAGGGCAGCCAGCGCGTCGTCGAGGTCAGCGCGCCCGTCGACCCCGCCGACCCATACTCGCCTCTGGTCCACGTCGACGCCAGCTCCATGCACTGCCGCATCCGCCTTCCCTACAGCCGCCCCCTCCCCCTCGCAGGAGGACCAAACGGGCGCACGTGCATCGAGCAGATCAAGAATCACCCCGGTCCCTCCCGCGCGAGTCTCAGCGTCTCGCCGGCGGCGGTCCACCTGCAGGCCCGCGTCGTCGGCGCCGGGGACCGGAAAGTCCGATGGAGGTTCGTGGACTCCCGGCCGGACGCGTCGTCCGAGGGACTGCTCACGGTGCTGCGGACGATCGGGTCGCTCCTGGAGGAAGCGATCTCGCGGGAGACCACACTGCTTGAGATGGTGAGGGCGAGCGGCTTTGGCAGGAGCCCCAAGGTCGACGGGATCGTCACGGTGCGCACGGCTTTGGAGGAGATGAGAGGGGTGCTGGACGTCGACGCGATGATCACGCACCGGAGGCGCCAGAAGCGCTGCCGCCGTGTCCGAGAGATCAGCTGCCCGCCGACGGCCGAGATGGCGGCGGATGCCGAGATGCTGACCGATAGGATGAGAACACTGCACGTGTATGAGGTGCAAGATGATGCAGAGGTGCTGGCCAAGAGGCTGAGGACATTGCGCGTATGACATGCATGCCAGGCAAGGGCGATCGCTGTAGTCTGCAAAGTTTGGGAGATGAAGCCATGGACACGAACAGAGGGCCAAGCCGCCAGGCAGAGATGAAGCTGCAAAACCAAAGCCAATCTGCACATCTGCAAAAGCCTAGCTTGGCTAGTCGTTGTAAGAGTAGACAGTAGAGGTTGCTAATAACTAAATTGCTAATTCTGACAGAACGCTGCTGCACTTGAGGAACATTATCTTCCCATGCACAGCACGAAAATCTTCCCCTGTGTGTATATATCTCCTTTAAACTCTGCATCGTTCATGTTTGATGTTGGGTCTCTCCACTCTTGAGATGTTTTCTCCTAATGAAATTTATGTAGTCGTCGTCCAATCGATCATCCTAGCTACCTTCAGTTTGTGTTCAGTGGAGATTTGATGCTATGATTTTGGCAACAGGTAGCCGACTTTAATTTGGCTCTATTCAAAACACATCGGAAGTTTCTGACATATATATACAGAGAGAGTATATTCAGTAAAAAATAAGTTATTCTGTAGCCATCTCTATTTACGATAATTTTATATACTAATTTACGATAATGTCAATATATATTTACGATAGTTGGGTTACTATAACACATGGGGATATTTACCGTAACGTTATAGTAAACCACTTAGTAAGGAGTTACTATAATCTCGTAAATTAACATAGTAATTATCGTAACTCAAAGTGGCTACAGAATAAGTTATTTCGTAGCCAGCTACAGGGTAGTGTGTGTGTATATATATATATATATATAGAGAGAGAGAGAGAGATACAATAATTACTATACTAATTTACGAGATTATGGTAACTCCCTCATAAGTGATTTACTATAGCATTATAGTAAGTATCATCTTAAATTATAGTAATCCATGTCTCGTAAATGTGTATTGTCATTATCGTAAATTGGTACAAACATTCTCGTAAATCAAGGTGTCCATAGAATAAGTTATTTTATTAACAGCTATAGAATAGCCTTACCGTGTGTGTATATATATATATATATATATATATATATATATATATATATATATATATATATATATATATATATATATATATAACTTATTCTGTAGCCACTTTGAGTTACGATAATTACTATATTAATTTATGAGATTACACTAACTCCTTACTAAGTGGTTTATTATAACGTTATGGTAAATATCCACATGTGTTATAGTAACCAACTATCGTAAATATGTATTGACATTATCACTCTCCTATATATATATATATAGGGAGAGTATATTCAGTAGCCAGCTACAAAATAAAGTTATTCTGTAGCTACCTCTATTTACGATAATTTTATATACTAATTTACGATAATGGCAATACATATTTACGATAGTTGGGTTACTATAACATATGGGGATATTTACCATAACGTTATAGTAAACCATTTAGTAAGGAGTTATTATAATCTCGTAAATTAACATAGTAATTATCGTAACTCAAAGTGGCTACAGAATAAGTTATTTTATAGCCAGCTACAGGGTAGTATATATATATATAGAACTACTGTTCTGCAGCTGGCCATAATTACTATTCTAATTTATGAGATTACAATAACTCCTTATTAAGTGATTTACTAGAACATTATGGTAAATATCACTGTAACACCCCAGGTGTTTGCCACCAGTTAAGCAATGTGTTTGAGCTCAAACATGGCATATTAAGTGATGATGAAGATGTCAAGGTCAAACCTATGGAAACGAGCCTCAACTTAAACTTGGATATTGCACCCTTGCTTTACATATATGCCCTTTTCAAGATATATGCTTGGCTGGTGTTATTGGAATATCTTCGTGTATCTCACATCAATACCCATCTATATTGATCCATGGAAAAGTTTCGTGAAGTTTGGAATCAAGAGGTCACATGAAATGACGAGTTATGTCCTTACTTGAATTATTTTATATAAGTGAAAGTATGTGTCTCTCAACGTGTTAGCGGGGACAGCCGTACTTGATCTTGTATAAATTGGACGGTTCTGTCACAGCTCGTATCAGAGCAAGATTAAGCATAATACTATCATGTACATAGTTTTAAAAACAAAGTTTTGGTTTTAAAATTCCTATTTTGACTAAAACTTTAGCTACAGGCAAATTTGTCAAAACTTATTTGCAAAACTATGCTAGCGACATCCTTCTTTATGCCTAGTTAAGGTTTATTAGGTGGCTATCTAAGTACTAACATGGGGGGTTTTACTTTCGTCGTCCATACGGCGTGCTATTGTATGGATGCCATTCACTTGAATGGTAATGTATGGATCAATTGCCTCTACGCCCAGGTAAGTGTGAGTTGTGAGAGCATGACCGTCCAACTATCGGTCTAGGGGAGAGTTAGCTGTGGTTACTGGAATATTTACATGTTACACACATGTATATATGAAGGTACTTAATTATGGGTATATCTGTTGGATAGCCATGGATACTGAAGTATATATATCTGGGGATGTATATATGGAGAGTATCTTAGTTTACTGCTTTCATTGTGTGATTATTTATCTCTTGTGGGGATGGGATGCAATGAATTTGCCTGCAGGTACGCTAACCACGAATGCGTAGCTTGAATGTAGCTGACGACTAGTTATATATCGAGAGAGTACGTGTTATGCCACCGACATAGAACGTGATTGCCACCTTAGGCTGGCAATTTCGTGAGGACGAATAGGACGAGCATGCATCATGATTGTGCTTGTGCATAAATATGCTTCCCTTCCTTTGTTCTAGTACTAAGTAACTTGTGATCGATGTATTGCACTATCTTCCTTGTGTGGAGTTAAACAAGAATGCCTTGTTCCATGTTGCTTGAATAGGAAGTGCTTGAGAAAAGTGTGTGCTTAGCCTTGCTAGAAATAATTGTGGTTACATGCTTAAACCTATAATGTCATCTAGTTTAGCCAAGTGGTGGGTATGTATGCTTGTTATCTAATTAGTGCCGTAGTTATCACCCCTTTTGTCCTCGGTAAGCATACGAGTGTTGAAGAGCGCTATCCTAGAACCATGTCCAAGTTTTGGTAATCTCATGGTTGTCATTTTCAATTAAGTTCTCTCTTAGGAGCCTGAGCCTGTACATGTGGTTGCTAGCCCTTGAACATTGCGCTACGAAGACCTTTATCCATGCCTTTGCTTGACCTTCGACCCAAGCTTAGCCCCCTTCTTTGCTCGCATGTTTTGTGGTTGTTCCGCGCCTGTGTGGGAGGACCTTGCTCAAAAATCCTTGTTAGATCTTATTGCTCCTTCTTCTACTGATGATCTGGTGCAACGCTAATCGCTATCTACCCTGCTTTGGAACCTTTTCCTCGTAGATCATGTCGTTGCTTTATCAACTGAATCCTTAGTCAGTGCCTTGGCTCTGTCCCTTGAATCTTGGTTGTTTTGTCTCCAACTCTCTCAAGTCTATGGACATTTATCAATCTTGATCTCATGTTGCTGCTCGATAAGACCAAATCTCATGTTAATCTTTACCTGGTGATCATCATGGTGGACACAATGTGTTTATGGAAGTTAAGCAAGAGTCTCCTGCTTAGTTGCCTTCAACAATTAGGCTATGTTCTTTTGCGCTGTGTTTTGATCTTCTGATCGCCTCCTTGTTGGCTCTTAACCTTGTGACTACCTTTGTTTGCTATCCTTCCTTCGCATAGTGCTTGCTCCTATGCAACCAAATTTGTGCCACATAAAAATTCTTGTGGGTTGTATGTTCAGTAATGGTGCCACGATTAGCGATCTACGGTGCCGTGACAAAACCGAGAGCCTCCTGTTGGCGCGCACACAAGGTTGTGCTACTCGGCACGCGCTGGTATCGAGGTTCCTAGTCATGATCCATTGCAGAACTGCACCGATGTGTTATTTTCAAGTGAGCTCTTCCTTGGTTATCTCTCCTTATCATGTCAAGAGATTTATATGTCAAACTAGATGCAATAGGACTCCCTTTTGAAGTCATCCACCGGTTAACCTTTGAAGAACAGGTCACTAACAGGAACATAAATAGACTGCAAGAGGTGGTAGACAAGTGACTACTTGACTATCCCTGTAATAACGTCGGTCATCTAGTGAACAACTTATGTCATCCATGTTGGATCAGAAAGGACCCAACACTTAATATTGGACAAGTTAGCAATCTAATGTTAATGGATGGCGATATCATGTGGTGTAATAGGTCACCAGGTGCTCATGAACCTCCCATTCAAGTTCTTGATCTGTAGGTGCATGATGGTCATACAGTTGAAATCAACCATCTCTAGTGTGACTCCTTATCTACTGACTTCGATGGCGACCGTCTGTTCGTGCCTCGATTGCAATTATTGTTGTGGTCAAGAGTAAGAATTTAGAACTTTGAGTGTTGAGAGACAACTGATTAGTTACCCATAGTAAGGTTAATCTCCAGCTAGGTAGTGACTTCTTGGTAGCTATGAAGGCTATGTCTCACAGAACAATGTTAGACGAAGAAACAACAAAGCCGGTCAGCAATGCAAGTACTGTCTTCTTCTCCGAGCCCGGTGTCGTTAAGACAACTCCATCTTAGACAATCAAATGGGTAGTGCAAGGTACTGTATTAGCTAAGTAAGGAGCTATAGAAAGCACATCCCTAGTTTCGGTCCGTATCATTATATATATGGTGCTATCAAAAGATTGTTCTAGATTCTAGGGGATGAAGCACCGAAGGGTAATCAGAGACGTTTCCTTATTATGTAGGACTACCCCTCCACGAGAGTATGCATTGTGCCCTACAAAAATAGCCCACCAGTCCAATGCTTGCGCATCGTCGAGTTGGTGTCTAAAACGATGGTTGAAGTATTACCAGAGAAGCATGTGAGGAAAACTCTAGCCCCCATCCTCAGCTAGGGAAAGGCTGCTGCTGCTATGAGAAAGATTAGAGAGTGCAAAACACACACCTTAACGTGTGAAGCAAAGAAAAGGGAGAACACGAAATCTGTCCAGATTTTGTGGCACTAAACCGGTTATCTTCAAGCCGGCGATTAGTGACTCAAACGAAGTTGGATTAACCCCAAACTTGGTGATCTCATTCCTCGCTTAGGACCCTTCAATGCCTTAAGTTTGTTTGAGGATTGGTTGAGTGAAACATCAGATTTGAGAGATGTTTTGTCAATTCGGTTTGCTGTCATTTCAGAACACAACATTTTTGGTAGATGAATTATTTAGATGGTCAAACAGTGTTCGGTTGAGTTGAATTTTGATAAGTAGTTAGAAGACCCATGGATCTACATGCCCACCAAAATTTGTGTATATTGGAGCAGTAGTTTGTGAGATATGAATAGAAAACAAAAGGGTACATAATCTACAATCTCGTTGTGATTGCGATCATCCTTTGCATTAGACGGTTGTGTTTGTAATTCATGCCAAGAAATTACAACTTGTAGGTGTATTGCTGTTAGACAACCCTCCATATCCTTGAGAAGACTAATTGCACCCCTATGTGCCTTGCCTTTGCCCTCTTAGATCAGAAATGCGTGAGCAGTCAAGGTGTTCTAGAAGTCAAAATTGTGCCCTTGCAATTCGAAAGCAATTGGAAAGGTGTCAAACCGCAGATTTCAGGTCATGGATTGGAGATATTGATTGACCCTAGAATGGAAGCCTCGATGTCAAATATAGTTTAAGAAAGCTGGTTTTACTACGATGCAAGTCAACCCAACTTGCAGTGCAACTGCACCACGAAGGAAAATTTTACTCAACCTGCTTGGTAGTGAACTAGTCCCTAGTTTTGTGATTACTTACAACTTGTGTTGTCCTCCAAGCCTTGCTAACATCCTTCTGCGTCAATGGTTCTCCAATGCTGACATACCTTTGGTACCTTATATGTGTTTTTACCCAAGAGGTTGCATCAGATTCAACCCAGATCACTGTTGCAACTTGGATACGAAGGCTCCCTAAGGAATGATCATCGAGAACGTTGAGCCGATAGAGTCAGCTATTACGTTTACCACTCACTCAGCAGACTCAGACCATACAATATTATTATCAGAGAAAGAGAACTACACACATGGAACTATTGCAACGAGTATCCTTTGGAAGATTATGATCTAGTGCAAAGTCCATATGGTCTGTGCTGTATCCACTAGGGAAGTAGATGCTACAAGTATTTAGTCTACATTTGTATCGCTCTTCGTACATCGAGGACGAAGTATGTAGGACATTGCTATCTTGGATTCCTCCCAAAGTAACCATACTTCATGAAGGCCTACGAAGGAAATTCTTTAGAAAAAACTTACTACAAAGGACAAGTATCAGAAAGTGTCTTGACCAAATTAGCCTCTCTTATGCTTGAAACTATGTAGCCTAAAGCTATCGCTGATATTGGAAACTGGTAGCATGTCTCTCTTCCATAAAAGTCTTTCGTCCTGAATCTCGGGACGTGATTCTTTTAAGGGGGAGGGCTGTAACACCCCAGGTGTTTGCCATCAGTTAAGTAATGGGTTTGAGCTCAAACATGGCATATTAAGTGATGATGAAGATGTCAAGGTCAAACCTATGGAAATGAGCCCCAACCTAAACTTGGATATTGCACCCTTGCTTTACATATAGGCCCTTTTCAAGATATATGCTTGGCTGGTGTTATTGGAATATCTTCGTGTGTCTCACATCAATACCCATCTATATTGATCCATGGAAAAGTTTTGTGAAGTTTGGAATCAAGAGGTCACATGAAATGACGAGTTATGTCCTTGCTTGAATTATTTTATAAAGTGAATGGAATTCTCGATCGTCAATCAAATCTTACAACCATGCCCAAATGACTCTAGATGAACTCTACAACAAAAGTCATGAAAGGTTCATATTGAGCAAATGCCAAGAAAATGCGTCAATGGATCACGAAGGATAATTTAAGTTTTATCATGACCCTACTTTGGTCAAAGTAGAACTATAGCTTCTGCACCTGTTTTAAGGTTGGACATTAAATAAAAGTTGAATCTCATGTTATGTAGAAGAAACTTCGTTTTTGGAGTATACCATGGATCGGCTCGGAACTAAGTCTAGCGGTGGCTCAAAGTTGGAACTTGCTGCTGATTTCAGAACTTCGAAATATTCTAAGTCTAGAAATTCATCGCCATCGGCATTGGCGTCTCGCGTTCTCCGAAATTCGTTAAGCATCTCAAGTTGACCCCAAAATAAAAGTTGGAGCTAAGTTCATGGAGAAGAGCATGGGAAAAGATGGCACCAGTTTGACCTCATTTTCACCGTCAATTTGAATGTTTGCTTGTCGCTCTCAACACGCTGACACTATCAATTTGGAGCCTAATTACTTGCTGATCCAGAGCTCTAATGACCTTGGTCTCTAAATGAAAAATGAATAGCAGTTCACTGGCTTCAAACTTCGTTTTAGGCCCAACGTCCAATTTGCACCCGAGACGGCCCAAATCGGCTCCCCACCTCACCTTCACCGTCGCCCGCCGCATGTTCGTCAGAATGACTTCGTGGCGGCCATGCACCAGAGCACGCCCCACCATGGCCGACGCGCGTCCAACCTCTGTGCCACGCGCCGCCTCGCTCCCTGCTGCTCCAAAACCGAGCGCCCGAGTGTCTACACGCCTCCCTCACTCGCTTTCTCCCTCCCTGGCGCTCTTCCTCCGCGCGCACGCACGCCAGAGCGCGGCCGCCATGGTTGTCGTGCTGCTGCGCTCCTCCTCCTCCGCAGCGCACCTCCTCCAACTCCTCCAACTCCTCTCGCTCCCAATCAGGTGGCGGCTATGCTGCTCCTCCGCCGTTGTCTCTTCTCCGGCCGAATTCGCCGCCATGCTTGCCATCGCCGATGACGCCGCTACCGGCAGTGCCGTCCTGGCGCTGCTCAGCTGCTGCGTCGCTGCTGCCTGTAGCTTGGCTGGCCAGGGCTAGGCGTGGCCATGACTGTCCGCGTCCAAGCCCCAGCTCCGCTCCTCTATGGCCGCCGGCGCTCCTCTCCGGCCGGCCCGAGCTGTGCTCTGCGCCTCACTGTGATGTAGAGAAGACGAAGGACCTCGCGCAGAAATAGAAGCTTCTATAGGGGGCTATGTGAAGGAACCGTGACTCCAGTGAATAGTGCCGAGAAGGGTCGATTCGCTGACGTTTAATTTGTGTTTTCTGCAGGGACTCCGATGCAAGATTAATATTGCTTTTCTTTGGATTTTTGCAGATTTGGATGATAAACTTTGAAAAATTGTATTAATTAGTAGAAAAATCCTAAAATAACAAATGAGGACTTTTTGAAATCCTTGTGAAATTGTCTATGCAGTAGATCTATAATATTATATGTTTTAGTTTAAATATTTTGCTGTAAAAATAGATCAATATAGTTAGGTTCTTAATACTAGTTATGTCTTGTCTTTTTCACAACTGAAGTGGTGGTGCTCAAATAAATGTGAAATTTTTATGGAGTGTTACTCTGGTGATGTTTGATGTATGGTAAAAATTTCAGGAGTTTAGGATTGATGGTTTAAGAGTTATAAAAATAACAAATTCCTTGTGTTACTTTGCTCCTATTCTGAGTAGTCCTGCATGTTTGAATTAATTGGCTCAGTTAAGTTATGAATCATGACTTTATGATAATACATGAGTTGTAGTACTTTTATTAAGCTTTTCAAAAAGTTAAATATCATGATTTTTGGTTAAGTAGATCTTGAGTTATATTTGCTTAAATCTCTGTGGCTGTTTCTGCTCAGACCCAGAGAGGGTTTCCTTGTTCTTATTGTGGGGCCTTCTTAATAGTATAATTAGGTTTAGGTGTTTACAACCAAGTTGTTTAGAATTTGCTAAGCTTTCTAAAAAGTCTAGAATCACATTTATAGGACATGTATAACTCCATTTATAGCTGTTTAAATTGGCATGTCAGTTTCTGTCTGTGTTTTGAACATAGATGCAATTATTGGATTAGTTGACCCTTCTAACTGTAAAATCATCTTAATATGAGAATAACAAAGTTGTATATCATTCATGTATCTATCTGCTGTTAAAATTTGGTGTCATTTGGCCAAGTAGTTTGTGAGTTACGCCTGTTTAAAGTTAGGTGTCAGAAATGGCTGCTCTTTGTCAATTGTGGACCAGTTTCTGTAAATGAGTATATTTGACTTAGTTAACTTGAGAATCATGCTAAGATGATTAAAGATGAATTGTAGAAAATTTTATAAGCTTTCCAGATTGTCTTGTTGTATGTCTTTTGGATTAGTACAACTCCTGTTATGAGTAAAATTAGCTGCTGCTGTTTGCAGCCTTGACTCTATGATTGCCATGAATAACTGATTTGTCTTGAATGCTTATGTGATGCATCTTGTGTTACCATTCATCACATTCATACACATGCATCTTGTATCTCATCTAGGTGCGCTAGATGAACCACGTGAAGAACGTGATGTTGGAGTCGAACCCGAAGACGAGGTATGGAGGATCTATTCCGAAGATGGAAGGGCTAAGCGAGTGGTAGAACCTGAGACGTCACCAGGACGGTGCAAGCTAACTGAACTGACTTGTGTCGGATCCCAGGCAAGCACCGGAGCATTCTAAGTCTCCTAATTTACAAAATCAATTCTTTCTATATATATGAGTTTATATATTGTTGCATTAAGTTGTAGGAGTTGATTGAAACCGTTGATGTATTTATTACTATCCTTGCCTACCTTATTACCTTTTACCCTGTTAGGTCAGGATCGAATAACTGTTTAGCCTTGCTTAGACCGGTAGCGGTCGATGATATCCGATCACCTACATTATAGGAGGTTACTGGAAGAATTTAGCTATAGAAAGAATGATATCCTGAAATTAACCATGTGTGATGGATAATTGGAGACCGGACAGAAAAAGTTGGAGGAAACCAGACAGGGTTCTGGGGTGTTGTTAGTTTCCGTCTGTGTCGATTAAGGACCGATCGTTGCTCGTCCCTCTTGTCATGTTAAACGCATGCCTTACATTTAGCTGGCCGAATAAAGTACCTTTCGACCGCAAAGCTGGGAGATTATTCGGGCCGAGTAGATTGCCCGCAGCGCATTATACCGGAGCAGGTGTGGTAGGACATGGGGGTGCGATGATAAGACCGAAAGGTAGTCGGTCGGCCCCCGGGTACATGTGGTTCCTGGCAAACTCGAGATTTTTCCTGGATAGTTGACTCGGTGACCGATACCTCACTTTAACGGGTGAGTGAGGTTTGTGTAAGGAATAAATCACCAGCTGGTTAGGAATCAATTCGAATCGCCATCGCTCCTGGATAGTGAACACTTGACTCGAGTTACGGCATCGTAGTAATTATTATGGAACAATGATGGTTATCTGGATGGTATGGGATATGTTGAATCTAAATTGGTAACTGGATGTTATTGGTTAATCAAGTGATTGCTATATTACAGGTGCTTATCTAGATGGATATGTTATAATAAAGATGATGCAAAGTACTTGAAATGGTTTCTTCATGATAGCTTATGCTTTTCGTAAACGAGTCAGCTAGCCCACTAAAGAAAGCCTTGCATAATCCTTGGTGTCACTTTATTTCTGGTTTATAACGGGTAAGTCTGGCTGAGTACATTCGAGTACTCAGGGTTTATCCCATCTTATTGCAGGTGAAGTTCTCGACTTGTTGATGATGGTGGCTAACCGCCGATGGACTCGGTGACTCTATATTTACTTCTCACATATATGCTTTTATCTGATGATGTCACTTATGCTAGTAATGTATTTGGAATATGTATTAATGTAATCTTTTGAACGCTATGTTGTTTTCACTAATCGGTTTTAAAACCTAAACTTGTACTATTATTTGTGAATCCATTTGTAATATTATTTCTGCTGCAACTCTGCGTATGTGATGTGTATTTGCTTAATCATACGATCTTGGTTGTGATGTTGATTTACTGAGGTCTTTTGGGACACTCGGCGGACTATCGGGTTTATATAAGTGAAAGTATGTGTGTGTCAATGTGTTAGCGGGGACAGCCGTACTTGATCTTGTATAAATTGGGCGGTTCTGTCACAATCACTGTGAGTTGTAGTAACACGAGTATCGTAAATGTATATTCATGTTATCGTAAATTGATACAAACATTATCGTAAATCAAGGTGGCTATAGAATAAGTTATTTTATGGCCAGCTGCAGAATAGTCTTACCCTATATATATATATATATAGAGAGAGAGAGAGAGAGTTACGATAATTCCTATACTAATTTACGAGATTATGGTAACTCCCTCGTAAGTGATTTACTATAGTATTATAGTAAGTATCATATTGAATTATAGTAATCCATGTATCGTAAATATGTATTGTCATTATCGTAAATTGGTATAAACATTCTCGTAAATCAAGGTGGCTATAGAATAAGTTATTTTGTGACCAGCTGTAGAATAGCCTTACCGTGTATATATATATATATATATATATACACACACACATTAGCAAATATGTCCGTGCGTTGCAACGGAAAAAAAAACACTAACATGTCTAAGTCCAATAAACAACGGAACATCTTTTTGTAAGGAATAAACAATTAAACATGGTCTGAGACTTCTTTTAAAATTACTCTTCATCGTTGGTCAATGATCTCTATTTGCATATACAATCTATGTTCACAATATTCATGTGTAGACAATCAAGTAAAATGTGTGAACGAAACCGTATATATTCATAGTTATATATACTTTGTAACATGTAAATTTAGAGGCAGTAGGACATTTAACATAATTTGTGTTTGTCTTCATCTATTCTCTTCTATGATATAAATAAATTATTTTGAAAATAATCATCAATGTCTTGTTAAACATGTTAAATATTTGCAAAAGTAAGGCTAGGCGACGCGAACTCAAACATGAAATAAGTTGTGCACAAACACTATATAAGAACGAATTTTATTCGATCATATAACAACCCAAAAAAGAGTCACGGTTTATTTGTGCTTCACGTCAAGGTAAAAGCAAGGGTCTAACTAAATCAATTGTTATTATGGGTTGGTTTGTATTTTAACCATCAATGAAATAAAACTGAGTTAGCAGGAGCCGAAGTACGAAATAAAAATTATTGGAGATGACCCAACTCCCAAAAGTATGATCCAGCAGACGCCACGTTTCTTTTTCTATTTCCGAAACTTAACTATCCTTCCCCTTCGAACTCCCTATCAGCTCCGTGCGGACCACACTTATCAATTCCATTCCGGTGACCATTCCGGTTAAACGTTTCGAATGAGATGTTTCAGTACCGGTGTATTCCGGCATACCGTTCTGGATTTATTATTTTAGATTTATTCAATATATTCTAGCCTTTTTTTTTTTTTTTTGCTTCGAACTTCCTATCAGCTCCGTCCGAAGCATACTTATCAATTACGTTCCGGTGACCATTCCGGTTTAGTGTTTGGAATGAGATGCTTCGGTTCTGGTGTATTCCGATACCGTTCCAGATTTATTATTTTAGATTTATTCAATTATTGTAGCCTTTTTGCTTATATTATAAATAAAAGTCCATAAAATGTAACCTTACATAAAAACAAAAGAAATTACATAGGTATTTATAGGCCATTGGGCCGCCCTAGTAGATATTGGGCCTTTGCCCTAGCCCAAACATGCCACGCATGCCAGGAACTCATGATGCCAAGGAGACACGGAGAGGCACGACGCACGCCGCCACCCCACCCCCTGCCTTCGTTCTCCAAGCTGCACAGGTGCCATCCGTGCTCGCGACTCCGCCTCGCCTCCACCGACGGGCCTCCAGCACCGGCGACTGGGACCGGCCTCTCGTGCCTCAACGAGTCCGCCACCGCACCCCTGCTCCGCCTCCGCTCCTCCGCGAGCAGCTTCCCCGCTTGGGCGCTGCGTTTTGCCCCCGCTCCGTCGTCGTCTGTTCGCGGGAGGCCACTGCTGCCGTGTGCTCGTGGGAGGCCGATTCCATTCGTTGCAGGATGCCGCTGTTGTTCGTCGCGAGTGGCCGTCGCGTGAGGCCGCCGCCGTTCGCTCGCGGATTGAGCACTCCCACATGTCGTCTCCTAGGTGGATCCTCGTGCTCGTCTATTAGGGAACCTAGGGATTTGTAATTTGTTCTCGGCTCAAATTTGATTTCTGCCCACCGCCTTGCTTCCTTAATTTATGTCTCGATATGTTTCGATTCGATTCGGTCTAGTTGTCCATGCTGGTTTCGAATTTCGATTTGATCTCAATTTTAGTTGGTCCAGTCTTTACCGTGGTGGACTTGTGGCCGAGGCAAATTCAGCATTGGGCTAGCCGGACGAAAATTTCAATGCCAGAAATTTTGCCTCTTTAGTATTAGGTAGAGATACGCTGGAGTTTGATTCTTTATCATGAAATTCCTGTCACATTACGTTGTTCAAATCTCAATATACGCTTACATATGGCCGCTTTAGAGAACTGGAGTCTGGCTTGCTTCCAAGGTCTCCGGAATCCGGATGAAGAACAGCATAGAAACTGCGTTATTTTCTGTACTATTAGTTATTACTAGAGATGCTGTGCTTTCAGTTCAGGAGAATTTCAGTGGTAATTAGTTACTAGAGTGGTACAAGAAGTTTCAGAGATTGGGGATAAATGGTGATACGTGTATATATATACAAGAAAAATATTTCTAGTGATTACAACTAGGTTCCTTATGCTGATTTGTTGCCTTTACAAACTGAATATCAATGGAGGAACTGAACCTATCCTATGCTCAGTTGTTGCCTTTGTAAACTAAACCTGTAAACAATACTTATTGGGAGTCTGTAGCATTTCAGGATTTCTTCTTTTAAGCGATTGTCATCTACTCAGCATGCCTAGTTGTAATCAGTCTGTACAAGAAAATGAATCATGTAATTAGTGCTATTATTTAGCATTTCACCTTTTTTTTTTCTCAGACTAAAAACATTCAGAACTATCACTTGTGGAATACTTCAGCCGATGAAATTCTTATTGCATAGTAAAACTACAGAAAGTTTGTTTTTCATACAACGAAAGTGCCTTTCCCTTTTGCAAAATGTTCAATTACAACAGTAATCTTTCCCTATGTTATTTTGGAACTGAAAAATTGTGGATGCTAGAGCAAATTGGAACCACCAGATGAACCTTTATCTAATTGGACTCTTAGAACAACATGATTTACCTAGATTTCGGACACACGATGCAAGGAGCAAGGAGCAAGGAGCAAGGAGGCATGGACTAGTATGGTTGGTCAATTCAATTCAAGGTTTGCTTTAGCCTTCACCGTTGCTCAAGTAAAACAAAAGGAATAGGCTGGATTTGAAGTAACAGTATCGGATTATAAAGGATTTGAGTGAAGAAAGTGGTTTTGGCTGGGATTCCAATAGGATGATGGTGACAGCACCAGAGAGTGTTTGGAAGGGACTAGGGAAACGTAGAAACAAAGACGCTCTTCTTCCATGGCGAGATAAATCATTTCCATAATTCGATGACTTATACTCTTTATATATATGATGGTGAGTTTCAGTTCATGGACCTTGCTCTCTATATTTATATATACACGTTGTTGTACTTATAATTTAAAAAAAATATTGCGTACATAATTTATGCAGGTCGTTATGCTGAAGGAAGAAGTTGCCATGGAATGGACCATGCGAGCAAGGCAAAAGTATGTTCAGAAGTTTCTGCATTGCATTCACTGCCACTGCAATGTACCTGATGCTGATGGTGCATCAGCCTTGCATTTTGATGTCGAGGGGACTAGGGATGATACTCTAATTGGTTTGGTGATGATGAATTCAGTCCTTCATCAAGTAAAAGACTCTACTTTAATGCATCACCAGAAGAAGCACATCCACCAAATTCCTCAAATTTAGAGACATTTGTTCCAGAGCAGTTCCTAGAAACTCAACGTCACACTTCCTGGCCATCTAGCAGTTCAACTCCAGAGTCGGTTGATGCTAGGCGAGCAAAAAAACAGAAAACCAGCCAGACTAAAATCACTAAATCAACTAATGATTTCCAGGAGAGGTACCTAATGCTCAAAAAGGAAGATATTGAGCGATTTGCGACTATATAAGAGAATAAAATGGAAGATCCTTACACACTTCTTGGCCCTGTTCGCTTGTCTTATAATCCGTACGTTTCAGCTTGTTTTTTCAGCCGGAACAGTGTTTTTCTCTCACGACAAATCAGCCGGAATAGTGCTTCGTCTTGTTTTTTTCAATCAAGCAGCGGACATGGATGGATGGTGAGTTTAGTCTCCAAAGGTATGCAGCAATGGCTAGAAAGAGGCAAGCAAGCAGAGGCTAGTAGAGAGTAGAGTGTACTTACAAGCTGATTTTTCAATCAAGCAGCGGCTACAAAGAGTCAGACAAGCCCAAAAATTCCATTCCTGTGTTTTGGGATACTATGGTTTTCCACCTCCTTTAGTTTCGGTGTTTTCTTCTGCTCGTCTTACTGGTAATGCTCTGTGTAGCTGTGTAGGGCGTCTATTCGTCCGGACGTTTCTTCCTAGGCCCTCAATAGACCTGCACCCCTCACACCTTCTCCATGTAAAAAAAATTGAACGTATTCCTCTTCCTCCTCGCCTGTTGCGGCGTTTTCCACAACGACATTCGACTGTCATGTCCGATTCACCGCGCCGCCCGTCCGCCGCTCGCCTTCTCTAGCGGGGCCGCTCGCTGCGTGCAGCGCAACCACTCACCGTGGGATGCGCAGCCGCCTCCAAGGGGGCGCCTCACCGCCGGGGACCACACCGGCCCGCCCTATTGTTGTGGGCCGCACAACCGCTTGCCGCGGGCACTGCACCCGCCCGCCCGCTAGCATCCACACGCGCCACTTCGAGGCATCGAGCACCGCGTCGACGAGCCTCCATTCATTCAAGCAGCAAGTAGATGTTGCACTGAAAGCGCATGTTGCAAGTGTATGTTTCAAGTGTTTCAGATATTTTAAAAGTATGTTGCAAGTGTTTTATATGTATGTTGTAAAAATAGATCCGGATGTTGTATATGTGTATGTTGCAAGTGTCTATTCTAAATATGTTTCATCTGTTTTCAGACATATGCTGTTGTAAGTACATATGTTTGCAGTGACTTTAAAGTGTTTTTGCGAGTGTTTCAGCAGTTCTAGACGTATGTTACAAAAATAAATCTAGTATTACACATGTTGCAAATGGGATCTATATGCCATAGCCACCCATTGCAGGTGCTAGGGCTTCGTCAAGCGGGCGCAGACGTCCCGTATGCATGCGCGTGTGAAGCGATGGGACGCAAGTGGTCCCCGCTTGTGGTAGAACGGCGCGGGCGACGTCCGGACACTGCGAGCCCCAGCATGGGCGTGGGAAACAAGGCGCAGCAATCCCCCTATTTTACGTTCTTGTGTTGCAAAGAGGACCCAAAGTGTTGAGTATTATCATAGTGACCGAGAGCGGGGAGCACTCTCCGTGGAACACGGCATAAATGCCGATTATATCATACACTTGTTTAATCGCAATCATATTCATCCTGATAACGATCGGATGAAAAAGAGGTTTTCTCGTTTCAAAAAAAGAAAAAAGAGAAGAAAAAAAGGTTTTCTGACTCCTGGGCCACACGTCTCAGTGCCGGTAAACATGGACGGAATCACGGGAGAACGCGTTAACAGCGTCGAGTCTAATAGCCACCAACCAGCGAACCAGCAGACCGAAACAGACGGTTCGATGTCTCTGTGTCCACTCCGTCACTGGTTCCTTCTCAGGAACTGAGCTTCGCTCTCCTCCGTTTCTACGGCCGGCTCGCCTTCCGTTCCGCGTTCGCGTTGGACTCTTACGCTGGCGGGCTCCTAGAAATTGTGTGGCGGACTTCTCTCGCACGGAACGGAACCGCCACGGGCCACGACGCGGTGATTCCTTCTCCACCAACATAAATAGCCACCACTCCTCGCCTCTTTCCCCAATCTCATCTCGTCTTGTGTTGTTCGGAGCAAGGAGCACACAGCCCCATCCCAATCCCAAAATCCCAATCGATCTTCTTATCGTGAGCCTCGTCAATCCATCCCCACTTCAAGGTACGGCGATTCTCCTCTCCTCTCCCTCTCATCTTCTCTGTGCGTAGTACTCCCCTTCCCATCTAGATTGGCGAGTACTCCCCTTCCCATCTAGATTGGCGAGTTTCTGTGAGTAGATGCTTCTGATCTAGATTGCGAGTTTCTGTTCGTAGATGGCTGGCTTGTAAGCGGTTCCTAGGTGGGATCGTTCTCATGGTTTCTTTGGCTGCTGCGTAGGGATAGATATGGTCGTGCTTTTCTCAATTCTTGGTGCAGGTTTTGTGATCTGGTTCTATGTTCCTAGATAGATTTGTGCGCATGATTTGTCCGATTGACTTTGTCCCAAGTCTGGTTAAGTTTTAGCTCTAGATTAGAGCAGAAATAGTTGTCTCAAATTTGATTTGTACCTGCGTGTCACCAAATATGTTCATAATTATGGTGATGGAGTCAATACACGCTGCTCGACTGTTGCTACTCGTTCAGACTATAGCTTTTACCTGACGAACCATATTATCATGTCGATTCGTTTCATATGCATGCCTAAATAGATGGAAATTATATGCGGGTACTGAGCGTTATTATCATGCTTAGTCGTTTCATATGCATGTCTAGATGGAAGTTATATGCTGTTGCTGAGCGTTATTATCATGTTGATTCGTATCATATGCATGCCTAGATAAGATACATGGATGTTGATTCGTTTCATATGCGTGCCAGGTTATATCCTGCTACTAAGCATTATTATCATGTTGATTCGTTTCATATGCATGCCTAGATAGATGAAGATATATGCTGCTACTGATGATTACTTGCTATCTACTTGGTGCTCATGCATGCTCTTTTATTTACTTGGATGGTGACATGCTGCTGCAGTTTTGCTGGTTCTATTATGTGATTAGCATGCATATATGTTTCTTGTTGCTGACTGTCTACTGCTGTATACTTATTCATGTTGCTTGTTTTCTCTTCTACAGATGTAGATCTTTGTTAAGACCCACACAGGCAAGACCATCACCCTTGAGGTGGAGTCTTCCGACACCATTGACAACGTCAAGGCTAAGATTCAGGACAAGGAGGGCATCCCCCATACTAGCGGCGGCTCATCTTTGCTGACAAGCAGCTCGAGGACGGGTGCACGCTTGCTGACTACAACATCCAGAAGGAGAGCACCCTCCACCTGGTGCTCCGCCTTAGGGGAGGCATGCAGATCTTTGTCAAGACCTTGACTGGCAAGACCATCAACATTGAGGTCGAGTCATCTGACACCATCGACAATGTCAAGGCCAAGATCTAGGACAAGGAGGGCATCCCCCTGGACCAGTAGAGGCTTATCTTCACTGGTAAGTAGCTTGAGGATGGGCGCACGCTTGCTGACTACAACATCCAAAAGGAGAGCACCCTCCATCTGGTGCTCCGCCTAAGGGGAGACATGCAGATTTTTGTGAAGACTTTGACCAACAAGACCATTACCCTTGAGGTGGAGTCCTCAGACACTATCAACAACGTCAAGGCCAAGATCCAGGACAAGGAGGGCATTCCCCCAGACCAGCAGCGTTTGATCTTTGCTGGCAAGTAGCTAGAAGATGGCAGGACCCTCGCTGACTACAACAGTCAGAAGGAATCCACCCTTCACCTTGTCCTCCGCCTCAAGGGAGGAATGCAGACGGGAAGACCCTCACCGGCAAGACCATCACCCTTGAGGTGGAGTCCTCGGACACCATCGACAATGTCAAGGCCAAGATCCAGGACAAGGAGGGCATTCCCCCGGACCAGCAGCGTCTGATCTTTGCTAGCAAGCAGCTGGAGGATGGCCGCACCCTCGCTGACTACAATATCTAGAAAGAGAGCACCCTCCACCTGGTGCTTCGTCTCCGCGGTGGTCAGTAAGCCATTGGTCGTCGAAGCTGTTGCTATGTACCTACGTTGTCTTTGTGCCTCTGGTCTCTGCCATGGAGGGTGTCCCCTTTGAAGTATCTGTGGTTTGTGTCTTGTAATCGAGTTCAGTTTCATGGACAGGTTGTGTTGCAAAAGTGTTTTACCAAGGATAGTTGGTGGTGCAGCAGCATGCTTAATCATAAAAAGTGATGTTTAAACTTAAATCTGTGTGCTCGGTTTGGTTTGCATTTCTTCTGGTTTTCTATTATGTGAATGTTGCCTGAGATTTTTTATTAAAGGTTCACCACAGGTTCTGGCAATATAATTCAAGTTCTGATTGAATGCATGTAAGACTTTTTAGGTTTATCAATATTGAATGCTTTAATGCTATCAAGAGTTTTCTTATGATGATACTGTATATCGTTGAAGTTTTTGACTGTGTGCTTGCAATAGTTTTCAGGTTCGAATGTTCCATAAGTTATTTCAATCCCAAATTATTGTTCGCAAAATTGTACTAAGGTTTAAGTTGTGATTCACAAACTATTAACTTCAACGAAGGTTTCAGAAAAAGATAAATTCAATTATGAAGGATTTATAATATTGTCGGTACAGAAAGTGACCAACTAGTAAATATTTGTAGTTTTACCGTACGTTGTGATCGGAGGTGGCCTAGCACTCAATGACACAGGGTTTATACTGGTTCAGGCAACGTGACCTACGTCTAGTTTGAGTCGGTCAGTGACTTTATTCCTGAGCCTAGGTGCTCGAAGTTTGCAGTGGGGTTACAAACGAGAAGGAGAAAGATGGGGTGTACAAGAGGTCCGGTCGGCTATGGTCGGAAGGGCCGAGAGCGACAGAAGCTACGCTATGAGCTAAGTGTTCAAGCGTATGCTTGAGGTCCGAACCCGGTGGTTCTATGGTTGTGAGCTAGTGAACTTGATCGATGTTTATTAACTAAAAGGGGCTCTCTGTTACGTTGGAGGGAGCGCATCCCCTTTTATAGATAAAGGGGATGGCTTTACAAGTGAGAGGGTGAGGGTACGTATGCTACTGAGCTTTGTTGCCCATACCGGCGGGTACAAGATAATGGTAGGCGCCCACAACACTGTTTATGTCACTGTAGAATGTCAGATGCATGTGGGAGGTTGCGTTGCCTTCTTCAGAAATGGTAGATGTCGGTACCTGCAAACACTATTGATGCCTAGAGGCATGTGAGGAGTTTCACTATGTTCACCCGGTACGGTAAATCCCGGCGCCCACAACACTATCGATGCCTAGAGGCATGTGGGGGGCCTTACCGTATGGGAGTTAATGGCGCCCACAATACTGTAGAGGGAAATGTCGGCGCGTACAATACTGTTTGTGTTAGAGCAGTTGCAGAGTATTGTTCCTACAGGCGTACAGGGTATGGTCCCTAGTATCGTGGTTTGATTTGTGCGCCCTGGCTTGCTTTCTCCGTTTGTCCCCTAGTCCTTTCTGAGCGGGCGTCCCCGGTCGGATGGCCCCAGTCGGCTCTGGTTGCGCCAGTCGAAGAAGAGCGGTGAGCAGGGTTTCTACGAAGTCGTGCGTCCCAGAGTTGATGGAGGGCGCCCCTGCGATGGGTGCCGGGATGTGAGCCTCCTCACGAAGGTGTAGTACGCTAAGCCGGTCGGCGACGAAGTCCAGGCTTCCGAAGAGGAAGGCCTGGGATGGCTCGAAGACGGGTGGAGCCAACATCCCAACAGGTGAGAGTGCGGGAAACTCCAGCGAGCCGAAGCGAATCGTATCGCCCGAGCCCACCACGGCGAGGGTGGCGGAAAAGTGGGCCATCCGATGACCAAAAAGTGTTGAACATACAACGTCTTCCCCATAGACGGCACCAACTGTCGGTACAGAAAGTGACCAACTAGTAAATATTTATAGTTTTGCCGTACGTTGTTATCGGAGGTGGCCTAGCACTCAATGACATAGGGTTTATACTGGTTCAAGCAATGTGCCCTACGTCCAGTTTGAGTCGGTCAGTGACTTTATTCCTGAGCCTAGATGCTCGAAGTTTGCAGTGGGGTTACAAACAAGAAGGAGAAAGATGGGGTGTACAAGAGATCCGGTCGGCTCTAGTCGGAAGGGCCGAGAGTGACAGGAGCTACGCTATGAGCTAAGTGTTCAGGCGTGTGCTTGAGGTCTGAACCCGACAATTCTGTGGTTGTGAGCTAGTGAACTTGATCGATGTTTATTAACTAAAAGGGGCTCTCTGTTATGTTGGAGGGAGCGCATCCCCTTTTATAGATAAAGGGGATGGCTTTACAAGTGAGAGGGTGAGGGTACGTATGCTACTGAGCTTTGTTGCCCATGCCGGCGGGTATAAGATAATGGTAGGCGCCCACAACACTGATGATGTCACTGTAGAATGTCAGATGCATGTGGGAGGTTGCGTTGCCTTCTTCAGGAATAACAGATGTCGGTACCTGCAAATACTGTTGATGCCTAGAGGCATGTGAGGAGTTTCACTACGTTCACCCGGTACGGTAAGTCCTGGCGTCCACAACACTATCGATGCCTAGAGGCATGTGGGGGGCCTTACCGTATGGGAGTTAATGGCGCCCACAATACTGTAGAGGGAAATATCGGCGCGTACAATACTGTTTGTGTCAGAGCGGTTGCAGAGTACTGTTCCTACAGGCGTACAGGGTATGGTCCCTGGTATCGTGGTTTGACTTGTGCGCCCTGGCTTGCTTTCTCCGTTTGTCCTCTGGTCGGAGAAGAACGGTGAGCAGGGTTTCTACGAACCCCGGTCGGAGATGCGAGGTCGGAGTCGGAAGTAGTGCTTGGGCCAGGCCTTCCGATCGGAGAGGCCGTCCGGAGGCGGCTGGAGTCCGAAGTGAGCGCTCCGGTCGGAGAGGTGGGCCGAAGTAGTCGACGAGCAGGCGCTGTTCCTCTTCGGCTAGACCTTCCGGTCGGTGACTGGACCGCCCTTTCGGCCTATTGTTTTAGAGTCTTGGGTCGGCCCATGAGTTGCGTGCTGTCTGCTTGGACCGAGCCTTGGTGTGAAAGCCGGTTCCCGAGGGACCCCGGGTTTATGAACCCGACAAATATAGTAAAATATTTTATGTAAAATGACTTGTTTAGAGAGAGTATACAGTAGCTTTACTTGTTGGGCTGCACTTTGTATGCCTGTCCCGATCGCCACAAGCAGACGGCCCACAAAGAAAACTGGGCTGGAGCCAATGAGCCACTAACAGACAGCCCGCAAAGAAAACTGTGGCGGGAGGCGCGCGAACCAACCAAACCCTATCTACGGTTCGCCTCCTCGGCTCCTCCCTCCAAAACACCGCTGGAATCGGGTCCCCCATGGCAGCATCACGCACCTCCAATGGGGCCGCAGCTCGCCGCAGTTGGCCCCGCCATAACGGTGCCGCGCTTCCGCACCACCCTTCCCTGCCGCACCCGGCCAAGGAGGCTCACCTCTTGGCGCCGCGCCGCGCTCCCCAAGGACGAGGTCTCGTGCTGTCCACAACCGTACCGGCGACGCTGCTACGGGCCATAATATTTCATTGCTGCATTTGTGTATGTGATTTATTTTGTTTGTGCATTTTGTTTTGTGTAGGATTATTACTTGATCGATGCGGAGGAGTCCATTGGGGATGGCTTCTCTTTCAGTGGAGGTGAGTCTGGGATTTGGGGAATTCTGGGCTTTATCAGCCGGGTTCGATTCGAATTGATTGCTATTGTTATATTTTTTTCTTGTATTTTGTGTTGATTGTTGCAGGGAAGTACGGGGACGGACCAAGTAAGTCAGACGAGTGGTTTGCTCAAGGCAAAATGGTATGCTACTACTTTCTGCTTTTCCTTTTTTGAGTGAAACTTTCTGCTTTTCCTAGTTTTGCAATTGGCGAATGCTCTGAAAAATGGGCGCATATTAGCACCTTTGCCTTTGTAGTGTGGACACGTGTGTTTGCGCGTGTGCTGGTGTGGTGTAATTAGCTACGAATGCATTAGGTGCAGTAGGAACGTTCAATTCTGATCTGACGGCGTTGAACTGCAATGCAGGTAAACGCTTACCCAGTATATGGGGACAAAGGGAAGGCAAAAGATCCATTCTTTGGCCTGACGATGGGATCAGGGTCTCAATCTTCAGATGACGTTTTCAGGTGAATTGAGTAAGTGGTTAGCAGGGTGTCAAGTACAAAAATGTGTATTGCATTCGATCTTTTGCTTTCATGCCAGGTGTCTACTTCCTTGAGAAGTGTGTTGATACATTACAGGAGACAGCTCTCATTTGTTTTCTCATTGTGATGCAGATGGTTCTGTGTGGAGGCTGGGAGCTCTTCTAATCCTAAAGTGCTTTTAATTCACGGCTTGCCATCGCAGGTGGGCTTTTATCTGGCTTATTGCTTCCAGTTTTCTTGCATGACTAGCAAACTGGTAGACTGAAAGGACGAGATATGTCTTTACCTCAGTTTCATGTGCCCTACTGAAGCTTGGCTAATGTCAGAACAAACAAATTGATGTGTCAACAATCAAAGTAGCACTTTTAAGTTACACTGACAATGTCGTGATATGTATAGTTTCATGACATGATGACTGTTGCTACCACACTTCATTACAGGCATACTCTTACCGCAATGTGATGCCTGTACTGTCAAACAAATATCATGCCATTGCTTTCGATTGGCTCGGTGAGCACTTACACACATCTCTGCTGTTTCATTAATTTAAAAGGTTCTGATGCAAAGTAGTCTATTGAGTTGGCATGGAAAACTAAAGTCCTGCATATATCGGTGTTGCCGTTGGCACAAATGTTTTGGAGTATTTTGACAGTTATGCCTGATGAGTATATATACAAACACAGAAAGTCGTCACTTGTACCAAATGTCATCTTTTGGCACCAAAACTAAAAAACACTAGCCAACATTTGATTGTACTTCTTCATTTTCAAAGTCTACTGTAAAATCATGCAACAGCACTATAACCTTCTAAATACCCATTTTGTGTAATTTTGCTACTCTTTTCCCGGTATTGGGATTGGGGGCAGAATGATATTTATCTAATTTCAAAGCAAAGAAGTTTGTGTCTGCAGGTTTTGGATTTTCTGATAAGCCTCAACCAAAATATGGTTTTGACTATACTCTTGATGGTAAAATGGTCGACACATACTGATTATTCTGTTTCAACCAAACAATGCATTCTGAACGACCTAATAATGTGAACTCCTATGTTCCAGAGTATGCCTCGTCCTTGGAATCTCTAGTCAATGCTGTTGCTCCTGATAAGCTCTCTATTGTTGTTCAGGTTCTTCTCGTTATTGAAGTCTTTATGAATCCATCTCTTTGATCTTTGTTGCATGAGAATGTTAATTTTGCAGGGCTACTTTGCTCCGGTTGCAGTCAAATATGCTAGTGAACATCAAGACAAATTGAATCATCTTATATTAGTGAATCCACCGGTTAGGTCCTTTTTGAATTAGTGTATAGCTTTTGCAGGGACATTATGGTTATAAATACATCTCCGCCTTCAAAACTTCATCATTGTACACTGATCTGAGAGTATTTCTATATTCCAGATAACTGATAAACATGTGAACCTTCCATCCACCTTGGCTTCATTCAGCAACTTCTTGTTGGGCGAGATATTTTCTCAGGTCAGCAGGCACCAATGTCAACTGAATTTTAACCCTATAGCTGTTTCGGTTTTGCGTCCAGATGTAACTCCTTCACTTGAATTCTTTCAGGATCCTCTCAGAGCTAGTGATAAGGTATTGACTAGTTGTGGTCCATACATGATGAAGGAAGAAGATGCTATGGTGTATAGAAGGCCATACCTTGTCTCTGGTTCCTCTGGGTTTGCACTTAATGCAATAAGCAAAGCTATGAAAAAGGACCTTAAGGTGTTTTTCCCTCATCCATATCTGTGTGTTTGCTTTGTTTAATTCATATATGTTCTAAATTGGATGCTTTTAAGGCTTACATTGAATCCATGAGAAGCATATTAAGAAGTAATTCGTGGAAAACAAAGATAACAGTATGCTGGGGCATGAGAGATCGTTGGCTCAGCTATGATGGGGTGGAAGATTTTTTTGGAGGCCTAAACCAGAAGATTGTAGAGCTGCCAATGGTTTGTCATGAAAACCAGCTATTTTCAAGTTTAATCATTTTCATGACTGTTTGTGCATGGGGTAGTGTGTAGTGTGGTTTGTGTTGCATGCATAATGACACATGGTTGTGCATGAGCGACTAACGCATTTTCTGGATTTATTTCTTCCTTTTTCTTCATTTCATATTATATTTTCATATTATTTTGTGCAATGACTTATGCAGGCGGGGCACCATGTGCAAGAGGACCGTGGTGAAGAATTAGGCAATATGATCAAAAGTATACTGAGGTAATGCTGTTGGAGTCTTTTCTAATCTTGTCTCTTAGTTTTGTCCTTTCATACATTTCCATATGAGCAAACTTTGGTTGGCTTGTATATAGTGAGGGTGAGGCGACTTCAAATATATTCATACGATTTTAAAAAATACATATCAGTTTTTAGTGCCTAGGCTGGCTCATTGTAACAAATTCAGAATCAAGTCTGCGCGTCACACATTCATTTGAATAAGAGAATGAAATAAGCATCCTTCTTACATAATACATGTTAAAACATATTGGATAGTACTCAATAAATCCCCTTGCATTTTTGTGCAATGAGGAACGAAAACATGAGGCATTTCTTAGCACTTGTTAGGGTGTGTTTGGTTGAGCTGTGGCTGTGGGAAAAAACTGTTGTGGGCTGTGAGCTGTGGTAAAGCTGTTGTGGGCTGTGCTGTAGAAAAGCTGAAAGCTGTTTGGTTAAACAAGTATAAAATATACCTTCTATCTTTATCTCTCTTGAAACAACTATGGAAGAGCTTTTTATTCCACCAATTTTGAAAAGCAGAAAGCCAAAAGCCAAAAGCAGGATCAAACCAGCTTTCAAAAATGTACTACGAAAAAGCAACTGCTTCTGAAAAAGCAGCCTCCAAAAACAACCCCTTTGGTTGGGCTTTTGGCTTTTGGGGCCAAAAGCCCAACCAAACGGACCCTTAGTATGATTGTTTGAGCAGCTTCAAGGGAAGTCACATATCAACGTTTATGCCCCGTCATCTACCTAATTAGCTCTAAAATGATATAAAATCCAACTAGCAACGGCAAGGAGACAAGCATCCCAAAAATAACCCTGCAAAATTGAGCAACAATATGGTTAACACCGAGAAATTGCAGGAGCACACCTTGAACTACTACCAATCTGTAGCCAGATCAAAATACTTACGCAGTACTAAGAACATCAGCGTGCAACCCATATTCTTTTGCAAATATAAATGATGTGATGGATTGAGGTAGTGCAGCCTGCAAAATGTTTGTACAAATGTTAGGCTATGCACAAGTTCCATAAAATCTGAAGAGATTAACATAGTACACATATGATCTTGATATGCATTTTTTAACGAACCGTGTAGAAGGGCTGCGAATATATATATTAATTAAGAAGGCCTAGACTAGGCAAACAATGACCCTGGAAGGGGCCACAATCTCGATATGCCTGAAATCAGGCCTACGCAACCCTAGCCGCCTAGCGTCAGGTGCTTGCTGATAAACTTGCCATCTTGAACCCCACTATCTGGATGGAAGAACAATTCACACCTCTTTTAAGGCATCCAGTCCTTGGTGTCTAGATTTGAGTTCATACATTTTTTGAGGCCATTTCTGACATAAGGCTCCCCTAGTTACCTCCAGTATGACAAGTGGAAATAATGTTTATCTTCGAACATCCAGAAGCTCCTATCTCCCTGAGCCACTTTTACATCCTTCTATCATACACGTTTAGTTCCAAAAAATTTTGGTTTTGCCCATCACATCGAATCTTTGGACGCATATATGGAGCATTAAATGTAGACGAAAAAAAAAACTAATTGCACAGTTGGGTGAGAAATCGCGAGACGAAACTTTCGAACCTAATTAGTCCATGATTAGACACTAATTCCAAATACAAACGAAAGTGCTACAGTTGCAAAACCCAAAAAATTTCGCGAACTAAACGTGGCCTAGGGCTAGAAGTGTCTAAATGGGGTATTATGAAGTTATGACAGAGACATCAGTCAGACAGAAAACAGAACTCTTCTGTTATATAATCGTGTTCATAAAAAAAAATTGCTTCCCCCAGAAAGCAAACCAAATATTTTGATCAAGGTTAGTTCATCTCCAGCGAAATGCGCATTAGCTGACATGATGAGTAGGCCTGCCCTGGTGCACCCTACAAGTGCAAGGTCCACAACAGCAACTACTGGCTTTTAAAACCTTCAGCAGAATTATGTCATCGGACTTTACATGTTTCTCTTATAATACTGGTGATGGTGTTTAATAACTAGCATTATATAGCTTGATTCATCATTATGCATTATGCATCAGATGAGTGGTTGGTGATGACTTCCCAGGTTGATGCTTTTGACATGGCATTTTGCTTGGCAGATGACTGCGAATTATGTGGGGTCAGGCTCTAGAACATGCCAAAAACAGGTGCTTTACGAGGTATGACGCGCATGCTGCACTTTGTTTGAACAAAGCTCTGTTTGCTTTGTGTACACATTTTAAAATTTGAGACGGATTTCAATGACGTTCTCTCTTGTCATAAGTTTGTCAAGAAAATCATACCCTAAAAGCGACGCTGAACATTTTCAAACAACAGCAGTAACGGTCTGTGTGTTCTATGTTCCTGGAATAGTATCCATGCATGGTTTATTGTTTGACCCCTGTTTCTGAATGATATGAAATCATGAATGCTGAAGGTCAGGATAACCTTGATCAAACTACAATGGTGGTGATAACAAGTATTGTCTGGATTGCGCGCTTGCATGAGCGTTGGGACTAATTAATCTCCTACTGCGCCTTTGGTCATGCTTAGTTTTTAAGCTATATTTAGCAGGTTCATGTTTGTGGCCGTGCAAGCAACCAATACCGGTCGTAATAAAGCTCAAAGTGGGTACAGTTAGTGGCGCCATGCTGTCCTGGTGCTGGCATATGTGGACTCAAATCTCGCGTAGTGAATTCGTGTGTGGTTTTCACATAGAGATCCTCCATTTGTTCCTGTTGTCCCTCCCATGACACTGTCACCACCCTATATGCTTACGAGGCACTCTTTAGGCTCTGTTTGGAACTTTGGATGATTGGATCCGTAGGGCGGCTGGTGTGATAATGTTGTTTCTGTGGATGAGATCTAATGCTGGTTAGATGCAATCAATATGATTGATGACCTTGCGAAATCGTTTTTGTCCTAAACTAAAGTAGAATGAAATATATCCATGCAAAAAGGTATGGCCGTGCTTGCTATGTGCATGTATCGATCACTCGTACGTGTTCGTGAAAGTGCAACGACGTTCTATTGGAATCGTCGTCAAGCGACGTACGTTTTGTAAAAGGTAAAAGGTCAAAAGTGGTGGTAAAAGCTAAGACTATCGCATGCGTACATAAAAGGAAAGGTACGATACCTGTATGATGGCAACGCGGAGGACGTCGCCGCGGAGGCCGACGGCGATGGAGCCGATGGCCATGGCGGCCGGGCCGAGCGCGAACTTGAGCACGAGGCCCAGCGCCGCGAAGCTGGGCCCGCACGCCAGCACCTTCTCCTGCTGCGCCATGAACAACCCTACAGCGTCATGCGATGCAAACGAAAACGACCTCATCAGAAAGTTGTCAGTCAGTCACCAGTCACTATCCGTCGCTGGGTAAAAAACTAAAAACACTTTTCCCTTTCAGCCTTGTTTAGTTCTAAAAAGTTTTCCCAAAAAAGTGTTATAGTAGCCATCATATCGAATCTTGCGATACGTGCATGGAGTATTAAATGTAGACGAAAAAAACTAATTGCACAGTTTTGTTAGAAATTACGAGACGAACGTTTTGAGCCTAATTAATCCATAATTAAACACTAACTGTCAAATAAAAATAAAAGTGCTACAATAGCCAAATTTCTAAAATTTGGCCAACTAAACAATGCCTCTTTTACTCCTATATATACGTAACGGCATCCATGCGGCAGATATAATTTATGCCTTTCGTTTGTTCGGTTCCTGTTTATTTAGGGGATTATTATATTCCTTGTATTATGGCGGCGATTATCGAATAGAATATATGTATTGTTGGCTAGAGTACTGGATACGAGAATTAATCGAAATGAGTGGGAATAACAAGTCACTCAAGAGAACTAGGGTACATGCACGTGTGGTGGAGATTAACCATGCATTTTAGCATTATTAGCTAGCATAGATATAGTTTGTTGCATGCCTGATCCTGAATAACTCTCAGGTCCCGTTTGGATCCTTCAAATTTAATTTATTTTAATAATCATAATTTAGACATAAATTAATTAAGCTAATATGGTTGTATATGAATTATATTTTTATATTATTGTTGGCTATATGAGAGATACTTATGTGTTGCATTTCTACCGTAGGGGAGTGGGTTGAAGAGCGTGTTATAAGTTACAAAGTAGAAACATAGGATGATAATCTGTAGAATCAATTTTCATCTCCCATCCTATGAATTTGAGATAGGCTTATATATGAATTTTGAAAAGTGATGGAATGTCAAATTCCAAGTCAAATAGTCTAATTTATTAAGTAGATTTTAATTACTCAAAATGAAAGGACCCCAAACGGCCTCTCACAGGAATATCAATATTCAGTCCTATCCTACAGTACACACCGCTAGCTAGACTAGCTTGCTGCTAATGCTTGCAACGTAAATTAATTTTCACTCAGTGCTATTTTTCAATATGTAGTAAGATCTTCGGAGACAGGCAGAACATGTTAAATGTACTTGCTGAAAAGATTGACAAATTAATTAATCTAGTAAAATTAAATCGTGTGTGTTCACTTTTTTTTTGCTATGTACAGTGTTCGTATGCACACATGTAGACTTACAAATATTTGGGGCTAGCTTCTCAGGAGACAGAAATTACTCACCCATGCTGAACATGGCCATTCCTGTGCCCGACTTTGACATGATGAGCACCGATCCCTCGAAGGCGCTGGGCAGCTCGATGTGCAGCCTGTTCAGTTTCAGAAGAGCAGAGGCAGTAGTATTCCATCGTCAGACATGTTTGAGCTTGGCGTAATCCCACATCAGGCAAGCATATTGACCGGAGGCAAGAATTAAATAAACTCATGGCTGGCATGGGTTAGGCCATTTGAGATCATCTCTGGGGCCAGGGCCATTGGCTATTTGGCTTGAGCATCAGAGAACACCATCACCATGTAATATGTATCTAATGTCACTTCAGGTGTGCTACACACGTCAGACCACAATTCTGGTAGCCAGCTACCTGCCTACCACACATTTCGCACTAGCTAAACCGGCAACAAGAGTGCCATGGAATCAGCATGCATGCATGTAAGTTAATTAGCAGAGAATCATCTACAGAACAGTTTGTAGGGGCCTGTTGTGCAGCATGCACCTACTAATTTTTTACTGTACTGAATATATTTATGTGCACAGGTAGATGGGTATAGTCGTCGATAGATGCCGAATTACTAATTTACTATGCATGCAGTTTGCTAAAAATTTATATTAATTTCTAACTAATCACCGACAGAAGCTGCATGCACTGCGTATGTACGTGGCGTATAAGCATGCAATACGTACGTACCTGTTGGCAACGCAGGCCCAGGTGATGCCGACGAAGCTGGCGTACGTGTTGGGGTTGCGCGACAGCTTGTGCGCCACCACCTTGACGAGCGCCCAGAGCGAGGGCTTGTCGCTGGCGATGACAGGGACCACGACGACGGTGGCAGCAGAGGCGGCGGGGTCGGCGGCCTCGACGTCCTTAACCGGCGAGTCCGGCACGTCGACGTACATGCCGATGGCGGCCTTCCTGATCTCGAGCACGAAGAGGAGGAGCGTGAGCCAGACGATGGCCTGGAAGACGGAGAGCTGGACGACGAGCTGCTGCGCCCACTCGCCGTACATGGCCCTGGCCATGGGCACGCCGACGACGAGGGAGTTGGTGAGCGTTGACAGCGAGAAGCCAGTGATGGACCAGCCGACGGCGCAGCCGGCCCAGCCGCCGCCACCGGCACCTTTGCCCGCGGAGGTGACCCTGGCGGCCCAACAGGCGATGACACCGACGATGACGGCCTTGGAGATGACGTCGGCGGCGACGGCGCGGTAGTTCACCTGGAACGGGTCCGTGTGCAGCGTGAACTCGAAGGTGAAGAAGGGCAGCGCGAAGAAGGCCACCAGCCGGTTCACGGCGTCGCACTGCTCCCGCGTGAAGATGCGCCACCACCGCACGGAGCCGTAGCCCAGGAACAGCGCGAAGTAGAGCGGCACCGTCGCCGCCACCACCTTGTACACGTCGCCCCACCCGATCATCCTCCTCGCCTTCTGATAGCTAAATCTCTGTCTCGATCGATCGATCTCTCTAGCTAGCAGCTTTCGTTCACCAAGAGCTAGCTAGCTTAGCTAGGTGATAAATGAACTCGCGCGCAGCTACTATCCCTGCACGGTTGGCAGCAATATATGCAGCTACTCGATCGTGTGGGAGGAAGAAGAACAGTGCGATCGCGTGCGTAAATTAAAAATTGCGATCTCGAGCGAGCTAGATCGTCGTCGTCGATATGGATGTGCAGTGTGAGAGGCAGAGTGTGTGGGGGTGGCGAGCTTTATAGAGCGGTAGCCTATGGGCGATCGAGGTTGGAGACTAGCACTGCCACGTCTGGTGCATGCAGCTAGCGTCAGCAACGGGAGCAGCTAGCCAGCCGGGTGGATCGTGGCCGTTGAAGGCATCCTTTTGTGTGGAGTACCTTTCTCTCTCTCCACCCAAGACTTAGCAGAGAGGGTTTCCATATTAAAACATGTCACTCCACTTCAACTAGTTGGGTCTAAAGTTTCATCACTCATGAATGGGCCTTTGAATTTATTTAGAATCATCAGAATTTCTCAACGAGGCCAAGCCCATTTATTCCAACACAAGTTTTGTATTGTTGTCTTTTTCTCTCTAGTGAAATACATGCTTACGTTCGCACAAAAGAAATATGCTAGTCGTCTATAGCAAGCTTATGATAATTAATAATATGCACAGAGCGAAAACTATCTACACTGGGTACACCTTTTATTAATAGTTCTTACAACTCTTCAAGCCTTCAACATCAGGCGGTGTCAGTATCGCTGCAAAAGCGCTCTACGAGTAGCATCTCTTGCAGGTGGCCAAAGCAAACGCCTGCTACCATATTCTCACCTCACATATATTCGCGCGTATTGGAGCAGAGCTCTCGGCAGAGATGTACTCCTATCGTGGAGGTTCAACTCATCGATGAGCACATATATATCGCCGCAAGGAATTAATGCGGTACAATGGTTCTTGTACGCATAATGCATAATCCCTTGCATGTTGTCCAAATTATTGAGTTTATTTATTCATGATATAGTGCTGTCATTATCCCTTGCATAAACTCAATAGTGCATTAAACTCATGATATAGTGCATATATAAGGACAGGTATTAGTGCTGTCATTTGTTGGCTTTAGATATTATGCACATTATAATTTTTTTATTTTGTCTTTTTCTAGTCTTCTTGTTAGCACACATTATAATTAATTTGTCAGTAATTTAGGCCCTGATTGACGTGGTGAACACATCTAGATCTCAATTTTATGACTTAGGGTTTAGTGGTAGATGAACACAAGTGCCGTAAGTACGTGAGTAACGTATTTTTACAATGGTATTCGCATTTGAGTTAGTCATAAGTTGATTGGCTACAAGTGTCTTGGCTCTGAAGATTTGTATTGATGTTTGGGATGTGGCGCAAAGGATATTCGTGAAGACTAAGAACACAATAGAGCAAATGTAAGCTCGGTGCTCGGAGATATTTGTTGTAGCCAGTTTGGTAAGGTTTTTGGTGTTGAGGGCCGTTGTTGCTTCTTTTTTTCTCTTGTTGCTTTGCTTTGTTCTAGGTCGCTTACCGCTAGCTTGGTGGTTTGTAATTTGTAGGGCTCTCTCATAGCTGTGTCATGTAATTCTCTTCCTCTTTAATGAAACACATGCTAAGCCACTTAAGCGAAAAAAGTGTGTATTAAGGCTTTGATTTTCCTTTGGTCTTATTATTAATGGTGTCCAAGGCGTTCATCTTGAGGGAGTTTTAGCGAGAACATTGGGATGTGCAAGAGACTACTCTCATTCAAGATTATGGTGGTAAGTGGCCCCCATTGAAATGATTTCAACTTTCAAGTCGATGATCTTAAAGAAATTGAATTGGTCTAGATCGGACTGAAAATGGGTTTGGAAACAGTGCCGGAGTAATACTAGGATCACACTAAGAATCTTTCAGAACATCACAAGTTGTCTATATATACTCCCTCTCCCTCCAAACTATTTTTAGTTTGACCAACTTTATAATTAAGAATAATAGCAACTAGCGTGAAAGCCGTTGCGCTAACGCGCATCCTCTTGCTTATGACATCAAATAAAAAGACCATGAAAATATATTTTATGGTGTAACCAGTGATGGTATAGATGCTGATGCATTTTTCCTATAAAATGTGTTAAGCTTAAAATAGTTTGACTTAGGACAACTTTAGAAGTTGATTTATTTTGGTGATATCTGACAGAAAATTAATGAAGTGGTGTTTTTTCCTAATCAGGCAAACACTTAAACAAGTCAATTTGTGTCACAACCCAAATAGGATGTCGACTTAAAATAGAAGTCCACCTGCATCCTGAACACAGATTACGGCAGTGCATAAGCGGATTAGCATCTATCTCCAAGCATGCACGCGCAAACATCCACGCTAACTAACAACCACCGTCAAATAACCATGCGTCCTAACCAATTCAGAAACCAAACGTAATGATATTCTCCCTAGCCTGATTCCCCCTTTTGGATTACTTTTGCAAATGCAGTAAAGACTAAAGAGCTGCTACTTGCTACCTGCAACGATGTGTACAGTATATATTCCCACTCTGACACTCTCTCGTCATCCTTGAGGATTAGGGGAATTAATCCCCATCTACTGATATATACATGCATCATGCATGTGTGCGTGCTTTATTTGATTTGATGGATATATCGGTTCATGGAACCAATTGCTGACGCCCGTAGGCCATCCTACTGTGGACATCAAGTTGAACGAACCATCTGGGCATGCAGCAACCAGCAGGAGGCGTACTGTACGTTCCATTCCTTCTCACCGCATACATGCATGTAAAGGGGAGATCAGCTATAGCTGCTACTTTCATCCGCATCCCATCCTCGCATAGTCGCATGCGATATTTGCAATTTGCAAATGAGGGGAATGGCTTTCCTCCTTTCAGGTGGCAGAGGGGATTTTGCTTGCTCGTCAGCACTCGGCTCGAACAGAGAGGCATCTCTCCTCCCATTTGTTTCCAGAGCATTCAGGATGGCGCGAACGAATTGTTCCTCCTGTTCCTTCTCTCAGGTGGGGCCGAAAGATGGTTCTGGTGGTGCCCACCTGTCAGTGGCTGCTCATATAACAACAAAGAGGCTTTTTCTTAAATGAAATAACAATAAAGAGGCTGTCTCGAGCACATCCAGACATTCAGATTAGCAGAGATTTGGAAGGTCCACGGTATACAAATTCAGGTTGACTGCATTTCAGTGGATTTCTTGTAATTTTACCATCATTTGAAACTTCCATCGCGAAAAGAATCCGGATCCCGCATATCTTAGCAAATGCTCGCAGCACTTAGTTTGGAATTGGAACAAAGGCATACATCACTCACTCAGGGCCCTGCAAATGAAGAAGAGCCAAAGATTGGAATGGTTAGAAGCGCAAAGAGCCAAAGATTGAATGGTCAGAAGCCGTTTCGGGCTCTGCCCAACTTGTACAGTGTATATATGGCTGCCATACAAGGGAAGCGAATATCAGCTGCAGAGAGAGAGCATATTATCTTCTCTTGGTACAGCATTTCGTATATTAACCGCCTGTATCCTGCACACAAGCACATGAGCGACAGGGAGAGATTGCATGCTGATGCTGGGTTTATTTTTATTTTTGGAGACGTATTGCATGCTGCAGGGCACCGTTTCGATCGGATATTCTCTTCTCCACAGGCCAGTACTTGTCCATCTCTCTAAACTGCACTAACAATGGTGTCCGTTAAGCCACATCTCCCGATGCAGCGAGATAGCAACGACTGGTTTATGCAGTACAAAAATGCCACTCGATGAACTGAGTGACGAATCGTATGCCGCTTATCTTCAGGCAGAAAGATAGTTGCTCTTTCGTCGGTTGGAGCTCATTGTTTGCAAGATTTTTCAATCTTTTTTGAAAGATATATGCTGGCTGCATCAGTACTCTAGTACCCTTCAATTGGAGCTCTACGTTATTTTTGACACTGCAGAATTCAAGCCACGAAGAAACATTGGGCATCTGATGAACAAAACAGCAACAGAACTGAACTTCATAGCTCACGATTTTTTAACAGATCTGAACAACAGAATAACATACCGAAACACAACGCCAGCGACAGACAACGTACAGCATGTTCACTCCATGTCCACGCCCAGTTCATGCGGCCACAGGTTGTACAAAAAAGCAGAAAAAACGAAGCTAGAACACAGCCGAACATTCTCCTATCACTCTATGAGACGACACAAGCAAACAGAATGCTCCCAGACCATTTGGTCAAAACCTGAACAACTATGTAACGCGACACACCAGGTCTTGTCTTCGCGATGCATCTCAGGATGCATGATAGATTTCGCTGGAACTCAACAGTCGCAATGGGTTTCCGATTTCACAGTTGGACTTCCCTACCATATACCCAGCTGAAAGGCAGCGTGCCTGCTTTCTTGGCTCTGCTCTGGGCCCTCTCGTCCAGCTTCCTGATCCTTGAAGCAAGGGTGCAAAGGTAGTCCTGTGCCTTGTTCCCTTCACCTGACAGACCAGTCAGATCCGCCACCTTCCACCTGTCGACAAGGAACTCAAGGATGTCGGCGTAGTCCCTGGCAGTGTAGACGCCAAGCCTCTGCGCGACCATGGAGAAGTGCTCAAACAGCTTGTCGTCCTGCCCATCAAACATCAGGTGAGCAGGCATTGAGATCTTCTTCTTCATCATGTCAGCCAGAGCAACCACAGTACCATCAGTGTCGATCTCAAACAGCTTCTCCACGATCTTGGTGTACGCAGTCTCATGTCGCTTCTCATCTGAGGCAATGATGCCACAGATCTGTGCAAGCTTTAAGTCACCAAAGTCCTTGGCGTGACGAGCAGTGTTCCCGTGTGAGATGAAGGTCGCCCGCTCTTGGAAGGAGGTGTAGATGAAACCAAGATAAGGATTGTTCTCAGTCCTAGGATCCTGAAAAGGACACAGTAAAGAAAGTACATATTAGTCCTACATAGTTATAATCAGTAGCCTAGATTTAAAGAAAAAAAAACAAAGTGAACAAAAGATAATTAACCAATGACCCAACTGAAATGGAACCACGGTTGAAAATTTCAGAACAATAGTTGCCCAGGCAGCATAGTAAGTTACTATTAAAATAATTTCACCAAAGAACCACACTCCCAACAAGCCAAAATAAACACTTCAGAAGCATGAACAGCTGAATGTACGTGTCAAGACTCAGTAAGAAAAAGACAGAATGTGTTACCATTCCAGAGCCAATAAGATACTGAATTGTCTTCTCAATTTGTCTCATATCCACCCTCCCAGTGAGGTACATATACTTGTTGAGCAGATCACCATGCCTGTTCTCCTCAGCAGTCCATGCCCTCGTCCAAACAGCCCAGGCAGTGGGGCTTGCACCTGTCTCATCCCTGACACCGTCAAGGGTGTTAAGCATAGTCTGGTATGTTGGAAGAGCTTCCTCAGTAATCATGTCTCCAACCAAACAAACAAAATAATCATCAGGGATTTCCTTGGCACGCTCTCTCAGCTCCTTAACTTCGTCATGAAATTCTTCAGATGATGGGTCAGGGAGGAAATCCTGTGGCTGCCAACACTTCTCAACTGGCTTGAGATGCGTCAAGATATTATCTCTAGCCCAATCATCAAGCGACTTGAAAATTTCAATCTTCTGAGGTGGCATTGAATGTGTAACCTGGACATGCACCTCCCTTGGAGGAGCAAATGGCTTCTTATTCTCGACCCTGGAACAATTTTCAGGCAAAAAGTATGATTAGTTACCAGTTACATATTATGAAACAAATCTAAACTTTAGAAGAAGACAAATTTGGACATTGTCAGTTCTGGTACAATTGGGATTGTGGCTGTAATATGCAGTCAGATTATAAGCATAGTAGAAGCCACTAATGGACATGGCCATGAGGAATATCTAACCCCAGAAGGCCCACAATGATGATCCTCACTACTCTCCAGTCTGTTTGCATTGAACATATTTATAGGCACTCAGATATTAAGACCATTTTCCTGTCTTATGTTAGGTATAAAGTATGTGTAAGTTATGCCAGTGTACAGCATGGGAGAATGGGGATAAACAGAGGGGCACACACACATGGTTCATATATCTTAACCGCGATAATGTATTAAAATCCACACTTGTTCTCATTTGTTTTAAAATAAAAGGCAGTGAATAAGCAAGATCACCTTGAAAGGAAGGTATGGAAGGGCAAAAGTCATGGCAAGAAAACTGAAATCTAGATGGAAATGAGATGACGATCTTTACATACTACTCCCTCCGTTCTAAATTACAAGACGTTTTGGCTTTTCCAGATACATAACTTTAACTATGCATTGCTTTAGATGCATGGAATTACATGTTAGAAAAGCCAAAATATCTTATAACTTGGAACGGAGGGAGTATATAGGAGACCTTTCCAACATACTGAGAGTGCCACAGCCTATTACTTAGCATATGATACTAAGCAAAAAATACGTAACCACCTAGTGAATTTTTCCTTTTCGTTTTTTTTTTTCTTTTGTTTGTGTGTGTGTGTGTGTGTGTGGGGGGCGCTTAAGGTTTAAGAAGTACAGTATGCGCAAATAACCAGAATGTACCTAGGCTTCTAACCTGCGGAGCTTATCAGGTTGGCAAATAAATGCCATAGTACCTAATGTCACTGACCTTTTCCATACTACATGACTACAGTCACATATGTCACATACAAATTATGATGTGACCCCCACCATGTACATATTAATGGAAGGATTGTATCCCAATTATCAGAACTTCATCAACGTTTTAGTCCCGGAATACTTCATCACATAACTATCATTGACAAAAATATCAAAGAAGCCAAACAGAAAAGAGCAGTAGTAATGAGACGGGGTGCAAGTGCAACTAGGAGTAAGAGTAACCTGAGTACCCCGGCTATGTTTCTCTAACATTTTAGCCAAATCTAAGCTCGGCTCAAAGTAGGCTTCCTTAAGTTAGAACTTAGAACTAGCTGGAAAACCCACTTAGATACACTTCAAATAGGACAGTACCTATGGAATCATGGTTTTGGACCGCCACTTGGTGAGAAAAATAAATGAATATGTGCCACAATGGAACTCTGGATGGGCTTCTATTCCCGAATTGATATGCCTACGACTATGATATGGGACAAGCAGTTAATTTCATTCCAACATAAGACTTTTTTTATTGATTTCATAAATCCCATCAACCCAAGCACATGAGCAACAAAGAGCTTTCATGAACCGGCAACCGAAGAGTTCAAAATGGTCCTGCGGCCCACCATCAAATTAAATTCCAACAAACTAGGCCACCAAGAACATGGTACAGGCCACAGGGCTACCAAATCGACCAACCTCGACAGCAAACACGCGTGTTCAGTCTCCACCTCCGATGCAGACAGTACTACGATGAATCACCCCCATGACCACAGGCAGTTACTCCCTCCCTCCAAAAAAATGTCGTTTTTTACTTGCGGACATTTTGTTTGACCATCCGTCTTATTCAAATTTTTTTATAAATATTATCTATTTTGTTATGAATTATTTTATTATTAGAGGTACTTTAATAATGATTTATTTATTTTATAATTTACACAAAATTTTTAAATAAGACAAACTGTCAAAAATGATGTCTGAAACTAAAAAACTTCACTCTCTTCGGATGGAGGGAGTAGGCACTTCAACCGTAGACTGGTATAGCCAGTACACCAGCTACCCAAGCTCAAAAAAAAAAGTACACCAGCTACCCTGTGCAGTGCAGTGCAGTGTATTTTAAAAGGGTACATGGAACCACGCCGGGAGGAGGAACTGCCAGGGTCCCCGATCAAGTTAGGTCCCAGGAAAATTTAATGACCGGGAGGAAATACGGCATCGAAGGAAATCTGAAAGGGACTGGCGCAACAGAAACGGCCTCGCTTCGCTTCGCTCCCTTGGTGTCGACGGCAAGGCGATTCAACCGAGCGGCCAGGCTCCGGTCCCGGCCCGCGCCGCGCAGAGTAAACGACCCACCCATGCAGAATTTTTAATGGCTGAACTGTGACCTTGGCGCCTCTGAACTACGGAGGCAGCGAGGGGCGTCGCCCTCGCGCATGTGCGGCCGTTGCCGCCTCGAAGACCAGGGCCGAGCTCGGCAGGACGAATCTGACAACCCCGACACGGGCACCCGCTCCCCAGACCCCAGTCCCCACGGAAGGAAGAGAAGGACAAGGCGCGACGAGCACCAAACCCTGATCCAACATTGCGAGCGGAGGCGGCGGAACACCCAAGCCGAACTGTCAATCCATCACGAACCGTTCGGCGTAGGCGTCGCCGCCAGACGTAGGAACCGGTTCATCCATCCATCCAATCCAATCTATCTTATTTTTATACATCAATGGAGGAAGGGAAGAGGAACGCAAACTGGGAGAGGAGAGACGGCCATGACGAGCGAGGCCCCAGGCCATGCGACTTACTTGGTGGAGACGGCGGACGTCATGGAGGAGACGGCGACGAACCTACTGCCGCCGCTGCGGCAGCGGCGGCGGCGGGCGGCGAGCGGCGGGGAGAGGCAGAGCGCGGCGTCGTTGAGGCGGAGCGCCATCCTGGAGGCCAATGGGAAGCGGAAGCCGTAACCGCCGCCGCCGCCGCCCCTGCTGCTGGCCGTCGCGAGATTGGGATGTGGGTGGTGGTGCCTGATGGCGAGCGAGAGGAACGAACAAACGGCAGAGCGCGCGTGCGATTCTCCACCTCAGGTTTGGTTCGGGCGCTTGGGTTTTAGCGGCCTCGCCACCGCTGCAGCGGACACTGCTGGACGCCACTCGGCAGTGGGCCCATGTTTATGTCCCTTTCTACGTGCACGGTGCCCCTGAACGAAATTACCGGACTCGCCCTCCCGTCCTCGCTTTCCGTCCCGTCTCGGCTCTCGCTCTCGCTCGCTCGCTCGCTAGTCAAGTTGTTCTTTTCTTTGGCTCGTGGAGTCTCTCCGTACAGTAATCTTCCTCGTGTCATTAGCGTTATTAGTATTACTTTGAGTGGGGATTAAGAAATGAGGGCGCACGTCTTTTCGCTTCTTAAGACAAACCATCATGGCATTAGGAGTATCGAGATCCTCTAGATCCTAGTCGATATTCGCCCCCTTCTTTGATTTTAAATCTACACCTTTGATGGAAACATGCGTAGCCACAAAATTATGTGTCATTTTCTTTGGTAGCGTACGGCGAGGGCTTAATGGCATGGCCACACAGGCCCCTCGAACCGAACATAATACGTCGATAGAAGACGGTAAGCTGACGAATTTTTCCGAACGATGAGTAATTTTTTTTTGTAGCATAGTGCATTCGAAAGCAGGTTGTTTTGAAAATTAGTTAGTGAGGGCACACTTTGATTGTGAATCGATCATAGCTTGGCTGGCTAAGTTGGTTTTGAGCCATCGACATGACACATATACTTGTATTTTGCTGAATTTATTCAAAGATTTAACTTTGTTATTTTTTATGACAGGTTTTGTGTGCGTGTCAATTGTGAAGCGCTTGTAATGATTTTGTTAATGTTAAAGATACGTTGATTGGCTCAGTCTTTTGAAAATACTCATAGAGCCAAGATGTCTATGCTTCTGTGTCATAGAGAATGGTGAGTGTACATATATGTATATGAGTGTTTATGTTTTTGCGAGTGTATATACATGCATATGAGAGTCTATATATGTGTTGTGTTTCGCAAAAAAAAAAAAATCTTTGATAGCACAGTGGGTGCTCAATGATAATATGCCACAAGCCCCTCATAGAAAACTCTGAGCTAACAAGTGTTTCCAAATGATAAGCACTTTTTGTGTCATATTGCTTGGTCCTTTTTCAGATGTTGATCACTAATTAATCAAAATATATGCATGATCGATAACGACTGGGATGCGCGTCCTTATTGATCACTCAAATCGGCAACCCTACTTCTAAAAAGAATGTAATTTTGACTCCAAGTATATATGCCATGGAAAATATATTCTATAAAAAATCAATGATAAATATTTGTATTTTTTATATACCTTTGGTTAGACTTGAGATAGTTTGATTTTCAACTATAAAAAGTTGCACTTTCTCTATAGACGAAGGTAGTAATACAAAATAATTTTGGCAGTTGATTTTATTGGTATTTGTAGAAACAAATGGAGGGAGAAAACTTTTACATGCGAATACAGGGCATTCATAGAATATTTCCATGCCAATTTGATGTCTAGACTGAAAAAATATTCGAATGATCTATAATCGACTATAATTTTCTTTAGTAGCAACAAGTATATATTCCAATCTACCATTGAACAACAATGTGGGGTGCACGAACAGAAAAACATTATCAGTATTTATGAATCCAAAACTAGATATTCTATATAAATACATTCGATAATAAATCTGATTATATTCATTTAGCATGATAAATATTTATAGTCTTTCACAAATTTAATCAAATTTAGGATAGTTTGACTTAAAACTATGCTAGATTTGGATTTTTTTATGAGAAGAATTAGTAATACAAAAGATTTTTTAGCAACTGGTAACATGCTTTATATGTCGCCAAATGGCCTCTAGTCCAACTAGTTAGAGCGTCCCGGCGGCACTCCTCGAGTCCTGCGTTCGACTCCCCGTGGGAGCGAATTTCAGGCTGGAGTTAAAAAAATCCATCGTCTGTCCCACGCCAAAGCACAGGTCTAAGGACTGGTCTGTTCTCACAGGGCGACGATGCCGCTGTGTAAGGGTGGGGCAGGGGTTCGGGTGTTTTCTGGACCTGCATGAGAAGGTCTTCTTCTTAATGCAATGCTTATGGGTGGTCATACCCTCGTAGGTCCAGTTTTTTTTTTTTTTTGCTTTATATGTCAAAGTTATACATTAAAGGACTTTTTAAAAAAAATCCTAATATGCCTTGTAAAAATCGTAGGGAGAAAACGTTCACATGTGAATAAAAGGGGTTTAAATTAATTGTAGTACTAGCTAGAATATTTCCTTGCAAATTTGATGTCTAGGCCGGAAAAAGTCTTTGAATCATCTCTAACGGAGACTAATTAAATTTCCATTTAGCATTAGCTAGTGGTACATCCCAATCTCCCATGGAACAACGATGTGTGGTGCACGAGCAACTTGCGACTATCTACAAGTCGGCTTGTCAAAAATTGCAACTTGCGACTATCTACAACTACAAGTAGGCTTGTCAAAAATTGTTATCTCTAGCACTATTAGCTACTCCGTCTATTTTAAATTATAATTTATTTTATTTTTAAAAAATATATATAGTTTTACTATGTATTGAGATATATACACTATGTTTAATACTAAATCCGTTTTAAATTATAGTTTGTTTGACTTTCAAATTTGCTCGTTCGGTTGGGTGTTTTTTATTCTTTGGTTCGTGAAGAAATCTAGTTTGTTTGTGTTACTTCTATGGTGAAAATTGAAAATTATCGTTATTTACGACAAGCCAAGTTTTTTTTTACCCCAAGTTTACCGCTCGTCTTATTTAAAAATTTGTGTTAAATATCACTTCTTTTGTTGTGGTTTGCTTTATTAACAAAAGTTCTTCAAGAATGACTTAAATTTGACTATGTTTGCATAATTTTTTTGATAGGATGAGCGGTCAAATTTAGATAAAAAAGTCAAACAAACTATAATTTAGAACAGATGGATTACGTAACAAGAACTAAACATTTAAAAAAACAAAATGAATTATAATTTATGATGGAGAGAGTAGCAAAGGCAAAAACGTTTAAAGAACGGGGCAAACGTATGTGAAAACGAGGTTCAACTGTAACACCAGAGTATTCCCATGCGAATTTGACATCTGGACCAAAAACAAATCTTTGAGTGATTTGATTTGATTTGATGGACTAATTTTCCTTTGGCATGCGCTAGTGCTATGGTACAGCTTTGCGACTATCTGCAGACCGTCTTGTGGGCAATCGCTATCCCTATGTGACTAATATAGCGGAGAAGAAAAACGTATGGAAAACGAGAACGGAGGAAGAAAAAACGTGAAAACGAGGTGGGCGGGATTATCTCGCTCCTTGCGGCACACACCGTCGCTTACAAGCTTTTGGCTGATTTTTCCGAAAGGCAAAGTGTCCTGTCTTGGTTTCGCCTTAACCGGGAGCTCACCTCGTCGCACACTCACTCGTGGTCTCCTGGTCCTGGTCTGCCAAAAAGCCTCGCAAAACACGCGAGCGGCCGAGGGCACCAGCAGAATTCCCTCGATAAAAAATCTATACAGAGAGTCCTCGCACGACGCCGCCCAAGCCCGTCCAGATTTCGTTTTAGGCCCCTTTAGAAAATTTTTTTTGGACCAGCCCAACGCGCCCGTGGTCTCCTGGTCCTGGAACGCCACTCGCCTCGCAAAGCCGCGAGGGCCGGAGGGCACCAGCGGGAATTCCCCTCGATAATCTCGGCAGAGAGTCCTCGCACGACGCCGGCCGGGACCCGTCCAAGATTTCGTTTTACCAGTGGCCACTGCACCGTCCCCGTCCCACGGCCTACGGCGCGGCACGTCTCGCCTTCTCCGCTTTGTCAGTTTCGTCGAGTGGTACGACTGTACGAGGCCGCGCTGACTCACGGGGGCGTCGTGACGCGCGTTAGTAGGTGGCAAGGCGACGGGCGGGCAGCGCGGCGCCAAGCCTGCGGGCGTCACTCGCTACGGCAGTCTCGGCACGTCGGCACGCGAGTCCAGGCGCGTGCCAGTGCGAGCGGCACAACCGGCGGCGAGGCGACACTTCCAGTTCCAGCCGCGGCCATCGATGGACACGAGGCGGCGAGCGCAGTCCCGCGCGACGCCGACAAGTGTGCGGTGGGTGCAGCCGTGCGGCACCAAGCCAACGCGCTGCGCGCCACAGCAGCAAGGAGGCCAAGAAGGCTGACACGCGGGGAGAGCATATGCCCGCGCGGTAAAAACGATTGATTTTGACGCGGGCCGCGGGAGTCGCGTCCGTCAGGGGCCCCGAATTTTTTATTTTTTAGCTTTTTTTTAAAAAATTCACAAATATACCTATAGAGTTATGATTCTAAAATCTAGACCCTTAGCTCGACGCTATTGTTGTTGGCGCCAAGTTTATATGTCTCGGCGTTATAGATTTTGACGCTTAAGTCTTGAGCTCGACGTAGACGTAGCAGTGACTTGGCAGACAGCTTAGCGCCATAAATCCTAGCACCGAACTCGGCGCCGACCTTAGCGCCGTGGTTATTGACGTTGAGGTGGTGTTTTAACCCGGCCCCCAACCATCCTACCCGAGCCTTCTTCCTCTTCTTTTCCTCCCTCTTGGGTTTTTTCTCTCCCCACTTCGCTTACCTCACGAATCGGCATATTAGACCTTGAAAATTTTGATTTGATCCGTAGATCTTCGAGAGCAAGTTATCATCGCTCCCTCCTAGTTTTTTTTCACATCGATTCGGTATATATTAGTCGATTTTTTAGTTAAGAATCGTCATTACTTAGGGTTTCATATAATTTTAATATTTATATTATATAACTGTATGATGCCAAGGCGTCGAAAAGCTATAAACCAAGGTAATATCAGCGCACGTTGTTATTTTATGGGTTCATTGTTGTCCGATTAAATGGGAAACCCTAGGTGTAGGATTTAATGTTAATTGATTTCGGTTCTTAGAACGAAAATAGCTAAATTATAGTTATGACCGGATGACCAAAAATGTCTTCGACACATTGCCTCTGCCTAATGGTGTTCCAATGCCCATGTGCTTTTACGGCGATCCTTGTAAAGTAGCCAAGTCCGATGAAGAGGACACATATATGCAGAGGTATTGGATGTGTTTTAATTTTGCGTTTGAGCCTACACTTCGTCAGCGCAACATTAACAATATAACACCCCGATGTTACGATCTTATTTAGCACCGCAATTTAGGCCTAAGAAAAATTTTCGAAGCGAGTTTCTCGGATTTTTTATTTAAAGCACGAAAAACAATTTTATAAATAAAAATAAAATATTACTTATAATTGGTACTTCAATGAAAATTTAAGTGCAAGTTTAGTAGATGGAATGCAACCGTTGTTTTGGTAAATGAGTGTTGTTCCATGGTATTCTGATAGCTCAAAGATCGAATTTCGTTAAGACGGCCACACTTGTAATGATGTTTAGAAGTATCACTCATGGTGAGTTATATTGAACTAACTAGTTGAGTAGTTCTTGGATGTTAGTTCAAACTAAAAGTTATAATTTTCTAAGTCGGAAATGATTGACAATGACGTGTTAGCATTTAAATTCTAACTAAATTTCTTAAACACTAACTTTATATTTTTGTATCGCTAGTTGCATCATGGTGAGTACTTTGGCGTGGAGTGGTTCATAGAATGGTCTGACGTAACGGGTTATCCCAAGAATTACTCGAAACTCGTAGAACACGCGAAGAACCACGTTCGGTGTTTTGTTCGTGAACCAGTGCGCTGCGCGACGAATCCATCTTGGCATTCTCGTATCTTTTTCCCTAGTCGCTCTTTGATCACGCCGAGTGCTTCCCTAGCTAGCTGGTGGCGTGGACTTTGATTAGTGAAGTTGGTCGAACCTTAACTACGCTTGTTTGGTGGCCTTGGCGTCGCTTTAAAAAGCGTGCACGACACTGGTTTTGGCCGTTCGACCTTTGGCCGCGGTCACCTCGCGTCTCAACGCGTGTTGCCGTGTCTGGCCGCGCCGTGGCTTGGCTACCGGCTGGGCACCTGGCCGAGCCAGCCACCGTTGCCGCACTGCCGTCACCAAGCGTTTGATCGCTCTCCTGTCGTGCCTTGCCCCGCTGCCCTTGGGCCAGCTTGGTGGCCGTCGGCTGCACTCTGGGCCCGACATGGCCACAGCCGCTCCTTGCTATGCGCAAGCTATTGCTGGCCGAACACTGCTCTCACGATGTTGTTACCTCGCTACTGCGTTGCTGGGCGCGCAGGGGTAGTCGCGCTGGGCCGCTGGGCCCACGTCTTGTCATGTCCCGTCGCGCCGTGCTCGGCCAGCGCCACACAAACCTACCACACTTATGTACGTCACGATATCGTGCGTTGCGTGCGGCTACTGCACGCTGTGTCGCTGCGCCTGCGTCGTGGCCGTCTCGTCGAGCTACCGCCTTGTCGGATTGTCATTGCCCTTCCCGCGCCCTCGCCGCTTCGCTTCAGCCGCCCGCTCCTGGACAAGGCCAGGTGGTCCCGTCGAGTAGCCGCCCTTCTCCACTGTCTGATAGCACGGTCGCCTTGTCACTCGCACGCCACAGCAAGTCAAAGCACTCCCTGTGTCGCGCACTGCTGCCCACTGTGCCCTGCCACGCCCTCGTGCTGCTGTCGGTAGGCGCCGTTCAAATTCGCAATGTGTGGTCCGTCTCGAGTCAATTCTTCACGTCAGTAGCTAGGTCACGAAGTTAGCTAAACGCCCAACCTGCATAGAGAGCCAGAAGTGCACGGTTGCCGGCCAATTTGGCATTTCCGTCGCCGCCAGTCAGTTCGCCGCCGTTACAGAGCACGTTTGGGGTAAGTCTCCACTATCGGTATTAGTTCGATTGCTCGTAGTCTTTTACTGCCCTTGACATGCTGGTGTCGTTGCTCTTCATGGTTTGGCGGGAGACGTCGCCGGAGATGGTGTGGCACTCGGGTGCTGGTTCGGTGCACCGTCGTCGGGCTCGGGCACGCGTGGTCAGGCCGTCTCGATCATCCCCTGCGTCAACCCTTCCCATAGCGCGCACCAAGGTGAGCCTCTGGTCCTTCTCCGTCATCGCTACCTGGTCGTTAGGGAGTAGCCTCGCCGGAGCGCGCGCGCCATTGCCGCCATCCATGTCTGTACGCGGGCAAACGTGCCCTGCACGCCGTCGCGGTCTTGCGTGGTCGCGCGAACCCTGCGGTGGCCCTATGCCCTAGCGGACACGCCCTCCGCCGCCGCCGTGCCCTCCCCGGCCGGTCTTGGCCGCCGTTGGCTCATCCCCACCGTAGTGCTCTGCCCCTAGGGACGTACATGCGGAATTAGGTGATAGATGGGGGTGTAAATGAACTTTTCAGTGGGGGTATGAAATAGTAGTTGGACCTTGTCGTAGTTAGAAGGAAATCCTGGGGTCTCTTTGGTAAAAAGTCGATACTCACGCACGTGGGCGCGCTCGGTTGGGCCGACTCGCTAACGCGCTGGCCGCTCATGTCGCCACTGCGCTGCCATGGTTGGGCCGCCCCGTGCGCCATGGTTGCCCGCTTGCGCCGTTGCCGTTGGTTACCGCGCTTGCTTTGCGCGCGTTCGCGTCAGCTCTTGCATTGCTGGCTGGTCATTACGCTGCCGTGCGCAAGCCGCTCATCGGGCCGTTGGCTAGCGCCCGCTGGGCCACCGTCCTCCACTGGACCATGCTTCGCATTAGGCCGAGATCATTGACGCCGGCCTGTTTCGATTTGTAGAATAATTTCTAAGTTAGTTTTTAAGGTAAACTTATAAAATCAATATAAAATGTTATAGAAATTCAAAAATTGTAAAACTAGTTTTGTTGAGTTTCTAAAATCATGATCTACCTAGTAATGTATTTTGTTCACATAAATTCGGTATGATTTTAGGGTTGCTCTAATTATTTTAAAATATGTAATATTGCTAAAATAAGAACTTGTAGGAATTTCCGTGATAACTCGGTGATAGCGTTGACTTTAAAAATTTCACAGTAAATTACTAATATTATTAGCCGCTCATTGTAATTGTTGTAGCTCCAGGAGAATTAGTTTGCTAAATAAATAATGATGTCCTATTTAGAATCAAGATTAAATTGATAGAACGAGATGAAGAAACAACTTGGGTTTATATAACTAAAATTATTGTTGGGAAGTAACGCCTTTTTTGCCAACATGGATATGTAGCCTAAGTACGGACGTCGTTAGAGCGAGCTCGTTAGCTTGTGAGACGTGATCGTATTTCCAAGCGTTTCGGCTATCGTTGGTTATTTACATCAATGCATATCATATAGGTACGATGATGATCAACGGATCAATTGAAGGATGATTGGGAATCCGAAGATTGTGTAATGGTATTCTCTCCAGAAGATGCAATGGGATTTCTATTCAGTTGATGGTGGATAATATGAAGATGTAGATACTAACTTTTTAATATATATCTTACTCAGGCAAGCCCCGGTGCATAACCCCTACTTTTCTGCAGTTTAAATTATATTTGTGTATTAAGTTTTAAGGAGTTGAATGAAACCCACTTGCATATATATATATCTTTATCCTATGAGTCTTACTAGTATGACAGGATCGGGTAGATTGCTATGCTACAGGAACCGGTAGAAGTCGAGTGATTGCCTATCACTTGCGAGATATAGGAAATATGTTAATATATCATTATCACTTGGAAATTATAAATGGTGGAAAGGATAATTATGACCGGGCAGGGATATGGTTGGGTATTGGTGGTGTAAAGGTTGTGTCGCCATGGACGTGGGGTATGGCCTGGTTACACTGCTTTCCCTGTCTGTGTCGGTTAAGGACCGATCGTTGCATAAGACATCGAGGCAAGTCATAGATTTATTATCCCAAGCACATACTTGTGTATGGGTGCTTGAAAGACTTGTTACTCTCTTAGTCGTGGGTTTTGGCTCTTTCCGGACCGACTGTCAGGGTTTCTTTTTGGTGAAGGAGGTCCTTGCACCGCACTCAAGTCCGACTCAGGGGCGAGGGGCTTGGAGTCCCAGTTTGGGCGGGGACCTAGGAACCTAAGACATGAGGGTGATGGGTTGGTCCTACTTGTGCCTTGGGTACAAGCGGGGCGTGTGTTTTCGGGGTACCAAGCTAGGGGCGTTGATTCGCAAATCACCAGGCGATCCGGTACGACTTGTTTCATGTCTAACACCGTAGTAAGAACTGAAGATGAAAGATGAAAGATGGAAAAAAGAAATCTGATTACTTACCACCTGCTTGAAAGTAGCATAGGTGCTTACATAGAATGGTTAGTTAATGAACCAATGCGGCTATTAATAAAAATCGAATATAAGGACGCACATTTAGTAATGCTTCCTGTAAATGTAATAAATTCACAAGCCACATAGCCTTGCATATCCTTGGAGTCTTTTCTTTTCTCCTGTCGGGTAAGTCTTGCTGAGTACAATTGAGTACTCAGGGTTTTATTCCCCTGTTGCAGGTGACAGTGGAGGCTAGAGCTGACCTTTATGTGTGGATTCCTCCTGGTGGGCTCAGAGAGGATTTCCTTTACGCTGACGATCGTAGTTTTTATTTATAACTCTCACCAAATATTTTACAAAGGAAAGTTTTATAATCTATTGTCATGGCTTTACATATCAATGTTTCACCATGCTATGAATAGATAATTATTTTCGCTGTAATTCTAATCACATGTTTATATTCTGCGCTGTTACATTAAATTGTTCATAACTCTGATAATATGATTACATTTCGTTGTTATAATAATAAATGTTATACTCTGATGTACATGTAAAGTGATGTAAGAAATGGTTAAAAATGATGTAAGCCTTATTCTCTCATTTATGATCCTAATGGAAAAATGTGGATTTTCGGGTTCTTCCCTAGGGTGTGCCCGATGGAAACCGAGTAATTTAGTGTTCTCCTTGTGTGCTTAGTGTCTAATGGAAGACGAGCACTCCTGAGTGGTATTAGATTAGACGGTTCTGCCACAAACAAGATGGTGAGGAATTGATGTTTGTGTCATATGACATCTTGCATGATTTTTTTTTTTTTTGTAACAATTGCATTTTTTTAGACCCCTCCACCGCTCTATGATTTTGAGCAATGGATCGACACTGAGATCAAGCCTAAAGACAAGGAATAGATGCAGAAATTGTTGCGGTGGGAGGCAGAGGACAAGGAAATGATGGAGAAGAGACGTGGAGAGGAGGCTACAAAAAAAGAGTACAAGGAAGAGGAGGAAAGGAGGCACAGGGAGGAGAGGGAGAAGAAGCTTGAGCGTGCATGCCGAGCAAAAAGCGATGAAGGAGAATCCTAATGCCATGAAGAAGGAAAAAGTGACCTCGTTGCACTCAATAGTCTCCATGACTTGCTAGTTCTACGTTTATTTATGAATAATGTTGTTTACCGTGAGACTTTTTATTGTGTTGTCATGTAATACACTTTAAGTATTGGCAAGTTTAGTGTTGACAATGAAAAGTCCAACAGTAGACAACATTGTTCATGAATAAACCACAGAACTAGCAAGCTATGAAGACTACTGAGTGCAACGAGGCTACTTTTTCTTCCTCACGGCATCGGAATTCTCTTTTATCGCTGCTTTCGCTCGGCGTGCACGCTCAAGCTTCTTCTCCCTCTCCTCAACGAGGCTACTTTTTCTTCCTCACGGCATCGGAATTCTCTTTTATCGCTGCTTTCGCTCGGCGTGCACGCTCAAGCTTCTTCTCCCTCTCCTCCCTGTACTCAGCAACACACCTCTTTTCTTCTTTTTCTTGTGCTCCTTTTTTGCAGCCTCCTCTCCGCGTCTCTTCTCCATCATCTTCTTGTCCTCTGTCTTCCACCGCAACAGTTCTGCATCCATTTCTTGTCTTTAGGCTTGATCTCAGTGTCGATCCACTGTTCAAAATCACAGAGCGGTGGAGGGGTCTGTAAAAAATACAATTGTTACAAAACAAAAAATCATGCAAGATGTCATATGACACAAACATCAATTCCTCATCATCTTGTTAATGCGGCGCTGACGAAGTGTAGGCTCAAACGTAAAATTGGAACATATCCAATACCTCTGCCTATACGTGTCCTCTTCATCGGATGTGGCTACCTTGCAAGGATCGCCGTAAAAGTACATGGGCACGAGAACACCACTAGGCAGAGGTAATGGGTCGAAGGCATTTCCGATCATCCGCCATAACTATAATTTAGCCATTTTCCTTCTAAGAACCGAAATCAATTAACATTAAACCCTACACCTAGGGTTTTCTATTTGATCGGACAATAATGAACCCATAACATAACAACGTGCTTGAGGTTACCTTGGTTTGATAGCTTTTTCACGTCTTGACATCCTACGGTTGTATAATATAAATATTAAAATTGCATGAAACCCTAAGTAATGACGATTCTTAAGTTGAAAAATCCGACTAATATATACCGAATCGATGTGAAAAAATTAGGAGGGAGCGAGGATACCTTGCTCTTGAAGATCTACGGATCAAATCAAAGTTTTCAAGGTCCAATATGTCGATTCATGAGGTAGGGTGAAGTGGGAAGAGAAAAAACCCGAGAGGGAGGAGAAAGAAGAGGAAGAAGGCTTGGACAGGAAGGTTGGGGGCCGGGTTAAAACACCACCTCGGCGCCAATAACCACGGCGCCGAGCTCGGCGCTAAGATTTATGGCGTCGAGCTCGGTCGTCAGGATCTACGGTGCCAAACTGTCGCTAAGTCATCGTCACGTCTGCGTCGAGCCCAAGACCTAGGCGTCAAAATCTATCACCCTATTTGTTTGGGCTTGTTTGGTTTATAAGCCGTACTTTTTCAGTCAACGAACAATATTTTTCTGTCACATCAAATCAACCAACAATACTTTCAGCCATAGCTTATCAGCCAAACAAGCCCAAGCGAATAGGGCTTATGACGCCGAGACATGTAAGCTCGTCGTCAACGATAATGACACTAAACTAAGGGTCTAGATTTTAAAATCATATCTCTATAGACATATTTATAAATTTTTTTTAAAAAAAAGCTAAAAAATAAAAAATTCGGTCAGGGGCCGCCGATGATACCGAGGCCGGCGACGCCGGATCAGACATCGGAGACAAGTACTACTCCTAGTCTCCTAGTACTGGCGGGAGGACAAAAGGACCCGGGAACCCAGCGTCAAGAGCAAGTACAGTAAGAGGTTGTAAGGAGGTTCAGTGGATCGTATATTAATATGGAAGAGGTAACGGATCGGTCGGGGCGCGTCCACCGTCCGCGTCCCCTCCTCCCTCGTCGGCCAGCACGCGGGGCATGTAACACACGCTCATACGCTGCCCCGGCAGGTCGCTGGCTGGTTACAGCGCCGAGACAGCTGTTCTTCAGTGACTCCTCACAGCAGCAGCCGCAACAGCCGTGGCAGCGCCGGGCTGATGAGCAGCCGTGTCTTCAGCCGTACGTTGCCGCCTTGCCGGTTACCGGTGACTTGGGCGAACTTGGGAATTCCAACCTACCTTTTGCAAATGAGGAAGGAAAGGAACCATTCGATTTGCACGTTCGTACTCCCTCCAGGCCACTGTGAAACAAAAAGTAATCGCGTCTTGTATATTGGACTTCCGAGTTTTGTTTTTTTTTTTCTGAATTAATCTTTGTAGTAGGAGTGACTTTAATTGAAGACTTGAGCTCTGGTGTCAGTTGACGAATAAGTAAATTGCTTGCAAGAAACCAACAAGTAACAACTATACAAACGGCCCGAGTCACATACTGTGGAAAGAACGGCCCAAATGGCTCCTCAGTCCTCTACCTTTTTTTCTTTCCGTTTCAGATATGTATCTGTGATATTACAAGTGAATTTCAAACATTTGTGATCTCTGGCCCTGTTCGCTTGTCTTATTAGCCATACTTTTTCAGCGAATGAACAATATTTCTCTTCACAGCAAATCAGCTAATAGTACTTTTACCCACGACTTTTTAGCGAAACGAACGGTCCCTGTCCCAGACGGCCCGAAATCAGACGCTTGAGAGCTAGCATAGCACCAGGCAAAGCTGCTTGGGGCCCAACCGAACACCCCCTCAAAACATGCACATGAATCAACTAGACTCACAGGCAAGGATGCAAACATGTGAAAGGAAACAAAGAACATTCCATATACATAGAGTACATTGACAGCTGCAGCCTGCAGGTGAGCATGCAAAACGGACTAGATTCCCAGGCAAGCCCGAATTCTTATTTGTACCGTCCACAACGAATGCAACAATATACCACCAAGTCTTGCTCCATGCAATCCAAGAATATCTAAAGGGCTAAAACTCTCCAAACAAACCAACAAATGAGCCAAGTACATTGTACAGTTCAGTGCAACGGCATGCACCGGCGGGGCCAATCACCAACGGATCAAAGTACAGTCTACTGTGCACTACGGTGTGGTGCATCAAGATGTTGTCGGACTCGTGCAGGTGCTCCTGGTGGCGGCATTGAAGATCTCGGTGTAGCCCACCACGCCGACGAGGACGCCGTCCTCCTCCGACTCTGCGTCCGTCACCCAGACGTGCGTGGCCCGGTGAGAGAGCATCTGCGCCATGACCGCCGCGAGGGTGCTCGTGGTCTTGCACATCAGCGGCGTGCTCCTGCCCCGGTGGTACGCGCTGCGTGTCCGCCACGCTGACATCTGGCTAGCCTGGGTGTTGTTCAGAAACCCGATGCTCCTGCTGCTGAACTTCTTCGCCCTTGGTGAGCGCCCAGGACTGATCTCCTCCACCGGTGATGATGGGCTGATGGGAGGCTCTGGGAAGACTGAGATGGGCATCGACCCATTCTCGTCAGCACCGATGACGAACTGCCCAGCTGACAGGTTTGCCAGTGCCCATGCAGCTGAAACATAGTCGCATTTCCACAGCTTGTAAGTAGAGATGTCTCCTAGTATCTTACGAGTTCCATCTGGCGTCGTCTCCACAACAGCAACGGCGCATGGGTCTTGAGGGATCTTCTGAATTGCTTCCATGGCAGGCGCAGATGCTTCCACGTAACTGTACTGCGGATTGATGGCTCCAAGGGAAGATATCTGAGTCAGCGGGATGGGAGCAAGAGCACCAAGGCATCCAATGAGAAACCGGAGAACATCTTCCCTTGATAGGCAGCAAAACTTGTCAGCAGAACCAGAAGGCGGGGATAGCGGCATGCTGCTGCTGCTGGCTGCATTTGGAGATGTTGATTCCATGTTCTTCAGCCATTTGCCATTATAAAGCACTGAAAATCTCTTGGTAATGCCTTTCCAGCTCCCACTCTTGCGAACAAGGAAGCGCTTCACTCCATGCCTCATCAGCTCCAGAGCATCGATCAACCTAGGAAAACAGAAGGAAACTTACTTGAGTAATAGGTACTATATATGCCATGTACATTCGAAAAGGATGTACTTCCTAGGAAGGTAAAAGACCAATGATGCAGATTCATAAGATGTAATCTTCTCTGCAACAGATAAAACATCCCAGGAAATGCAGTCCCTGGCTCATTTTCTTTATTTTTTGTATATGAATTCGGTTACTTGTGGAACATGAGCTGTGGAGAAGGCAATCCTTTTTATTTAACGAGGTGGAGCAGGCAATCTTTGGACTGCCTTGCATTTGGCATGGACTCATTAGTGAGCTCATGAATTCAAGTAGCCATCCTATACAATCCTAATCCTGTAACAGAATGTACAGCCTGCTCATGATTCTTACCTTCCTGTTTCTGACATTACATTGTGAAATGGAATCATATCCCCACTTTGTTTCTTTCTAGGGAACAAAATCAGAAAGACAAGTTCTGTGCCATGTGAAACCCCATGTGGTTGCATGATTGAAAATGCCAAATAACTGGAACTGTTCACATCATTTACAATACGAGACTGCTGTTTTCTATTTCATGAAGAAAACTTTGTACAGCTCAGTACCAGAAAAATTAGGGTCTGTCATTATAATGAATGAACTTCCACCCACATTTGTAGCTACTAACATAATATCAGAGTCTTCCCCAGAAAATTAAACTACAATCAACAAATAAGAGATAAATACTTATGAGGCTGACAATTGAAGGTTTTTGCTTAGTGATATTGTGCCATTCAATTGCCGGTTTGTTCTGAAGATAGAGGTTCAGAAATCGGAAGTAATCAAGTAATAAAATTCAAGCTGTCACCTCAATTTACCAGTGCAAGAAGTAGGATACGTGAGAGGACAAATGGAGCTATGAAAGTTCATACAGTTTGTTCCAAAGATACAGGTTCAGAAGTTGATTCAAACCATGCCGTCTTAATTTACCAGTGCAAGTATAATACATGTGAACACAAATGGGACTATGGAAGTTCAGACTTCGAGGGAGGAAGAATTCCTACTATGATGTCTTTCACAATTCGGTTAAGACATACTCCCTCCATCCCAAAATAGTCGTAGTCGATGTTTAAGGATTTTTAAGACAGATTTGTTCAACGGAAATTACCAATGTACCCCTATTTATTGAAGGTGATCCACGCAAATTAAAAGGAATGTATGGAGGCATGCAGGCTGCAATCTCAAGATGATATGGGCCAACCTAGTGTCCAAGAGCTAAAACATAAAGTTTTCTGGGACTGGGACCATTTTTTAATCCAAAACATCAAGTTTTCTGGGCAGAGGGAGTGGATCATAAATATTCATTAGAAATGGTAGAGATAGCATCACCGTCCTGGAAGAGAATGGAACTAACAAACTATATCGGATTTTCCCATGTATAATCCTGGAAAGCTTTCAAATCTGAAGAAACAAAGAAGATGTCCTAACAAACCAGGCATCTTTATATGGTCTATCTATGAACAATATATTTTCATGATGGACTGAATACTCCTTTTGGTGAACGAACACTTCTACATTACATTCATAACCGTAGTAAGGTAGCCACTTACCTTTCAAGGAAAGCTACAGTCATATGTGTAGGCAGGGCTACACCAAAAGAAATTCTAGTTTGCTACGTCTACTCCATACAAAAGTTCCATCCAACTCTTCTCATAAATAGTGCTAGTAACAAAATTTGATGATGATTTAAATCTTTTCTATTTCAGGTTGTTCTTTATTACAATGACAATTTATTAAATCTACATGCAAAACAAAAATGAAGAATGGCTAAGGAACCTCTAAATCCATATTAATTCGTAGATATCAACCATAAACTCATAAGATCAAATCTAAAGCAAAATGAAAGGGCTATTCAACTCTCTGTCCAAACAATGCCGAATCAGCATTCTTGAATGCTGCCACAAAATCAAACATGATCAGTTATGTATGCGACACAGACTGCATGATAAATATCATGGGGGAAACTTCATTCCCATCGTACCATGACAACAAGAAGAAGTTAGGCAGGTTTGGTAGACAATTAGCATTTGCATTGTACAAGAGCAACCTGACAACCCAATCGCTGGAGTAATTTAACCATAAATCCATTTCATCTCTAAAAAATTCAGACGGGTGTAGGAATAACCTTTTGCCCGCATCTTTCTCCAGAGGTCAAACTAATAGTATGATTCAGAAAAGACAAAGATCAACCACCAGACCACGTTAAAAATAGAGTCTGTCTGTGTTGACACTGGGGTGTTTTACCCCAACTCCACACCTGATTTTTTTTCTGGCACTATTCATCTTCTACCTCCGTCAGCCCGCGTGCACTGTTCATCTTCTACCTCCAATCGGTCGCTGCGCACTGTTCATCTTCTGCCTTCGGCCGCCCGTCGCGCCGCCCGCGGCGCTGTTTATCTTCTTCGTTGGCACAGATAACAGGAAACAAATTTTTTCTACGAAAGGACAAGTACAAATCGCGGCTGTGTCGGCACAGATCACAAGCAACAAATCGCGGCGGAGCGGGCACGGCCGTGCCGCGGGGGCGACGGCGGAGGCAGCAGCGGAGGTCCAGTACGGCCGGGGGCTGCGCGCGGTGCCGTCGCCTGGGCGCGAGGAGGCGCCGGCACCGGGAAGAGCTTGCCGGCCCCGTCGCCGGTGAGAGAGAGAGAGCACGCGGAGGGGAGGAGTCGGTCGGAGACTCATGTCAGAGACACGGAAAAAAATCGTGTGTTTAAAACACCCGTGTGGTGTTTAGCATTCCTGTAAAAATAGGCTAACGCAGCAGGAGACGCTGTAAATAAACTAGAAGAGTGTATCGCCGTCACATACAACGTGAACTTGTTCGGTTGTTGCGGATCAACCATAAGTAATGGAATCGCACACACGTTAAGTAAGATAAGGTCCTTTCAACGCTTGACACACGTACGATTCGATCCCATCTTTGGTAACGGATGGATGAGTGAGTCATCAGTGGAAGCAGGCACTAGAAACCAAGCGAGTCGGTAACGCTACAGGACAGCAGGCAGACGGGATCGTGCATCAACCAACGCACGACGGGATCAAGCAGAGACGGTCTCACCTGGTACCCGGATCGATCTCCCTGAGCAGCGCGGGATTGGGCTGCACGACCTCGCTGACGACGGCGCGCATGGCGCGGTCCCCAACCCCCGCGGCGGCGACGAAGGCGGCGATGTCGAGCGCGGAGATCATGCCGATGAACCTGGCCCCGGAGGGCGGGTCGTCGGGCGCGGCCCTGGGGCGCCAGACGGGCACGGCGCCCTCGGGGCTAGCGGCGATGGCGCGCGCGGCGTCGTCAAGCGTGTCGGTGTCGTGCAGCTCGGCGACCTCGGGCTTGCCGACGGTGAGGTCGCCGACAACGTGGTGGAAGAAGACGGCGGCCATAGTGGGGCGGGGACGGGGGGAGGCTGGAGGCTATAAGAGCGAGTGGAGGAGGAGCAGGTGGAGCAGCAGGCTGGAGGGGCCGAGGCCGAGCCCGCCCCTGGCGGAGAAGAAGGCGGCGGCGGAGGAGGTGGCGGCGGGGGTGGGGCGGTCACCGGCGGCGCGGGTGCGGGGATCGCCGGCCATTTCGGTGGGAGGGAAAGCCCATTAAAAGCCTGAGCAGGGGGGGAATTGCGGGCGGCGGAGTCTGACGAGCGCTGCTGCGGAAGGCTAGGCTCTCCTTCTGACGAGCGAGCGACGGGCGGGGCCGAACGGGCGATCCGAGGGAGCGAGACGAGGCGAGGCGAGAGAAACACGGCCGCGAGCGTCGCGGAGGTGTGGTGTGGCCCCGCGGGGATGAAGCTGGCAGAGAGCGGATGGGCAGCTAATGCGGGGGTGCTTAAGCTTAAATTGGGCCTCCTGCGCTTTAAGATCCGTGCTGATACTGTTTCTGGCGATCCAGCCGGTGATGGAGGCATTTTTTATTTTCTTAATTAACGAATTTAACGATGATGATTGGCTACAAATTTCATACCACAGACATCACGGTTCTAGAGCTTTCGCTATCCCTGTATCGCGAATTTGTTGTACGTTTCTACTAAACTCCGATCATTATTACAACATTTCAGTTTCGTCGTTACGTTGATCCGAGACTCGCTCTTTGTGACTGCTGTCGTCTAGGCTTCTTTATCTAACTCTTTTTTTAATGACGTCGAATAATGCTTCGGATATCGAAAATGACGGTCACTTTTTTTTTTAAACAAAGAATCGTATAATTCGTAAGGGGAAATCGAAGTGATTGATCGGATCTGGCGCCAACGCAAGGTAGGATAGTTTGTGTGTGGCAAAATGCACGATACACAGCTCTCCGTATGTCCTTACCGCTTACCGGCCTGCGCCTAACATCTGATCTGGCCACTCATGTACCTCGACCACCGCCAAGAGATACAATTCAAGTTTTGATTAAAGTTAAACTATCTTAAATTTAATTAAATTTATAAGAAAAAAATATACATGGCAAATGTTTTTAATCTGTTTGAGATAACACTATTCTAAAACCTACCTCCATTTCACGAAGAAGGAGTACCCCCTATTCTGTAGCCAGCCAATCATGATTAATTACTATTACTACGTGAGAGAGACCGAGCATGCAGTCCGTGCGTGAGTAGCGCCAAAAACGTTCTTGCTGCTTTCCTGTTCGGTCTGGGCGTGTCTGCCGGAGCTGATGCATGCAAGCGTGTATAGATGGGTTACGAGAATATACATGCCTTCACAGTGCCATGCATGCAAGCGTGTGTATAGATGGGTTACGAGAATATATACATGAAGCTGGTTTACTAGTATAAACTTGCATGCAAGTGCTACGAGAATGCTAAAAGGAAATACAAACCTATGATATTAAATCACTCGAGCATGCACGTCAACTTCTACCAGCAGATGAGGACTTCGGTACTCGTAAGATATAACACGCATACCTTCGGAACTCACAGGAAATCAGGCGCGCATCCTTGTTCGCCATGGCGGCCGGCGGCCGCACAATAATGCGACTCGATTCAATCCACCATGTGTGCGCCCGGTTGAAACTCATGAATCTCTTTGAACGTGCTGGGTAGCCGGCTATGTAGCATCGATCGAGGCTTGGCCCGATGGCCGTCGGCGGCAGAATCTGGAGGCCGGGTCCGGGTGCCCGGCAACGGGTCTCATGAGGCCGTGGTAGTGCGATGTTTCTTGCAGGTGCTCTTGTGACCGGTACAAGGAAGGGAAAATATCAGGGGATTGAATCAGTCCAAGGGGACCACCAAAGCAACACGCGCGTGACCTGCGGGGATGAATGGACGGGGCGGGGGTTTGAGGGTCCGTTTGGTATGTTTTTTTTAAGCGGTTGTTTTTCCGTAGTATATTTTTGAAAGTTAGTTTGATTTTGCTTTTTATCTTTTGGCTTTCTGCTTTTCAAAATTGATGGAATAAAAAGCTCTTTCATAATTGTTTTAAGAGAGATAAAGATAGAAGGTATATTTTATACTTGTTTAACCAAACAGCTTTCAGCTTTTCTACAGCTCACAGTCCACAGCTGCTTTCCCACAGCTCATAGCTCACAGTAGTTTTTTTCCATAGCCACAGTTCAACCAAACACACCCTGAGTCAATGCATGCATGCATTAGTCCCACGGGACCACCATTCCAAATCCACGCGCGGGCTTGGGTGACCACCGTGCACGAGACGCTCGGGTTCGGCGGTTCCGGTCCGGCTACAGCTACAGCTACAGAATAATAAGTTATATATATATAAGTTAAGATGAACATTGTTCGTTGATTTATTATGAGAGAAAAATATTATTCCTTTCCTAAAAATAGTATAGCTCACCAGAGAAGCGAACGGGGAACACCAGAGCTGCGAACTAGTCGCCGGCAAATGATTCAGAACCTCCAGTTTAGAGCTCCGTATGTGTGAAAGCCGACTAGGCCGTACACATAATTCCGTATATCCTATATATCCGACTCGTCAGGAACGAATACAGTTCCCCAACCAGAAGACCCAACTGATCCGGGGAAAACGACCTCTAGTTTGCACAACGACGGCCGTCAAAGGGAACATGCGTTTCATACATTCTCGTCGTCTTCTCTCCGCGGCCAGAAAATAAAACAAAACGTAACTATGATCCAGGGAAATTCGCAGCTAATAATATTCCAGTCGCCTTCCCATACGATCGCAACCCGGCCGCAAGGTCCAAACCTTATCCTTTGGCCGATCACGGTCACAGGTGAGAACAACGCAGGACGTACGGGACGGGACGGACAGCGGCGTTCTCGCAGCGCCTCGGTCTGCTTTGGTTTCGTCCAAAAAATAAACGGACCGGAATGAGGGGGCCATGGATGGATTCGCGCAATCATGCACGAGCCGGGGGCGGGGGGCGGGTTTCGTGCGGGCGCTGCCTCGCGGCGCACCGAAAGGGCCCTTTTCGGCCGGCGGTGCTGACTTGTCAATTGTCATGGACATCCGGAGGATATAGGGGACCAACCGGAACTCCGGCAACCATCGTGGCATTATGGGCTTATGGCCTTGTTGGCCAGACAGGAACAGGAAGGCCATGGCGTTTGTTTTCTTATGGTGGTACTGTACTGTGCGTGCTACCTGTCTAACCTCACCTCACCTGAATCTGAATGCATGGGTCTGTGATCTGGATGGAGGCCACGAATGGGTCTGAGACGGCAGGCACAAGAGCAGGCAGGGGGCAGCGATGGACGCGGAATGGAGTGCGAGTCGTGTGACCTGTATATGTGTGCTTCCGCGGTGGTGTACCTGGGACGGATGATCGCTGTGCCCGGAGCATCCGGAGATCTAGAAATCGGCAGGTAGACAGGTAGTGGCTGTGGACGCACGGTCGCACCATGGCGCTTGGGATTCGCGGTCAATCGGATTCTTCCGGGACGCGAGCGGCGATGGCCAGCACACAACCAAAAGCGTACGTGGCGGGGCAACGGCGCGTGAACCGCGGCGCAGCGGGCACGCAGACGAGCCGCTGCCGGCACCAGCAGCGCCGAGCGGGCACGGGTGTGTCATGTGTGCCTGCCGCCCGGCGGGCCGCGGCAGCGCTAGAATGGCCCCGCCGTTCCGTTCCTCCGTGGTTGACGGGGAACGGGCTGGTGGTACGAGGGCCCATGCTCTAACCACGGAGCTCTGTGGGCCTCGTGCAGTCAATATGACCGTAACGCGAAACCGAAAGCCCATGAGGACCTCACACAGACGCTTCATTGGGCTGGGCTCCGCTTCCGGACCGGATATACACCCCGCTGCTCTGCAGGCTGCAGTTACGCGGCCAATTATAACAGCCAACTAGTAAAGCTCTTCTATGATCAGGAATCCAAACTAACCATCCCTTCCTCTTTCTTTTTCTTTCTTTCTTATTATATTATATATATATCCTCTTCCCTTTCTCTCTATTTTCGCACACCTGTATTTGTCTACCCCGCCTACTTTCTCTTGCATGCATGGGCAAAAAATAATCAACTATGTTCTTAAATTAGCCTAGAATAACATAAGGCTTATACTCTCTCCATCTCAAAACAAATCAACTACTAGTGTCAGTCGGTCACTCTAAGGTAAACTATGTTAAGTTTGACTAATTTTATAAAGAATAGTAATAACATTCTAATAATTTAGTGCTGATACTGATTTGGTGGTATAAATATTGGTGCTCTTCGTTATATTATCCTCGAACATAACAAAGCGCATGTTAATTAGAGCTCTTGCTACAGCTGCCTATACATGTGCGTCCCCGCTTAGCTTCTTGCTTCTCTGTTCTCCCCTCCAGGCTCTAAACTCAGGTAGCAACTTGTACATTTTGCTCTTATTAAAGAAAAACTCAGCTGGTCACTGCATGCCGTCAACTCCTGGGGACGTGAGCATAGGAGTCGGAGATTTTTCTTGGCTGAAGGGGTCCCTCAGCAGCTCGTTCTCTAGCTTCCCTGACGCGGAGGTTGTTATTCACCATCACTCATGCAGATGCAGGGCTACGCATGTGTGTGCATGGTGCATCCATGCCTGACGCAGACTATTCAGAAGAAGAGATATGGACGAACGAAACGAAAGAGGTCCTTTTCCATGGTTCTAATTAACCCACCTGCCCCGTCCCATCATATCCGGCCTAAACCAGGCCATGCAAGTGGACGGCAGGCATACGGTATGGCTATATGCCAACCCTTGTTGCTTTGTTCGCCGTGGACGACGCAGATAATGTCGCAGCATGCATGCATCGCCACCAATCCATTGCCATCTCTGATTGATATGTTTACGCTACGTCAGCACGTCAATGTCTTTCTCGTTGCCGACCTGTTGATCCATCTGAATGCCTGCTTCAACTCTTTTTTTAACGTACGTGTGTCCTCTGCCCTCGATCTATAATTGTTTCTGTGTGGAAAAAACACGGTTGGCTATCATCTTCATGTTGAGCTAGCTGCGTGAAGACACAATTACATGCATGCATGCGATTCATCATGTATAACATTCGAATTAATTCCAGTAATATTTGCTGGCTTCAGTAATAATGGAGACTGTACGTGTCATGACTAATAATTCCCGGTCCTTTTGATTCAGTTACTGTTCTTTATATAGAGAGAGAGAGAGAAATGGCACGTCGTCTAGTGTTTGTTAGCATCCGTCCGGAACGAGTTTATATTATTCCTTTCCGTTTTTTCGTAAACAGGGAGGAATTCGCATATGTCAAAGAAAAAAAAAAATTGCAGCTGGAGGACCCTTTTCCGTGTCACCCTTGAATTTCCTCCTCCACGTTGGTTCCATTATTTTGCGTTGTCCTTCACATTCCAAGTGTGGGAGATGGAGATAAAAGGTGCTCATCAGCAGCCAGTGTCGTGTCACCGGCCAATAGCGAGTGTCGGGCCTCTAAACACTTTACAAGGTTACACATAAGAGGATATTGTTGACTACTCTTCTGAATTTTATTGGCGCTAATACTGTTCGACATATCGACAGCTCGCTCTATGATTGAGATTGATGCATTTTTCGGTGCTAAACACTGTTTTGTTAGCTCCACACCACTCCACGCACCCAGGAAAATTTCGTTTTTTCTAACTTTTTGTACATAGACGAGACATGCATCAATGTCCCCGAATTTTAGATTGGCCTCCCATCATTTACCTGCCGCGCAGGGCGTACTTTATCGGTAACCTTAACTCTGCACCGTATCGTGTAGGACGGTGAGCTGACATTATTGATTTTTCTTTCTTCCATCCACCATGCATGTTGCTAGGTCATGTAAAATGAAATAAACTTGCAGAGTTTTATGGCATTGTTTACAAAACTGTCACATCATGTAAAATGAAATAAATCATCTATTCTCAATGTATAGTTTCATTCTATAGTTTCATAGACATTTAATTTCATGATTCATATAAAGTTGGTAATCATATCAAAAGAGTTTCATCACTTCTTAAAACATGGCCGTGTCATAAAAACACCTATGCGTCGTCATATATTAGGGTTTTATATGATGGTTTCTTATAACATCATCTCGTATACAAATTGTCATAGATCGTCACAGCACCGTCATAGATTTCTATTCTCTATAACAATTCCACATAACGTCATCTCAAGTTCACCATGGATCACCACTTTTGTGGTAGCGGTGGCCGCCTATTAAATGCAAATAAAGCTCATATGAAATTCTCACTAAGACTACCTTAAACCTCTAGAAATCCCATAGAAAGTTCAATGTTTTTTACTCCTCAGCAACTCTGAACCGCTGCCCTTTTATGTACTACTACTCCTTCCGTCATGGAAAGGAAGACGTTATGAGATGCGTGCAAGTCAAACTTTCTCAATTTTGACTAGGTTCGTAGAAAATACGTACAACATTTATATCTCCAAAAAAGTTTATTATAAAAGTATATTCAACGATTTATCTAATAATAATTAGTATGTATTATAAATATTAATATTCTTTTATATATAATTGGTCAAATTAAAAAAGTTGACCTTCAGAACGTCTTCTATAAATCGCTAGCTATAAATTGCAATGAATGTTTCAACAAGACGCGAGTACGTACTACTGGTCACAATCCCGCCCTTGTATCCTTCAGCAAATCAGCAGTCAGCACCTCCCATGAGGGCACGACACGCATGAGAGCGATATATGAAGCTTTATCTATCTATGGGATATATATAGCCTGTGGACTAAATTAAAATAATTAAATATTTATATTTAATTTAATCTATAAACGAAATGAGTGGTGTACGTAAATACATGCGATGTACTAGGTCCATGACTTTTTTAGAGCTACACAAATACTCAGCTTCGAAAAATCCACATATATGTTTCTGCCAATCGGGGTCTGATTTATTTGAGCATGGAAATAAAATGGGCGTTTGCTCTCCGGTACGACCTGAAGAAACCCGTGGCTCATGCCCAAAAATCACGCACATCTCGCCATTCGCCAACAAGTCAGCGTCTGGGTGGACGTCGCACTTGGGGACGTGGTTCCAAAGCGTCAAGGTCTAATCCTCGCCCTGTCACCGTTTCGCTTAGTAGGACAGAGAGAACGCCCGCCGGCCGGCCACAACGTGACGAGGAAATTTGTAAACTTCGCTTTCTCGGTGTATCACCTAATGAACTTCTCCCCTCTTGTTTTTAATTTTTCTCCAAATTATCTACCAGCTGCTCCTCTCTTGTCTTGTTTTTAATTTTCTCCAAATTATCTACCAGCTAGCTGGTTCGTAATTTGACAAGGGGCCGGGCGATGGTTATGGCCGTACTTCTCACCTACTTTTCTTAGTCATAAAAATGTTTTTCTCTCAAACAAATCAGTTGAAACAGTGTTTCAACTTGTTTTTTCAGCGAAGCGAACGGGCCATATGTCACATGCTAATCACTACTACACTTTTATTACTACTGTATGTAGTATAGAAACATGTTAGCGCCCTGTTTGTTTGGGCTTGTTTGGCTGATAAACCATGGCTGAAAATATCGTTGGCTGATTTGGTGTGTGAGAAAAATAGTATTTATTAGTTTAAAAAAGTACGGCTTATAAACCAAACAAGCTTAAATAAACGGGATATATATATATCTATATATATATCTATATAGAATCAATGATTAATCTGACACTTCAAACTCACTGCAGGAAATTGTTCATGCACGTGGTAACAAGGACACCTGTCCGGGTGATATGGTGGCTCAGGGACAAGACGTGACTGGAAACAATTTCTACCAACAATTATTGATGGCATCTTGCACAAAATTCTTTTTCCCTTCGTAGAAATGTGTAATGCTTTGACTATATACTGGCGATCGGTCCCAATATTTTTCAACGTTGGATGTTGCAAGATCTTTTTTTTTTCATCATGTTATAGGTGTTCTATTGGATATATTCCTGATTGTGGTATGTTATGATTTTTTATGATGACTCAGAGTTGTATGCAAAAGTTGGGAACTATAGATGCACGGTGGTGGTTGAGAGAGGCGAAGCATTTTGTTATCTCTCAATAAAAGAATGCCACTCCATTTGTTAGAAGGAATGGCTACATAAAGGACGTGATTAAAGTATCTTTTGACACTAAACATAATAATAAAACTAAAGAAAAAACTCCAAATTACTATCTAAGTTTGGCATCTATATTTAGACAGTCCCATGAACTAATGTTTTGTTCAGTTTACCACACTCAACGATTTCAGTGCATCCAAACTATCTCTTAACAATGTTTTTTTTTTTCTTCTCTACATTCAAGTTCATTTTAATTTTAAATTTTGTGAGGTGGTAGCTGACATCGTAATTTATGTTAAAAAGTACTCATAACTTTTAATCATTATTTTGACAGGTTACACATCCAGTAATAAATTCATACTAGAAATATAAAATTATATGAAACATTATGATGGAAACATTCATAATGAAGTTTTTGAAAATATGCTATGATGTTCGCTATCATCTTATATAAAAACAGAAATTAAAGCTTAACATAGAAACACTTAGGTCATCTTCGCTTCTCTTATAATCCGTACTTTTCGGCTTGCCTTTTTAACCGAAATAATGTTTTTCTCTCACAACAAATCAGCTGAAACAGTGTTTCAGCTTGTTTTTTCAGCGAAGCGAACGGAGCCTTAGTATTCCAATTCATTTTGGAATCGAACTCCACATCGTTCTTTTTACATGCTACTCTAACTTTATACAGGGCATGAGAAAGATCGAGTTCGTCATATCTCAATCACGCTACTCTAACACAACGTTCTTTGGAAAATAAAAAACAGACGGAAGAATCATTTCACTTTTTTTTTAATATTAAGTATAGATATAGCCATATAGGTAGAAATAGATACATATAGATATAGATATAGATAGAGATAGAGATAAACAGTCAAGTAGCTAGGTTCATTAGTTATATGGTCAACAAACTATCGATGCACTATTTCAGCAGTACTTTTCAGCGATCCAATAATATTTTTCTCTCGCAACATTTCAAAATAAACATCAGCATAAATCAAATTTTAGCGAAATGAATGGGGCCATAAGCACCCAAAGATACAGCGATCTAAGCTGCTTTGGTGGAGGTTGAGGCCCATTTTCGATGTCAGCTAAAATCTCTCGCAGAGTTCATTCAAACCTTGTGTTGAATTCATATATCACCATTGAAAAATACTCCGTCCAATGGTTCATGTAACCAAGTTTAGGCCTTGTTTAGTTTTCAATTTTTTTTTTGCCTCCTACAGTAAAAGAGTATGTTTGGACATATGCATGGAGTACTAAATGTAGACGAAAAAAAACTAATTGCACAGTTCTCGGCGAGACGAATCTTTTAAGCCTAATTAGTCCATAAAAAGCCTTAAGTGCTACAGTACCTGCATGTGCTAATGACCGGTTAATTAGTATTATTAGATTTGTCTCGTCCAGATGAGTTCTGTAATTTGTTTTTTTATTAATATTAAAAAAACACTCTCGATATCCTTCCGGCACATCCAATATGACACCCTAAAATTTTTATCCCTCCAACTAAACACATCCTTATCTGATTTCCTTGATGTACTATTGTGCAGTGCAAGAAAAACAGAGAAATATTGTGAGCCACCAATAGTTTTTTCATTGATTAGGGCGCCGTGCTCGGCAGTTTCAGAATTAAAGACTCCCCAGTCTTTTTCCCACGCCCGTTTCTCAAAAAGGGAGGGCACGGCCGCCCCGGCATCGCCGCACTGTTCCCAGTAAAGACGCCCACTCCTTCCCTTCCCTCGACCTCTCCCCTCCGGCCCTCCGTCTTCTTCCCCCCAGGAGCATCCGTGTCTTCACCTTTTGCTCCCCCACGTTGATCCTTGATCCTCGTGCTCCCTTTCTTGATTCTTTCTCCGTAGGATCTCTTGCTAGGACTCCTAGGAGTAGCCTGCCCCGTGTGCACGCTCGCACGGACATGCTTCTTGCCGCGTCTTGAAAGGGGAGAAAAGTGGAGATGGGTGCTTGCGCTTCGGTTCACAAGGACCCGGAGTACCCCAAGAAGCAGTTTCTTGACTCGCCCACAAAGGCGAAGGCAGCCAACGGGAAGGGCGGCGGCGGCGTTGCTCCGGTTGGTGATGGCTTTGGTGACCTCAAGGCCAAGGTCGACGCTGAGCAGCAGCGGGCAGAGTTTAACCCCAAGAGCCCGGATTCTGGTATGCGTGATGTTTGTTTGTTTGTTTGTTTGGTCTTTTTCCGAAGTGATGTTCCGATCTTTATCTTCTTATAATCAGTTATTACCGTAGTTTATTGAAGATCTTTGGAGGTAAAAAAGAGCAGATGAGCAGTCAGTTCTTTATGTGAAAAGGGAACTTTTGGATTTGTTTATTCATCTATTGGGCTCTTGATTTCAGGATTGACAGCGAAGTGTGGTGTTATCATTGCATTAACTGCTTCTGGAGATCAGTTAGCTTTGTTGGGGCGGGTGATCTTGAACGGAAAACGATTACTGAAGCTGACTGATTTTGAGTACTGAGTTTTGTTCTTGAAAATCGAACATTTTATAAATGAGGATTCTGTTCTACGCAAAGTGATTGCTCTATTGACTGTAGTAGGCCTTTTACTTCGATGTTTGGTCAAGTTCCTCCGGAATTAGGATGCAGTTTTTTCCCCTGTGAGATTGCTGAATAAATTCTAAATTGAAATAACACATGATCTTTGTTGCCAAAAATCAAAAGCCTACTTCATAGTCTCTTGAATAGCTTAGCTGGAATCAGTGTGCTTTAATGTTTGTTTGTCCAAAAGTCAATTGCTACCTCTTGAATTACCAGCCTACCAAGAAATAAAGATTGTTCAGTGGTTCTTTTTTCCCCTTCTCTTATTTGATTGATCTCTTGGCTGAAATTCATCAAACATGCATACAAAGATTATTATTTTCATGAATAACTTATGGAACTTAATTTGCAGGTAGCAAGGATGAAGTGTTCTTCGAGTCTCGAGCTTGGTTAGATTCTGACTGCGAGGATGACTTTTACAGCGTGAATGGAGGTAATCGAACCTTTACACATGTTTGTTTACTATAAATGTTTAAAGAAGTTTGAATCTAGTTTTAGAGATAGCTTCTTATATCCTGGTCCTGCATACTGAGATTACTTTGGCACCAGTTTATCGTGCCATTCCCTTTTTTAGGTTCTTCTATTATTATACCAGCAGCATGTGAAATGTGGATTGTTCCACTTGTTACACGCAAAATGCATGTGCTCTGCTAGGTTCCTTGATGATACAGCTTTTATTTGTCTCTAGAATCTAAGGGACCTAATTTATACTTGATTGCCTATTGAAACAAAAAGTCGATGCCTTTGATTTTGTCTTTGGGCGCTATCATATTCCTCGGTGTCTAACAGTTATGGACATGGACCCCCACCTTTAGCTTCATAACCTATCCCATGTGGTCCTCTATCAATCACTCTAGCAATGTTGGCCTGTTCGGCTGGTATTAAAGCCGATTGATAAGCCGGCTGAAGCTGATTTGTTGTGAGAGAAAAACATGAGATTATAGCTGATAAGCCGGCTGATAAGTTCAAACGAAAGATTCTGTTCGCTTGAACTTATCAGTCGGCTAATCTACAGTATTTTTCTCTCACAACAAATCGGAGTTCTGATGCACCCAAGTTTAATAGTTGAACAATTAGATATCTCTATCAACACGTGATTTGCTTCAGTTGCTGAATAATCATAAGTCGTGCTCTTATGCAGATTTCACTCCATCTCGTGGCAGCACACCCATCTATCAGCCCAGAGCGCAGACGGTGATGAGCAACATCTTTCAACCAGACACGCACAGCTCCAAATCACCGGAGCCTTCTCCAACTGGACGTAGGAAGCTAGCTGAGCTCCTGCAGGAGGCAATGCAAGACGGCCCTGAAGAAAGCGCTGACGAGGAGCAGCAGTTGCAATCTGTTGCTGCAGATGGGAAGCCGGTGTCTGAATCCACATCCAGCTCCGCTTGCAGCACTGTACCGACGCCGACCGCAGTCGCCAAGAGCCGGAAGCAGAAGGCGTGGTATACCGGACGCTGTTGCCTGCCGAGCTTTGTTCATAGCCTGACCTTAGATGAGAGTGGGAGGGGTCAGAAGATGAGCTCTAGGCCATGTGCTGTTTGACAGTGGGGCTCAAGTGCCCTCCTGCCCTGAGCTGTATTTAGCGCGATATATTACCCGATTGGGACGCTGAAGCTACTGTAAAGAAGGGGAGAGTATTAAGAGTACTATATATATCTTTAGTAATCAAGTGGATAATATAGCAGTACTCGTTAAATGCTGTGCACACCATGTTATCAAATGCGAGGGCATCGAATTGTCCTTACCTGTGCATATATCTTATCGAATCTTTATGGATATATAAATATATATAACTTTTCAGATGTCAACAGCCAGCTGAGCTAGGGCATGTGGCATGTAGGATACAATACCTTTCTATAGCTCCTGCAATTTTATTGATCTGAGATGTCCTCTTGGCACTTGCTTGATTGACGCCAGACGAATGTGTTGTTCATTGCTCTATTCTATTCCAAGTGGACCTTTTTTGTTTCCTCCTAAAAAAAATGAAAATATCTTTTCTATGTGGCAACTGTGTCATGAATCATGCAGCATGCAGGGTTCGTGGTTTTTCGCTGATCGAGCTTATGACAAGAACAGGCTAACTGCTAGAATGCGCTGCGATCACCATTTCAGTTCTGTCCCAACTCCCAAACAGTGTTTCAGGGACAACCACAAGGATGGCCAAGAGCCTAAGGGGGTGTTTGATTCTTTAGTTGCTACTAAAATTCATGTCACATCGAATGTTCAGATACTAATTAGGAGCATTAAATATAGATTAATTACAAAACTAATTACATAGATGGAGGCTAGTTTGCAAGATGATTTTTAAGCCTAATTAACATGCCACTAGCACATGTTAATGTAGCACCTCGTTGTCAAATTATGGACTAATTAGGCTTAAAAGATTCGTCTCGTAAATTAGTCGCAAGTTGTGCAATTAGTTTCGTAATTAGTCTATATTTAATACTCCATGCATATGTCCAAACATTCGACGTGACAGGAATTTTAGGAGGCACTGCAGGAACCAAACAGGCCCTAAATCCTTTTATTTCTGAACATGCAAGCCTGACCCGAAGTGGTGTCAGACACAGACTCACATGTAGCAGCAGCAGCAACAACAACAACAAAGCATACAACATACGTATATCATCGTTCCGAACTCGATCCCTTCTTGTATGACCGCAAATTCAACACAACATACGTATTTTCGCGACACTTATCTGTTGAACATGTCGTCTTTTCGTAGGCCAACATTCTGCACCATACAACATAGCAGATCTAATCGCCGTCCTATAAAACTTGCCTTTTAGCTTCAGTGGTACCCTTTTGTCACATAGGACACCAGATGTTTGGCGCTACTTCATCCACCCTGCTTTGATTCTATAGCTAACATCTTCATCAATATCCCTGTCTCTCTATAGCATTGATCCTAAATATCGAAGGATATCCTTCCTAGGCACTACTTGACCTTCCAAACTAATATCTTCTTCCTCCCGAGTAGTAGTACCGAAGTCACATCTCATATACGCAGTTTTAGTTCTACTGAGTCTAAAACCTTTGGACTTAAAGTCTCCCGCCATAACTCCAGTTTCCGATTCACTCCTGTCCGACTTTCATCAACTAGCACTACATCATCCGCGAAAAGCATACACTAAGGGACGTCCCCTTGTATGTCCCTTGTGACCTCATCCATCACTAAGACAAACAGATAAGGGCTCAAAGCTGACCCTTGATGTAGTCCTATCCTAATCGGAAAGTCATCCGTGTCTCCATCACTTGTTCGAACACTAGTCACAACATTGTTGTACATGTCCTTAATGAGCCCGACGTACTTCGTTGGGACTTTATGTTTGTCCAAATCCCACCACATAACATTCATTGGTATTTTATCATAAGCCTTCTCCAAGTCAATAAAAACCATGTGTAGGTCCTTCTCCCTATACCGCTCCATAACTTGTCTTATTAAGAAAATTGCTTCCATGGTTGACCTTTCGGGCATAAAACCAAATTGGTTCATAGAGACCCGCGTTATTGCTCTCAAGCGATGCTCGATAACTCTCTCCCATAGCTTCATAGTATGGCTCATCAACTTAATTCCCCGGTAATTAGTATAACTTTGAATATCCCCTATATTCTTATAGATCGGTACCAATATACTTCTCCACTCGTTAGGCATCTTGTTCGATCGAAAAATATGGTTGAATAGCTTGGTTAGCCATACTATAGCTATGTCCCCGAGGCATCTCCACACCTCGATTGAGATACCATCTGGTCCCATCGCCTTACCTCCTTTCATCCTTTTCAACGCCTCTCTGACCTTAGATTCTTGGATTCTCCGCACAAAGCGCCTATTGGTGTCATCAAAAGAGTCATCCAACTGAAAGGTTGTGTCCGTATTCTCACAATTAAACAATTTGTCAAAATAATCTTGCCATCGATGTCGGATCTAATCCTTCTTCACCAAGAGATGCTCCCTTTTATCCTTAATGCACTAAACTTGGTTGAAGTCCCTTGTCTTTCTCTCACGAACCTTAGCCATCCTATAAATGTCCTTCTCTCCATCCTTAGTACCGAAATGTTGGTAAAGATCCTCGTACGCTCTACCCTTTGCCACACTTACAGCTCGTTTTGCAGTCTTCTTTGCCACCTTGTACTTCTCTATGTTGTCCATACTCCTGTCATGGTACAAGCGTCTATAGCATTCTTTCTTCTCCTTAATAGCCCTTTAGACTTCCTCGTTCCACCACCAAGTATCTTTAGCCTCGCCTCCATTTCCTTTGGTTACTCCACACACCTTTGAGGCCACCTTCCGAATGTTGGTTGCCATCTTCTCCCATATGTTGTTTATGTCCTCTTCTTCCTTCCAAGAGCCTTCTTTGATAACCCTTTCCTCGAATACCTCTGACGTCTCCCCTTTCAGTTTCCACCACTTTGTTCTTTCAATCTTAGCTTGTTTATCCCTACGGGCACGCACCTGAAAACGAAAGTCTACCACCAAAAGCTTATGTTGAGAAACAACACACTCCCCTGGTATCACCTTGCAACCCAAGCATGCTTGTTTGTCCTTTCTTCTTGCGAGGACAAAGTCAATCTGGCTAGAGTGTTGTGAAAGCTTCTAGGCCCCTAGTTGGGTTTCGGTGATTAATGACAATGCGTGATTACTATGACTAACGTGTGTTTTGCAGAGGTAATTAAGTTAGATCACGGTAATGGAGATCGATTGGGCAATCAAGGTGGTCATGCCCCTACGATGGAAATCGTTTCGGTTTTTAAAGGATGGACGACAAGGTTAAGGATGGACTAGTTCTAAGTGTCGATTGAAGTTGGAGTGACACTTAGTAGTTTAGGACTTTGTTTTTCCTTTGGCCGTACTATTAAGGGGTATGGATGGGTAGCTTGACCTAGGTGAGTCTAGTGAGTTAGGTGTGGTGCACATTTGTTAAAACTAGCACTATGTAGCTCTAAAATAGCCCTTAGATCCAATGGAGCAAACTTTATTCACATATGATCGAGAGTTGGAAGTGAATGGAGGGTCAAATACTGACCGGACGCTGGCTCCGGTGTGACTGGACGCTGGTGCAGAGTCCAGTCAGTTCATTTGACCAAGGTGAAATCGTCTGGTGCGACCGGACACTGAGAGGTGAAGTGACCGGACGCTGAGAGCCAGTGTCCGGTCGACTCCAGTAAGGTTCCAGAGAGGGAAAATCACGACCGAACGCGTCCGGTCACACTGTAAACACTGGAGTTCGGGGTGTACTGACCGGAGCGTCCGGTCAACATGACCGGAGTGTCCGATCACCCCACAGAGGCACATAACGGTTCGTTTTTCAGCTCATGTTATAAATAGAACCTTCACTCGTGTGTGGGGGTACTTTTTCTCATTCCAACAGCTGAGAAACACGTTTGAGAGTGCCAAGAAGAGCAAGGTCCTAGTGAGGTGATTGAGATTTGAAAATCCCAAAGAGAGCCCTCATTAGTGAGATCAAGAGTAGCAAAGTGTGCATCCACCCTTCTCATTAGTCTTATCGTGGTCAAGTGAGAGTTCGTGCTTGTTACTCTTAGTGATCGCCATCACCTACACGGCTTGGATCCAAAGCTTGAAATAGCGCCGCTTACCTGTCTCAGCTAGCATAGGACCAAGCAATCCCCATACCCAGACCCCTCTTCTCCTTTATATTTAATTAGTCTGTAAGTGCATTATTTGTGCCCAAGAGAACTGCTGGTAACTACTTGAACTATGGAGCCGGCGTATGGTCTGAATCAACGACAGTGTGATACTTAAAATAAAATCATAATTATAGGGAGGCTGCTATATCTTTAATCTATACTAGGTCTTTTCTTTACCAGATTGGGAGCTTGGTGATCATCCGAAGAGCTTGTGGATGACCCAACTCAAGTTGTGAGCGGTTGTGGGTGATTCACCGCGATGGAGTGTCGAAGAATCAACCCGTAGAGAGCACTTGATCCTTGCATGAATCAAGGGGAGCTACACCTTTGCGCAGGTGCTCCAACGAGGACTAGTGGGGAGTGGCGACTCTCCGATACCTCGGCAAAACATCGCCGCATTCTTCCTCCTCTCTTTACTTTGAGCAATTCAATTCTTGTCATTTACATTCTTAGAATTGCCATGCTAGAGTAAGATTGGAACATAGGTTGCAAGTCTTTTATGTGGTAGAACAATTAGAAACACTTTCTAGGCACAAGGGGTTAATTGGGCTAACCGTAGGATTTAATTATTGCAAAAAAATTTAGAATTAACCCAATTCACCCCCTCTCTTGGGCATCTTGATCCTTTCAATTGGTATCAGAGTCTCATGCTCACGTATTTAGGCTTAACCGCCTAGTGAAAGATGTCTCACGGGGATGGACCTCCTCCTATCTTCGAGGGGGATGATTTTCCATATTGGAAAATCCGCATGGAGGCGTATCTAGAAGCTCTAGATGTTGGAATACTTAGAGCCGCCTCACAAGGTTTTCTAAAACCTCGGGATGCCACACACCCACAAGGCGATGAGTTGAACTACGAAAAATGGAATGCAAAGGCTAGAAACACTATTTTTAGAGGCCTTTGTAAAGATGTGTTTAACCGGGTGAGGAACCACAAAGGCGCCCATACACTATGGTCGGACATTTGTGCGTTCCATGAGGGAACAAAGAGTGAGCGTGAGGAACGCTATCATCTTGTCATGAAAAAGTTTAACTCTTTTAAAATGCTTCCTAAAGAATGTGCTAATGAAATGTATTCACGTTTGAATGTTCTTGTAGAGGAAGTCAATGGGCTTGGACTCACTCAAATGCAACCATCCGATGTTGTAAGAAAGATCTTGAGTGTCCTCCCCATTGATAAATATGGGCATATTGTGACCGTGCTACATCAAGGTGATCTTTCCACCGCTACACCGACACAAATCTTGGAAAAGATCAATGCTCATGAGATGTACATGCACATCACACTTCAAGATGGCTCATCCTCTACAAAGAAGAAAGAAAAAGATTTAGCATTCAAAGCTAGCCAAGAAAAGGGCAAAACAATGCTTGAGTATGAGAGCTCAAGTGATGATGAATTTGATGATGAAAGCCTTGCTCTCATGGTGAAGAAAACCGCTAAGATGCTAAAGAAGCTCAACAAGAGTGGCATCAAGTTCGATGGCAAGAAGAAGTTCTTCACAAGCTCTAGAAGAAAGCCAATCTCCGAGATGGATTGCTACAGTTGTGGAGAACTTGGTCATCTAGCACACCAATGCAACAAGCCTAAGAAAGACAAGTTCAAGAACAAGAACAAGGGCAAGAAAGATGACTCAAGCAATGAAGATGAAGATGAGAAGAAAAAGAACAAGCCATACAAGAAGAGAGATGGCAAAAAGAATGACTTCCACAAGAAGAAGAAGAGTGGAAATGCTTACATCGTCGGTGATTGGCTCACAGACATTGATTCATCTAGTGGATCATCCGATGATGATAGTGACAACGAGAAGGTGGCCGCTATTGTTATTGACTCTTCATCTTCTTCACCGCCGCCACCATCATCATCCTCTACACATCTATGCCTTATGGCCAAGGGAGAACGCAAGGTAACAAATGATGATGATAGTAGTGGTGATGAACATGCTAGTAATGATGATAGCGATAGTGATGATGATGAGTATGAGTCACCTTCTTATGATGATCTTGCTAGATTGCTTAAACAATACACTAAGATTATTATAAAGACTAGAGCTAAGAATGAAAAGCTAGAGGCTAAAAATGATTCCCTTTTAGCTAAATGTGATATAGCCAAAAAGGCTAGTGTTGAGCTTAGAGAAGCAAATGATGCTATGCCATCCAAACTCAAGGAGCTCAAATCTTCTAAGAAAGAGCTTAAAGATAAACATGATAAACTTTAGTGGGTGCACAAAGAGCTCATCACTAGCCACAACAAGCTAAAAGAAGAATATACAACTCTTAAGATTAATCATGATAATCTTGTCATAGCTCAAGAATTTTTATCTAATAAGCCACATGATGCTACTAACCATGTTGTTAAGATTGATATAGCTACATCATGTGATGACTTGATCATTGAGAGCATTGAGCAAAGTTCTAGTAGGAAGGGCAAGCAAGTGGTTGAGGCTTATGATTATGATGAGTTTGTCAAGCTCAAGAATGACAATGCAAAGCTCAAGAAAGATCTTGAAGAAATCAAAAGCCACAACACTATTGTGTTAGAAATTCTTGATCATGATGGTGACTTGATCCTTGAGAATGAGAAGCTCAAAGAAGAAAACAAGAAGCTCAAGGAAGAGAAGAACAATGATGCTCTTAAGGAAGAGAATAAGAAGCTCAAGTTGGAGAAAGAGCATCTCAAGATTGGATTGAGCAAGTTCACTAGAGTCAAGTATCTTCAAAGTGAGCTAGTAATGAACACCGTCATGAAGATAGATAGAAGTGGCATTGGGTACATGGCAAACAAAGAGAAGAAAGCTCAAACTCAACATCAACAAAAGCTAAAGTCAAAGAAGTGTTTTGAGTGTGGACAAGAAGGCCACTTTGCTCATGAGTGACAAACTCCACCACCACAACCCTTGCCCAAGTATGCTAGACCTTTTGCCTTCAATGTTCACTACATGCTTAGAAAGGATTATAGTGGGGAAATGAAAGTCATGTCCTTAGGACCTCCCAACAAGAATAGGTCTAAGAAAATTTAGGTTGCAAAGTCACTTGTTGAGAAGGTGAAGGGCCCTCAACAAGTTTAGGTTCCTAAAGCTTGATCTATTGTGTGTAGGTGAACTACAAGACCGATGGAAGTCATTGGATTATTGATAGTGGTTGCACACAACATATGACCGGTGATCCTTGTATGTTCACCTCACTAGATGAAGAAGTAGATGGACAAGAAAGAATCACATTTGGAGATAACTCAAAGGGCAAGGTTAAAGAATTGGGCAAAGTGGCAATATCAAATGATCATTCAATTTCAAAAGTGCTATATGTTGCTTCATTGAGCTTCAACTTGCTATCCGTTGGACAATTGTGTGATCTTGGCTTTCAATGCTTGTTTACCGAGAAGAAAGTTGTTGTATCTAAGAAGGATGATGATCAAGTGAAATTCAAAGGATTTAGATACAACAACCTATATCTAGTGGACTTCACCTCTGAATATGCTAACTTGAAGACTTGCCTATTCACCAAAACAACACTTAGGTGGCTATGGCATAGAAGACTAGCTCATGTTGGGATGAGCTCACTCAAAAAGCTAATGAAGAATGATTTGGTGAGAGGGTTGAAGGATGTGAAGTTTGAGAAGGACAAGCTTTGTAGTGCATGTCAAGCCGGCAAGCAAATTGCAAATACTCATCCAACCAAAGCTTTTATGTCAACCACAAGAGTGCTAGAACTCCTTTACATGAATTTATTTGGACCAACAACATATAAGAGTTTGGATGGAAATCTTTATTGTCTTGTGATTGTTGATGACTATTCAAGGTATCTATGGGTATTCTTTCTTTATGACAAATCTGAAGTTGTATCTTGCTTCAAGAAGTTTGCTAAGAGAGCACAAAATGAATTTGAAGTGAAGCTCAAAAAGATTAGAAGTGACAATGGGAAATAATTTGACAACACAAACATAGAAGCCTATTGTGATGAAGTTGGAATCAAACATAAGGTCTCCGCAACATATACTCTTCAACAAAATGTAGTTGAGAGGAAGAACCGGACATTGATCACTCTTGCAAGAACAATGCTTGATGAGTACAACACTCCCGAATCTCTATGGGTGGAAGCAATCAACACCGCATGCTATGCATCCAACCGCCTATTCCTTCAAAAGTTCCTTAGCAAGACACCTTATGAGTTGCTCAATGGGAAAAAGCCGGACGTCTCCTTTAGGGTGTTTGGTTGCAAATGCTACATCTATAAGAAGCGGCAACATCTAGGGAAGTTCTAAAGACGTTGTGATATTGGTTTTCTTGTTGGTTACTCATCAAAGTCCAAAGCATATAGAGTATTTAATCATGCCACCGACTTGGTTGAAGAAACATATGATGTGGAATTTGATGAATCTAACGGCTTCTAAGGAGCACATGAGAATCTTGATGATGTAGGTGATGAACCATTGAGGGAGGCTATGAAGAATATTCCGGTTGAAGACATCAAGCCTAAAGATGATAAAGATGATGTACAAGTGATTGATCCACCCTCTTCATCAAATGTGCCACAAGATGGTGAAAAAGATGTAAGAGTAGAAAATAAAGACACTCATGTCTCCCATGAGCAAATGGTGGTACAAGCACAAGATGTTGATGCTCCACAACCTCCTCCTCAAGTGGTCAATAGAAGAAATACACCTCTACTATAAGATCATCCACAAGATCTCATCATAGGAAGTCCATCAAAGGGTGTAATGACTCGCTCACAAAAACTTGCTTCATTTATTGCTCATCACTCTTTTGTCTCTTGCTTTGAGCCTACTAAGGTTGAAGAAGCTCTTCAAGATCTGGATTGGATAAATGTCATGCATGAAGACTCTTCACCCGCAATGAAGTTTGGACTCTTGAAGAGTTGAACAACTTCACCCGCAATGAAGTTTGGACTCTCGAAGAGCGGCCAAAAGGTGCAAGAGTCATTGGAACAAAGTGGGTGTTCCGAAACAAGCAAGATGATCAAGGTGTTATTGTGAGGAACAAGGCAAGACTAGTAGCAAAGGGGTTCTCTCAAGTTGAAGGTTTAGATTTTGGAGAGACCTTTGCACCGATTACAAGACTAGAAGCCATCCGTATCCTCCTTGCATATGCATCACATCATAAAATGAAACTATATCAAATGTATGTGAAAAGTGAATTTTTAAATGGCTTTATTAATGAACTAGTCTATGTTGATCAACCTCCCGGGTTTAAAGACCCTAGATATCATAATCATGTTTATAGGTTGTCCAAGGCGTTATATGGGCTTAAGCAAGCCCCAAGAGCTTGGTATGAGCGCCTTCAGCACTTCCTCATTGAGAAGGGCTTCACCACTAGCAAGGTCGACACCACACTATTCACCAAGAAGCTTGATGGGCATATCTTTATTTGTCAAGTGTATGTTGATGATATCATCTTTGGATCATCAAATGAAGATTCTTGTAAAGAGTTTGATGAATTGATGTCAAAGGAGTTCGAGATGTCAATGATTGGAGAGCTTACATTCTTTCTTGGTTTTCATGTCATGCAAATGAGAGAAGAGATTTTCATCTCTCAAGAGAAATATACAAATGATCTTCTCAAGAGATTCAAGATGGATGAATGTAAGCCAATCAAGACACCAATGCCAACTAATGGACATCTCGACCTAGATAAGGGAGGTAACAAGGTTGATCAAACTCTCTACCGCTCTATGATTGGTAGCTTGTTATATTTAACCACATCTAGGTCCGACATCATGTTTATTGTGTGTATGTGTGCTAAATTTCAAGCTAATCCTAAGGAAACTCATTTAATTGCCGTAAAAAGAATCCTTAGGTATCTTAAGCACACACCAAGCATTGGCCTTTGGTATCCTAAAGAAGCTAGATTTGAATTAATTGGCTATTCCGATTCAGATTATGCCGGGTGCAAAGTTGATAGAAAAAGCACATCCGGAGGGTGCCATTTGCTTGGTAGATCACTTGTGTCTTGGTCCTCCAAGAAACAAAATAGTGTGGCCTTGTCCACCGCCGAAGCGGAATATATTGCCGCGGGTGCTTGTTGTGTACAAATACTTTATATGAAACAAACTTTGCTAGACTATGGTGTAGTTCTAGAAAAAGTACCTCTTTTGTGCGACAATGAAAGTGCGGTAAAACTTGCAAATAATCCGGTTCAACACTCTCACACCAAGCACATAGATATCCGCCATCACTTTCTTAGAGATCATGTTGCTAAAAATGATATATCATTAGAAGGTGTAAGGACCGAGGATTAATTGGCGGATATCTTCACTAAACCGCTAGATGAGGCAACATTTTATAGATTGCGGAATGAGCTCAATGTGCTTGATTTTAGTAACTTCACTAAAAGATGAGCTTGTGTTGTCCCTTGCATTGCATTATAAAATACAACATGTTTAATCTTTGGTAATGCATATAGGGCTTGTCTAACATGGTTAAGATAACCGCCGAAAAGTGTGTGGAGAAGCTTAACGTTGGATCAAACTTGACAAGCAACTAGATTTACTTTCAAGTATTGCATTGCATATGCATGATTGTTGTTTGTCGTTTATCTTAAATTGCCCTTTTATTGCCTATTTTCTTAAAAAGATTTATAGCCTAAGGTAAAATATTTTTAAAAAATATGAGGGTTTGAGAGAGGTCACTCACATCAGTCCCAATTGGTGTTTATTTGGATCTTATTTGAGTTGGGACTAGATTGGGAACAGGCAACACGAAGGACTTTGAAGATTTGCTGGAAAAGGAGTGATCGGACGCTGCATCGAACTCTGATGTCCAGCGTCCGATCATTTCATAGGAGGTGAACAGCTGCCGAGCAGGAGTGACCGGACGCTGAAACAGAATTTTCCCAACGTCCGGTCAGAAGGAGGTTCAGCGTCCGGTCGATCATGAAGGCGTCAAGACAAGGTGACCGGACTCTGGCTGCGTTCGATCGGTGTCCACCGGACGTGTCCGGTCGTGATTCCAGAGGTTTTGGACCTCTCTAGAATCGATCGGACCCTGGGTGGTAGCGTCCAGTCGCTGCCACCGGAGCGTCCGGTCAATAGGAAACGTGCGGGACCCGGATTCTTTCTTCTTTCCTAATCCAAATCCGTTGGGGGACCTATTTAACTCAATCGCCGCGCGTTGACCTAACCCGCCATCATCCCCGAGCCACCGCATCACGCCCCTAAGCCACCGCATTCGCCATCGCTGCTTCTCCTGCTTCACGCTTCTTTCTTTTCGCCGCCACATTGCATCACCGCGATCGTCCCTAAGCCCACGCCGCCAAGCCCCCCACTACCACCACCCGCCGGAAGCGAGCCGCCGCACCACATCGACCACGTGCTCACCCTCGCCGACCCACGCCAAAGCCACCGCCATGCCGTGTCTCCCACGTCGTTGTGCACGGCCTCTACCCTAGCTCAAGCCAGCGCCTCTCCTACCGCCGTGTTCCACGCACCAGTGCCTCAACTGCTAACCCTAGCCATTGATTCACCGCCATTGCATCTCCAGTGTCGACGACCAGCGTCTCAAGGCAGTCGCCGGAACCCTAGCTTCGTTGCCGACCCGGTGGTTCCCCGATCCTTTCCTCGTCTCGTCGTTTCACCGGTTCGTCAGGTAGCAAGCCCCCGTTTCCAATTTCGTACCTAATTGCTTGCTTCCTAGGGTTTCGTATATCTAGATGAATAATTGAAATTATTTGTATATCCTATCTATTCTATCGTGCAGTGAGTCGGTGCCGTTGAGATCGTGTTTGCAGTTGTCAGTCAACTCAGGGCCAAGCTCACGAGTACGGATTGAGGCCAAGCCTCAAAAGTGACAGTCGGCAGTTGATCTTTATCAGCGGTAGTTTTTTCTCTTCAGATCCTTCAGATGGCTCGCGTGAAGAATGTCGGAGGTGGTCCCGGTGATGAGGATCCATGACCCCCGCCTCGCCAGCCTGCAGATCCAAAAGGCAAGGCGACGAAGAAGCTAGCAACCAAGAAGTAGAAGTACCCAGATACAGAGACAACCAGAGCAGCCGCAGTTGCTGAGGCCGCAGACCATGCCGAGAGAGGAGGTGCTCGTAGTGGAGTGGTCATTGCAGATCAACAATTTCCACCAGCGACAAGAGAAGCTCTTGAGGAGGTTGAGCTTCGTCATGGTGGTCCAGCTAGGACTGTCATGGTTGTAGGACGGCGTCATGCTATTGATGAGGGTTAGCCTCAGAGGGAGTCATAGCAGCAGGCATCGCTAGTAGAGCAGACTCAGGAGGGACAACAGGCCGAGGAGACAGAGCAGGCACCTCAGCCATAGCTTCACCGCTCTGGTCATACCCGTGCTCCAGTCACGCCGAGGGCAGATACACAGCGGAGGGGTTCTCGTCCACCGCCTAGACCACAGGGTCCGCCTCCTATGACACACTTGGACTTGAGGGCCGCCACGGCCAAGCAGATGCAATAGCTCAGGTTTGTGGACTTTGAGCAGTGGTTCCCGCTAAGGAGGGTTGACAGAGCATCAGAGGGCTTCTACACACCACTCCAGGAGGATTTCTACAATGCATACCTTAACAGTGGTGCTATATTCAGATCTCAGAGGGTGTGCCACATTGATTCTATAGTTGCAGCAGCTAGAGAGCACATTCACCCCTACCTTGCATATCTGCCGAGGCTGACAAACTTGATTGGATGGACCGGATTATATGTTCCATCTTGGGTTCGTCAGTTCTTTGTTTCTCTCTAGATAGATCCGCATCATAACTTTATTCACTTTGCATTTAGAGGCAGAGATTATCGGCTGACGAGCACTAGGGTCAGAGAGATACTCAGGCTTTAGGAATAGCCTGTCAGGTTACATGAGGTTTGCTATGGATAGACAGCGCCTCCCAGACGCCCTCATGGCGGTATGGTGCCCCCTACAGACTTGGTTCGCCACTGCTTCACTGAGCCCTTCGGCGAAGGGTCATGCAGGAACCCCAGTGATCTTACTCCTACTGCTCGCGTGCTTGAGGCTATCATGAGGAGGACATTGCTTTCGAGGATGGGGTATCGCGAGGGCTTGACTCGCATACAGTTGTGGCTTATCAACTCTCTGATGCAGCAGATGGTATTTGACATTTGGGATCTTCTTTTGTCAGAGATGGAGGACACTATTGCAGAGGGCTTCAGAGGACACAGGTAGCTGCCATATGCCCATTGGGTCACTTTTCTTATTCACAGGGCAGTTACTGTGAGGCCACCAGAGATGCTTGCTGAGTACAATGGTGCTATGACGGAATTCCCTGCATACAACATGACTCAGATGATCCTTCACAGCACGCCATAGGCACCTAGCCAGCCGCGCCGTCGTTCTGATGTGCCAAAGTCTGTAGCCCAGTAGGATAATATTATCAGGGGCATTGCAGCTACAGAGGAGGAGCAGCTTGCTCAGCAGGAGGGGATGGTCATGAGCGACCCCAGTGACAGTTCTGATGATGACTACCAGCCCATTCCTCAGATGCCTCCACGATGACATGATAATGAGGCCGGCAGCTCCAGTTTAGCGCCACCTACCCCGCAGACAGACCCTGCTCTCCTTGCTATACTTGAGCGGATGAGGCAGGACCAGGCACGCCAGGCTCAGGAGACAGCTGCTACATTTGGACAATTCCAGACTCGGCAGGATGAGTTCCAGCGCCAGCAACAGGCGATCCAGCAGCAGCAGCTGCTTATTCAGCAGCAGACGTAAGCTCTACAGCAGCAGCAGCAGCAGGCCATGCATCAGCAGCAGATCCTCATGTAGTAGCAACTTCTTGGATTTATGCAGCATGTTGTGACTGCTATTGGGGCTTCATCGCCACAGCCTTCGCCCCAGCTTGGTCATACTGCCACTACTTCTATGACTCCAGCATTATAGCCTAATGGGCTTTAGAGTCAGGGACAGCCACCAGCATAGTTTGCTTCTCCTATAGAGCAGGTGTCCTAGTGGTTTGCTACGTCAGTGCTAGCCCCGCAGTTCACACCGTTTCGTACGGGCTTCACACCGGCTGAGACGTCCTCGCTGCTAGTGCCAGAGACCACAGTGTCCAAGAGCCTTGGTGCTTCCTTCAGTGAGTTGACAGGGCACCCTACACCGTCAGACCTACATGTCCCTGTACCTACCACCATTGCTCCAGTGACAGGCACGACAGAGACACTCCCTTCCTCAGTGGCATCATTAGAGCCAGCTGCTTCAATTATACCTGCACAGCCTATAACAGCTCCAGTCCCTGATCCGACCCAGACTGCTACAGCATCGCTTCTAGCTATAGAGGGTCAGACAGCTCAGAGCTCTAGATCAAATGATGATGGCACCCGGTTCCAGCTCGTTCCTCGTACCTTAGCGCCCGGCTCGTCCGCTGCAGCCCCGCTGACCAACCCTTAGGTTTTGGTGTTTGACGCCAAAGGGGGAGAGGGTTCGAGTATGTTAGCCTTAGGGGGAGCGACATATCTAGGGGGAGCTTAGTTATTATATTAGCTTATCTATTACATTTGGAGTTTTTATGTGTGATACACTATTATGCATTCGTCGTGTGTTTACTTATTATGCATTAAACTATATTTATGTGATAGTGATATCTACGTGATCGTGATATATGACATATGTACTCTCTATTTTGGATTATTTATATGTCATATCACTTATGCTATGCTCATTTGCTTTTGCTTCCACGTTTTACTCCAATGCAAATGAGCTCTATTTCTTGTACTCATGCTTATTTCATATCCTTGGAGTACATTATGTTGGCTTGGACCATATAAGCTTGACTAACTCTTTTGTTCTTATTGCTAAAAGCTTATATGAACCAAGCATGTTAAAAACCTCATCTCTTTCACATACTCGAGGTAGTATTGTCATCAATCACCAAAAAAGGGGAGATTAAAAGCATCTAGGCCCCTAGTTGGGTTTCGGTGATTAATGATAATGCATGATTACTGTGACTAACGTGTGTTTTGCAGAGGCAATTAAGTTAGGTCACGGTAATGGAGATCGATTGGGCAATCAAGATGGTCATGCCCCTACGATGGAAATCGTTTTGGTTTTCAAAGGATGGACGACAAGGTTAAGGATGGACTAGTTCTAAGTGTCGATTGGAGTTGGAGTGACACTTAGAGTAGTTTAGGACTTTATTTTTTCTTTGGTCGTACTATTAAGGGGGGTATGGACGGGTAGCTTGACCTAGGTGAGTAGTGAGTTAGGTATGGTGCACACTTATTAAAACTAGCACTAGGTAGCTCCAAAATAGCCCTTAGATCCAATGGAGCAAACTTCATTCACATATAATCGAGAGTTAGAAGTGAATGGAGGGTCAAATACTGACCGGACGCTGGCGCAGAGTCCGGTCAGTTCATTTGACTAAGGTGAAATTGTCTGGTGCGACCGGACGCTGAGAGGTGAAGTGACCGGACGCTGAGAGCCAACGTCCGATCGACTCCAGTAAGGTTCCAGAGAGGGAAAATCATGACCAGACGCGTCCGGTCACACTGTAAACACCGGAGTTCGGGGTGTACTGACCGGAGCGTCCGGTCAACATGACCGGAGCGTCCAGTCACCCCGCAGAGGCACATAACGGTTCGTTTTTCAGCCCATGTTATAAATAGAACCTTCACTCGTGTGTGGGGGTACTTTTGCTCATTCCAACAGCTGAGAAACACGTTTGAGAGTGTCAAGAAAAGCAAGGTCCTAGTGAGGTGATTGAGATTTAAGAATCCCAAAGAGAGCCCTCATTAGTGAGATCAAGAGTAGCAAAGTGTGCATCCACCCTTCTCATTAGGCTTGTCGTGGTCAAGTGAGAGTTCGTGCTTGTTACTCTTGGTGATCGCCATCACCTAGACGGCTTGGTGGTGATAGAGAGCTTGGTGATTATCCAGAGAGCTTGTGGATGACCTAACTCAAGTTATGAGCGATTGTGGGTGATTCACCACGACGGAGTGTCGAAGAATCAACCCGTAGAGAGCACTTGATCCTTGCGCGGATAAGGGGAGCTACACCCTTGCGTGGGTGCTCCAACGAGGACCAGTGGGGAGTGGCGACTCTCCGATACCTCGGTAAAACATCACCGCATTCTTCCTCATCTCTTCACTTTGAGCATTTACTTTGAGCAATTCAATTCTTGTCATTTACATTCTTAGAATTGCCATGCTAGAGTAGGATTGGAACATAGGTTGCAAGTCTTTTGTGCGGTAGAACAATTAGAAACACTTTCTAGGCACAAGGGGTTAATTGGGCTAACCGTATGATTTAATTATTGCAAAGAAATTTAGAATTAGCCCAATTCACCCCCTCTTGGGCATCTTGATCCTTTCATGTTGTCTGCTACTGAAGGTCACTAGATGAGATTCTCTCTTTCTAAAGAAAGTGTTGGCTATCATCAGGTCAAAAGCTACCGCAAAGTCCAGAACTTTCTCCCCCTCCTGATTCCTGCTACCATACCCAAAACCTCCATAAACTACCTCGAAACCTATGCTTGTAGTACCTACATGCCCATTAAGATCTCCTCCTATAAAAAGCTTCTCTCCTAGGTACAGCTCTAATCAGGCCATCTAAGTTTTCCTAGAACTGTCTCTTAGCACTCTCGTCGATGCCTACTTGGGAGGCATACGCACTAATTACGTTCAAAACCATATCACAAATGACAAGCTTGACTAAGATAATCCTATCTCCTTGCCTTCTCACTCCCACCACACTATTCTTGAGGCCCTTATCAATCAAAACTCCTACACCATTTCTATTCGCGACTGTCCCTATGTACCAAAGCTTGAAACCTGTATTGTCCACCTCCTTCGCCTTCTGACCCTCACATGTAGGGCTGGACAAAAAACTCGTAGCTCGCTAGCTTGCTCGACTTGGCTCGTTAGTGGCTCGGCTCGGCTCGACTCATTTGAATTTTTTAACAAGCCAAGCTAGCTGTTTAGCTTAGTTAGTTAATGAGCCAGTTCGAGCAGCTCGCAAGCTGCTCATGAGCCAAAACAAGCCAAGATAAGTAAGGAGCCAACAACTTTAATTAGTCCATATATCACTTTGCCTATGGCCTAACACATGGATAATAGCATACTTATATTTTTCTATTGTAGAATTCATATGTATTTTGTTTTATTTCATTTTAAATATACATGCGATGTGTTTGTTGCTTACTTGAGGTTATAATATCTATGTAATATGCTTTTGTGTTTTGGCTCGCGAGCCAAACGAGCTAGCTCGAGCTTGCTAACGAGCCGAGCTGAAGTAGACATCTAACTCGTTTGTATAACGAGCCATAACGAGCCAAGCCATAACGGGCCAAGATTTCACGTGATGGAGGCAGAACAGTGAATCTTAGCGGTGGCCACGAGCCTTTTGTTTCTGAACATGCAAGCCTGACCGGAAGTGGTGTTAGACAGACTCACATGATGGAGGCAGAACAGTGAATCTTAGCAGTGGCCATGATTCCATGAACCCATCGGATCAAGCATGGCAACGCAGACAACCGAACCAACCAACAAATGCGATTTTTTTTATTATATCCACGGGTATCACAACACATGCCCCGTTCGCGTGCCCTTGAACACCATCCGAACGGAGCCACAATGACAAAGTGGAATCTGTTCACGTTGGGCCCCATTGGAGATGACCCAGTCAGAGGTTTCAGGTTTCACATGATGCACATGAGTGTTATCGTTTATATCAAGATTGCGTTTCTGTTTTCTAATTGTGAAATCAAGCATCAGTTGAGCAATTATAACACAATGCAGCATTACAAGGTGGAAGGTTCCTTTAACAATACAGTATTCAAGGATTACAACTCTGTCTTGGTACACCTGAAATCACGCCAACCGCCTGTCTGACGAGGAACATGTTGACAGCGTCATGAAGATCACACTGATTCTTTTCATGCTCACAATATTGCCCTATGCATTGTTTTCCAGCACCCTTGGTCCCCAACAAGATCGACTTCCTAATGTTCGTACAATGGTACATGTAGCTCCAACCGTCGCGATAAATGACTACCTAAGTGTGGTAGACATAAGGAAGGACCGGATTCGTTGCAGGAGTTCTGCCTTCACCGAATCAGGCACTGAGGCTGTTTCACATGCGAAATAAGTTGAGAGCAGTGTAAGAGGGACCAGTACAAAGATGAGCAAATTTTCTCGGCCAGGAAAGTAGAAGTGTAAAACAGAGTGGGAGCTCTCTGCATTGGGTACACCCTTTTTTTAATGAGCATTTCATGGGGCAAAAGGAAAAAAAATGAGAAACTTTCAATCATAATATCTCATGGATTGTCTATTTGTTTAGCTCCAGGTTTAGTCATAGTACGAAAGACGAATCATGCAAAGACACATAGTGAATTATTTTTTTGGGCATAGAGTGAAATTTGTGAAAAGAATTCTAGTTGCAATCAGAAAAAGAAATCAAGGGGCAGAAAAGACCACTTACCTCTTCCTTTCGGAGTAATAACATGAATGAGGTCATCTACCGTCACATTATTTCTTCCTTTCTTCCTTGCATAGGCCCTACACAGTACACACAAGGACAAAAGAGAGATGCATCGAAAAAAGAATGATGAGCATTGGGAAAGATACATATTATCCAGTTAAAACCACACCATCTTTATTCTCAACCTATGGAGTGTGTAATGTAGCACAAATTTCAAAATGCTCTAGCGAGGCAACTTGAGGTAGCTACAGTTAAAGTGACAAACTGCAAAGTGATCTCCAATGCCTAGGGTTTTGAAGACTTCAGAATTAGATCAAATTTGATTGGATGCGATGAACATTTAGCGCAGAATTTGGACAAAGCAAAAGAACCTGCTTTCAGCTGAATCGTATCAATAAAAAAAAATTAACGTGCAAGTGCTTAGTGGGTTACTCAGAACCTGTTTTTGCAAACACAGGTTCATTCGAAAAGAATATAATTGCAGGAAAAAGAAAGAGCAAAATTTAAACAAACTGCATATGTTGCACACTTGCATCGGTTGCAATAACTGCAGTAGCCATCTAGTAAAATCATTGCAATTATTTATTTACTAGAAAATTTGAGAGAACCAGCCATAAGTAGTTTCCATGAGAAACCAACTTGAGCTGCATAAGATTTTACAAAATTCCCAATTTATCAGGAAGCAACAGAACCCCTTCAGGTTATCTTCACGAGGAATTGAGAAAACTACTTCTGCTTCAGAATTTAGCTACACATTTGAGCAAGATAGAACAATGGTTTGGGGTTTTGACAGATTAATGTGTGCCTTTCACATACATTCAATTGTAATCATCAAAGGCAGTTGAATTGAGAAGACCATTGAGAAGTTGGGCAAAAGCATCATGCATTCTCAAGGACTGCAAACAATTCCTACGCTAAAATGCAAATATCAGAACCTTAGGAATGTGAAGCACTTGCTCAGCATCATTGGATGCAAAGGTTAAGATGCATGTGTTTATTACTATGAATCAATAAACGTAATTTGTTAATAGCAAGCATACACTCAGCACGAATAATATTTGAGTTTGATACAAGAGAAGTCAAACCTGCAGAGTGCCTTCATCTCATCCCTCCAGCTGCACTCGACGAGCCGCTCACGGAGGAGCTCCATTAGCTTCTCCTTCTCCCCACTCTCTACCAACTTCACAAACCAAAACCCACCTTATTGTTACCGCACCCAAGGAACAACAGCGGCAGTAGCCAATACAATTAAACCACCAATATGTTTTACTCGCTTCAACTACCTCAAAACCTCTCCCCTCGTACAGCCAAACGCCCAAACCCTAACCAAATCTAACAGAGACTACACACTTGGAGCACCAACCATAAGCTGAAGAACTCTAGCTTGTGGGCACCAAGAACTCTAACCCCGAGCCAGGAGGTGGAAAACACCTACGATCGAGGGTTTCCTCGGTCGATTTCAGCGAGATGGGGAACAGTACTGGTCATTACCTTGATGTTAATGATTTCCCCGAGAGAAGGCTCCTTGTCCCGATCCTCCTCCGCGCTCAGCGTCGGCGGCAGATTAATCGACGCCCTCCTGAAACCGTCGCCCCACCGCATCAAAGTCAGAATTCTTTTTCTCAGATAAAAAAAAGGGCACGAGCAAAATTTTGAGCAAAGCATCAACAGAGCAATTTGGGGGTCAATAACAGACACAGATTGCGCATACGAGCAGCAGCGGATGGGATTAGCTCGCTTACATGCTTCAATTCGGCTGAGATGCGCCCTCCTTCAGCTTCCTCGCTGCTTCTCCGGTTCCTGAGCGTCGTGTTCCTCGGTTTGGTGGTGGAGTGCGTCCTGTCACCTCACGGCTCATGTTGGGACTTGGGAGCCGCCGACTCGAAGACTCCAGGTTGCTGGGCCGTATCCCGCCAAATAATACCGGGCCTGGGCCCCAATGCAGGCTCAGCCCACTGAAAAATATCTGCGCTCCAATATCCAAGAGGAGGAGGAGGCCTCTCTGTCGTTCTGTCCCCTCCTTATCCCCTCCCCACGTTTCCCTCTCTTCGTTCACTTCCCGCCTGCCCACCCCCACCGCCGGCGAGCCATGCCTCCCCCGGCGGGGCTGCCTCCCTGGCCGACGCCGTCCACCACGCGCCTGGCGACCCCGACCCCGACGCGGCCTCCTCCTCGCACCACCCACGTCCGCCCGCCGCCTCCACCTTACACTCGCGTCCGCCTTCCTCCGCCTCCGCCTGCTACGACGCCACCACCGCCCCGCCTGGAGCCCGCCACGCCAAAACCAGCGGCCGTATCCACACCCCTGCCTCCTGCAACTATCTCCGCAGCGTCTTCGTCGTCCACCTGCCTCGATTGCGTCCATTTCGGCAAGTGCGTCTCGCGCTCCGCCGACACCCGCACACAGAGAGAGAGAGAGCTCCTGCTTGCGTGTGATCGAACTAATTTTCTGTTCGCCCAATTCGTAGGTGCTCAGGGTGCACGCACGAGTTGGACCTCGACAAGCCGCCGGTGCTTCAGGAGGTGGCGAATTTCTTCAGGGGGCACGGGGTCGGAGATTTCACCTTCAGCAGAGGCAGGCTGGTACGTGTACCCTATCTAATTGTGTAGCTTATAAAAATTCCAGCTGTATCCCGTCCTAGTTCCCTTAAAGTTATATATTCTGTTTGGGCGTTTTGTTATACTCTGCCTCATTTTCGTGGTTAGGTTAGTTGTGAAGTTTGTAGTTTACTAATTACTAAATAGAACCTCTAATTTTGAAGCTAACATCCGTCCAATCTTCCATGCTAATATTTATATATTATTTGACCAACTAGCTTGCTAAATGTGACAAATGTGTTTTCAGTCCCAATGGCGGTGCCGGGCAAAGTTAGCTGTTCGTGGAACACCAGAGAACCCATTGATTGGTTTATACCAGGAAGGGACGCATGTTGTTATAGATATTCCAGAGTGCAGAGGTTAGTTGTCATAATTTATTTTATCATGAATTCAAAGTATTTATGTAAATAAGTTGTCAAAACTCGTGTCACTTCTGGTACGCTACAATGAATCCTTGTTCCAAACAGGGCCATAGTATGGTAACTGCAATTTATAATCCTTGTTTCTTCTTTCACCTTTTTTCAGCTCACCACCCAAGCATTAATGCTGCTGTTAAGTTGCTAAGGCAAGGTATGTTACTATTGTTGCTTCATGCTTTGCTTCAATGGATGTGCAGAAGTGTTGTCTTCAGTCTGACCAGTGAGGTTTAATATATTGGATTTGCAGGTATAACGGAGCTAAGTATTCAGCCATTTGATGAAGATGCTGGAACTGGTGAACTCAGATATGTTCAGGTAATTGTTAGTTTTCTTAAAATAACACATAACCATTTGAATGGAACTTTATATTTTTCTAGGCCCAGCATATACACCTGACAGACTCAAGTGTGAATATGAATATTCTAATAGAGAGTGCAGATGCCTATCGCGTGTAGTTCTTCCCTGCTGCAATGGAATTTATTTGTGTTGCCATGTTTTTCAGATGGCCTTGACAACATATAACACATCTATTCCAGTTGATAAAAGATACGAGCAAGGTTAGCCTAATTCTTCAACTGCTCATGTGCCGATCCCCATGATCAAAGTGATAGAAAATATCAGTGCCGTGCAGGGAAAGTTCAAGTTTCATTGGTTTGGAATTCAAGAGACGAGCGCTCCCAGAACGCAGAGAAGCTGACTTCATTGATAGAAGTAAGTTGTTGAAACTGAGGTTCTGCAACAATGGAGTACTTTTCATATTTCTATTGGAACTTTGTCCCAACACATTCCACTGCTTTGCACGCTGTATCACTAAATCATTGTGAGTATACCTTTTGTGACAGTACTTGTGGAGAAATGGTGGGCCAAAAAGTAGTGTTCATCTGATCCATTCTATATGGGCCAATTTTCAGACATCAACCAGCAACGTAAGATATCCATATCATAGTTCTTGTGGATGTAAACCATGTTTATACTTATATTGTTTCTTGTAAAAAAATATACAACTCATTTGGCATTATCATTACGACTACTGTAGTTGTGGTTTTGTGCAAAGGAACTAAGGAAAACAATAAAATATACTGTGATGCTGATATTCTGTTTTAGAACCACTGGCATAACGATTACCAGGTTGCAGAAGCTAGGACTTAGGAGTCGATAATCCATATGGACATGTGGTAACCACTGCACGTGTCAGCAGATGAACAGATTCAGGCATTGTTGCCCCACATATAAGCAGCAATGCTGCATCTAGTACTAAATTCCGCTGGAGTAGGTTCATGTCCTTGGGTGAAGGTGCAGTGGGGTGTGGGTGGTGTTGCAGGTGTACCAAGATCACTTTTCTTTGTCATATATAGGATAACTACATTCTACTTCACATGTATGCAAACTGTACTTCCTCCAATCTGAAATACAAGTCCATCTAGGTTTGTCCTAAGAGCATCTCCAAGAGCATTTCTAAATCTCACCTTCTAAATCACCATTTGGAGAGCCATTTGCATAAAAATCGCTTTCTATATCTTTTCACTCTCCAACAGTTTTTCTATATCTCATGCGCACTCTAGAGAGCCACTCTCATCTTCTATTTTTGGCTAACGAAAAATCCGGAATATAAGATGGGCTATATTTGGATGACCATTTAGAGAAGCTGTTGGAGGGTAGTTTTTCACCTAAATCTCTATTTCTAGCATTTAGGAAGGATATGGAGAGTCTCTTGGAGATGGTCTAAGTCAAACAGTTTTAACTCTGACTAGCAATCTCTACACAAGATGTACTGTCTTAAATGAAAAGAGTTATATATGATGAAAGTACTTTTCATAATGAATTTAGTAATGCCAAACTTGTGTTGTCAATCTATATAAAAATTTAGATATTGATGATTAAAGTTATAATATTTTGACTTTGGACAAACCTAGATGGACTTATATTTCAGATAGGAGGAAGAATGTATGTGTACGACCATGTTGTTCTTCCTTCTCATTATTACTTTTAACTGTTTGCCTTGGTCAAAGATTAGCTACCAGATCTGCTGAGCAACCAACTCCACACTATCTTGTAAGGAACATGTTTTTATTTCTTTCCTTATAACAATGTGTCATTCTGTAGATAATTTTTGGGCATAAATGGAGACATCTTAAGGGGGAGAGGGACCTGTGGGAGCGTTATGGGGGAGTTGATATTTCTCTGGATCCTTGTAGCTTTGGCCAGGCTAATACTCTGGTATGTGCACTTAAATTGTCCTTACTCATGTACAATTTCACCAAGTATACCGTGCTAAATTTCATGACAAAATTTTCTTGGCAATTCAATTGGCTGCAAGCTACTTGATACCCCCGAGAACTCCATGTGCCACCTGTTTTGTTGCGTGCTTGAGCAAGGATCTCAAATGTGTTTGAAGCTATAGTGTATTAGTGTTTGCTATCTCATGTAAATTTTCTCATAAAGTTTTCTTGCTATCACACTGTGCTTTGTTTTCTTTGCAGTCATTTAACTCTTTGTTGCATAAGCTGAACAAGTATGTACCACGTGGTTCAACAGTTGTTGATTTGTACTCTGGGGCTGGCGTTATTGGCCTATCAGTTGCTGCTTCAAGGAAATGTAGGTGAGCAGATAAATGCATGCTAAGAGGAACATATGTTATTCACATATGCTGGTGAGGACAATACAATGGATTTGCATACTAAAAGATCTACAACCTGATGCAGTGTCTTAATGCATGCATTAATTCTAAGACCTTTTGCTTCCATATGGTCTCTTGGTTGAAATCTTTTGACAACATTTGACATGGTGTTATATTATTAGGTGTTATGTGTATTATTTGTTGTAGACTGCTAAGTAAGCAAATACCAGTACTGATATCGTAGGCCTTGCTAAGCCTTTCCCAGACTTGATTTGCAAAAGCCTGGGATGAAAAGGGCAAAGCCCAGAGCCCAAGTCTCGGTCCTGTCCTATGTGATTTGGCCCTAAGCCACCCTATTTTTTGGTTGAGCTGTAAGCACAAAACAAACTAATTTTAGTTTTCCTAAGAAATATTTGTGGGAAAAAAATCTGGTATTTATTAAAAAAAAATTATGGACTTCATGCTGATAGATAAGCCTAGTGCTAAAGCACTTGTATTTTACTTTTCCTGCACTTTTACTTTTCTTGGCTTGCAAGCCTAGTGTTAGGAATATGCTCAGCATCCACTTTAGTGGTTAGAATATGCTGTAGCAAGTGGAAGTCCCCTTTGCCTATAAAGAGCAAGGGAGTGTCATTGTAAAAAAACAGGCCATTGCATTTCTCTTCAATCCAAGCGGCCAAGGGCCAAGCTGCCCTCTGGTAGTTCCTAAATCTAAATCTGAGATCTATTTTGGGCCAACAACTGGTATCGGAGCCTTCCACCGCCAGCCAGATCGCCAGAGCCCGCGCTGCTGCCGGCACCAAGGCTGGAGCAGGAGCCGACGACCGCGCGACGCACCTTGTTGCCGCAGAGGCGCTATGACACAAGTTGAGGCAGCAGCAGATCGCGCCTGCCCAGCCCGAGGCGGTGGCTGCAAATTCAGCTGCAAGGTCTTGAGATGGAGCGGGAGGAGAGTCAGCGGAGAGTCGCGTGCTTGGACGGGCATCGCCGCCCAATCACTGAGCGGCGGCGTGGTCGCCATGGTGCTCCCCGGTCTTTCAGCGCAGACGGTCTCATCGCGACTCGGAGTGGGAACGCCATGACCAATGCTCACCAAGTCGAACTATCACGAGTGGAGCCTGCTGATGAAGGCCAAGCTGCAGGCCTGACGGCTGTGGGAGGCGATACATGTCGGCGGCGTCAGCTACGACGACGATCGCCGGGCGCTGGAGGCCCTGTGCGCCACCATCCTCACCGAGCTCGGCGCCTCCCTCGCCAACAAGGCCACGGCGAAGCTGATGTGGGAATCGATCGCCGCAGCGCGCGTTGGCGGAGGTCGTGTGCGCCGGGCGACGTTGCAGCGCCTCCGAGGGGAGTGGGAAGGCCTCACCTTTTAGCCAGGTGAGCAAGTCGAGGACTTTGCCCTTCGCCTGACCAACCTGATGGAGCAGATGGCGCGCAACGGCGACACCGACTTCTCACGGAGGAGCGCGCGGTGAAGAAATTCCTCAGCTGCATGTCGAAGAAGTACGCGTAGATCGTCATGTCGATCGAGACGCTCCTCGACTTCGAGCAGCTCACCGTCGAGGACGTGACCGGGAGGCTCAAGGCGGTGCAGGACCACGAAGAGGGGCCTCACGCCGAGCCGGGCGCCGCCGGAGGCAACTTGCTGTACACGATGGAGCAGTGGCGTGCCTTCGAGAAGAAGAAGGAGGAAGGATCCTGACCATCCGGCTCCTCCAAGGAGAGTCGTCGGCCACGCGGCGGTAAGAAGGAGCAGGTCGGGCCCTGGGCTCAAGCAAGCGCTGATGGTGGCGCCACCGGCGAGCGCAAGGTGACCGAGATGACACTTGCAACAATTGCGGCAGGTCGGGCCACTGGGCCAAGGACTGCCGCCTTCCTCCCTCGCCATGCGGTGGGGCGTGCTCACGTCATATGCAGCGGGGAGAGGATCTTCGCTCTGCTTCTCGGTACACGGTGCGTCGAGCCGCAGCAAGAAGCAGGGTAGGGGGTGAAAGGTCCAAGCTTTCCCCTTTCCGCGTCGGCTGGCTCCGCACATCTCCACCTCGACAAACCGCGCGCCCACGCCTTCCTCGGCAAAGGCGCCGACGATGACAAGATCGACGGTTGGTACCTCAACACCGGTGCCACGCACCACATGACTGGTCGACACGAGTTCTTCTCCGACCTGGACTCCGGCGTGAAGGGCTCCGTCAAGTTCGGTGAAGCCTTCGCCGTCGAGATCAAGGGAGTCGGCTCGATCATCTTCAAGGCCAAGACGGGGGAGCACCGCCTCCTCACCGGTGTGTACTACATCCCGGCCTTGAGGAACTCCATCATCAGCGTCGGGCAACTGGATGAGAACGGCTCGCGGGTGGAGATCGAGGACGGCGAGCTGCGCATCTGGGATAGAAGCCACCGCCTTCTCGCCAAGGTGAACCGGAGAAGCAACCGCCTTTATGTGCTTCATGTGCAGGTGGTGCACCCCCTTTGCCTTGCCGCGCGCCGGGACGATGAGGCGTGGCGCTGGCATGAGCGTTTTGGGCATCTTCACTTCGAGGCCCTGAAACAGCTCGGCAAGGAGGAGATGGTCCGCGGCATGCCCTGCGTCGACCACGTCGAGCAGCTCTGCGACACCTGTGTGGTGACCAAGCTGAAGCGCCGGCCCTTCCCGCGTCAAGCCTCCTACTGCGCCACCGAGCAGCTCGAGTTGGTGCACGGTGACCTCTGCGGTCCAGTGTCACCGGCCACTCTTGAAGGTCGGCGCTACTTCCTACTGCTCGTCGACGATGCCACCCGCTACATGTGGGCCGTGCTGCTTGATTCCAAGGCGGCAGCTGCAGACGCCATCAAGCGCCATCAGGCAGCTGCAGAGAAGGAGTGCGGCCGCAAGCTCCGGGTGCTCCGCACGGACAACGGTGGTGAGTTCACGGCGGCCGAGTTCGCGGCGTACTGCGCTGACGAGGGGATTCAGCGCCACTACTCCGCGCCCTACTCACCGCAGCAGAACGCCGTGGTCGAGCGCCGCAATTAGACGGTGGTGGCAGCGGCAAGCGCCCTCCTCAAGCAGCGCGGCATGCCGGTGATCTACTGGGGCGAGGCCATAATGACCGCTGTACACCTGCTCAATCGTTCGCTGACCAGTGCACTCGACGGCAAGACGTCGTATGAGGCCGTGGCACGGGTGCAAGCTGGTGGTCAGTTATCTGCGCGTCTTCGGCTGCCTCGCCTTCGTTAAGGAGCTGAACCACGTCGGCAAGCTCGACGATCGCAGCTTCGCCGGGGGTCTTCATCGGCTATGCAGAGGGGGCTAAGGCCTATCGCGTGCTCGACCCGCGACGACGGGCGCATGCGCGTGGCGCGAGATGTCGTGTTCGATGAAGGACGTGGCTGGGCATAGGACAAGGCGGTGGACGACGGGTCGACGGCCGCGCTCCGCGACTTCACCGTCGAGTACGCGTGGGTGGGCGGTGCTGAGGGAGCACAAGGTGCATCCTCGTCGACGTCTGGGTCTTCATCACCAGCGTCGACCTCTTCATCAGCTCCGCCGCGTTCGCCATCACTAAATCCGGGGTCGGCAGCCCATCGGCGGTGGTCGGCAGTCCATCGGCAGCAGCTCCGACCTCTCTAGCACCACAGCCGACCACTCGGCGCACCAGCTGACCCCCTCGGCGTCTTGTACCTCGTCCGCTGCGACACCAGCGCACGCATGGCAGCCGGGGGTCGAGTACGTGACGCCACTGGAAGATGATGAAGATCGCCTGGACGCCTACTACGACGATGAGCCCCTCCGGTACCGCACGGTGGCAAACATCCTCGGAGAGCAGTCTCCACCGGACCAGTCCGAGAGGCTCTTCGCTCAGCTACATCTGACGCACGCCGGTGAGCCAACCACTTATGTTGAGGCGCAGGGTGATCCGGCGTGGCGGGCGGCGATGGAGCAGGAGCTCAAGTCCGTCGAGCAGAACCGCACCTGGGAGCTCAAGAAGGACGAGCTGGGCATGGTGATCAAGCACAAGGCGCGGCTAGTAGCATGCGGTTTCGTCCAACAGGAGGGGATCGACTATGACGATGCCTTTGCCCCCGTGGCGCGCATGGAATCAGTCCGTGTCCTCGCGCTGGCGGCTCAAGAGGGGTGGCAAGTCCACCACATGGACGTGAAGTTCGCCTTCCTCAACGGCGACCTCAAGGAGGAGGTCTACGTGCGCCAGCCACCTGGCTACGCCGTCGCCGGAGAAGAGGGGAAGGTGTACCGCTTGTGCAAGGCACTCTATGGCCTGTGCTAGGCACCGTGCGCCTGGAACGCGAAGTTCGACACCACACTCAAGAAGATGGGCTTCAAGCAGAGCGCGAAAGAGGCGGTGGTGTATCGGCGGGGCCGGACGCAACGTTACGTTGACGACCTCATCATCACCGGCGTTGAAGAGCAGAAGGTGGTGGTGTTCAAGGCATAGATGAAGAAGGCGTTCGACATGAGCGACCTCGGCCTCCTCTGCTTCTACCTCGGCGTCGAAGTGCGCCAGGATGCCAGTGGGATCGCCCTCCGACAAACCCACTACGCCAAGCGCATCCTCGAGCTTGGCGGCATGACAGGCTGCAATCCAACCCACACCCCGATGGAGGAGAAGCTCAAGCTGAGTCGGGAGAGCACGGTGGAGGAGGTCGATCCAACCCATTACCGGGCTGATCGGGAGCTTGCGCTACCTGGTCCATACCCGGCCGGACATCGCGTTCGCCGTCGGGTACATGAGCCGGTTCATGGAGCGGTTGACGATGGAGCATCTGCAGGCCGTCAAGAGAATCCTAGCGCTACGTGGCGGCCACTCTCGACTGCGGTCTCCACTACGGAAGGGCCCCCGACACGGCGCGGTTCGTCGGCTACTACGACAGCGACCTCGTCGGCGATGTGGATACCAGCAAGAACACAACCAGGACGATGTTCTTCCTCGGTGATTGCTTGGTTTGCTGGCAGTCCCTCAAGCAGAAGGTGGTGGCCCTCTCAAGCTGTGAAGCGGAGTACATCGCCACCACCACTGCAGCAACTCAGGCACTATGGCTGTCAAGGATGCTAGCAGAGCTCCTTGGCAGGAAGGTGGATGTGGTTGAGCTGAAGGTGGACAGCAAGTCTGCTCTATCTCTAGCCAAGAACCTTGTCTTCCATGAGAGAAGCAAGCACATCCGCATCAAGTACCACTTCATCAGAGATTGCTTGGAGGACGGGAGCATCAAGGCCAGCCACTATTGATCAACGACATTCTCACCAAGTCGCTGGGGAAGTCCAAGTTCCAGGAGATGAGGGAGAGGATTGGGCTACAACAAATCACCTCCAGAGCTCGGCACAAGGCTTAGGGGGAGAATTGATAGATAAACTAGTGCTAAAGCACTTATATTTTATTTTCCTGCACTTTTACTTTTCTTGGCTTTCAAGCCTAGTGTTAGGAATATGCTCAGCACTCACTTTAGTGGTTAGAATATGCTGTAGTAAGTGAGAGTCCTCTTTGGCTATAAAGGATAAGGGAGTGTCATTGTAAAAAAACAAGCCATTGCATTTCTCTTCAATCCAAGCGGCCAAGGGCCAAGCTGCCCTCTGGTAGTTCCCAAATCTAAATCTGAGATCTATTTTGGGCCAACACATGCTGCAGCTTGGTGCTGTCCATATCCAACTGGACATGCCTACTTTCAGCATATTATCTTAAGGTTGCATGCTTGTCTATACAGCTATTTTCATGAAAAAAAAGTCATTCTACTTTCAGGTCTGTGAAATGTGTTGAGATTAACAAACAGTCAAAGATGTCTTTCGAGACATCAGCAAGCCGACTTCCAGCGAACCTGGGTTGCACCATCACTTGGCACCATACTGACGCTTCAGTTGTAAGCAATCAATTTTGTATTTGTACTGTGGTTATATCTTATATATTTTGGCTCACTGGAATATGTAATTCTGTGTCATGGCACCAGGAACCTGTTCACTGGCTTGAAGGGTCTAGTGTCGTTATTGTGGATCCTCCCAGGAAAGGATTGCACCCATCTGTTATCAGCGCTTTACAGAAAGTTGCTTTGTCTGAGCGCAAGGCATACAAGGCTAAAAGGTGTAGCTAATAGTATTATATTGTTTCTGTACTTTCTTGCTTTTATTTCCAGCAATAAGATACAACATCTGTGCTGTTTTTTTCCCTCTCTTGGATTTTGAATTCCTTCTTGTGGTAACCTTACTAATAAGAGATTCATTTTCTGAACTCAGCTCGCTTGCAAAGGTTAAGGATGAGAAGAGACCATGGATCTTACGGGCAAGGGAGGCAGCAGTTCATGTTGATAATACAACAACTGAAGAGGGCAGCGAAACGTGGCCTGAAACTCTCATATACATTAGCTGTGGATGGGAAAGTTTTAAGAAGGTACAGAGTGCAGTTTCGCTAAGACCCAGAACCTCATTTGTTTATGCAACTTCAAAGCAGCTGCCAATCTTTATCCTTTGGAACTCAGTCATCTGACGGTTCTGATATCTGTAATCATTTCTTGTGCAGGACTGCAAAAGCTTGATATCCAGCAAGGCCTGGCAGTTGGAGAATGCTCATGCTTTTAACTTCTTCCCTGGCACAGATAGGTAACTGTTTCTGCTCCTTGACTAGATTGTACCAAGGCATATTTGACTGCTTCAAATATCATTATACATTTCACCAAGTTTTGGTGTTGCAAGAACAAAAGTTAGCCTTTTCAACTTCAAAAGCACTACCATGAATCCTAATTGGTAGCTGTTTTGGGTCATTACAGACTTGAATTTTCTGTAGTGAAGTCGATGATTCCTTTGTGTTGTACTCTGAAGTTTTTGAACCTATCTAGTTTATGATGTGTATACTGTCTACTTTGGCCGCACTAAATGAAATTTGCTAACACAGCATTGAAATCCTTGCGATCTTCAAACGGGAATCAGAAGCTGGTCAAAAGAAAAAGAAGAAAGCAAAAAAGAAGAAGGCCAAGTAGATTAACAAAGGCTGAACCAGCTGTAACTGAAGGCTGGAAGTGGCACAGGTGCTCACCTAGTGGATTTTGCAGATCTTCAATGCTGATCCAGAAGTAGAGAATGAGTGCTCATTGCTGCTCTGAGGAATTTTACACCCACCACAAACCAATCAAGTGAACAATATATGACTAGCACATGGTAACTTGACACAAGGTAATTACAGAAACTTTCTCAGCTAGACTCAAAGTTTTGCCTGAACAGGAAATTCTATATTGGATCAGCAACTTCCATTCTGTAGTATGAAATAAAAATAAACAGAAAAGCGGCATACTTCAATAGTCAGATGACTCTTCTGATATGTTGCAACCTTTTATTCTGATGAATCTTCAACTTTCCATCTGCTATTTCCACTCACTAAAAATGTAGCCGGCCAAAAGGGCCAGCTTAGAATGAAAGGGTCTTTTTTGCATGCAGGGTGCCTGTCTACAAGATGCACTATGTCAGCACTCAGCACCTCCCAAGCCCCCTTGCAGACAACTCCAGGTAGAAATAGTCAGTCAGCGAGGTCGTAAATATGTTATTTCTAGGTTGGTGATAGGGCGTTTACACGAATTCTACAGTCCCTTTGATGTAATTTGTGCTTTACGTCATGTACTCACGTTTCACTGTACATTCTTCTGAGACAACTATACAAGAGCAATGTTCTGACACATCTCTTTGATGGAGAAATCTAATTTAACTTTTATCGTGCATTGACTGAGCTGCCCTGATCGATTAGAAAGGAGTGGGGGTAATGTTTCCATGAGAAGTGAATATTTTAGATCTTATTAATATGCTTGATCAAATATTCTTGGAGAAAGTTTATGGTTGATATCTTGCTTCAGGAAAACCCAAGATACAAAATGAGAAGAAATCACTGAGTGTATTTGCTTGTATCTCACGTTCAGGCTCAATAACATACAAAAGCGAGAGGTAAAGGAAGGTGATGGGGGTGAAGAAGAGATAGAAGGGAAAAACGTTTAGCTCTGATATCGGATAGCCTAAGGACTCAGGGAGTGTGCTGGTGCAGTGGAGGGCACTGGAGTGATGAGGGAAGCATCATAGATTAAAGGATTTGTTGTAGTGAATGGCAACAATTTTTAGAAATTAGAATAGATCCGGTGGCTATTTGTGATGATGGTTAGAACTTAGAATCCGCCAGATTAAAGGCTGGAGATGTTTCTAATTATTATGAAAAATTCTAGAATTCATCTTTTTCCTTAGCGTGTCTTGTGAAAAATAACATGGAGGGAAGATCTCTAATCAGTGTATAACTATATATAAGATAGAAACCCACCGTAGAGTATTAGCTAGTTCACAGTTCACTACCACAATATTTTCTTAAGCTAATCTGAATAAGTACTGTCACCAAACTGACACAAGGGAAAAAAAACTTCCAGGACAGCACGCATAGTTGTTCCTACAACCAACTGCAGAGTCTAGACTATTACAATGTACACAAGTAGGAAGTAGCTTTAAATAGAATTCAAACCATTTTTTTTGCGTAATACAAACCATGTTTTCTGAGTCAACACCTTGCTTGCTGCATCTACATATATATACGTGCTTTTTAGCATGATGACCCTCCGCAAGCTATTACCTTCACTTGCTTGAGCTGCTTCAACACTTGTGCCATAGTCGGTCTCTCATCCACGTCTTCCTTTAGACATTGCACCGCAGGCGCGCCGATCTTGTCGAGGCATTCCTGAGCATGATGAGCCATAAGAATCTCTCGGTCGTACATTGCCCTTGCGTTCCCTTCCTCCTTGCAGCACTTACGAAGTCTATCGGGAGGCTGTTGCTCTCATCATACTTGGCCGTCTTCCTCGTGATGAGCTCCAAGAGAACCACCCCAAAGTTGTAGACGTCGCTCTTCTCTGTGAAGCGGCCAGTCTTTATGTACGTGGGATCGATGTACGTAGTTCATGTCCCCTGACACACACCACTTGGCATACCCATTGACGATGGACACGAGCTTGGCCGATCCGAAGTCAGAGACCTTGGGCGTGAGGTCGTTGTCGAGGAGAATGTTTGCGGACTTGACGTCCCCGTGGACGTAGTTGTGGTGACCGTGAGAGTGCATGTAGGAGAGAGCTTCGGCAGCGCCAATGGCGATGCGCAGACGCGCCGGCAGCGGGAGCTCCTGACGACGCCTCGCGCCATGGAGCAGGTCGCAGAGGCTCCCGTTTGGGACGAACTCAAAGACGTTGTCTCGAGGCAGCACCCAATGAGGCGGACCACGTTCGCGTGGTCTATCTTAAACTGGAAGGTGATCTCGTTCCGGAACTATCATGGCGAATGTCGGTGTTTTCGGACCACCGACGAGTAAATTAGTATTTGCGCGTCTGGTTCGGATGGTGTGTTCGGAGGACATAAGGGTTTATACTGGTTCAGGCGGAACGTCCCTACGTCCAGTTCGCTGCTGCTCGTGTTACCAGCACTTGGTTTGAAGTAGGGTTACAAACAGGTGAGAGAGGGAGAGGATCCCAAGTCTCTGGTGAAAGGAGTGAACGGGTGCTGAGAGTTTGCTTTTCGCTCAGCCGTATGCTCGTGTCGTGCTCTTGTGTCAAGCTCTCGTGTCAAGCTCCCCTTGTCATGAGGTGCCCTGCATCCCTTTTTATAGGCGAAGAAAAAATGCGGGTTACAAAGGAGAAAAGGAGAAGAACGAGAGAGAAGAAGGCATCCAGGGTTGCCGGGGCCTTCTTCTCATTCATTCGGTCCCGCCGATCCTGTAGATGTCAATAGGGACGGCTCCTTGTCGCGGCCCTGTTCGTCACTGGCGCCATGCGTAGGCGTCATTTGTCGGTCATAGCGTTTCACTCCGTCTCGGCGGACGTCGTGGTGAACTGACGCACCTGTTAGCGTCCGTACGAGGATTAGGCAGAACAGCACCGACACGCCTCGACACTGTTCTTGATGTGAATCCCCAGGTATGGCCCGTCATGACCATATGTTACATCGAGGCGTGCCAGCCTCTTCCCTGGCGTTAGAGTTTTGATCCAGGCCCATACGCTTGGACCTGGAGTGGTTGCCGACGGTATGGGTCCCCGTCGGACGAGACGGAACCCGCGTCCTCGAGATCGGGCAAGATAGAGCCCGCGACCTTAGGTTTGACAAAAACCACGTCCTTGGGGTCAGGCGAGACGGAGCCCGCACCCAAGGGGTCGGGCAAGACGAAGCCCGCGTGGCCTTGGGTCGGGCGAGACCTTTTATTCGTCTCAAACCACCCGGGAAGTCAGCGAAGGCGCTAACTTTCTTGCTTTGGGTATCCCTAATATCGATACCCAACAGTAGCCCCCGAGCCTACGGAGGAGTAGAATACTTCTTTGGAGGCTTTTTTGGACGGGAGGACTCTGAGGGCCTTGGCCTTCTTTTTGTAGCCCGCGGCGTGTTCTGGTAGGACGGCGATTCCCTTTTGTCGCGATCGATCTTCTTGGGGCATGTAACAGTAGGATTCGGGAGATCAAAAAGATTTTTCTTTATTCCGGTCCCCTAGGATCCGATCGGTCTGCCATCGTACCGTGACCGCGCGTTCGGTCTCCTTGTGAGTCCAACTTCCCTCGAGCCCCCGCGCGTAGCAGGGGTCCGGTCAAGGGTCGGCTCGTCTTTGTGATCGTCATCCCTCGAGTGTTTTTTTCGATAAAACGGAGGGGCTGAACCGTGCCACATTTTTTCTCGATGGAACGAAACATGATGCTTAGTGAGCTGTTAATGGGCTAGTCCGAGTGGGGCCCCGGCTTCCCGTTCATGGGGGTCCGGCATGGGTCAGCTAGTGACCGACTCCAGACTCTTGGCGGCCAATCCATATAGTTCTTGGGTCCGTTCGGCCGGTCCCAATGGCTCGTTGTCTTTCTTCGAGAAAAAACCATGGACTGGGAACCAATCAAGACTCGAACGTAGGACGGGATGCCCACGGCACTTGTGCGCCTGGGTTCTGGCCGCTAGTGGGCCCATTCCTTTCCACCCCTCGCTCTAAGAGTGCCCCGGAGCGGCTGTGAACCTGTCGGAGGGCCAGCCTTCGAACTCCTAGTCCTAAATGGGCCGTAGGAGTGTTTTCAGCTCCGTATCCCTCCTTACTTGTGACAGTTCTCGTGCCTATCTACACCGACGTCGAGCTGGACGACATCGAGAAGGAGGTGCCCCCTCTAACAGGACTTACCTATCGAGATAGAGGATGAGATCATCCCCCCAAAAAATTAGTTAGGTAGATAAGTCAGGCGGCGAACTTATAATAAGTGGACAAGCTCTTAAATTTTGTTATGGCCAAACAGATTTTTAGCTCTTCTCCTCTTTTTGTATAAAAAGGTTAACGCGTTCTAACGCTTTTCGTCGTTAAGGCTGTAAAGCTCGAGGTGCGGGTGAAAAAAATCTGATCATGCTGGTGAGCAAAAACGTCGTAGCCGTTGGGGAGTAGGTTTCTTGCATTCCGACCAGTTTTACTCATCGTCTGTTTTCGTAACCCTTGCTTCTATATCTTAACGTGAGAAAGGGTCGAGCATAGATAATGTCTACCGGATAGATATACTATTTAATGCGTCCCGACTCTTTCCGTAATTAAGGCTAAAAAGCTCGGGGTGCGGGCAAAAAATTCTGATCACGCTGGTGATCAAAAACGCCGTAGCCGCTAGGGCGTAGGTTTCTTGCGGTTCGACCAGTTTTACTCAGCGTTTGTTTCCGTAACCCTTGCTTCTAGATCTTAACATGAGAAAGGGTCGGGCATAGAGAATGTCTATCGAATAGATATGCTCTTATCAACCCCCGAGTGAGGCCTAACCCCTTGTCGTTGCTGGGGTCGGGTGTCACTAAAGATCGAGGAGTCGATAGCGAAACCGATAAGAGAAAGCGTGCGAAGATTAAGGGTAAAAGCATGTAGTTGTTCGATGTTCTAGGCGTTGATGGAGACTTCGCCGTCGATGGTCTTGAGCTTATAGGTGCCTGGTCGGAGCACCTCCACGACGACGTACGGTCCCTCCCATGGCGGAGAGAGCTTGTGGCTGTTCTTGTTGCTCTAGATGAGGCAGAGCATCAAGTCCTCGACATGGAAGGCCCGACCCCACACTCGATGGCTGTGGTACCAACGCAACGCTTGCTGGTACTTGGTCGAGAGGAGGAGGGCAACGTCGCGTGCTTCATCTAGTTGGTCCATGGCATCCTCGAGGGACACCTTGGGTCCCTATTCATCGTATGCCCTGGCCCTCGACGCTCCATAATCAAGGTCGGTCAGGAAGATAGCCTTGGAACCATAGACCATGAAGAATGGCGTGTAGCCGGTGGGCCGACTAGGGGTCATCCTTAGGCTCCAGAGCATCGTGGGAAGCTCCACGACCCATCATCTGCCAAATTTGTTCAACCGGTTGAAGATCCTAGGCTTGAGGCCTTGTAGGACCATGCCGTTCACGCGCTCGACCTGCCCGTTCGTGCGGGGGTGCGCCACAGCGGCCCAATCGACCAGATGTGGTATTCATCGCAGAATCGGAGAAACTTTTTCCCGGTGAACTGCGTATCGTTGTCCGTGATAATGGAGTTCGGGACTCCAAAGCAATGCACGATGTCAAGGAAGAACAACATGGCTTGCTCGGACTTGATTGCGGAGATAGGTCGAGCATCTATCCAATTTGTAAACTTGTCTACGGCAACAAGCAAGTGCGTATAGCCCCCGGGCGCCCTCTTGAGAGGTCCCACCAGATCGAGCCCACAGACCGTGAACAGCCACGTGATGGGGATTCTTTGCAGTGTTTGGACCGGCAGGTGGGTCTGCCAAGCATAGTATTGACACCCTTTACAGGTGCGCACAATCTATTCAGCATCGGCTACTACGGTCGGTCAATAGAAGCCTTGTCGGAACGTGTTTCCGACCAGGGTCCTAGGTGCGGCATGTTGCCTGCAGACCCCACCGTGGATATCACTCATCAACTGCTTCCCTTGTTCGATGGGGATGCAGCGCTGCAGGATTCTAGTGTGGCTTTGCCTATAGAGCTCGCCCTCAATAACGACAAAGGACTTGGCGCGACGCGCGAGCCATCAAGCCTCTATTTTGTCCATCGGTAGCGCCTCACTGAGGAGGTAGTCGAGGGAAGGCGTCCTCCAGTCGGCCAGAGGGTCGGGCTCTGTCGCTGGATCCTAGTCTAGCTCCATGACTTCGGGGTCGGATGGAGCCGTTGGCTGGTTAGCCCCCGAGCCTAGGGCAGGCGGTCCGTCACCGGTCTATTCTGGCTCCTCGTAGCGAACTGAGGGCTTGTACTGATCGCTGGCAAAGACACCCGTCGGTACCGGCTCTTGGTTGGACGCCATTTTCGCCAGCGTGTCGGCCGCCTCGTTGAGACGCCTCGGGATGTAATTGAGCTCGAGACCGTCGAACTTATCCTCCAGCTAGTGGACTTCTCGGCAATACACAGCCATCTTGGCATTGTGGTAGCTTGATTCCTTCATGACTTGGTCGATGGCTAGCTGGGAGTCGCCCAGGACGTCAAGCCATTAGATACCCAACTCGATGGCGATGCGTAGGCCATTGATGAGTGCCTCATACTTGGCCACATTGTTGGAGGAGGGGAAATGGATGCGAACCATGTACCTCATGCGTACCCCGAGGGGCGAAACAAAGACCAGCCCCGCGTCGGTGCCTTTCTTCATCAGCGATCCATCGAAGTACATCGTCCAGTACTCTTAGTCGATGACTGCTGGCGGCATTTGGATCTCGGTCCACTCTGCAATGAAATCAGCCAGCCCTTGGGACTTGATGGCCGTTCGAGGGGCATATGAAATGCCTTGACCCATCAGCTCGAGTGCCCACTTCATGATTCTTCCTGTGGCATCCTGGTTTTGGATGACCTCGCCGAGAGGGAAGGACATCATGACCGTCATCAGATGCGACTCGAAGTAGTGATGCAACTTCCTCTTGGCGATAAGGACGGCGTACAAGAGTTTCTAGATTTGGGGGTAGCGAGTCTTAGAATCGGATAAGACCTCACTAATGAAGTACACGGGACGCTGCACTATGAAGGTGTGTCCCTCTTCTTCTCGCTCTACCACCAGGGCAGCGCTGACCACTTGCATGGTGGCCGCAATGTAGAGCAGAAGCGGTTTCTCATCAGTTGGGGGGACCAGGATCGAGGCCTTCGTCAGGAGCTACTTGACCTTGTCAAGTGCCTCCTGGGCCTCGGGCGTCCATTCGAAGCGGTCGGCCTTTTTTAGAAGCCGATAGAGGGGGAGACATCGTTTGCCAAGGCATGAGATAATGCGGCTGAGCACGGCGAGGCACCCTGTAACTCACTGTACCCCCTTTATGTTCTAGATCGGCCCATCCTCATGATGGCCGAGATCTTCTCTGGGTTGGTTTCAATGCCGCGCTTGGAGACGATAAAACCCAGCAACATACCCCTTGGGACCCCAAAAATGCACTTCTCGAGGTTGAGTTTGATACCATTTGCTCAGAGTTTCGTGAAGGTCTGCTTTAGGTCGGCTATGACCTAGTTAGTCTATTTGGATTTGACAACGATGTCGTCGACGTAGGCCTCGATGGTCTGCCTGATGAGATCCTCGAAACACTTGAGCATGCAGCGTTGGTACATAGCCGCCGTGTTCTTCAGGCCGAACGACATTGTGACATAGCAGAACGATCCGAATGGGGTGATGAAAGATGTCGCGAGCTGGTGGGACTCTTTCATCACGATTTGATGGTACCCGGAGTATGCATCAAGGAAGCAAAGGGTTTTGTACCCTGAGGTCGAGTCGACTACTTGGTCTATGCATGGCAAATCAAACGGATCCTTTGGACACGCTTTGTTGAGACCTGTGTAGTCAACACACATTCTCCATTTCCCACTCTTTTCTCGTACAAGAATGGGATCGGCTAACAACTCGGGGTGGTATACTTCCTTGATGAACCCAGCCCCCAAAAGCTTCACAATCTCCTCGCCGATGGCCCTGTGTTTCTCCTCGTCGAAGCAACGTAGGCACTGCTTCATTGGCTTGGAGCCTGACCTGATCCTCAAGGCATGCTCAGTGATTTCTCTCGAAATGCATGGCATGTTCGAGGGTCTCCACGCAAAGATGTCTCTGTTGGCGCGGAGGATGTCGGCGAGCATGCTTTCCTATTTGGAGGAAAGCGTGGTGCCGATGCACACCACTTTGCCCTTGGAGCTGCTGGGGTCCATGAAGACCTCCTTGGCACCCTCTATAGGCTCGAAAGACCTGACCAACCGCTTGGGGTAGGGCGCTTCTTCGTGACCACCTCCCTAATGGCCGCAAGCTCTTTGGAGGCGACAATTGCCACGACGTGTTCACATCACTCGATCTCGCACTCGTAGGCACGCTGGAAGGAGGTGCCGATGGTGATGACCCCACATGGACCTAGCATCTTCAACGTCAGATAGGTGTAGTTGGGGACGGCCATGAACTTCACGTAGCATGGATGTCCCAGGATGGCGTGGTAGGTCTCGTGGAACCCGACCACCTCAAAGGTAAGGGTCTCCATCCTAAAATTGGTCGGATTCCCGAAGGTGATGGGCATATCAATCTATCCAAGTGGCATGGCCTGCTTTCCAGGCACGATGCCGTGGAAAGGCACCTCGATCGACCGGATGCGCGATCGGTTGATGCCCATGGAGTCAAGCATTTCAGCGTACATGATGTTGAGGTCGCTGCCTCCATCCATCAGCACCTTGGTAAGCCGCTTTGTGCCGATGATCGGGTTGACCACGAGCGGGTATCTTCTCGGCTGTGGGACGCTTTCTGGGTGGTCGGTCTGATCAAAGGTTAAGGTGGATTCCGATCATCGGAGGAAGGAAGGCACGGCTGGCTCGGCCGTATAGACCTCTCGTCACGCAAGCTTCTAGCGGTGCTTGGAGTCATAGGTCGCCGACCCTCCAAAGATCATGAGGCAGCCATCCAGCGATCGGAAATCCATCGTCCTTCCCCTCGGCGTCATCTGTGGTAGGCTTGGGCTCCTTCCTATGCTCTCTCTTGTTGGAGCCTCCAGACAAGAACCGCTTCATGAGGACGTAGTCCTTGTATAGGTGCTTGACAGGGAAAGCATGGTTCAGGCATGGCCCTTCGAGTAGCTTCTCGAAGTGGTCCAAGGTACCCTCGGTGGGCTTTGGACCCCCTTGCGGTTGATAGTGGCCATGAGCGAGCCCTCGCGCCGTAGCTTGTTATTCTTTTTGGGGCGGTTGGAGGCACCTTCACTGGTGTCCTCGTCTCGCTTTGCCTTGCCCTTGGGGCCGTAAAAAATCGCCCCGACCGCCTCCTCGCCCGAGGCTTGGCTGAGTGGTGATGTCGAGGAGCTCCTTGGTGGTTCGCGAGCCCTTATGTCCCAGCTTGTGAACCAGGGACTCGCAGGTGGTCCCAGACAAAAAAGATTCTATGACATCGGCGTCGGCGATGTCGGGTAGCTCGTTGCACTGCCAGGAGAAGCGCTGGATGTACCCACAAAGAGTTTCCCTAGACTTCTATCGGTAGTTTTTGAGATCACATGGGTTCCCAGGATGCGCGTATGTGCCTTGGAAGTTTCCCACAAATATCTCTTTTAGGTCCGCCCAACTTTGGATTCTGTTGGGCGGAAGGTGTTCCAACCACGTTCACACCGAATTGGCTAGGAACAATGGAAGGTTGTGGATAATGAAATTGTCAATATCCGCTCAACCCGCTTAGCAAGCAAGCCGATAATCCTCGATCCACAGTGTGGGGTTTGTTTCCCCAGAGTATTTCGGGATGTTGGTTGGCGGTTGAGGATGTGTCGGCCAAAGGCCTGAGGTCCCGACAAGTCAGGGCTCGGGCTTCGGTCCTCGCCACTGTCGTAGCATCCACCACGACAAGGGTGGTAGCCGTGGCTAGCCTCCTCCCTCTTATCACCGCAGGCATGCCTGCGGGCATCTAGGGTATTGCGCGCGTCATGGTGGAGGCCAAGACGCTCATGCACCGGGGCCACAGCGGCAGCGGACTGCCACCTCGCTGCGCCTGGTGGACTGACACATCCCTGTCGGGACAACGAGCTCTTGGCCTGCTGTGTCGCCGTAGGCTCGAGTAGTATGCGAATCTCGCGATGGGCCCAACGATCCTCGGGTGTCGCATGCTCCGGAAGGCCCCAGAGCAAGGCCGCAGCGGCGATGTTCTGGCTTGCCCGGGTGAAATGTGGGAGGGCTTCGCCGTCCTCGATGATCCTCCGATTCATGTCATGGGCCACGGTACATGCACGCCCACCGTCTCTCGTGGTGCTCGTTCTCTCGCTCGAGTTCCATGCGTTCCTGCTCGAGCTAGAGTCGTGCTTCTTCGAGCTGTTGGTGCTGCGCCCTCAGCTGCTCTACCCGCAGGCAAGGTGGGGCCCCTGCATCCCCGTTGACCTCATTGTCGAGGTCATCTGTTGGGGTAGCCCCTCCCTCATGGATGCTTTTGATGTATCCCTCGGGGGTACCTGCCATGAAACATTCTCACGAGGGGTGATGGCTCCCCTGCTGGAGTCAGAGTCAGAGGGCAACTCCGATTCTCCTATGAGAAGGTCATGGAATGATTCCATGACATATTCGGTCATCCCCATGAACTCATCGTTTGTAGGGGATGGGAGCATGCGCTGCACCACAAGGTGTCCAACGGTCTCTGGCATTGCGTTGTGTAGACTGAACGGGAGCGCTGTCGGGGCACTCCAGATGAGGTATTTTGAGGAGAGCAGCTCTCCTCTAGCAAGTGGCATCATGACGTTGGTGAACAAGAAGGTGAGGTGGCGTAGGTCCTCTCGGGACGGTCGGGGTCCTAGGAAGGTGCCGAGTTGGAGCTCTAACCTCTCGTAATCGAAGCCGAGGAGCTGGTCGCTCCCAGGGGCGCAAGCCTCCGGTGCATGCAGCTATAGCTCCTCAAACGCCTTGGCGATCGCATCGAGGCCAGCGGAATGGAGAGGCTGGATGGTGGCGGGAACCTAGCGCCAACTCTCCCTCCGTTGTAACAATGAAGTCTAGGTTTCCGAAGAGCACATGCGCGCTTAGGACCCAGCTGACGCTGTGACTAACCATCCGAGGCCTGATGTGGACGTCAAGACGCACAAAAAGCCCCAACCTGGTGCGCCAACTATCGGTGTTTTTGAACCATCGATGAGTAAAATTATATTTGCGCGTCTAACTCAGATGGTGTGCTCGGAGGACACAAGGGTTTATACTAGTTCGAGCAGAACGTCCCTACATCCAGTTCGCTGCTGCTCAAGTTACCGTCACTTGGTTTGTAGTATGGGTTACAAACAGGCGAGAGAGGAGAGGATCCCAAGTCTCTGGTGGAAGGAGTGAACGGGTGCTGAGAGCTCGCTTGCCGCTTAGCCGTATGTTCGTGTCGTGCTCTTGTGTCAAGCTCTCGTGTCAAGCTCTCACATCAAGCTCTCCTATGTTAGGGTCTCATGTCAAGCTCCCCCTATCATGGGGCACCCTGCTTCCCCTTTTATAGGCGAAGGGAAAGCACGGGTTATAGAGGAGGAAAAGGAGAAGAACGAGAAAGAGAAGATGGCTTCTAGGCTGCCGGGTGCTTCTTCTCCTTCATGCGGGTCCAGTCGATCCTGTAGATGTCAATAGGTATGGCTCCATGTCACGGCCCTATTCATCACTAGCAACATGCACAGGCATCATCTGCTGGTCATGACGTTCCACTCCGTCCCGGTGAACGTCGTGGTGAACTAACGCGCCTGTCAGCGTCCGTATGAGGATTAGGTAGAACAGCACCGGCACTCCCAACACTATTCCTAATGTGAATCCCTAGGTATGGCCCGTCATGGCCATGGGTTACATCGAGGTGTGCTAGCCTCTTCCCTGGCGTTGTATGGGTCCCTGTCGGACGAGACGGAACCCGTATCCTCGAGGTCAGGCGAGACGGAGCCCGCGACCTTAGGCGAGATGAAAACCGCGTCCTTGGGGTCGGGCGAGACGGAGCCTGCGGCCTCGAGGTCGGGCAAGACAGAGCCCTGTGGCCTTGGGCGAGATGGAACCCGAGTCCTTAGGGTTAGACGAGATGGAGCCCGCACCCAAGGGGTCAGGCGAGACGGAGCCCGCGGCCTTGGAGTCAAGCGAGACCTTTTAATACGTCTCGAGCCACCCGAGGAAGTCAACGTGGGCGCTAACTTCTTTACTTTGGGTATCCCTAATATCAAAACCCAACAGTAGCCCCCGAGCCCGCGGAGGAGTAGAATACTCCTTTGGAGGCTTTTCTGAACGGGAGGACTCTAAGGGCCTTGGCCTTCTTTTTGTATCTCGTGGCGTGTCCTGGTAGGATGGTGATTCCCTTTTGTCGCGATCGGTCTTCTTGGGGGCATGTAATCGTAGGATTCGGGAGGTTGGAAAGATTTTTTCTTTATTCCGATCCCCTAGGATCCGATCGGTCCGCTGTCGTACTGTGACCGCGCGTTCGGTCTCCTTGCAAGTCCAACTTCCCTTGAGCCCCACGCATAGCAGGGGTCCGATCGAGGGTCAGCTCATCTTTGTGATCGTCATCCCTCGAGCATTTTTTTTAAAACGGAGGGGATGAGCTGTGCCATGTTTTTCCTCGATGGACGAAACATGGTGCTCGGTGAGCTATTAACAGGCTAGTCCAAGTGGGGCTCTGGCTTCGCATTCGTGGGGGTCCGGCATGGGTCAGTTGGTGGGCGACTCTAGACTCTTGGTGGCCAATCCATATAGTTCTTGGGTCCATTCGGTCGGTCCCAAGGGCTCGTTGCCTTTCTTTGAGGAATAATCATAGACTGAGAACCGACCAAGACTCGAACGTGGGTCGGGATGCCCGTGGCGCTCGTGCACCCAGGTACTAGCCGCTAGTGGGCCCATCCCTTTCCACTCATCGCACTAAGGGTGCCCCGGAGCGGCTGTGAACTCGTCCGAGAGCCAGCCTTCGAACTCCTTGTCCTGAATGGGCCATAGGAGTATTTTTAGCTCTGTATCCCTCCTTACCTACGACGGTTCTTGGCCCATCGACCGAGCGAACCGTCATCCAGCGTGTCCTTCGAGGGCGCGGCCAGAGATAGCGTGCACATGATCTTCGAAGGGAGGTGACGTGACGTGGTGCAACGGGCTCATGAACCTAGCTGGACGGTTCGCCTTCTCGCCCCGCTCCGTCCTATAAATAGTGGCTCCTGTTCATGTTTCTACACACCAAAACCATAGCCTTATCTTCTTCGGTTCTCCACCACCACCATTCGGATCTACCGTGCTTGCTAATCCATCACCGGAGCCCTAGATCTATAGCTTCTGCTTCTCCGCCCGATGGCTACATTGTCTCCTTCGTGCCCACCCATTTTTCTAGGGTCTGCTACACCACTATCAGATCGAGCTACAGCATTTGAACCCTAATGGGATCCAGCACATCGCAGCCTCTATCGCGATGTGTGAGTGGTACCTAGGGATCGAGCCCCACTTTGAGCTATGGAGATATTTGTTCTCCATCTTCTTGATCAAGAAGAAGGAGAGAGGTTGGGAGACCCCGGTGCCGATGGGATGCGTGGGCATCCACCTCCGGGGGCAGCGGGCGGCCGAGTACATGCCCTGCCAGCTCTCTAGATCCAACAAAGGGTGGCACTCGCATTGGTTCTACCTGAAGAATGACCCTGCCGCTCCCTTGCCGGTCTTCTCCGAGCGCCTGGTCCAAGAGGTACCGCCGTCATGGCCATGGGGCCACCCGTCAAGGAGAAGAAGAGGATACGCGTCCTCCTCGAGGCCATCGCGTTCTTGAAGACCCACGGCCTCCATGGATCCAGCGTCATCGGGGGGTATCACGCGAGGATGGTGGCGCCGCTGATGGCATGCGTCATCCCGCTGTATGGGATGACGCCCGACACATAGCTCGTCGGGACGACGCTCGCCCAGGGCCAGCTCCACGACAACGAGGTCACACATCACATCAAAGAGGCCACCGGGGAGGCCGATGGCGTGTTCCCATTCTCGGGGCATCCCGTGATGTGGCCGGACGTGGGCTTCATCGAGCTACCGGCAAGGTTAGTCTTCTGGGACTCTATCATGCCACTGTTAGAGCACGCGGCCGTGAGGGCAACGAACCATGCCACGGATGAACAAGGGAAGAAGAAGAAGGACGACGAGGAGAAGAAATGGCAGTCGAAGCAACGAGCGAAGCTACAGCGAGGGAAGCGGCGTCATGGTTCGTCTGGAGAAGAGGAGGAGGAGGATGGCTCCGGGTCGCCCATCCCATGGGATGATCTGGCTACGGGGGATGAGGACCCACCTTCGCCGTAGGCGGGGCCCTTCCTATGGCATGCCACGGGTCAGGAGGGGGAGGATGAACCCCCGGAGCCGGCGGAATCAAACCGCCCCGCCCCGTCCGGACCTTCGACGGCGGCCTTGGAACCGGCGGAATCAGTCGCCCTCGCCTTGTCTAGGCCTTTGACGGTGGCCCCGGAGTCGGAGAAATTAGACCGTCCTACTCTGTCCGGGCCGTCTATGGTGGCTCCGAAGCGAGCAGAAATAGGTTGCCCTGCTCGTCGAGCCCTCGGCGGCGCCTCCGGAGTCGGTGGGAGGCAACCATTTTGATTCTTCCGAGCCCTCTGAGCCGAGGGAGGGCTCGAAGCGGCAACGTGCCAACGAGGAGCAGCCGGGGTCGAGCAAGCCGGCCCCAAAACGTCCTCGTATGATGGCGCCAAGGTGAGTCAAGAGTTTTTTGTCCTTTTGTCTTAACAAATTTTTGCCATGAACTGACCGCCATGTCCATTACAGCGTCGGAGGATGTGGGACTCTCCTGTGGCTCACTTCAAAAAGATCCTCCTCTGGCAAATGCGCCAGGAGCCGGCTGGCGTCACGCGGTGGTGAGCATGAGTGGCGTTGGGGCGGCCATGGCATCGACCGGAAATCTAGCCGATGGCTGCATCCATGGGAGAGCAGGCGAAGGAGGGCGCGTCCGGGGAGCCCATGGCGGGCGCAGCGTGGCCGATCATGTCCTCGATGTTGTAGGCAGAGGCGGCATGGCCAGAGCCGTCGTCCGTGCAGGTGGCCATGTCCACGGTGGGGTGAACGAAATGGAGCGCACCCAAGGCATCCTTCGCGGATGTGGTGATAGGGCAGGCCTCAATGTCCGCATCACCTGTCCCCTCTATCACTAGAGGAGCCACTCTAGAGGAGCTGCCGCCGCAAGAGAGGTCAGCCGCTTGAGGTTGGTGCGGGGATGTCTCGGTCTCTGGTCCGTGCCTGCCCTTGATGACGCAGCAGAGGAGAGGGAATGGGGGAGCATCCACACGGAGGTTGGAGACGTGGTTCACGCCCTGACCGCCATGCTATGCTCGATGCGAGACATTGTCGCCCCGGTTGGCTAGGTATGATATGACCGTGCTTCCGACCATCATGTTCTCTTTCCACGCCTCTAAGTTTTGTCTTCTTTGTAGATCCTTATGGCCAGTAGCCGGGAGAAGTCCTAGTTCCTTGCCGAGGAGACACGGCGGAGTGAGGGGCTGGCCACACAGCTCACTGTCACCCATTAGGAGGTGGTTGAGCTTGCCCCTGCCGCCCGGGAGGTGGCCGACCTGTGAGTCAAGGAGAAGGACGCTCGTGACGATGCCTACAAGGCCGAGGAGAAGCTCACGGCCCTGATCGAGAGGGTGTGCTCGGACGCCGTGGAGGCCGAGCGGCTACAGAAGGAGCAGGATGATTTGCTCTAGGCAGTAGAGGAGCTCCGCACGAAGATTGACCTAGCTCACTAGGAGCACGCCGACGCTCAGCTAGCGGATCGACCACCTCGAGGGTGAGCTTTAGGGGGAGAGGGACTTGAAGGTTGCAGCCAAGGGCGTGTCCTCCGGGCTTGACGCGGAGGTCGGTCAGCGCCAAGAAGAGGTCCGATGCTTGGAGGCCGAGGTGACCCGGTAGCATGATGAGGTGCGTAGGCTTCGGGCAGATGTTAACGGTAAGTCTCTGGTTTCCCTTGTTGTCTTTCTCCCTAAAATCCGTGGTAAGCCTTTTGACACGGTCGGTATGTGACTTAGGCAAGTCACAACGACAAGCTCGGGGCGGAGGTGGTGAAGAGACGTGGCCTGGAGAAAGAGCTCAGCGAGGTGAAGGACACCCTCTAGAAGGAGAGCGATGAATACGACAACCTATGCATCGTCGTCCAGCTGGTCTACGATGAGCTCGAGCTGGCTCTAAAGCAGGAGACAAGCTCGCTCGTAGTTTGCGCCACCCAGATCATGGACCGGGCATGTGAAATCGAAAGGGGCACACTTTGCTTTGGTGTTCATCGATCGTTCGTGATTGCCCGTTCTCATTACGAGAACATCGATCTGGTGACGATGAGACAAGGCTTCGCGTCCGTCTATGTCATTACCGAGCTAGACGACATCGAGAAGAAGGTGCCCCCCTGGTGCATGACCTTTCTGCCAAGATAAAAGATGAAATCATCCCCCCAAGAGGTTAGTTTAGTCAGATAGGTTAGGCGGCGCATTTGTAATAAGTGGACAAGTTCCAACCCTTTTGTTTTTTTTAAACAAGCTTATTCTTTTGTTTCGGTTGAACAAATTTGTTCTTTCTCCCTTTTTATGTATAAAAAGGTTAATGCGTTCTGACTCTTCCTATTGTTAAGACTATAGAGCTCGAGGCATGGGCAAAAAACTCTGATCATGCTAGTAAGCAAGAGTGTCGTAGCCGCTGGGGCGTAGGTTTCTTACAGTCCGACCAGTTTTACTCAGCATTCATTTCCGCAAACCTTGCCTCTTGGTTTTTAACGTGAGAAAGGGTCGAGCACGGTGACTATTTTAGAATGAATATATATACCCTTATCAGCCCTAGAGTGAGGCCTGACCCCTTGCCATTGCCGGGGTCAGGTTTTACTAAAGATCGAGGAGACAATAGCGAAACTGGTAAGAGAAAGCGTTTTTGGTTTCAGAAACGTTATTCTTAGTTTTTGTACGTACCACTCCCTAGAATCCGAGCCATCATCCCGCAAGAGCGCATTCGGTCTCCTTGCGAGTCCAACTTCCCTCTAGCCCCCACGCGTTGCAGGGTTCCGGTCAAGGGTCGGCTCGTCTTTGTGATCGTCATCCCTCAAGCATTTTTTCGATAAAATGGAGGGGCTGAGCCGTGCCACGTTTTTCCTCGATGGATGAAACATGGTGCTCGGTGACCTATTAATGGGCTAGTCTGAGTGGGGCCTTGGCTTCTTGTTCATGGGGGTCTGGCATGGGTCAGCTGGTGACCGACTCCAGACTCTTGGCGGCCAATCCATATAGTTCTTGGGTCCGTTCGGCCGGTCCCAAGAGCTCATTGCCTTTCTTTGAGGAAAAACCATGGACTGGGAACCGACCAAGACTCGAACGTGGGACGGGATGCCCGCGACGCTCGTGCGCCCGGGTACTGGCCGCTAGTGGGCCATCCCTTTCCACCCCTCGCTCTAAGGGTGCCCCGAAGCGGCTATGAACCCATCGGACGGCCAGCCTTCGAACTCCTGGTCCAGAATGGGTCGTATGAGCATTTTCAGCTCCGTATCCCTCCTTACCTATGATAGTTCTTGCGCCTGTTGTCGGGGACCAATACTAGGGTACCCGAAGAGGAGGGGCTAATGGTCATCAATATTAATTCATCCGAACGGTCAAGAGCGCGACTACGGCTCCAACCGAACCCCAGGTGCGCAGGCTCTGGCTCGACCGACCTCTGGGGAAGGACTCCACCTTGCCCGACCCCAAGGCCATGGGCTCCACCTTGCCCGACCCTTGGGTTTGCGCTCCACCTCGCCCGGCCTCTGGGGGAGGGCTTCGCCTCGCCCGACCCCAAGGTCGCGGGCTCCGCCTCACCCGACCCTTCGGTTTGCACTCCGCCTCGCCCGACCTCTGGGGGATGGCTCCACCTCATCCAACCCCAAGGCCGCGGGCTCTGTCTTGCCCGACCCTTGGGTTGGCGCTTCGCCTCGATCGACCCTTGGGGTTGCGCTCCGCCTCGCCCGAGCCCAAGCCTCACCCCAGGTCATGCAAGGCTCCGCCTTGCCCAACCCTTGGGTTTGCGCTCTGCCTGCCTCGACCCCAAGGCTCTCATGGGCCCCCAAGGCCGCGGCTCCAACCCTTAGGGTTTTGCGCTCGCCTCCCTCGCCTGGGAGGGGCTCCGCCGCCAGGCTCCAAGGCGCGGGCTCACCCCAACCCTTGGGTTTGCGCTCTGCCTCGCCTGGCCTCGGGGGAGGGCTCCGCCTCGCTGGACCCCAAGGCCGCGGGCTCCGCTTAGCCCGACCCTTGGATTTGCGCTCTGCCTCACCCGGCCTCTGGGGGAGGGCTCCGCCTCGCCCGACCCCGAGGCATTCTCTCACCCGACGAAGACCCATGCCGCCACCAACCACTCTAGGTCTAAGTGTATGGGCCTAGGTCAAAGCTCTGACACCAGGGAGGAGACCGGCAAGCCCTGATGTAACCCGTGGCCATGACGGGCCATACCCGATGATTCACATCAGGAACAGCGTCGGGTGTACCGGTGCTATTCTATCTAACCCTCGTATGAACACTGATAGGCGCGTCAGTTCACCATGACGTCCGCCAAGACGGAGTGGAGCGCCGTGACCGGCAGACGACGCCTGCGCATGGTGCTAGTGATGGACAGGGCCGCGACGTGGAGCCATTTCTGTTGACATCTACAGGGTCAGCGGGACCCGCATGAAGGATAAGGACTGGCGAACCTGAAGGCCTTTGGCTCTCTCTCGTTTTTCTCTTTGCCTCCGCTGTAACCCATGCTTTCTCTTGGCCTATAAAAGGGAAAGCAGGGCGTCCCATGAAGGGGGGGCATCCGATCAAATTACCCCGATCCGATTCAAGCCAGATAAACACACAAGAACACAACACAAGCACATAGCTAAGCAGCAACCGTGCTCACGGCACCTGTTCACTCTTTCCACCAGATTCTTGGGACATGTCCCTCTCTCGCCCGTTTGTAACCCCTACTACAAACTTTTGGTGCTAGTAACACGAGCAGCAGCGATGAACTGGATGTAGGAACATTCTGCCCGAACCAATATAAACCTCGTGTCCTCTAAGCACATCATCCGAGCTAGACACGCAATACTAGAAATTTACTCGTTGGTGGTAACTCGAAACACCGACAGTTGGCGCGCTAGGTAGGGGCCTTTTGCGCGCCTCGACATCCACGCTAGGCTTTGGATGGCTAGTCACAACGTTGGCTGGGTCCTAGGTGCGCACATGCGCTTCGGGGACCTAGACTTCATCGTCACGACGGAGGGAGACTTGGCGCAGGCTCTCGCCATCGTCCAACCTCTCCGCTCCACCGACCTCGACGTGATCGCTGAGGCGCTTGAGGAGCTGCAGCTACACGCACCGGAGGCCCATGCCCCCGGGAGCGACCAGCTCCTCGGCTTCAACTATGGGAGGTTAGAGCGCCATCTCGGCGCCTTCCTAGGACCCTAACCATCCCGGGAGGACCTGCGCCACCTCACCTTCTCGTTCGCCAACGTCATGGCACAGCTTGCTGGAGGAGAGCCGCTCTCTCTGGAATACCTCATCCGAAGCGCCCCGACGCCGCTCCCGCTCGGTCTGCGCAATGCCGCAGAGATCGTTGACCACCTTGTGGCACAACGCACTCCTCCATTCCCTACGAATGACGAGTTTGTGGGGATGATCAAATATGTCATGGAGTCTTTCCACGACCTCCTCGCAGAAGAATCGGAGTCGCCCTCTAGCTCTGACTCCAACAGGGAGAGCCATCACCCCTCTCGTGAATGTTTCATGGCAGGTACCCCCAAGGGACAAGTCAAAAGCATCCACGAGGAAGAGGCTACCCCAATGAACGACCTCGACGACGAGACCGAGGGGGATGCAGGGGCCCCACCTCGCCTACAGGTGGAGCAGCTGAATGCCCGACACCAAGAGCTCGAGGAAGCGCGACTCCAGCTCGAGCAGGAACGCGCGGAGCTCGATCAAGAGATCGAGCGCCACGGAGACGGTGGGCGTGCACGCGCCATGGCCCGCGACGTAAACCGGAGGATCATCGAGGACGATGAAGCACTCCCACACTTCGCACGGGCAAGCCATAACATCGCTGCTGCGGCGGCCTTGCTCCGGGGGTTTCCGGGGCCCGCGACGCTCGAGAATCGTCAGGCCCATCGTGAGATTCGTATGCTACTCGAGTGTGTGGCGGCGTAGTAGGCCGAGAGCTCGCTGTCCCAACGACGCGAGCTCGACGCCAGCCAGCGCACGCCCTCAGAGCGACCCGATAAGGACGTGTCAGTCCACCAGGCGTCGCAAGGCGGCAGGCCACGCACCGCGGTTCCGGTGCATGAGCGTCTCGGCCACCACCGTGACGCGCGCAACACCCTCGACGCCCGCAGATGTGCCCGCGGCGATGCGAGGGAGGGGGCTAGCCACGGCTACCACCCTCGACGTGGTGGACACTATGACAGTGGCGAGGACCAAAGCCCGGGCCCCGGCTTGCCGAGACCTAAGGCCTTCGGCCGATACATCCTCAACACCGTCTTCCCACCACGGTACCGACCACCGACCAACATCCCGAAATACTATGAGGAAACGAACCCCGGACTATGGCCGGAGGATTATCGGATTGCTTGCCAAGCCGGTGGAGCGGATAATGACGATTTCATTATCCGTAACCTTCGCGCTGGTGCACATGGGTTAACTGTCCCTATACATGTCCGATGGTGGTGGTGTGGACACGCAGTAGTCTGGAACCAGCTTGTGCATGCGCTGCTGGCCTGTGTGTGTGGAGAACTTTCAGTGGCACTAGAGGAGCAAGGAAATTTAACATGCCATTCAAACATAAGGGCATTCTAGATTTTTTTCATCGCAGCGCAGTTTGACACCGTTAGGGACAAAAGTGAACGGAATGACGTAGAGGGCAGAAAAGTTCCGACCGATGGTACCTGTGATCGCTCAAACTTTTTAATGGTTTATGTGTAATTACAATCTTTTATAATAGCACCCTGCTAAAAACCCTCAAAGCCCTAACCCGATTTTTGTTCCCTAGGGTGTTCATGTGCACAAGCTAGTTATTATTATGTCGTGTTATATTATTGAATTACTAGATCACACCATAGAATTGGCTTACATTGTTTTCTGAAACCACTACACAATTACAAGCAGCTTAATCATAGTTGCCGCTCAAACAAATGCTGGAAACAAATGCAGTTTTCTAGTTGTACATTTTTAATTTAAAGTCCGCAGCATCACTTCCGCTGCGACCATCTTGACGTGCTATACGATAACTAGTTTATTAAATTTAAATTTTGCAAGCATTTAGAGATCATCTTTGCATTGATATAAACTAGACATTAGTACCTCGATTCAGATTGAAGTATATTCATTAGTCCACTTTGTCATCTAGGATGCTCTTGCACTAGTCATGCGATCAAAACAGGATAGCTATTGCAGTACTGCAATAAAAATGCAAAGAGAAAAATGAAAAACAAAATAATCACAGGTTCATAATGCTGATTTACATTGCACAATTATTAAGAAAAGCCTATCAAATTAAATTAAAACAATCAAGAAAACGAAACCAATTTCAGGCCTTGCCACTACCATACCAGCCATGTCTATTTTGCACGGCAAATCCGTGGTAACAAAGTCACTCAGACGCTGGGCACTAGTACACCTAGCAGATTTTTTTAATTGCTTTCCCTGGGTCCGAACAAAACTATACCCCATCACTTGATACCATTTCAAGACGAAATGACTGGGCAAAGATATATACTGTACAAAAGGCGAAATGACAAAACTCGCACCATGTCAGGCTTCATCGGCGCAGCGCTACAAAGAATTTAACTAGAAATAACATATATCTATGGGTGCCAACAAACTTGAAGCAGAATAAGGTGTGCTTGCTGCACATTTGGTTGGTTCCATAACCAATCTGGGTGGCCGTCGTGTAGGGTGGCATCAAAAACCATTGCCACTCATATTGGGGTTGAAAGGGGGCTGCTCGCCAGAATGGTTTGACCTCCTTGACCTTGACTGCTTTGGGGTTGAATATGGTGAGCTTCCATCATTGAATACGTGGAGGGATGAAGAAAGCCCATGGGCCCTTGGTAGACCAATCGCATCAGAATCGAGGGAGTATCCACCCCTCTCTACTGCCTCTGCGTCAAGTGGTATCTCGTCCAAAGTCTGCATGGTGCAGAAGAAACGTGAGGTTGGTGGAGATCAAGTGGTGCCAAGACTTCTGAATGGAGGAACTAAAGAACTGCGAAAACTTACTTTATAAGCTTGTTGAAGGACCTTAAGATTTTCACGTATCTGCTTCCTCTTTATGGTTATCTCATCAGGTTCTTTGAGCAAGTCTTCCAAAAGATCATCTCTGGATTGGGCAATTATATTTAAGAGTTTGAAGCAAAGTTATCAAACAGTGCATAAATTATCTTTTGCTTACATGGAATAGGGTATGTTCTAAACAAGAGTAAATAAGTATTCTCACCTATAAAGTTTTGTTATAAGGTAATTATGCAGCGCCCTTTTTGTGTGATTAACCTGCAACAGAATCAATGTCACAGATGTGTGGAATGAAAAGGACGTAGATTTACAAGACAGTCTGTTCAGCTAACCCGCTGCAGACATATAAAGCTGAGTCAATAAAAGGTTAGAGTGGCAAGCGGTCTAACAAATCCATCCCTCAACTTTCTTTCTTGAAGAAAGCTGGAACTTATTTGAGCAAGTCTGCTCGCTAGAATGCAATTTTAGCACTGATGAAGAAGCCAATTGATTGAAGAAAGAAGAATTGATATAAATGGTTGCACGATCAATCCAGAAAAAATAGTGGTGCTTGCTTAATGCAGTGCTGTAGGAATGTGATAGTAGTTGAGGGCAAAAGAATGGTAAATCCAATGTTCATTAGTAGTTTAGCACTGACATCCAAGCCTACCATGCAATTAAAAATAGCACAAGGATTGCATACAGAAATGGAATGCGCACAGAAAGGACAATTGGATAAGAATCACGTACCAGGAAATGCATAATTGCTTTTGGTATGAAGTCCTCCACATTTTTCCTGACAATATTGTAATATGACTTCAATAGTAACTTTGTGATCGCTATTTCAAGTGCCTCCTGCTCAGACTGGTGTTCTGAAGGCTTCAGGACGACTGGTGGCTGTTCAACATGGGTCTACGTCAAACACTCACTGCATCTAAATCACATTAATGAGAAAATTGATAAGATACCTCACCTCTCTTAATTGTATCGTGGAGAGTGAATGTTCCAGATTGGGTGCAGGCACAGCATAAGATTTGTTTGCTGTGTTATCCCTTGCAGGAGAATGTGTTTTGTCCTCATTGGAAGTAAATATTTGATTCCAGAAAGATGTACTTCCACTACCTAAAAATATCAGTTTATTGGACTGAGATGCATGGTTTCAGAAACACTAGGCCAAAAAAGACACAAGACAATTGGACTGAGATACATTGTTTGATAAACACAAAGCCGATAAAAGACACAACCTCCATTTTTATGTTTGGGCAAGCTAATGAGTTTTGAACTTATTACCTTGTCCTAAACGTCGTATATTTAAAAACAGAAGTAGTATCAGGTAATTGGACTTACATGTGGTTTCAAAAACATCAGATGGGTAAAAATGCACAGGGATCATAACAAAAAACAAAACTCAACGATGGAAAAATCTTATAAATGAAATTCTCTAATGTTTAAATATATACTGTTACGCTTGCATTTGCAGTAAAATTCCTTACCAGAAGATCCTGGTCTCTCTGCCTCAGCAGCAGGCCGTACCCCCTGGTAAACAATGTACAACAAAAAAGCAGAGGAAGGGTAAGTCATGATACGAGTGCCCAAAAATTCCACCAAATGGACATCCAATCACTAAAAATGGTGATGAGAAAAACCTGGATGTGGTCAGTAACTACTCCATTTACACCACTTCTACCCAATATCGCGCGTGATTTTTGAGTTTTCTCAGAAGCCTGTGCATCCACTCCATCCTGCGATTCAATATTATTACATATACTTCATACTTGTGAATAATCGGTAAGATGTGGACTGAATTAACTTGCAAACTATGTGAGAAGAACTATTTTGCCCGCAAAATAAAATGCCAAACTTACATGTTAAACAAGTAATAGCAGACTAAGAGGATCAAAATGTTCATACAAGTAATACAACTTGCTGGAAGCATCCCAAAGATAAACAGTTGGCGTACCCAATAAACAAGAAACTGCAAGTAGTCATAATTCCAATTCCTCCTACTGTTATAGCATCACAAGTTCTAGCATGGCCCTACTAATAGAGTTTGCTTAGTCATTGCCCAAACAAATCCCAAAGGTTAAAATCATAGACATCAGTATATATATGTCCATTATGATTTCAAGCACAAGAGACTATCCTTGTCCTCATTTGCATGAACCATTCCAAAAATGTTTAAAAGAAGAGTCATAGACGCCAAAATGTGAGGTAAATAAATCCAGCCAGGACGCATTCTACCATCAGATCACATTCATTGCCATAAGAAATATTTGTTACAACAGTAGACATAATCATGCATACCTTTCTTACCACTGCTGCCGACATTTTGGCAGACCTAACTTGCTGCTGTGCTTGCTCAACAGCCTTGCTGCCACCAATAAAATTTGGGTGTGATGTGTTTATGTAATCTTCCTGCACAATTAACATTGTTGCTAAGTGAATGAATAAGGAAAACAAGAAAGGTCAATGCACGCAAACAATCATACAGATGACTAAATAAACTTATAGTCGATTTGAAAAGGAGGTTACAAAACTAAACTAAATCCCAAAAGTTCCTACACCAATCCCTCCCTCTCATTCAAACAGGACATTAGAATAGTTGAAATCACACAGATTTGCCCCTATTCTTAAATTAGTCACAAATTTTGATGTGTTCATGATTAGCTCGGTAGGTTTGGAACTTCGGATCAGGGATCGGTAAGCAAGTTCAGATGTCAAACAGCTACCAGGAAAATAATAAGTTAAGAACCACAAAGAAAGAGGGGGTGTACCTCCATCTCAATAATGTGTGCTATCATACTTTCTGCTGGCTTAAGTCCATCCCGCAAAAACTTCCCAATGACTTCATCCATGCTTCTGCGGAGTATAGGAAACTGCTGCAACTCCGTTGCAAGGCAGCAATGGCTCATCTGCACAGCAAAAGTGTGAAGTCATGAGAAATAGCAATAGAAATAGTGTGGCAATAAGTTACATAATGTTGTAGATAAAGTGATCAAACAAGCACAGATTTCAGTTCCCTACAATTTACAGCTGGCATGGCCCATTATTGGGAATTTTCACAGCATCTAGATACATTAAGTTAAGAAATGATGTGTAAGTTCTGTACTCCAAGACAGACTGACAGACTTCTCGAGAAAGGCCAAAAAATAATGGAGTATATACCTTCACAAGTTCATCATATATGAACTGTGCACACTGAAGACTTGGATCAAGCAATCTGCTGATCTGCCTACGTACAAGGACTTCAAATGGAACCTTTAAGCGATTGTTAGCAAAGAATTGTCAGCTAAATGTACCTACAATAATTTCTATGTGCCTCAATAATGCACGCAATAAGAGGCAGGTGCGTCTTACTTCTGGTACAAACAGAGCACTTCTAGGACCAGTTGCATTTTGAATAGCCATGCGGATATCTTCATCTGTAACATCCTCGCAAGGATCAACCTCCTGTGAACACATATATTTTATAGACTCATGATAACACTTATCATAATGATGAAAACCACTGCACAGTTACGCACCTCTAAACTTTTGACAAAGATAGACTGGAAAATGTAATGGATCCTCGCTCCACCAGAAAGTTCAATTGTCGATATATCTTCATTTTTCCTTCCACCATGGAGGAGAAAGCTACAGTATACATAGGTTATTTAATTTTAAAATATAAAGGCACAACACAGGAAATAATAGGCAATTCTAGCTATTATAGGGGCATACATATAGTTTCCTTAGCAAAAGTGCCATGGTTCAGTATTTACCTTCACAGTATTTAGCTAGTATGTTCAAGAGCTTAGCACCTTGACCAGCCTGCAACCATGAAACATATAGATGGACCATCAGAAGGAAAAAAAAAAGAATAAGAATAATGATGAACCTGGCTTTAACACGCATCAAATAGAAAGAGTCAGGTTCTAGCTTTATTATCCAAAAGAAAAGTAATGCAAGACAGACCTTTGAATCAACAGGATCACCATACACAGCAAGCTCCTTAGCAACAGCAGTCAATTGACTGCTTATGCGTGACTTAAGCCCCGGCAGAACTGTTTTTATATGTTGGACCAGAATCTGAAAACATATAAATGGATTAGTTCAAATCATAACATCTATAACCTGGATTACAATGGACATGTCAGTCACAACCATACCTGATTTAGCTTCTTTGCTAACTGTGGTATCCCACAGTACTGAGCAAGACCATGATATGCCTAAGGGGAGAAAAGAAATTCCATTATTGTGGAAAAGGAATATGGAAAAAAATAAAAGAAACAAAAGTTTAGATCTACATACCGGCTGAGTACGGAAGAATTTTTCTTCACGGGCCAGAGCATCCTTGATACTGAGGTCAGAGTTGATATCCTGCATTATTAAAAAGATATAGATTAGGTTAAATAAAAACCTTTTGCAAACCAAAGAAATGCATGTGTTTTATTATTAAAGCAGATAATGATTGTTCATCTGATTTAACCAAATATACGGAGTTCTCTGATAGTTTAATAAACCTATCACTAGTTTGCTCTACATCAGCAGCCAAGAGGCAGCAATGCAACAAGCTGTCACCTGAATGTCACAATTATACAAGTTATGAACCACTTGAACAACAAATTTATATTTATACCACAAATGAATTATCTCAACAAGATGGAAACACTATAATTGTTAATGACAAACTTGTGCGAACCAATAACCTTAACCAAGATAGAGAAAAAAGTACCTGCTGGCTGCGGTTAACGACACCAACATAGCCAAGTTTTAAGGGGATCACATTTCCCAGCAGAAAGTTCCGGGCATCAGTGCCCCTGTCCATTATGTCCAACTGGAAGAAACAGAACATCATACAAGACTGCAAAGAGTGGCACAGGAGAGATAGAATGACCAGAATGTAGCTTAGAAATTAAGGCGCAGGAACAAACCTTTGTGATAACACCAATCGTTCGAGAACCTACAAGAATAATAAATCATCGTGATAAGACAACAATTCTGAACTGAAATGTTCTTGTGGACAGGACATAGATTATGCAGGGCACACACACCATCAGGATCAGCAACCCGAGCCATCTGAAGAGCATCAGAGTTTGCTAAATCTGCATTTGCTGGCGAAACAGCTAAGATGATACATGTCTTGTGCCTGATGTATGACATTATCATAGTCCTTATTCTGGCTTCAATATCAGTTGGCTGGTCACCAACTGGCACCTTAGTGATTCCAGGCAAATCGACCAAAGTAATGTTAAGAACATTTGGAGAAAAAATCTTCAATCGTATCTGCCTATCCGAGACACCTTTGTTACCACCTGCCTCTCGGTCTGTTTCTGCCTGCATAGATGCAGAGAATATTTTAACAATGGTCTGTGGAGCACTAATCACAACTCAAGCCCACACTAACTAAACAAAACATCATAATTGAAGTGAAACAAAATACCAAACACTCAGACAGATAATATTGTTGCTCTATCAAATATTGGGACACTGGGTCCCAACTAAAACTTATGTACACCTTACTTTTCCACTTCAAAATTCTGGTTCACAAATATGCTCTCCACAAATCATCCTGACAACCACTAATAGCAACCAAATTGGTGTTTTTGAAAGGTAACCAAATTGTATTGGGGATAGCATCGAAACCGCTGTGTTCACAAGAAACTACGCGATAGCCCATATAGAATTTCAACATCCAAGCAACTTGCTAACTCATCTAGCCAACAATAAACCTGCAAGGGCCAACCTGAAGACAACCAAGTAAATTTATGGCATTCTGTAATGTGTAACAGCCACAGCGTCACCACAGGAAGCAGCAACAAAATAATGTCCGCACTAGCACTGAACACCTGAGACGACACCACCTGACCCAGCATTTACCATCGCTGCAATCTCAGAGCCCAACCTCACAATCCAAAAGCATGTCATGAACTGAGATAGTAACAAACTGTGTTGACCCATGAACACATCAGAAACCACCACGAAGAATGATTCCTCGAAACCAACAGGAGTATTCCTAAACAGTCATCTGTAACCCTAGCGAGCAGCCACAGCACAATATTACTACTAACACTAAAATCCCGACCAATAATAATTATCCATTGAATGTATACGGACAGCCAAACCAACTGTTATTCTGGCCCAATCACCGCACGAGGGAATGAGGCAAAGGGATGGGGACCTGGATCTCGCGTCGAATTTCGCGGAAGTCGTAGAAGCGACGCCCCGAGAGGTGCAGGAACTCGCCCCACTCATCGGCCTCGGCGTCGGCGGGCCGGCGCGGCTGGTGCACGAGCTGGAGCACGAGGGGGCGGCGCGTGCAGATGTCGGAGCCCCGCGGGAGGAAGTCGCGGCCGACGAGCGCCTCGAGGACGCTGGACTTGCCGCTGCTCTGGCTCCCGACCACGGCCACCTGCGGCAGGTCGATCGTGGAGCTGCTTCCCAGCTGCGCAAAGATGTCCTGCAGCTTGTTGACGATCGGGATCACCGAGGACCCGACCGCCGCCGCCGCCGCGGCCGCCGCGGTCGCCGCCGCCGACGGGGCGGACGCCGCGGAGGAGAAGTGGTCTTCGGCCATGGTCCCGGGGCGGGGGGCGCGCGGGCTCAGCCGCTAGGCTGGCCTAGGGTTTTGCACGAGGAGGAGGAGGGAACGAGAAGCCGGGAAGGGGATCCCCAGATCGAGAGCTCTTCTTTTTTTTTTTCCCTCTCCTATTTTTTTTTCCGGTTTTGATTGAGGTGGGGATTTCAAATCGAGAGGCCTCGAGGGGGGTGTTTCCGAACGCGGGGGAAGGAGATGCGCGGGCAAATTACCTTTATAGCCCCACCTTCTTGGCTTAGGGAACACGAAGAACGTGCTCCGCTTTGTAGGCACGGAGAGTGGATTCGGTACAAAGATCGCCCTGTCGTGTTTTAGGAGTACTGTTTAATCGTTTAGCAGGTGTGGCACCGCCGTTTAATTGGTTCGAAGAAAATTGAATCGCCAGAGTTACTTTGAATATATATATATATATATATATATTTTTTTTTTTTGCTATAAGGAATAATTGACAGATGATCAAGATTCTTGAAGGGTAATTGCACAAGTTTTTAGATTCAAAACAAAAGTGCATGATAACCGATAAAAATGCAGCTCATCTTGTTACTACTTTAGCCATGTCGTCGAAAACTTAGAAATCAACCCTAAATTAATCAAATCGGTGAAAAGAGATGCCTAATAACTAATATACTCTAACACGAAACACGAAGCTTCATATATTTATGAATCTTCACATTGACAGATCATAGATGCCTAATTTAATCTTAACCTGCTCACCATTAACCATGTCGCGAAGTTCTTTTGGTAAATGCAAACTCGCAGAACCGTAGGGATTTGGAGGCATGGAGCCGGTGGAGCCTAGAGCAGTAGTGCATAACAAGGCTATAGCTAAGATTTGATTTGACGACGAAAAAATTCATGAAAAAATTTTGTTGATGCCTTCTGCAGAGCTAAACGGGGCCTAAGATCCACTTTTCTTCTTGCCTAGGACAACCGTGGTATTTGCCCAATAATCCCCGGACTAGATAAGGTCGCAGCACATAGGCGCAATTTTAGAAAACTCAAAACTCACCAGCCAGTCCCCGTTCGCGGCCGTCCCCCGGTTTTTAGCGCCGATCGGGAGCAGCAGCACTGGCGCACTGCAGCAGGGCGACATCGTGGACCTCAGCTGATTCCGACAAAAGCCCTGCGACGTGTTTAGATGGGCCGTCCACTGAGCAGGTGTGGCCGTGTTTCTTGGTGAAGAAGAATCGCAAGGTTAATATGCAATCTACCGTGCTTTACCAGGAGTACAGAATCAAGATTCTTGAAGGGTAAAACGGGTAAGATCCACTTGCTTCTTGCCTAGGACGGCACTGCCACCCGGACTGCCGTGGCCCAGCACACGGCAGCGCAACTCAGCCAGTCCCCGGTCCTTGACTGATGTCCCCGGCCTGTGGGGCCCAGCAGCATTGGCGACAGCAGGGCGACATCGGGGAGAACTAGCTGAGAGAAAGGCGACGGATGGGCCGTCCACTGCCAGAAGAGCCCACTTATTTCGAATTTTGGCGCTTTTACCAGCTGTCCCGCGAACGATATCAATTCTTGTCACGACAAACCCGGCGGCAATCCATTCTCCTTCCTTCCCTCCACGGCAGCGCAGCTCAACCCGAAAGGGCCTTTGCTGATGTGGACGGCCTGTGGGGCCCTTCTGCATTGAGACAGAGTCATCATTGGGGGAGAACTAGTGGTCAGTGGCACGGGGCGCTCGGATGATCTTGCACCACTTATTTCGAATTTTGTCGCTTTTACCAGCTGTCCTAACGATATCAATTCTTGTCACAAAAAAAAACCGATATCAATCCTTCTCCTTCCTTCCCCACTCGAGTGAATGTCCTTCATGGCTCACAATCTGACAATCATCCAATGAAGATCCTATAGAAGTGTTTTCAAACACAGTGCTCAATCCAATTCCAAAACGAATCATAATATGAAGGGTTTTCATGGTCCGCCCCTCTGCTATATTCCGTACAAGTTAAGTGTTGATGCATGATATAGAGACTCTATATCCCAAAACGAATTGAAACCATGACATAATCATTGATAAATCTTTAAATCTCTCGTACCATACGAATTAGAGCACCATGTGTCTAGACGAAATACGGACTATGGACTTTAAATCCTAGACGAATTAAAATGTATGACATGGTCGATAAATAAATCTCCAAGCCATGGATAGTCTACATAACCACACAACAAAATGAATGAGTATATTCTTTTTTTTTGTTATTAACAATAAATAAAAATAAAAAAGTAACTAGTGCCGCATGTGAAAAGTTAAGGATCCACTGCTCTTCAGTTCTGCACGTAAGCAAGCAAAGTAAGCTTCTTGGTCAGTTATATAAAACCTACTAGGAATTGGAAAAGTCAAGCTTCACAAGTTCGATCAACGAGGGTCTGTTTTTCTCTTGCTGCTCGTTGTGTCGTTGGAACCGCTGTTGTAATTCTAGAATTACTTGTGGGTCATTTGTATCTTTTTAAACTCTACTTGCTCTTAATGAAAAACGTCCCTCAGACCCTCAATGTACGGTCACGAAAAAAAAAAGTTTTTAGGACAGATGAAGTACATTATATTCTACAAATGATAAATAAACAGAACATAAGAGTGATAAGAAGAATATGGACCAACCAATTTCTCAAACTAAACACACGGTTTGAAGCACTTGTTTGCAGTAGTGGGCCGCGTGGTCCAGTTTAGGGGTGACAACAAAAGTAATCGCCCTCGGCCCTCGCACTTGTCATTCACCCGGCCGAAATCCTGGCCTTAGCACCCCTTCGTGGGCCGGGCCTTAGTTGGCTAGTAGATTTCAGTCAGGTTCAGGAAGGAGCCCGGTTCATCGGCAAAATCCCCCTCCCGACGGTCTTCGTTTTTTCACGAAATCAGAAGTTCAGAACCACTGAACCGAGGCGATGCCAGGTAAAATCGAGGCAAACCAAACAATACTGCCTTTTCACCCGTCGGGATCCGGGAGCAGTCAATCACGACTTTGTACCGCTACTTTCCATGTTCAGTGATCCGCGAGGCGGAAAAAAGAGATCGCCATCGCCCTGGAAGGTTAGTATAGTTCACCAACATTTCGGTCAACACACGGCGCCATCTCAGTTTGACAGAATCAATGAATAATTTATACTCCTATTGACACAACGACACAGGGAAGAAGGAAGTAGCTCGATCGCCCCGGTATATGCAGACTCCTATTTTGAGATATAGATAACCGTCCTATTTACTTGGCTTATAAACCATACTTTTTCAGCCAATAAATAGTATTTTTCTTTCACGAAAATCAATAAATAATAATTTTCGATCAGAGCTTTATCAGTAGCCAAACGAACAAGGTAACTTAACTCAGCTCAGCACGGGATGTGCCACGTGAAATCTGTACGACCAAGGAGTTGTTAGCGAACGCCACTGAAAATACTAGTAATGAATCACCAGTGGATCGATATCGACATCATACACACGCATGGTGCCGTGAAGCATTGAACAAGATTGCATTAGAGGAGGCAATAGTTTAGTCATGGCCACAGAGCGTTTATTAGTACAGGCAACTGAGGTGTCAAACGGCCACAAGGAGATCTAATCTGCACTATTTATTACTCTACCATTCCAGAAAATGTGCAGTAGTACACACTACAGCTGCAGCATGCTGAGCACAGGACGTCATACAATCACCCAGTACGAAGTTTCTGATGCACATGGACCAACAGTTCCCAGGCTCAGATTAGATTACTGAAGAGCACAGAACGTTTCCATGATTGTCGAGACACGTTTGACTCTCCACATGAGCGTTGGAAATGCACATGTATAGACAGTGAAACATAACAACACATCGATCGATGTCCTGATTCCTAGTACATTTCACCGCGTGGAGTGTAGGTGTAGCACACCAGAACCGGTCTCGTCGTCGTCGGCTAATGTCACCTCCTTTGACAGGATCAACACCCTAGTAGTAAACACCAAACTGTCAAGTTTCTCTTACACTGGATTTTTAAAAGGGGAACGAAAACGAGCTAAAGAGTTAAGTCTAGACCAGGCAGGCAGAGTTCCCCTCTACGACACTCCTCCTCGATCGCCTCGTCTCTGTTCTTGGCTTCTGGCCCTGCAGGCTGCAGCTTCAGGCGACCGGCGTTGTTGGCAGCAGCGGTGTTCCGAGATGGGCAGCCAGCAGAACGCGCTTCACCAGCTCGTGTCCTTCATCCTCGGGGCGTCCGCCGCCGCCGTCCTGGTCTTCTTCCTGACGACCGCGACGAGCGGAGGCCGGTTCACGGGAATATCGACCTGGGCCAATGGAACCACGGGCTTCGACGATGCTCCCGTCCAGGAGGCTCCTGCTACCTTGGCAAGAGTACCTGCTGCTCCTGCTCACGCCGACTCAAAGGTTAATTCTTAAACATCATATCCCAGCCGGTTCCAAAATTCCGATCGCCAAGCTGCAGTCTTTGCTCGATTTCAGTTTCCTGACACCGTCTGTTGTTCTTCCTGTCCGGCTCGATCATGCGTGCAGCAGGGCACGGCGGCGGCGGCGGAGCAGGAGGACGAGCTAGAACGGCTGCTGCGCGCGGTGGCGGACGAGGACCGGACGGTGATCATGACGTCGGTGAACGAGGCGTGGGCGGCGCAGGACTCGCTGATGGACCTGTTCCTGGAGAGCTTCCGCAGCGGCGAGCGGATCGCGCACTTCGTGGACCACCTCCTGGTGGTGGCCCTCGACGGCGGCGCGCTGGAGCACTGCCGCGCCGTGCACCCGCACTGCTACCTCCTCCCCGCGGCCGCCGCGCGCAACCTCTCCGGCGAGAAGGTGTTCATGAGCAAGGACTACATCGACCTGGTCTGGAGCAAGGTCCGGCTGCAGCAGAGGATCCTCGAGCTCGGCTACAACTTCCTCTTCACGGTACGTACGCACGCGCGAAGCAGTTTGACTAGGAATAGTTCCATCCAGGAACAACAGACCAGAGAAAGCGAAACTGAACTGTTAGTAGGCATGTTTTACAAAACCACCCTTCTGATATTACCATTTGTCACGATGCATGCAGGACGTGGACATTCTGTGGTTCCGGAACCCGTTCGAGCGGATGTCGGTGGCGGCGCACATGGTGACCTCGTCGGACTTCTACTTCGGCGACCCGTACAGCCCGATGAACCTGCCCAACACGGGGTTCCTGTACGCCAAGTCGAGCCGGCGCACGGTGGGCGCGTTCGAGGCGTGGCACGGCGCGCGGGAGGCGTTCCCGGGGAAGCACGAGCAGCAGGTGCTGAACGAGATCAAGGTGGAGCTGGTGGCCACGCGCGGCCTGCGCATCCAGTTCCTGGACACGGAACACAACGCCGGCTTCTGCAACAACACCCGCGACTTCAACACGCTCTACACCATGCACGCCAACTGCTGCGTCGGCCTGGGCGCCAAGCTGCACGACCTCGGCAACCTGCTGCAGGAGTGGCGGGCGTACCGGCAGATGGACGAGGAGGACCGCGCACGGGGGCCCGTGCGCTGGAAGGTGCCCGGCATATGCATCCACTGATTGTGATTGCTGTGATCGAGGCCACCCCGCGGTGTGTGCGCGCATAAGTTTATTGTATTTTCTACTAGTACAAATCCTAGGAGTGTAACAACTACACTGTGCACTTGTTCTTTGCCGGATATACGTGTTCAGTAAAAGAGATTATGATCTCTAGGGTGTTTTACTGCTACATCAGCGACTCTATTTTTTTCTCGTTTGTAGCCATCCTTTAGATGGGGTGGCTAACTAACCACACCTAGAAACAAGTTGCTCAAAACTTTCAAGCAAATATCGTATATACAGCCCACTTATCCCTTCAATCCCCACTATCATCCAAATGCATAATATCTCTTTTTCCCCGCATGGTCGCACCTTTCTCTCACACTTATCTCCTCCATCCTGGCTTCGCCTAGCCAGTGCTACTTACGTGCGTGAGCCCAGTGTGGGCTTCATGGCACCACCCCCTCTCCACTGCTCAAGCGTAGTGGCGAAGCTAGGATCTAGATTTAGGGGGGTTAATATCAATAGGGTGGGTCATTTATCCTTTAATTATATTGTAATTTAGCTAGTTCATTAAGAAAAGTACCAAAGTCATGGGGATCGTCCCCCTCCAACCCCCTGTCTTCGCCACTGCTCAGACGAGACCTGCCCCGGCAGGGTGCGCATGGCATTGGGCAGGCATGAGAACAGCGCGGTGTGACAATGCGTGCAGCAACCAGCGCATGTGCCCAGCTCATGGCTCGCGAGCGCAGCTAGGGCGTTTTTTCGTTTTCTAATCAATTTGTAGGGACACTGACCGCGCTATTGGGTAGCTGCCCCTATAAATCCTCATTTCTACAAAAGCATGATTAGAGATGGACGTTGTGTCCACCGCCGAAAAGCAGATTTGGTGTCATAGGAAATTGTTTTGTGTGGTAGTGTTTGTTTCATTAAGAAACTAATAACTATGTATGTAGTGGGACTTCTACGTATTGTATCTCAACTCTGAGTGTCTATCAACTCTAAATGACACTTGAAACTAGTTTGTCCTTAATTTTCATGCATATAATTCACACCAATACAACAAAAAACAATATAGGTTATAATTCACACCAACACAAGAAAAACCAATATAGGTTTCAAGAGTGTTGATGAAGCTTGTCATCGTGAACCAACTTAAGAATATTATTACAAAATATATATTAGTTACAAATGATCATGTTGACATTAATCTCCAAAACCAAAAGAGGGGCCTATATGCTTTCAAGAGTTCCATGTTCGGAGGAGACCATTGGGGTTAGATTCTTGGTTACCAGTAGGAGAAAAAGAGGCCACCAGGGATGGAAGGATGATGACCACCTAAGGTAATGGCGCACAACTCTAGTGACCTATAGTGGGCAGGAGGCGAGACGATGAGGGTGTTATCTGATAGGTGATGGGAGGTGCCGACAACGGGGAGGCATGGAGCAAAGAAAATAGAAGAAAACATTTTTGCAAATTAGAACAAAGGGGCAAATTAACATTTATGGAGAGGAAACAACTCTCGGATAGCGGTTTCTTTCATTTTAGGATCATGCATCAACTAGCAACGTGACAATGCCCATGCATTGCACACATAGTGTAATTCGGTTATGAGCATCTCCTCCACCAGATTGAGTAAACCAATCCTTTTTCTCTATAACGAATAATAAAGGGGACTGAAACAAAAAAAAAGCTCCAACAGATTTTCTTTCCAAACCCCTTTCTCTGTTTTTTCTCAAACCCTCAAGGCCCACCTCAATCCCTTAAATAAAGGAGAGCAACCTTTTTTTTTTCTCAACCCCCCTTCTTCCTCTTCCTTTCACCGACATCGTGGGTCCACATGACTAAGCACGTGAGCAAGCACGTGGGTTGATGCGCACCGTGGCGAGCACACGGGCCACCACGTTGCCGCGCCCGTGCACCGAGAGAGGAGGAGGGAGAGGAAAGAGAGAAGAGAAAAGGAGAGGTTTGCCATTGACATATAGATCTCACGTAAATAGAGGGGATGGATTTTTCTCAATCTGCTACAGAAACCCTTTCCTATATCCTGCAATTTTGTTATCTCAATCTCCTATAGGAGATTTAAGGGAAAAGGGAGTTGGTGGAGATGCTCTTATGATAGCTTCGATTAATTAATATATTTGTATCTCAAAACAATTTTCAATTGGTTTGTAGTTTTATGTGACCCTAGCTCTACATTTTTAGTTCACCAATGCTCTCTTAAATCCCTAAGGCCTTGTTCGGTTGTTCAGGATTGAACCATAGAACAGATTCGTTCTTGAGGGGAACGAGTGGATCCGGTTGGTTCGTTCCGCAGGTCAAAACGTGGAGATTGATTTCGGGTTGCTAAGAGGCTGGAATGGCTACAACGGGTTGGAATAGAACCGGGGCCGGCTCTATTCTAATCCGAACCGAACAGTTATTTTGTGTTAGGCCGGATTTTAAACCAGATCAAATCAATCCGTACAGAATTGGCCTCGTTCTGGGTCGTTCCGAGAGAACCGGACGAGGCCTAAGGATTCGTTTAGTCAACCCCTTCCCATCGGGGATAGAGAGAGATCAAAATGAATTAATTATTCCCTTGTCCCTACTCTTACTCAATCTCCTCTAAATCGAACAAACTCTAAAGGTTGTTATTTGTATTGAAGATGATCTTAATAGTAGGTATTTTCTCATGGAAGAAATATTAATAGCTTTTCAATTAAGGGCTTGTTTGATTAGCCTGGAATGAGCCTAGGAACCATTCCGGCTTGATCAAATTTATACAAATTAGCTAACTATTTTGGCTCGGAATCTTCACATAGAATGGTTCCCAGACATGCTCAAACTTATTGGATTTCTTTTGTATATTTCTTTACTGTGTAAAGAGTTGAGCGGCTATGTCTACTACAGTTTTTATCAACGACATTAGTTTTCAGTCGCTGTATAGATCATCTGCATTGAAAAATATTACTCCCTCTCGCCACAAGAACATATCGTTTAGGACAAGATTTGGTCGAATATAAAAAACCTACAAACATCAATAGCTTTTCAATTTTATAGTTTGGAGACATTCATGATATATTTGCAGATTTGTATTGAAAAGCGCTTGCAGAATCTCATAAATTTAGAGGGTTTCAAAAAATGCATTCTAGAATATGCTATCGATCAAAAGATATACATTAAAGACGTCAAGTGTCTATCTACTGGACTACTACGTACTTTTATGACTGGAGGTAGTAGTATCTATCTAGAAGATAGATGCATGCTGCCACCTTAATAGGGCGAAACTATCATTTGTATATTACAACGGATATTATACATAAGAATCCTCTTATAAATATACCCTCAAATTCAGTCTCATATCCCTCGTTCACTTCAAAACTCATTTCACCTTTCCCACTTCCTCTCTCAGACAAGGCCATGGAGCCCCAGAAGGGTTATCTCCGTCGTATTGCGTTCTTTGTCTTTGAGATGTGGTTTGCAACCGTCTTTGCTCTGCTCATCTTATTTGCGCTCGCGAGCATCGGCATGTCCTTGGACATGCTAGAGAAGAGCTACTTCACCGAGATTGGAGCTGCTTCTCCGGGAGATAGTATCATATCTCAAGATTCTGCTGAGGTGAAATTTGTGTGTTGACATTTTTTTTAATTCCCATCATATGGCCAGTATATTTTTCTTTCATTCTTCTGATGACTGTAAGAAGGAAGGAATATGGCACTTGTATTTCTCAGATGGTTAGTCCAAACAACTAAATTTGCTAAATGCTTAGATCTATATATCTTAAACCATCAGTAATATGTTGTTCTCAAATATATCTTTAACTATCTTTAGTAGTAGGGACGCAAACGTATCAGATACAGACGAATATTGTTGATATTACATTTGTTTTTATATTTTTATTCAGATTCGAATACGGATGGTATCAAATATGTCGGATATGGTACGAATAGATATCAACATCATAAATATAGAATTTGAATATTCGGATATAGATACGGATACGGTATCAGATGTTGAATATCCGGACTCGGATACGGACAGAACTGAACTCCTATAAATGGATTCGGTCTCGGATACGGCCAGAAAACATCTGTACCATTTGCACCCTAATTAGTAGGAAAATTCTGAAATAAATACTAAATCGGAGGTTTTATTCTACATCCAGTGTAGAACGTGGCAAACTGTATTTCACATGTAGATGTCTGTTACACCATGAGTTCTATCATACACATTGACTATAGGTGTTACATATGATTTTTTTGCTGGTGTTCCAAAACATTTAATAAAAAGAGAAGAAATCAAAGTTGTATCTTATGTACCATACAACTTTGGCATAACATCTAATGTCTTATGTCCACTCTCATAACACAACATCACAAACAATCAATTGTCTTGTATACCTGCTTGTCGTGAAACATTAGAAATTCTAGATGTACAAGTACTTTGTTCAGGTACATAGCAAATCCTTCTACATTTCAGGCGAGATGTAACATCAAGCATTCTGGAGAGTGTTTCTTTCTAATAACCGTATAGTACTTTCCATCGTATGTGACATCTTTGGATGTTGGAGTATGATACTGTACATTGCGAATAATAGCCTTATCCGTTTTTTATTGGAAGAACAGATGCACATTATATAATTCTAGTTAGCATTGTTCTCATTTTGTGGAAAATTGAAAATACAACTAGCAATATGCTTACTCCTACATACTCCCCCTGTTACATAATTTTGTAATTCTAGGATTAAAAGTTTTATTAAATTATCATTACTCTCATGTTCCAAATCATTATACTTCTTAGTCCCTACCCTTCATCAATGTACATACCACACCCAATCAAATCGGCAACCACACCACGTCTAGTGACAAATGTAAGTCATGCAAGAACTCTGATGTATTCACTCCGCCCAAGAAAGAATGTAGTTTTAGACTTCGAAATTTGTCCCCAAGGGAGTGCAATGGTAGAAGTTTTAGACTTCGAAATTTGTCCCCAAGAGAGTGCAATGGTAGATATAGACAAGTGTGGGACCCACTCAAAAAAATCCATGGTGTCGCCCCTGCCTCCCCTATATGTAGATCATTCTCGTCTGCACACACCTCCCGTAAAAGCACAATATCCTGGACGCCGTGAAACTCCTAAGCTAAGCACGTGAGTAAGAGAAAGAAAAGCAAGGGCATGTGCATAATTTTACATGCTCAGTGATCTGTCCTTGAAAAGCTAGAGCTGCTACTTAAGAAATATTTTTTTCTCTTTAATGCTCCTTGTTTTGTGTAAGATTAAAACAGCATGACAAATACGTATATATTACGAAACAGAGGGAGAAGACTTTAACTTTAACCATTGCTGCAAAACTGGGTCGTGCACCCAATTTTTGAAAGCTGAATGCTTTTTGTTTCGCGTGAAATCTGAATGCCAGAATGGCGAAACTGATGAACTGCATCCTTCCTCAGACTCAATTTGCAGATTTGGCCCAGCTGCTGCCCAAGGTGGCCACCGACGACAGGACGGTGATCATCACGTCGGTGAACGAAGCGTTCGCGCGTCCAAACTCGCTGCTCGGCCTCTTCCGCGAGAGCTTCCAGGTCGGTGAAGGGATCGGCCACCTCCTGAACAATGTCCTCGTCGTCGCCGTCGACGCCAAGGCGTTCAGCTACTGCAAGGCCGTGCACCCACACTGCTACCTCCTGGAGGTGAAGACCATGGACCTCAGCTCCGCCAACAACTACATGACCGAGGCCTACGTTGAGCTCGTCTGGACCAAGCTCTCTCTGCAGCAGCGCGTCCTCGAGCTCGGCTACAACTTCCTCTTCACGGTACGCGTCGGCACCAATCATCATTGAATAATCCGAAGTTTCCTCCTGATCTGGGCTGACGACGGCGGCGATTGTCCAAGATGTGCCGTGCAGGACGTGGACATCGTGTGGTTCCGCAACCCGTTCCGGCACATCAGCGCGTTCGCGGACATGACGACGTCGAGCGACGTGTTCTCCAGCGACTCCGACAGCCTGGACAACTGGCCCAACACGGGGTTCTTCTACGTGAAGGCGACGAACCGGACGGTGGAGATGCTGCGGCGGTGGCGCGCGGCGCGGGCGCGGTTCCCGCCGAACCACGAGCAGGCCATCTTCAACGAGATCAAGCACGAGCTCGCCCGCGACCTGGGCGTGCGCGTCCGGTTCCTCGACACGGCGCGCTTCGGCGGCTTCTGCCGGATCTTCCACATCGACATGGGCGCGGCGTGCACCATGCACGCCAACTGCTGCTTCGGGCTCGCTAACAAGCTGCACGACCTAAGGGACGTGCTCGGCCAGTGGAAGAACTACACGGGCATGACGCCGCAGGAGAAGAAGAGCCAGAAGTTCACATGGAAGGATCCGGCCAAGTGTGGGACTCCGGACAAAAGGGACACATGAATCCGAGAAATGCACTGCAACAGTATCAATTGTGCAAGCAGGGACCAGCTGGTTAGGTTTTTAATGTTGGGACGTGTCCACTAAAGTTTTTTTTTAGAAAAGAGAATATATTTAATATTCTAACTTCTACATCGACCAATGCATATAACTGTTACTTATTACAAACATGAGCCATGGAATCTCAAATACAAAGTTTTGAGCCATAGTGAATAAAAATATCTTTTTCAAATTCCACGTCTATAAAGCAATTCTATTGCTGAATCTCCAACCGTGTCTTGCAAACACCTGCATCTCGGTTGTCTCAACATTCCTGTATCCCATCTTCATCATCTGGCGACCCTCTTCCTTCTGTAACAGGGACCAAGACCTGGTCCAGTAGGTCTCTCTGAAGATAGCCTGCAAATAAGATGGTGTTAGGACCTTGTCAAACACTGTATCATTCCGAGTTAGCCATAGCGCCCAATAAATTGCATTTGCACCCACAAGAATATGAGATTTCAGTTTCCTATTTATCCCTTCCAACCAACATGTAAACAAATTATGTACGCTAGTTGGAGGTATTAAATTAAAGGAAACATGAACAATTCTCCACATGAATTTAGCAAAATGACAGTTAAAAAGTAAATGTTGTATAGACTCATCTGAAGAACAAAAACAAAACTTCCTATCTCCTTGCCACTACCGCCGTGCTAAATTATCCTTTGCTAAGACTACTCCCTTGTACAAATACCATATAAAGACTTTGATTTTGAGAGGTAGTTTGAGTCTTCAGATTAATGTGTTATATGGTATAGCTTCTGCTACTAATAAGGCTCTGTACATAGATTTGACTGAAAACAACCCATTTTGATGTACCCCCACATAAAGCGGTCCCTCTGGTCACTCAAGTTTAAGTTCTCGACTTGACATAAGTGCTCATACTTTTTAAAAAAATTAGAGTTCATCAGCGTTATTCTTGTGTTTTTTTAAAAAATGTATTTGATTCCCTACGAACGCCTTGACTAGGCTTCGTGCGTGTAGCTGCTGAATGTTTGGATGCCTGGGTGAAGAAGGTCTGAGCTTGTTCCTCGGCGTGCAAAAGCAGTCAGCGAGCCTGCTCCTAGAAAATGAGAATAAAATGATATTAGCAAATAATTAGCACATTTTATGGTATCTTAGTATATTGCAAAAGTAAATTGAGGCTTAGACATGATGAAAATAAGTATTATAAAGTCTAAACAAAATAAATATTATTTTAGTTCATGTCTTTTCGTTTTAATTTCCTATATCAAATATCTTAGTGCATCCAATCAAATAAACACTCAAATTCAGCAAACACGAACAACTATTGCATATTTCAGTCTAGATGCGGCTATGCGAGCCAGGCTCTCTTGGGCCTTGGAGGCTTTGGTAGCCTATATTCAAATTTCTGCCGGAGGGCCAAAATTGAAGCCGCCAGACGCCAGATACTCAAATTCGTAGCCCGCGAAGACACAAAGGAATCCTCGGTCCGCACACGTTCCCCACTCTTCGGTCACGGCGGCTGCTGCTTTGCGAGTCGCGACCGCTGCCAGCGTCGGCGAGCACGGAGCAGCAAATCAGGCCTTTGCTCTCCGCTGAGAGAAAGTAAAACTTCACGATGTCAGCCGTCTTTGTAACGTTGCTCTACTCAGCTCTGATTTTGCCTGCACCGCTGCGAACCTTCCAACGAGTTTGGACGCCGACCTCAGCCAGGTTCTCCTCTTGAACTAGTTTGGCGGGCGTTGCCCCCCTCTCCGGCTGCCGTTGGCACCCTCTGGTGTGCGGCGGCAACGGCCCGCGGTGGTCCAGAAAAAAGGGTGCCGTCCACATCCCCTCCTCCCTCTCCCCGCTCCTCTCCCACCCCTCCTCCTCACCCTCCTCAACTCCGGCGTGGCTGGGTGGCAAGCCGGCCGGATCCGGGCCTCCCGGCGCCGCATCTGGTGTCTACACCTCGTCAGCAGCCAGATCCACCGTGAGCGGCTGGAAGGGACAGGGCTGCACGCCTGGCCGCTGCTTGGGGCCGTGGACGGCCAGATCCGCTGCCGCTCGGCTCTACGGCCTTGCTTGCAGTCGTGCTGTGCCGCGCGCGGGCGAACAGTGGCTGGGGCTGTGCCAGGGCTAGGCCATGGTGGCCAGCTTTGTCGCAGCATGCCGGCGGTGGCCAGATCTGGCTTGTTGCTCGTCGGTGGCTAGCCGTGTGGTCGTCACGGCGCGTGGTCATCGACTGCTTCGCGGCGTCCGTGCGGCGGGGGATCGTGGCCGTGGCTGTCGGATCCTGCGCGTGCACCTCCCCCCTCCCATTCGTGTTGGCGCCTAGGCTTTGTTCAGTGGCTGGGCTGTCCTGTGCTGCGGCTGGCCGGTGTGTGGCCGGGCCACCCCTTGCGGCAGCCTGATCTGGCGGCTTTGGGGGCTCCTGCGTCCGGCTGGCGTGCGGGGATGGCTAGAGGCTGCTGGTCATGGGCATGGCCGGGCCACCACCTTACGGTGCCCAGCGCCTCTGGGGGCCGGTGGCTGGGGCCATGTGACACCCCAGCGACCGTGGTCGAACAAGCTCATGGGTGAAAACCTTGCCCGACTTCTCGCTTCGAGCTAGCGGCGGTGGCACAGCCTTGGTCATCCACCTTCTCGAAGGCGTCGTTCGTCGCGTGGGTCATTGGGCCGATTTCTGGGACAAAAGTCCTTCTTGTGTCCTCTTCAATGTTGTTAGCATTTGTGGATGTCATTCCTGTCACAGAACCGTCCAATGTATAAGAGCACAAGTACAATAGCAATCACCAAAAACGATCAAACCATCACACTTAAGCTCATATAAACCCGGTAGTCCGATGAATTCACGAAAGATCTCAAACAACCAATATATAAACCAAGATCGTAATGATTCAACACAACCAGTCACATGTTACATCATAGTTTATAAATATTTCTCATACATCGGAGTTCACAAAGTTATTATAAACCAAGTTCGAAAGTAACGGAAGCAAAGTAGTTTGACATCAACATCACATGTGGTTTAATACATAGCCAGTTTCATAGTCATCTTCAACCAAAAGCATAAGGGTGAGATGATATACAGAATGATGATGCCCTTGGTCTTAATCCTCATCCACTGCAGGAGCAAAGCAGTTCTTACAGTAGCCGTGATACATAACATTATCTGCAACAATGAGAATAAAACCCTGAGTACGAGAAGATACTCAGCTAGACTTATCCGTCCAACTAATATACTAAGACACCAAGGAGTATGCAAGGCTTTATAAGTAGAGCTGGTAGATATTATCTGCATAAAAAACATAAGTTGTCCAATATCTCTTAAGTTGTGAATCACCAGTTATTAATCCTATTTCATTCTACATTAGCACTATCCTATGCCAAATATGTTGGTATCATTAATTCATCACAATAATAACCATATCCAGTTGAGTTCTTTCATAAGCTCATAACCAACACTTCCATCAATTACTACGATGAAGTGTACTCCTGTCAAGTTCCCACTATCCGGGAGAGACGACGATTCGAATTGATTCCTACCTAGCTAGGGAATTATTCCTAACACACACCCATACTTCCCCCGTCGGGGTCGCATCAGGTCACCTTTGGTACAACTCAAGTACAATCGTGGGTAGGACCAGCGCCGTACCCTCAAAGATACAACCAATCTGCCGAGGGGCTCGGGACTCTAACCCGCCCTTAGGCTTACGGCATTGCCTCTCCGCACATCCTTACTGCCTCCAGGGTGCGTACTTTAACTGCTCGTGTCCCTGGCCTGAGTTGAGGTACTCGGCTTCGCGGTCGGAATGACTTATCCGGCCAACTATGTGAGAGGCATGCGTTCAACATGACAAGATGACCTCCAACGACCGGTCCTTAAATGACACAGATGGAATCACTATGATACCACAACATAAGACTTCGCCCGGTCTCCATTTATTCAACAGTATCAGGTTATGTTCCACGATAGCACAATATAGCCAACCGTTATCAAGTTATAACCTATAGCTCGCAGGTGATGGTAAATCACCTGACTTCTACCGGTCTAAGCATAGCTAAGCATAATAAGCATTCCTGGACTTAAATATGATTAATGGTAGATATTTCTGGTCAAGAAAAGGTAATATGCAGCAAGTGTTTCCAAACAACTCCTGTCACGTAATGCATCAATACGAGTAACTTAGGTGACATTAATAAAATAGGGAGACTTATAATACTTCGGGGCTTGTCTTTCACGAACGTGGCTGGCTGATGATCAGGGCACTCCGGGAGATGATCAACCTCAGGCTCGCCTTCGCCAGAAACCTCCTGGTGCTACACTTCCTGACCCACCTCTTGTGGATCATCATCGAGCTCCACCAACGTGATTTCCTCGGTTGCACCTATTGCATGCATATGAATAAGTAAGTTCCACGAATGCATAAGAAGGATCATGTGAATGTACATGCTGCGGTAATGATGTTCAGTTACACATTGATAATAATGCTAACTCCATGCTTACTAAGTAGGTGCATATCTCTTCTCTATCTACTTCCAATATTCATCACAAGATAATTTCAGAGTTACATATAACAGTTACAAGTTTACATCATAACTGAAGTTCTACTTATCCAAATGCTGTGATCTTGGACTTTCTGAAAATATTATAAAATTGCCTACAACTCATATTTAATCACAAAAAGCTAATTCACACTCTATCCTAACCAAAACAGGCAATCTATCCAGCTCTATTCAGAATTTCCAGAGAACAAACATTTCGGGTGATCAACTTTAAATAGCTATAACTCATAAACCATTTGGCATATTGCCCTGAAATTTTAACACAAGATAGATGAAGAAGTTATCTACAACTTTATTATTAACCATTTTACAGTAAATATCATTTTAACTATGCAACATACCGAACAACAGAATCTATCCTAAAACAACTTCAAATTGAATTATAGAGGAATAATATTTTTACTACATGTAAGCATTCAAAATTTGACATCACCAAGTATACCAATAGTTCAAAAATATCAAATACACTCAAGAAAACATAATGGTCAAACCAAATCTATTTATTTAAATGCCTTTATTAATTTAATTAGATAATTAGGAGAAATAATAAAAATATATCAAATGTGCACAATAAATTATCAAAAAATTACAGTAGCTTCCAAGTGCTCCCAATAGACTACTGTAAAAATTTTATACCATTTGAACATGTATAACATCCTCTACAAAAATAACAAGCTAGCCAGACTTATTTTAGTGAAAATAGTTAACACTATATAAAAGTGTCAAACAACAGATTATATATTTTTCTTAGCTTCATATTAGTTCCATACTACTATATAAAAATTTGCATATCAATATGTTCCGTATTTGTATCCCTACAAATTTCCTCAGAAAATACCATTTGTTAATAGATAAATAGAAAGACCCTACTCCAATCAAGTTTATAGCAAGTTTATTATTTTTCCTAGCTAGAGCATGTCAACACAAGACCAGCAAAATTGGAATCACAATTTTATCACTTTTCTGCTCAAGTTATCTATTTTACAAAATTGCAAGCATTGAAAAGGCACTTATCTAGATACATTTTAATCACCATGAAAAATACCAGAAACTATACATTTCATATTTTTACAAAACACTACATTTCAAGAGGAACCCAACAAAATTTGGTTCACTAAAATTGGACATCTACAACTCAACTTATGATTTTTCAAAGTTTGCATACAAATCAGGAAAGAAATGAACTAAAACCCTAAACTATGGTCGTTGACAGCTGGGACCCACGGGTCGGCGGGGTCCACCCGTCAGTGAACCGAAACAGGGGACGGCGATTGACCGGCGCCACCGACGAGCTTTCCAGCCAAACCGACCTCACGGTGGCAGCGCGAACGCACCAGAGTTACCTCGTGGCCGGCCATGGCGGCACGGCGGTGCTACGCGATGGTGCATCGGCTGTTGTTGGCCATGGCAATGCCCAACGAGAAGCGCACGAGCTCCGCGGTGACTAAGCGGATCTATCGAAGCTAGCTAGGTGAGTTGAGATGCGCCGACAAGACCCGTCCACGTGCACGGTGGCGCGGCGGCGCGGGTCGTCGTGTTCAGCGCCAGCGAAGCAGCGACTCGCAGTAACATCATGCCACAAGCTAGTACACATTCTAACCAAGACCTAACATGAGGAACAAGAAGAAATGCGCATGCGAGCCGAGCGACGGCGAGCTCGCCGTGAAGGCGGCCATGGAAGCCGAGCTTTCTGACGAGGCAAGAATGGCGATTTCACCCTCACCGTAGCTCGTCTGGCCCTGTGGTTGTGTCTAGGAGGTGGAGAGGAAGATTGCACAGCTGCTGGCAAGATGGAGGCGGCGATGGTGCAGTGGCGTGGGCGCTAGGCGACGGTGGAGCAAAGCTAAGGCGCGTCGGCGAGGGTGGTTCCGCGGTGAGAGGAAGAGAGAGCAGTGGAGAGGGAGGGAGCGCGCGTGAGCGAGTGAATCAAGCAGCGCAGCATCACCTATATCACACGCCAACACATTGTGGCGGGGGCCCGACGTCGGCCAGCAGCAACCACGTGGTGGCCAAACTCTGCCCTGGTCAGCCATGACGGCGCGACGCGACACGGCCATTAGAGTTCCGAACTTCGGTCTGACAACACGACTTCGACGCCTCTAAGCTCCTAAACTACGGCGTTTTAGTGCTCGATGTTAAAACAAGATTTGTAGAGCTATGCATGGGTTACAACATTGCTCAAATGATCAAAGTCTAATTCTCAACGGTTTGCAAGTTACAACATCACAAAGTCAAGCAAATCAAACTGAAAACCAAATATGACAGACAAAATTCTAAGTTCCAAAAACAGTGAAATGTTGATTCTTGTGAGCTCAAAATGACCAAGCTAGGCACTGAATTATCTCATAACCCAAAAATAAAAGTTGTTGCTCTAATCAAGTACTACAACTTTGCTTAAGGGTGCACTGCCATGCAAAGACTCTATGACATAGTTTAACCTAGGTCAAATATACAACTAGAAATTGATGACTTGCACTATAACTATGACTTAGGGACCAAACTAGCCTTAGTCATGAATACCAAAGTTGTTCCTAGTGACATTCTAAACATGTTTAAGGTACTTCTAAGGTTCCACAATCATTTTATATATTGGTTACATGTAAACCCTAACATATGTAGGCATTTAAGTAACAACACATGCAATATAAGCCAACATAGATATAATACTTGAGATGCTCATGCTCATGCATGCTCAATGATGCTTGTGCTCATGCAATGTCAAGGTTAAATGCATGCTTAACACCTAGGGTGTTACAGCCCTTCGCCCCTAAAATAAATCTCGTCCCGAGATTGTACGGCCTACCATTCCTCGTAGAAACTCGGATAAACCTCACGAAGATAGTCCTCACGTTCCCATGTAGCGTCTTGCTCACTATGATTATTCCAAATCACTATAGGCATGTCCCAGTGCTGCAGACGAGTATGCTTCAGACTGGTGGGGTGACCTCATAGGTGGCTTCAGCTACTACGGGTCTAGTGGTTTTGACCCGTCTGGTGAGGGTGGTTCTCGCCCACCTGGTGCTCCACGCTCAGATGATGAGGGGGAGTGATCACAGCTTTCAGAGACAGCTTGCAGCCCTTTTGTGCTTAGTATGTCATTGTTGGACCTTTGTGGTGATGGATGACAAAGGGGGAGAGAGACTGATTAAAGCTTCAGGATGTTTATTTCATTTGCTTTTCTTTATACCTGGAGATATGTACTGCAGCTATAGTTTTTGAGCTTCGTTGATGTATCTTGAGTTTGAGATAGATTGTATCATGTGAGAGATGAGACTTATACTTATGCTTTATGGATGTATCATTTGAGACGCATGTGACAATATAATCTATCTTAGTGGTTTGTGGACTTGAGAAAATATGTAATGAGTGCTATGTGTGACATACATGTGCTGTATTTATTTTCATAAGGCCCGTGCATGCTAAAATGAAAATATTTGATGTGATGCTTTTATATTTATTCTTGTGTGATATATCTTGTCATATGCATCACGGTTTTACTTTGTCACATACACTTGCACCCCACGGATGCAATGATTTAGGGGGAGCCTCTTATATGTTTTAGTATGTGCAATTGCCATTTGAGGTCATTTTGTGAATTCTAGTTATAAGCACATATTAAGGGTGAGTCTCTCATAAATTATTGAACCCAAAAGCTTAAATGTTTATATCCTTTTGTAAACTTTAATCAAGTTATCATCAATTACCAAAAAGGGGGAGATGGAAAGTGCATCTAGCCCTTTAGTGAGTTTTGGATGATTGAATGATAACGTGATTAAAGGTCTAACCTGTTTGCTAAGTATGGATAGGTAATAGGTTATCTCACAGGTACTTAATGAAAGCCAAAATGATGTATTGTTGGAAACAATCTAGTTCAAACATAAGACAATAATGCAAATATAATTCATGCAAGACTTGTTCATTGTGGGATTTCGATGACTCATATGAAAGCAAGCACGTTGAAAAATAATTAATGAGACATGAGGGATTGCATATGGAATAGTCTCATATTTGAAGCTTGCTAAATTAAAATGAAAAAGATAACAATATAAATGAATGGATGATTCAACACAAGATGTGACTTGATGGCTTGAGATGGTGAAGATAGCAAGGAAAGACTTCGAGGTACTAAGCAAGGGTGAAGGGCAAGCGATGGCTTGGTGGCCGAAGAACCTAGATAGGGTGAAGAAGGAAATACTTACATTTAGTTGAGGTACTATTCAAGCTATGATGGTCATGTTGATGTGGAGGATCAAATCACTATTGGAGTGTTTGGTGGAAGTGACTTGATACATTTGGGATTATTCATATTTGATGAATGGAATCAAGTCACGTGCTCAAGATGGTTATGTTCAAGGATAAAATCAAAGTTGACATGTTGATACCCTCTCTTGATGAAGATTGAAAGCTATGGCATTTCGCTTTAAGAAAATTCAACTCAAGCACTTCAAATTCCTTTTTTAGTTAAACTTGAGTTATACGTATGCCATACTATTAAGAGGGATGCATCATGTTGATAGATAATCATTCAAAAGTGCTCAAGCCAACCCATGTGAGTTTTGAGTGTTTGAGAGACATAAGAGCTAACTTGGTGTTGCTGGTCTGGCAATACCGGACGTGTTCGGTATTTGCTCAGCCACAGTAATTTCCTCAGCTTTCTCGAGTTGGTTCGTCGGGAGTTCCAACCTGAGTTGGAAGTTCCGACGGTTAGGAGTTCCGGCGATCGTCGGGAGTTCCGACGCCTAACAATGACACTGACAAAGTTACCGTTGGGGCTGTACGGCAGATACCGGACGTGTCCGGTATTGCCCAACGGCTACATAACGACTAGTTTTTCAAAGAGGCTATAAATACCCCTTAGCCTCCACCTTTGGAGGCTACTGATTCTGCTGGTGAACCCATATGTTTTTGAGCTTTGCCAACTCTCCCAAACCCTCTCTTAGTGAGTGTGTGATCCAAATTACCAAATCATTTAGTGGGTTGAGAGAAATTCAAAATTGAGAGCAAGCCACCACTTGAGCACTTGTGTATATTGTCAATCTCGTGATTCACATTTGTTACTCTTGGACTCTTTGGTCCTAGACGGTTAGGCGTCGCCGGAGAGCACCCGAGAGATTGTGGTGTGCCTCGAAAAGTTTATAACGGTCGATTTCGCTGCATCGAAATCAACTAGTGGAAAGAGGAAAATGAGTTGAAAAAGACTTTGGCTAGAGTGACCTTCATGGTACCCTCTAGGGCTGACCTTCGCTGGGTTGCCCGCAGCCCCCTCAATGGAGAGTAGGGCTCGAACGAGTCCGAACTTCGGTAAAACAAATATCGTGTCTCAATTCGCATTTCTTCTGATATTTGTGTTGCTCCAGCTCTTGTACAGGTTTTCTGTGTATCTTGTCATCTTTAGTAGGTACCTGCAGTTTGGTTTGAAGGTAAAAATCGAAAGGAGCAAGTTTGGGGCTGTTACATTGAAACCGTGTATACTGGACACGTCCGGTATTTCCTACCTGTGCTGAAAATATTCATTCTCTGTTTTAACTTTGTGTTGCTGGGTTGTAGCTTCTAGATATATTCTTTATGCCTTGTATTCTCTGTTAGCTAACTCGTGAGGGGTTTATTTCTCTGATTAGGAGTTTCCAAGTGTTTGGAAACTCCAACACTAATCATTTTCGTATTTTAAAGGGTTGAATTTTAGAAACGCCTATTCAACCCCCCTATAGGCAGCATCCTCGGTCCTTTCAACTAGCTAGTTGAATCTGGTTTATAGCTCGATATTATGGCTGTAACGATCCAGTCGATCCCCACAGTTAGCACTTTAAATCGGAGTATGCTAGTTGGTAGATTTGCTTTCGACCAGGCGTGACCTTGGCTGTTTGCTATGCCTGCATCGGCTAAATAGCCGATTGCCAGTACTTTAACGCTTATAGTGTGTCTTCATGATTCTGTTAAATGTGAATAGATCTGTTTATTTTAAAGGTTTGATCTGTTATTTTTATCATGGCTGCCATCGATCCGGTTGAACCCCACTGTTAAGGATAATAGGTTAGATTTGATGAGTTTATAGATCTGTCCATATTAAGGAGTCAATTGTTCACATGTTGTAATTCTTTTTCTACCTGAATCGGCAATTTTAGCCGATTCGCCTGTGCTTTCACAGATATAGCACACTTTCATGAACCTGTTGAAGTATGGTTGGTTTTATGGATTTTCTGGTTCTAGACTATTATCATCATAGCTGCATCGATCCGGTCGAACCTCACTGTTGATAGTAATAGGTTAGATCTAGATGGTTCGTAGGCCTGTCTATATCAAACAGTCAATTGTTTGCGTGGTATATCCCTTTTCATCGGATTCATTAGCTCTACACCACGTATTGATCAAATCTAATTTAGCTAGTGATGTATCTTCGACGCATACATGTTAATAGCTTAAGGGAAAAGATCATTAAAACTGGGTGTATTGTATTCGTTACTATAAAATCAATCATGACCCGCGAGATTTACAATTCTTACCAGTCGATTTCTTCTTGTATCGGCTATTTAGTCGACTTTTCCCATCTGGCTGCTCCTGAATCTCATACTTGGAACTGTCTAGGCAAAACCAGCATGTTTCACCCTAAATTACTGATAAACTTCCTCTTCTTGTCAATTGTAGGTCCAATTGACTAGCACGCCCTTGGAAATTCGTAGGATCGACTAGTCCTGCGTTGAAGCCAGGCAGATCTCCAGATCGTTTCGGCTTACTGCGTGTCCACCCAACGCGGCTACCACGTTTTCGCGCCGACACGCGTATCTGGCACGTCCGGTGGGACTTCGCACGATCGTCTAGTCCTGCGTTGAAGCCAGATAGATCTCCAGATCGTTTCGGCTTGCTGCCTGTCCACCTGGCGTGGCTACCACATTTTCGCGCTGACAGTTGCTCATCTTCAGTATGTGCTCTCTGATACCGCCACCAGTGTATTTCTCATTTGACAATTTCTTGATCAGAGTACTGGCATAAGCCTTTGAAGAGCGAGTAAACTGACTCTCTACTTTCTTGAGGTATTATGTGGCGGTGTCACAATCTGGGATAGATCCCCTTATCGCATCTAAAATAGTGGACTTAGCTACCATCAAGCACTTGCGGTTTGAAATGTCCCATTTCTTGCATTCGAGGTCATATTTCATCCGTACTTCTGCATGATCTTGCTGCCGAGCAGTGAAATCTGCATCAATCTTATTTTCTTTCCTCACCGGGTCTACTGACTCAGTAGGACATGGGGAGGTAAGCGATATGTCATTTTCAGACAGCGGAAGTGCTAGTTCATACTTCTCTTGTCATACCCTATAGTTGCCCCCTTCAAGAGGCGGTATGTGCGAGATAAATGCCATTAGGTTGAGTCCTGAAAAACACCGTCAGAGATAGTGAGAAAATATGTCATAATAATTGCATGCCTTAATTTAACATTGGTCAAAATTAAAACATACAACTTTCTTATACACTAATTCTACATCACCGTTGGTCAGAAATAGAATTAATGCATGGAAAAACTTATGAATAAATATTATAATATTGCTATTATCAACGTTGGTCAGACAAATAGCAATATTATACTTTACTGACTAAAAATGACTGCTCTTGAAATTAAATTCTTCCGTTGGTTCAAATTTAATTAGAAGATAATAAACTTTAACATTGCAGCGAAAACATGAAAAAAATATTTATCTACTTGTCAGAAACATTTTACTGTACTAATCTACTCTCTGAAAAAATTATCCCGTTGGTTCAAATTTTGACAGAGATTAAAACTGGACAAAAAATGATCAAAATTTGCTTCTGAAAATAATAAAAGAATAGCTCAGTATCTACTGTTCATTTGGCCCAGCCCGGTGAAACAGTACGTGGCCCAGCAGCAAAAACCCACCCGCGCGCCCGCGTTCGTGGCCCAGCAGCGGCCCAACACGGCACGCGCGCCTGCTCCCCTGCGCCCAGGCCGCAACCTAGGCCTGGGCCAGGAATCTCCAACCCCGCCTCAGCCAATTTCCGTCCAGCAAACGCCGACCAGCCATCGTGATCCGACGGCCATCCGCGCTCCTCGTGAGATCAAAACCGGCGTCCGCGGCCGCATCCGAAACCCTAAGCTCATTTCAGTCTTTCTCTCCCTCCTCTCTTCTCCTCAGCGCCGTAGCCGGGAAAGTAAAGGAGCAGCGGAGCGGCGTCGCCGCTGGTCCCCTCACTGGCACGAGCACTCGACCTAGGTTGAGTGCGCCGTCGTCGAGCGGTCTGGGCGACGATGCCCTAGTCCCCATTCGCGTTGTGGTGGGACTCTTCCCTAAACCCTAGACCCCTTTCTCCTTTGTCAGCCCTCAAAGCAGCAGACGCCAAAGAAGTTGTGCGGCGCCACCATGGGTCCCCTTGCAGGAGCGTGCGCTCCCTAGTGGGTGAGCGCGCCACCGTCGAGCGGTCCTGTGACGGTGCCCTCGTCCGGGGTCACGCGCACGGTGATGAGCGCGGCTCGGCCAACTCCCCGTGTGCCGGCGAGGCAGCGGCGGGTGCTTCTTCCCATTGTGCGGCGGTAGCAACGACGGCGAGGAACCGGGTAGGTCCTCCCCTCACCGACCTTTGTTCTAGGGTTAGGGTTTGGGTTTCAGGTTCAATCCGATTCACAAGTCGAATCTCCTCCTTCTACATTCTTCTACTCGGTTTTCTACCCCGATAAGCTAGATCTACGTCTAGTTAGGTGACTGATACCATTGATAGAAATTACAGGATCCACTAGCCATTGATCTGGCATATATACTGATATTTGGAATAAATAACAAGCCCTAGAACATAAACTAGTACGAGATTTAGAGATAGAGGGAGAGAGGTTCGGAGATGCAAACCGTCGGGCATGGAGGAAGAGGAGGAAGCCATGCCGTTGGTGCAGTGTTCTGGCGGCGGTGTCGAACGGCGCGGTGGAGGCGCTGTCACAGAGGCGGCGGTGTAGAGGCGGTGGTGAAGCCGGTGGCAGTACTTTCCGTCACTGGCAGCGCCCCCTCTCTAGATCGCTAGGGTAGGAGTGCAGGTGGGGTTTCTGGAGGCGCAAGTGAATCTCGTGCCTTGTGTCCCGGCCCCCACCTTCGTTTTTATGGCGCTGTGTGATGGGGGCCCATCAACCATAATTAGGGTTGAACGCCCCCGATCAGGGCATGGATCAATGCCCAATTGGCCATTGGGCCAAGTGGTGGGATCAATCTAACAGATGAAACATTCACCGTGCATTCCAACCCACCATGCAGGGGTTTTCTAAGCAACAATGACTTGCTGTGCGAGCTTGGTGGCAAGTTATGCTATGTCCACTCTTCCTCACCATGGGATGTGGCCATTTGGTTGGCAGAGGATGGACCAAACCTTGCTTGGCTTCAGCGTTGCCGTCTCCACTTGCCCCGGCCAAGGCTGTTATCTGTTTTCGCTTGTGCTTCGGCTGATAGAGACAAGATATTCCTGTCCATTGATGCCGGTTACCTTTTGAAATGTGATCTACGTATTGGATCACTTGAGGAAATAATCGACATGGCGGACTTGTTGTACGATCATCGGGATGGAACAAATTTCTGCACTGGTGAGCTCCCTGTTGCACACTACTTGGTTCCCTGTGTGGAATCACTTTTGCGTATTAGACCATGGTAATATTGAGCGAGCAGATATTGTGTGGGATCAATAATAGCTGTAAGCTCAGATGCACCTTGGTGCCCAATTCTTTGTGTGCGATTCTTTGTAACCTGAGTTTGTATGAACACTATTATTAATCTATGATTTACTTATGTTGATTCTTGCACCGACATTCCGTTTCTTTGCATTCAGTATCATCTGATTATCATGTTTTTACTTGTGACAGCCCTTGTGGAGAAATGGTGGACGAAAAAGTAATGTTCATCTGATCCTTTCTACTGTACGCGGGCTAATTTTAGGACACTAACCAGCAATGCAAGGTACCTGAATCTCAGTTTTTATGGCTCTAAACCTGGTCTATACTGATGATGTTGATGCAAATAGTGCACATATGCCATTTGGTATCACTTGCAAATATAATTGCTAAGAAGAACAATCAAACCTACTTGATACCCTGGCTAATACCCTGCTATGCGCAATCGTGCTTACTACCCAAGTATACAATGTTTGATTTTCGAAACAAGTTGTCTTGGCAATTTGATTGGCTGCAAGCTACGGAGCACTTGATACCCTGAACTCCATGCACCGCATGTTTTGTTGTACACTCGCACAAGGATCTTGAATTTGTTTGGAGCTACAGTTCTATAGTGTTTGGAATGGTAGAATGAAGAAATATGACATGAACATATACTGTACGTGCTAGGCCATCTAGTCATCGTCTCCGACTCTTCCGTCCTCGGCCATCCACGTCGATCTCCATCTTTCTCTGTTCGTTGTTTGTCGGCGTCGAACAGAGAACTATCTCTTCACAAAGGCTACCTCGAGATCGTCTGGGGCTCTGGGCCAAGCTCTCCCTCCAACGCTGTAAGCCCCGTTCGCTTGACTGAAATTGGCTAAAATATACTATTTTGGCTGAATTGTTGTGAGAGAAAAATATTATTCCAGCTAAAAAAACAAACGTATAAATTATAAGGTCAAGCGAACGGGCCGACCTCTTCACGGTACTGCGACTGTATGCCACAAAAGTATATAAATCAGCTCTGATCGAATTTCTTGATTCTCTACAAATGCGTATCATGATTTACATATACATTGAGTGCAGGACGTGGACGTGATGTGGCAGCGCGACCCGTTCCGGCGCATCAGCCTCTACGCCGACGTGAGTACGTGTACGTGACCATGTCGTGCGACGGTTTCTCCGGCGAGCCCGAGTCCCTGAGGAACTCGCCCAACACCGGCTTCTACTACGTGAAGTCGACGAACCGGACGGTGCAGATGCTGCGGTACCGGCGGACGGCGCGGCCGCGGTTGCCAGCGCGCCACGACCAGAAGGTGTTCGACGACGTCAAGCTGGGCGTCCGGATCGCGTTCCTCGACACGGTGTTCTTCGCCACCTTCTGCGCGTCCCGCGGCGGGGTCTACACGGTGCACGCCAACTGCTGCATCGGGCAGGAGAACAAAGGTCCACGAGCTGGGAACGTGATCGCGGCCTGGAAGAACTACACGAGCCTGGCGCCGTTGGAGAAGGAGAGCGGCAAGGCAGGTGGCCGTACCCCAGCCGGTGCAGGGCGGCGCGCGTCGCCAAACCGATACCGCCGCCGGTAAAGTGTGGCCGCCGGTGATTATGATTGCTTAACGAAAACCGTACCACCATATGTGTATAGTATGTCAAAATTTACTCCGACGAGCTTTGTTACGGTGGTTCCTCCCGTCAAAATATTTAATGCATGTGTTAATTAAGAAAAGTAATTAATTATAATTAAGGGTAGTTTAGTACTTTTCCTACTGCACAATCTATCCCTAACGCAATTCCATGGACGCCGCCTCCCAGCTCGCCGCCATGCCGCCTACATGCGCCGCTGGTCCCGTCACGTCCTCCCTGCCAGCTATGTCGCCGGCGTTGCCATCAAGAAGTACATCAACTCCACAGCAAACTCTGGGAACCGAATAGTGAATGAGGTTTGCCACAGGCACCGGCCAGGTGAACCCCGACAAGGCCCTCGATCCTGGCCTGGTCTACGGCATCGTGCCAGCCGAGTACATCGGCTTCCTCTGCAGCCTGTACACAAGCGAGGAGGTGTCCATGATCGCGCTCCACTCGATCGACTGCTCGGCCATCACGCGACGGAGGTGGCCAAAACCAGCTGCGCGGACGACCACGCGGAGGCGCCGGTCAAGATGGGGTTCGTGTTCGACGGCGAACCGCCCGCAACGACGAGGGGAATACTGAAGAACTCGGCATCATCGCGGCTCGACTCGGTCAGGCCGTCGACGTCGTCACAGAAGCCCCTGGTGACCGCCACATCCGCCGCCGCGCTCAGGATGCCGCGCTCAGCGAGACAAGGTGCATAAAGGACATTATATCCTTTAAATTTATTTTGAAAATAATTCATGAGTCATAATTTTTGTTATGGACCCACATATTTCAGGTTTCGAAGTTCCTCTACATCGTTTCTTCTAATTTTGTGGCCACATGATCTATCCAAATGGATGGCTCTAGTTTTTTCCAAGCGCTATAAAATTTCACGCAAAGGTTTACCTAAAAAAAGATAGTCCAAAGGTGAAGCTTCGGCTAGCAAATATTCTCCGGGCGGTCGGACGCACCCAACCCACGCGCCCTTATCCCATCGCGAACGCACCCGACCGCACGCTGAGCCAACCCACCCGTGCCGCACGCCGCTCTGCACTCATTCCTTATTCTCTCGACTGCTCACTCCCGCAGCACCCGCCCGCTCGACGGAACGGACGTCGCACGCCACGCGTACCTCGTTGTCGCCCCGCCCGCCCCTCCCTCCCTTTCTTCCCTCTACGCGACCTCCATGCAACTCCGCGCTCCCAGCGACCCCGCTCCCGCTCCCCCCACTGGAGACGATGACGACGACGGCGGCTCCGACGAGGTAGGATCGGTTCTTCTCTGGATCTGAGCCCTCCTCCTCCTCCTCCTCCTCCTCCTCTGGATCTGAGTGCTACCCCTCCTCCTCTGGATCTGAGGGATGCGGCAATGGTTATGGTTCCGGCGAGCTTTGGGGTCCTATTCCCTCCTCCCTCCGGCGAGCTCGAAGGTGATGGGCCAGGGGATATTTTGTATGCTTTTTTTGCTGTTTCTCCCGTGTTGCAATGGGTGTTTTGGGATGTTGCAACATATGATTTTTGAATGTTGCAATGAGATTTTTGGGTCGTTGCAACATATGTTTTTGCGATATTGTAGTACTAATGCTTGAGATGTTGCAATACATATTTTTTGATGTTTCAGCATATAATTTTTGATGTTGCAGTATATATTTTTTGATGTTACAGTACATGTTATTTCGTTGTTGCAGTACATGTTTTTCGATATTGTAGTACATATTTTTCGATGTTGCAGTACATATTTTTGATGTTGCAGTACATATTTTTGATGTTGCACCACATATTTTTTTGATGTTGCAGTATTTACAACCCGATGTTGCACTACAGAGTTTTCCCATTTGTTTTGCAATGTTGCAGTTGAAATGTTTCATGCTCTTTTGGGACAGGGGCGCGGCGGGGGAATGGGGTGCGTTGGGGAACAGGAGACAGGGGCGCGGTGGGGAGCCGAGGACATGGACAAGTTTCGTTCTATTCCGTTCCATGCGCGAGGGTGGGCGGGGTTCTGTAAGGGATCGGCATCCGGACGCACTCGCTCGCCGAACGTCCGGGCGCTAGAATCACCTAATATTCTTCGAAACTACTGCCTGGATCGTTGACAAGTAGAACCGGACTGACCCCGAAACAACATATAGCAATCCAGCAACCTACGCCTGCGCCGGTCGATCTAGGGCAAGAGGAAAAAACGCGCATCCATGTGGACGTATTCCGCTGGCTGTACCTCGCGCATCAACCGTGGCTTGGCCTGGGCTTGACACATGATCACTCGTACGTCCTATTGGCTCATCGCGCATTGTTTCCTTGACAAACAAGTCCACGTTCTTATGCCTGATATAATCGTCATGTTCGTTTGGGCTTGTTTGGCTTATAAGCCATGACTGAAAGTACTGTTGGCTGATTTGATGTGAGAGAAAAATATTGTTCGTTGGGTGATAAGCCATGGCTTATAAGCCGAATACGACCAAGCGAACAGGCTGAATACTATTACACTGACTGGTCCGCAGGACTGCGACATGGCATGGTTTCGCAACCCGTTCCAGCATTTCCCCGTGTACGCCGACATGAGCTGCTCGTCGGACGACTTCAAGCCGTCGCGCGTGCCGTTGGACAACCCGCCCAACACCGACCTCTACTACATGAAGTCGACAAATCGGACCATCGAGATGATCAAGTAATGGCGAGCGGCCAGGGAGAGGTTCCCGACACTACTACAGCATTTTTTACCGAGGCGGGTGAAAACGATTAACCGACGGCGGAAGGTCACGATAAATGTGACATTTTCCGAGGCGGTTCCATGCCCGCTACGGTAAATCGGATAAAAAATGAAAATGCCCAGATCTAGCCCTAACCGGGCTTAGATCTGGGCCAGGCTCTGCAGCCCTAGTGCGCCGCCACCATCGGGGGAGCCGTGACCGCCGCGCTCCGTGTCCACGGGGAGGAGAAGGAGCGCCGCCGTGGGAAGGCCGGATCCAGCCTCCACGCTGTTAGGTTGATCTCCTCCCGACTCGGTCCAACGACCGAGTCAGGGCCTTGATCCGCGCCCTGATCGGGGGCGCCCAACCGAGCCATGGTTGGTGTGCCCCCGTCGCACAGCACCATATAAAGTAGGTGGGGGGCCGGGGCACTCGACACGAGGTTCACATGAGCCGCCAGACACCCCACCAACAACCCTAATCCGATCTAGAGAGGGGGGACTCTGCCAACGACGGGAAGTCCACTGCCTTTGCCGTCGCCACTGGACCACGCCTCCATTGGGATCTTCACTGCCTCTCCTTCCCTGACTTCCTACGTCGCCATGTCTTCATCCTCCACCAAGCCCGACGAAGCACCTTTTGATTTATTTGATGAATTTCAGTGAAAGTATGAGTTTAAATCTCTGATAAAATTTGCACCAACGTGTTAGATTTTTTCTAGAGTGTGGATGAGGACTATAAAATGCTTCTGAATAATATTATTTTAAGATTATTTTCATGTTTCCGCTGCTATGTTAATGTTTCATCCTCTAATTTAATTGAAACCAACGGGAAAATTTAATTACAGGAGTAGTCATATATGTTTAAGTTAAATTATGATATTGTTATTTTTCTGACCAACGTCGATATTAACAATATTATAAATTCATGAGTTTTTCCATACATTAATTCTTTTTCTGTCCAACGGTGATATAGAATTAATGTAGAAGAATATTGTATTTATGATATTGCTATTTTCTGACCAAAGTTGATGATAGCAATATTATAAAATTTTATTTATGAGTTTTATGCATTAATTCTACTTCTGCCCAATGGTGATATAGAATTAGTGTAGAAGAATATTGTATGTTTTAATATTGACTAATGTTAAATTAAGGCATGAAATTATTATGTTAAATGTTTCTTATTTTCTCTGATGTTGTTTTCAGGATATAACCCAATGACGTTTATCTCGTCCATTCCGTCTCTTAATGGGAGCAGTTATAACACATGGCGAGAGAAGCTTGAGATAGCACTTGCGCTATCAGACAATGATCTAGCACTAATATCTCTGTGTCCCACTGAACCAGTGGATCCGGTGAGGAAAGCAAATGAGACCGATGCATCTTTCGCTAATCGGTAGCGTGACCACGCTGAAGTGAGAATGAAGTACGATCTTATCGTGCAAAGTGGGATAGTTCAAACCGCAAGTGTTTCATGGTGATTAAGGGCACCATTGAGGATCCAATAAGGGGCTCAATCCCAGAATGTACCTCCACCACTGAGTATCTCAAGAAGATGGAGAGTCAGTTTACTGGCTCTTCAAAGGCTTATGCAAGCACTTTCATTAAGAAGTTACTTAATGAGAAATACTCTGGTGGAGGGATTAGAGAGCACATATCGAAGATGAGCAACATGGCATCTAAGCTCAAGACAATGGACTTGGGGCTCAAGGACGAGTTCCTAATTCATTTGATTTTTGCTTCTTTGCCCAAAGAGTATGAGACCTTTATTGTGAACTACAACTTACAACCAGATAAATAGGACATTAAGAAGCTCATTGCAATATATGTGTAAGAAGAGGAAAGGCTTAAGAGCTCACATGGTGGCTCAGTCAACCATGTGAAAGAAAATAAAAGAAAGAACTTTTACAACAAGAAAGACAAACCACAAGGAAAACCTCAGTGGGACAATAGCTCTTCCTCTAAGTCACAAGGAAAGGCACCTCAGAATGATCACCATCAGAAATCCAATGTTCAAGTGAACAAGGACACATGCAAATGGTGCAAGAAGACTAGACACTATCAGAAGAATTGTCCAGATTTCTTGAAGCACCTGATGAGGAAAGGTGAGGGCATTATAACATTCGTAGATGAGTCATTGTATTTAAGTTATGCAAAATCTACTTGGTGGATTGATTCAGGGCAACAATTCATGTTGCAAATTCCTTACAGGAATTCCATACGAGGAGGTCCTGCAAAGAGGAGAAAGACACATTAAGGTGACAAATGAAGTCAAAGCTGAAGTAGAAGCCATTGGAGAACTCCCATTAGAATTAAATGATGGCTTTGTACTTAAACTTACAGATGTCCTTTATGTACCCTCTTTGCATAGAAACCTAATAAGTATCTCACGTTTAGACGATGATGGATACGATTGCCATTTTCGTAATGGCCAATGTAAGATTACGTTTAATAATAAGTGTGTTGGTCTTGCCTTCGAATAAGACAAGCTTTATTTGTTATCACTTTGTAAGAATGTGAATGTTGTCAGCACTGAGAATGAGAATGCCTCCTCATCTATGAATGCAAGAAATAAACGAAAGAGAGTTCATGATGTATCTTCGAAATTATGGCACTGTCGTTTAGACCATATTTCGAGGGAAAGAATAGAACGATTGATTAAGAAATCAATTCTTCCGCCATTACAATTTTTAGATTTAGAACAATGCATTGATTGTATAAAAGGAAAGTATGTTAAGAAAATAAAGAAAGATATCAAACGAAGCGCAGGAATTTTAGAAATAATTCATACAGATATATGTGAGTCCTTTTCCTATGAAAAGTGTGGATGGTTATGATTCATTTATAACATTTACAGATGATTATTCTCATTATGGCTATATTTATTCAATTAAGGAAAGATCAGAAGCATTGGATAAATTTAAGATATTTAAGGCTGAAGTAGAAAATCAGCACAATTTAAAGATTAAGATAGTAAGATCCGACCGTGGAGGGAGTACTACGGTCGACATACCCCATATGGCCAAGTTCCTAGACCTTTTGTAAAATTCTTATAGGAAAATGGTATAGTTGCCCAGTACTCTACACCGGGCGAGCCTCAGCAGAATGGAGTAGCTGAAAGACGCAACCGTACCTTAATAGATATGGTGAGAAGTATGATAAGTTACTCTATTTTACCGATAAGTTTATGGATGGAGGCGTTAAAAACCACCATTCATATTCTCAATCGAGTACCAAGCAAGTCAGTGTTCAAAACTCCATATGAATTATGGACATGTAGGAAACCCTCACTTAACCACTTACGTGTATGGGGCTGTCCAGCTGAGGCTAAAGTATTTAACCCAAATATTGGGAAGCTAGACTTCAAGACAGTCATTTGTCATTTCATTGGCTATCCAGAGAAATCAAAAGGTTATCATTTGTATTGTCCTGATAGATATACGAAGTTTATAGAAACAAGACACGTTGTATTCTTGGAGAATGATATCGTCAGGGGGAACATGGTAGCATGAGAAATTAACTTTGAGGAGAAGCGGGTATACGTGCCCACTCCGATGGTTCATGAGCCATTTTTCTCGCTACCTGTTGCTGCTGCACCAACAGTACAAGACACTATAGTGACATCACCTGTTGTTAGTTCTCTTATGGCAATAATAAATGAATGTGAGGAACCTGTCCTTCAGGATCCTATAGAACCCGTTGTCGCACATGAGGAAGAGCAACAATAGCCCCATATAGAATAAGCACCAACTAATGAGGCTCCTAGGAGGTCTCAAAGAGCCAGAAAACCAGTCATTCCTGATGATTACGAAGTCTATGAATGTGAAGAATTTCAAATGGAGGGTGACCCCACCTCATTTGAAGAAGCCATGAGAAGCGCTCACAAAGTGGCTTGAAGCCATACAAGATGAAATGAGATCAATGAGCTCCAACGGTGTTTGAGACTTACAAAGTATTCCTAAAGGAGCCAAGTTAGTAGGCTGTAAATGGGTCTACAAAACTAAATATGACTCCAAAGGGAATGTGGAAATATTTAAAGCGCGGCTTGTGGCAAAAGGTTTTACATAAAGAGAAGGAATTGATTATAATGAGACATTTTCTCTAGTCTCATGCAAGGATTCTTTTAGAATTATAATTTTGTTAGTGACGCATTACGATTTAGAATTACATCAAATGTATATAAAGACGGCTTTTATTAATGGGGATTTAGATGAAAATATCTACATGGCACAACCTAAAGGTTTTGTCATGAAAGAAAAAGAACGTATGGGATGTCGCCTGAAGAAATCCATTTATGGCTTAAAACAAGCTTCTAGACGGTGTTATTTAAAGTTTGATGGAACGATAAGAAAGTTTGGGTTTAAAGAGAATGTAGAGGACAATTGCGTTTATACAAAGTTCAAGAATGGTAAATTCATTTTCCTAATCCTGTATGTAGATAACATCTTACTCGCCAGTAGTAATGTTAATCTACTACTGGAGACGAAAAAGTTTTTGTCCTCAAATTTTGACATGAAGAATCTCGGTGAAGCTTCGTTTGTTTTAGGAATAGAGATTCACCGAGATAAAAGAAAGGAGGTTTTAGGATTATCGTAAAAGGTATACTTAGAAAAGTTCTAAAGAAATATAGTATGCATGCGTGTAAGCTTTCACCTGCTCCTATAGTCAAGGGCGATAGTTTTGGGAAATTCCAATGTCCCAAGAACCAATATGAGATCGATCGAATGAAAGCGGTTCCATATGCTTCGGCTGTCGGAAGCTTGCAGTATGCTCAGGTATGTACACGCCCTGACTTAGTTTTTGTTATCGGAATACTTGGCAGATATCAGAGTGTAAAGAAAGCTTTGCGTTATTTGCAAGGCACAAAGGTCTTATGCTAACGTATAGAAGATCTGATTCCCTCCATATAGAGGGGTATTCAGATTTAGATTTTATGGGAGATGTAGATGATAGAAAATCCACATCAGGCTATGTATTTACTCTCGCAGGGAGCCATATGATGGAAAAGCTCTAAGCAAACCGTCATTGCATCGTTTACGATGTATGCCGAGTATGTAGCTTGTTATGAGGCCACGGGGTAGGTGAACTGGCTAAAGAAATTTATGCCCGGATTGAAAGTGGTTGACGACATGCATAGACCACTTAAGTTATACTGCGACAATGAACCAGTAGTAACTTATGCTCACAACAATAGGTCAAGTAATGTTGCCGAACACATTGACATAAAGTTCTATGTTATAAACAAAGTCTGAGATCATGCTATTAGTCTTGAGCATGTAAGCACAGATAAGATGCTTGCGGATCTTCTTACAAAAGGCTTATCACCCAATGTGTTCAGAGAACACTTAGCCGTCATGGGTTTACGGGAAAGCGTACGATTTCTGGACAATAAGGGCCTAGTTGAGAATCTGTTTCAAAATAGAGAGGTGTGTTGTAGCTGTTAGTCTAATGGTACTAACTGTTGTGACAAGACACGCTCTATGCACTAATCTGTGATGGAATGGGAAAAGATAAAGTATTTTAAGTTCAAGTTTAAAAGTGAGATCAAAGGGGAGAATCTTAGGTTGATCTCATCCTGACTCGGTCCAACGACCGAGTCAGGGCCTTGATCCGTGCCCTGATTGAGGGCGCCCAACCGAGCCATGGTTGGTGGCCCCCATCACACAGCGCCATATAAAGTAGGTGGGGGGCCGGGGCACTCGACACGAGGTTCACCTGAGCCGCCAGACACCCCACCGACAACCCTAATCCGATCTAGAGAGGGGGCGCTGCCAGCGATGGGAAGTCCACTGCCTTCACCGTCGCCACTGGATCACGCCTCTACCGGGATCTTCACTGCCTCTCCTTCCCCGTCTTCCTATGTCACCATGGCTTCATCCTCCACCAAGCCCAATGGTCAGCTACCTCAATACTCCTCTCCCTCTCTCTAGTTTTCTCTCTACTTCACGTTCTAGTTCATGATCTAGGTTGTCTTTTTCCCGATTAGAAATGTTTTCACCCGCTAGATCTACTTCTAGTGATCCTAAGGGTTTAGCACACGCCACCACCGGGTCTCCATGCACACACTCACACCTCCTTTGACAGGATCAACACTACCCTAGTAATAAACCTCTTACATTGAGATTTAAAAGGAAACGGATCTGGTCTCCTTGCATTCAGCAGAAGTAAGCTGATTGAGGGGGGGCGCCGCCCGTGGGGAGAGGGCCGTGCCATAGTGGAGGAGGCGCGCGCCGCCTCCAGCCGCTGCCGGATCTCAGTTTGTATCCATATAAATAGCGCCAGCGCTCTTGCCGTCTTACTGCTGCCGTGAGATCCGGCCTCCCCACCACCGGATCCGGCCTTCCCACCGTCGGATCCGGCCTCCCCGCCCACGTCGCCTGAGGGAGAGAGGGAGGGGAGAGGGCCACCGCGCCGAGGGGAGGAGGGTCGCCACCGCCGGAGGAGGAGGAGGTGGCCACGTGCGCCCGCCTTGAAGGGCCGCCCCGAGCATGTCCTGGATCCGCCAGAGGAGGAGAAGGAGGGGGGGGGGCAGGGCCCGCGGTGCCGCCTGGGAGCGCGGGCCACTCGGAGATAGGAGGAGAGGGAGAGGGAGGGAGGCGCCGGGAGAGAGGGAGGGAGTGCTTGGCAGAGAGGAGGGAGAGGGAGCGCACGACGTTACAGGAGGGAGGAAGTGGAGAGAGCGGGTGCAGCTGGGAGGGAGGAAGTGGAGTGAGCAACGAACCCTAAGTCTTGTTGTATATGAGCTCAGTAGAGTAACGAGTATGGGCTTTGGCTGGGCTAAGAGTTGGGCCACTATTTACTGAGGCAGGCCTTATAATGTGACCGCCTCGGTTAATGTATTAATAGAGGCGGTTGCGTTAGGAAAATCGTCTCGGTTAATAAATATTAACCGAGGCGGTCGCGTTAGGTTGCCCGCCTCGGTAAATTGATTTTACGAGGCGGTTAACTGTGACCGCCTTGGTTAATGGCAGGCATTAACCGAGGTGGTTTAAAAGTCCGTTCGCCTCCGAGCCCAATTTCAAAATGCCCAATTTCGTAAAATCTTTTGGTGCAGTAGTGCGGGGCAGCACGACCAGGCGGTGTTCGTCAACATCAGGCACGAGCTCGTCGACAAGCTGCAGGTCAGGATCGAGCCGCTGGACACGGTGTACTACGGCGGGTTTTGCGAGTACCACGACGACCCGGAGAAGGTCTGCACCATCCACGCTGACTGCTGCGTTGGGCTGGACACTCACGGATACCAAAATCTGAATAGATAAATGAAACAACCTCTCTCCGTGGATAGATTCATCTCACGGTTTCATAGGCTAGATATAGCTTTAAATTTTTGCACAGCACTGTGATCAAATGTTCCAATGTGATGTGGCCACATTTGATCAAATGTAACACAAGATTGCACAAGCATCAGGTAGCCAAGAGGAAGCTCGATCATGAAACTGCAACAGCCTGTATCAAGAAACTAGATGCAAGCTGGTTCCACTCACCTACAGGAACCTGCTAGTAGAGAATAGGCATCATTTAAAAGTGAATATATGCAGAGATGATCTAGGCGCATATGCCCCTGTAAACCATAGAGAAGGACACATTCAAGAAACTTTTTTGGCAGCCATATAAGCAGGTCACAAACAACAACTTTTTCTGTCAGAGTCTGCCTTCTTCAGTTCAGTTTAAATTGTCTTACCAGATTCACAAATGCTTTTGGAATGTGTGTCAAGAGATAAGCTGTTGTATAACTAGTCTACAAGGTTAGTCTCTAGATGACATGGCTTGGCTATAAGACAAGCTTATTAAACATGCTCTAACAACACATCGATCGATGTCCTAATTCCTAGTACATTTCACCGCGTGTAGGTGTAGCACACCAGAACCGGTCTCGTCGTCGTCGGCTAATGTCACACACTCACACCTCCTTTGACAGGATCAACACTACCCTAGTAATAAACACCAAACTGTCAAGTTTCTCTTACATTGGATTTTTAAAAGGAAACTGAAAAGGAGCCAAAGAGTTAAGTATAGACCAAGAGCAGTTCCCCTCTACGACACTCCTCCTCGATCGCCTCGTCTCTGTTCTTGGATTCTGGGCTGCTGCAGCAGGCGACCGGCGTTGTTGCTTGGCAGCACCGGTGTTCCGATGGGCAGCCAGCAGAACGTGCTTCACCAGCTCGTGTCCTTCATCCTCGGGGCGTCCGCGACGAGCGGAGGGCGTTTCACGGGGATATCGAGCTGGGCAAAAGGAACCACGGGCTTCGACGATGCTCCCGTCCAGGAGGCTCCTACTACCCCGGCAAGAGAACCTGCTGCTCCTGCTCACACCGACGCAAAGGTCAATTCTTCAACATCATATCCCGGCCGGTTCCCAACGACGCAGTTGCGCCCATCTATATCGATCTACTAGTCATCGTCTCCGACTCTTCCGTATCCTCGTCGGCCATCCACGTCCATCTCCATCTTCGTCTGGATTTGCATCTCGGTGGCGATGTCTGAACACCGATTGAGAACGCATATGGGCACCCTGAGCAAGCGGAACGGGCCCGGGCATCTGGGTTGTTTCTTGCTCGGGGCTCTCCTGCCCACTGCCTTCCTGCTCTTCGTGGACTCCGACAGGGCTGGAGCGCTCTTGTCGAGCATGTCGAGCTTGGGGTTGGGGAATGGGCTGCGTAGCAACCTCACAAGCCACGGCGGTTCAGAGTCTGCCGGTGCCGGAGAAGACGACCAGGTAGTTTGTAGGCTTCAGTGCTCACAACAGCCACGACAGGTCACCCTACCACCGCTTCCTCTCTCCCTTCTTTTCTCTCCTCCACCTCAGCCTACAGTCCACTCACAACCTTTTACTGTACTTGCTCTTATATGCATGCATCGGCCAAAACGCTTCTCCCAAACTGCATGGTTGTACGTGTACCAGCCAATCTAACCGAGACTTTAATTGACGATCATGCACAGGTCATGTTCAAGGGCCTAGCCGAGCTGCTACCGAGGGTTGCTATGGACGACAGGACGGTGATCATCACGTCTGTGAACGAGGCTTGGGCGCAGCCGGGCTCCCTGATGGACCTCTACCTCGACAGCTTCAAGAACGGCGAGGACACCGCGCACCTCCTCAACCACCTCGTCGTGGTCGTCCTCGACGCCCGCGGGTTCGACCGCTGCAAGGCCGTGCACCCTCACTGCTACCACCTCAACGCCACGTCCGTGGACATGAGCTCCGCCAAGCGGTTCATGAGCCCGGACTACCTGGAGCTCGTCTGGACCAAGCTCGTCTTCCAGCAGCGCGTGCTGGAGCTCGGCTACAACTTCCTCTTCACGGCAAGATCATTCTTCACCAAGACTCGCAATTTCTTCGATAATTATCTTTAACCAACAATCTTATTTATGACTGATAAAGTACTACCACACTGACTGGTCTGCAGGACTGCGACATGGTATGGTTTCGCAACCCGTTCCGGCACTTCCCCGTGTACGCCGACATGAGCTGCTCGTCGGATGACTTCAAGCCGTCGCGCGCGCCGCTGGACAACCCGCTCAACACCGGCCTGTACTACATGAAGTCGACGAACCGGACCATCGAGATGATGAAGTACTGGCGGGCCGCCAGGGAGAGGTTCCCGCGGAAGCACGACCAGGCGGTGTTCGTCAAGATCAGGCACGAGCTCATCGGCAAGCTGCTGGTCAGGATCGAGCCGCTGGATACGGTGTACTACGGCGGGTTCTGCGAGTACCACGACGATCCGGAGAAGGTCTGCACCATCCACGCCGACTGCTGCGTTGGGGTGGACAACAAGGTGCACGATCTCAAGGACTTTGCCGCGGACTGGAAGAACTACACGAGCCTGGCACCGGAGGCGAGGCAGAAGGGTGCTTTCAAGTGGACGTACCCGACTAGGTGCCGGGATTCCGTACGTTGGCGTAAGCCTTGAAAAGCGCAATCTCAAGTGGATAACACGAGCCTTTATAAAACGCGTGTCCACCTCTATCAACACTACTACCGCAGTATTTCTATGGGACGGCTACAGACGGGTTCGTAGGGGCAGTGGGCCACCCGGCCCTACACATCCATCTCAAGACATCAATGGTTTTAGAATGAATTCAAATGAAAAAGGTTGTGGACTACAAAGTTAATGATGCTATTTGTATTTTAATTTCTTGTTTTCCCTCCATATTAATTAGTTCTTTCTATTATTCTTTTATCTCTTTTGTTTCTTTTATTATTGTCTGCCAAACATCTTGGGATGCAAGGTTTCTACGAACCCGCAAATAAGCTTAATTTTGCGGGTCATGCGTGTAACCTATAAAATTAAGCCTATTTATGGATTCGTGAGCCTTGCATCCCTACAAACATCTAGTTCGTCCCCACTGTACACCCTCTAATTAACTAGTTAATATGCTTGTTTTCTCTCTCTAAATTGCTCTCTAATGGCATCTACATTATTCAGAATTGTTATTTTTCTATTATCTTCCTTATCTTCTTATTCTTGTTATTATACCATGATTCTTTTTTTGACATAAGAATTAAACTGATTAGATAAAGACTAGAGACTAAGGTTATATTCTCTTTCTTTTTCTCCATAATAATTGATGTTTTTTAGATTTTTAGCTTTGTTTTGTATGTTACATAAACGTTTATTTAGTTGTTATGTATACTCTTATTGTGTATGTATTGAACGCCCCCTTTTTCTAAATCTTGGCTCCGCCCTGTCTCCAAGTACAACAATGTTGCACGCACGCACGGAGTGGCGAGAGGTGTGCAAAACCTCACTAAACACTGGGCCTAAACTTAGAGGAAGTGCAATGTCGGTGTAGAATTTTGGTCAATGGCAGGACACATGACAAGCCTGGGAGATTTGCTTAACTCCAATGCAGGTCTTGTCGATTTTAAGATAGCGGACGTGGCAATCAATTTGATCTGTAATTAACAAGAGAAAATAGTTAGTAGTTTAAGGTGCAACATATCGGCTATTGATCCAGACAGTTCCACGATCAGCTAAAGAACCGATAGAGCAAGTTATCGGCTATGAAGCCGATACGTACTTAGCACTTTTTTGAATAAAACAGTTTAAATGAACACCATCGGCTAGAGAGCCGATGACAGCAAAATATATCCATATTTAAATAAATAAAACTGTCAACTTAAAACATCCAATGGATATATCATGAGAATAAATATGAAAGCACAAGTCATCGGCTACAGATCCGATGAGTCATAGAGTGTAAACAATCCTCTGTTTTCCTTATAAAGAAATCCAAAAAACTAACAAAATCTAATATAGCGTCACCACCAATCAGGTTGAAGCGATACAGCGTTGGCAGCAGAGTGATAAATTAAAGATTGCTAGCCGACAGATCTATTTATAGCAAAATAGAATATTGAAAACACACTATTGGTATTGGATGACTAAGATTAAGACACGATCAGCGAATAAAACAGATTTGACGTCAGGTTATAAATTAAAAATGTCAGTGGGCCAAATTCGCAGCCCACGGAGGCCCAACGGAATCCTTGGGTCACGCACATGTTCCCCACTCTTTAGTCGTTCTCCCCTTCAACGGCGGCGGTGACTTGTGAGTTTGCGACCGCCGTCGGTTGTGGCGAGCAAGGAGCAGTAAATCAGGCATCTGCCCTCCGCTGAGCGACAGTAAAACTTCACGATGTCAACCCTATTTTGTTGTCATTGTAACGCTGCTCTACTTCAGTTCTCATTTCGCTTGCACCACCGCGAATCTTCCGGCGGGTTTGGACGCCGACCTCAGACAGGTTTTCCTTTCTAATCTTCCATCACTTTTTTTCCAAACTACTCCCTCCATCCCAAATGCTAAGACGTTTTGACTTTTTTTTGGTTCATTCACTTTATCATGTATCTAGACATATTATTATATCTAAATTTATAAAAAAAAGTCAAAATGACTTGTAATTTAGAATGGGGAAGTAGTTTGGTGGGTGGAGTTCTTGATCTGCAGGCCGTTGCTTGCCGGGTTAATAAATTTTCTTTCTGGGAGGATGCACTAGGAAGATCCCACAAATTCCAATCGGTTTAGAGTTCATATATATTCAAATCCGATCAGGATACAATTTTTTCCCTCTATATATGTTTTCCATGTTATATGTCTTCTTCCTGACGACCGCGACGAGCGGAGGCCGGTTCACGGGAATATCGAGCTGGGCAAATGGAACCACGGGCTTCGACGATGCTCCCGTCCAGGAGGCTCCTACTACCCCGGCAAGAGAACCTGCTGCTCCTGCTCACACCGACGCAAAGGTCAATTCTTCAACATCATATCCCGGCCGGTTCCCAACGACGCAGTTGCGCCCATCTATATCGATCTACTAGTCATCGTCTCCGACTCTTCCGTATCCTCGTCGGCCATCCACGTCCATCTCCATCTTCGTCTGGATTTGCATCTCGGTGGCGATGTCTGAACACCGATTGAGAACGCATATGGGCACCCTGAGCAAGCGGAACGGGCCCGGGCATCTGGGTTGTTTCTTGCTCGGGGCTCTCCTGCCCACTGCCTTCCTGCTCTTCGTGGACTCCGACAGGGCTGGAGCGCTCTTGTCGAGCATGTCGAGCTTGGGGTTGGGGAATGGGCTGCGTAGCAACCTCACAAGCCACGGCGGTTCAGAGTCTGCCGGTGCCGGAGAAGACGACCAGGTAGTTTGTAGGCTTCAGTGCTCACAACAGCCACGACAGGTCACCCTACCACCGCTTCCTCTCTCCTTCTTTTCTCTCCTCCACCTCAGCCTACAGTCCACTCACAACCTTTTACTGTACTTGCTCTTATATGCATGCATCGGCCAAAACGCTTCTCCCAAACTGCATGGTTGTACGTGTACCAGCCAATCTAACCGAGACTTTAATTGACGATCATGCACAGGTCATGTTCAAGGGCCTAGCCGAGCTGCTACCGAGGGTTGCTATGGACGACAGGACGGTGATCATCACGTCTGTGAACGAGGCTTGGGCGCAGCCGGGCTCCCTGATGGACCTCTACCTCGACAGCTTCAAGAACGGCGAGGACACCGCGCACCTCCTCAACCACCTCGTCGTGGTCGCCCTCGACGCCCGCGGGTTCGACCGCTGCAAGGCCGTGCACCCTCACTGCTACCACCTCAACGCCACGTCCGTGGACATGAGCTCCGCCAAGCGGTTCATGAGCCCGGACTACCTGGAGCTCGTCTGGACCAAGCTCGTCTTCCAGCAGCGCGTGCTGGAGCTCGGCTACAACTTCCTCTTCACGGCAAGATCATTCTTCACCAAGACTCGCAATTTCTTCGATAATTATCTTTAACCAACAATCTTATTTATGACTGATAAAGTACTACCACACTGACTGGTCTGCAGGACTGCGACATGGTATGGTTTCGCAACCCGTTCCGGCACTTCCCCGTGTACGCCGACATGAGCTGCTCGTCGGATGACTTCAAGCCGTCGCGCGCGCCGCTGGACAACCCGCTCAACACCGGCCTGTACTACATGAAGTCGACGAACCGGACCATCGAGATGATGAAGTACTGGCGGGCCGCCAGGGAGAGGTTCCCGCGGAAGCACGACCAGGCGGTGTTCGTCAAGATCAGGCACGAGCTCATCGGCAAGCTGCTGGTCAGGATCGAGCCGCTGGATACGGTGTACTACGGCGGGTTCTGCGAGTACCACGACGATCCGGAGAAGGTCTGCACCATCCACGCCGACTGCTGCGTTGGGGTGGACAACAAGGTGCACGATCTCAAGGACTTTGCCGCGGACTGGAAGAACTACACGAGCCTGGCACCGGAGGCGAGGCAGAAGGGTGCTTTCAAGTGGACGTACCCGACTAGGTGCCGGGATTCCGTACGTTGGCGTAAGCCTTGAAAAGCGCAATCTCAAGTGGATAACACGAGCCTTTATAAAACGCGTGTCCACCTCTATCAACACTACTACCGCAGCATTTCTATGGGACGGCTACAGACGGGTTCGTAGGGGCAGTGGGCCACCCGGCCCTACACATCCATCTCAAGACATCAATGGTTTTAGAATGAATTCAAATGAAAAAGGTTGTGGACTACAAAGTTAATGATGCTATTTGTACTTTAATTTCTTGTTTTCCCTCCATATTAATTAGTTCTTTCTATTATTCTTTTATCTCTTTTGTTTCTTTTATTATTGTCTGCCAAACATCTTGGGATGCAAGGTTTCTACGAACCCGCAAATAAGCTTAATTTTGCGGGTCATGCGTGTAACCTATAAAATTAAGCCTATTTATGGATTCGTGAGCCTTGCATCCCTACAAACATCTAGTTCGTCCCCACTGTACACCCTCTAATTAACTAGTTAATATGCTTGTTTTCTCTCTCTAAATTGCTCTCTAATGGCATCTACATTATTCAGAATTGTTATTTTTCTATTATCTTCCTTATCTTCTTATTCTTGTTATTATACCATGATTCTTTTTTTGACATAAGAATTAAACTGATTAGGTAAAGACTAGAGACTAAGGTTATATTCTCTTTCTTTTTCTCCATAATAATTGATGTTTTTTAGATTTTTAGCTTTGTTTTGTATGTTACATAAACGTTTATTTAGTTGTTATGTATACTCTTATTGTGTATGTATTGAACGCCCCCTTTTTCTAAATCTTGGCTCCGCCCTGTCTCCAAGTACAACAATGTTGCACGCACGCACGGAGTGGCGAGAGGTGTGCAAAACCTCACTAAACACTGGGCCTAAACTTAGAGGAAGTGCAATGTCGGTGTAGAATTTTGGTCAATGGCAGGACACATGACAAGCCTGGGAGATTTGCTTAACTCCAATGCAGGTCTTGTCGATTTTAAGATAGCGGACGTGGCAATCAATTTGATCTGTAATTAACAAGAGAAAATAGTTAGTAGTTTAAGGTGCAACATATCGGCTATTGATCCAGACAGTTCCACGATCAGCTAAAGAACCGATAGAGCAAGTTATCGGCTATGAAGCCGATACGTACTTAGCACTTTTTTGAATAAAACAGTTTAAATGAACACCATCGGCTAGAGAGCCGATGACAGCAAATATATCCATATTTAAATAAATAAAACTGTCAACTTAAAACATCCAATGGATATATCATGAGAATAAATATGAAAGCACAAGTCATCGGCTACAGATCCGATGAGTCATAGAGTGTAAACAATCCTCTGTTTTCCTTATAAAGAAATCCAAAAAACTAACAAAATCTAATATAGCGTCACCACCAATCAGGTTGAAGCGATACAGCGTTGGCAGCAGAGTGATAAATTAAAGATTGCTAGCCGACAGATCTATTTATAGCAAAATAGAATATTGAAAACACACTATTGGTATTGGATGACTAAGATTAAGACACGATCAGCGAATAAAACAGATTTGACGTCAGGTTATAAATTAAAAATGTCAGTGGGCCAAATTCGCAGCCCACGGAGGCCCAACGGAATCCTTGGGTCACGCACATGTTCCCCACTCTTTAGTCGTTCTCCCCTTCAACGGCGGCGGTGACTTGTGAGTTTGCGACCGCCGTCGGTTGTGGCGAGCAAGGAGCAGTAAATCAGGCATCTGCCCTCCGCTGAGCGACAGTAAAACTTCACGATGTCAACCCTATTTTGTTGTCATTGTAACGCTGCTCTACTTCAGTTCTCATTTCGCTTGCACCACCGCGAACCTTCCGGCGGGTTTGGACGCCGACCTCAGACAGGTTTTCCTTTCTAATCTTCCATCACTTTTTTTCCAAACTACTCCCTCCATCCCAAATGCTAAGACGTTTTGACTTTTTTTTGGTTCATTCACTTTATCATGTATCTAGACATATTATTATATCTAAATTTATAAAAAAAAGTCAAAATGACTTGTAATTTAGAATGGGGAAGTAGTTTGGTGGGTGGAGTTCTTGATCTGCAGGCCGTTGCTTGCCGGGTTAATAAATTTTCTTTCTGGGAGGATGCACTAGGAAGATCCCACAAATTCCAATCGGTTTAGAGTTCATATATATTCAAATCCGATCAGGATACAATTTTTTCCCTCTATATATGTTTTCCATGTTATATGTCTTCTTCCTGACGACCGCGACGAGCGGAGGCCGGTTCACGGGAATATCGAGCTGGGCAAATGGAACCACGGGCTTCGACGATGCTCCCGTCCAGGAGGCTCCTACTACCCCGGCAAGAGAACCTGCTGCTCCAGCTCACGCCGACACAAAGGTCAATTCTTCAACATCATATCCCGGCCGGTTCCCAAATTCCGATCGCCAAGCTGCAGTCTTTGCTCGATTTCATTTTCTTGACATCGTGTGTTGTTCCTGTCCGGCTCGATCATGCGCGCAGCATGTCCCCACGGCGGCGGAGCAGGCGGACGAGCTGGAGCGGCTGCTGCGCGCGGTGGCGGACGAGGACGGGGTAAGAAGCCTTTAATGCAGCTTCACTATAGGAAGGATACATTGTGGGAACAAGCAGTAACAAATGGCGGGCAGTAGCACTACTTCCGGTAGCAAGAAAATAAACAACAATATTTGTATAGAGTTGGGAAATCTAAAACTTCTCTCTCCGTCTCGCGATTGCGGGAAGGGTCGCAGGAGGTTGGGGAATTAGATTTTTTTCTTTGCGGACCCCATCTTATACAGGATAGATATTGTATACCATATTGATCACTACTTCCTTCTGTTCCTTGGACCCACGCTATTATCGAGTCCGGTAGTATACACTGCGCTTGCTCTAAGGCAGCGCAGGACCAACGAGCAGGGTGGCGCAGCCTGCTAGCAGCGAGAGTCGCGGGACCAGCGCAGGCGCGGTGGCGGGCTAGACCATCTTACAAAGGTAAGCGCTTTAAGAGGCCCAGTTCTATGAATGATTTTGAGAAAACAAGTCTGAAGAATAGCAAGATAATTTTTAAAATCCTAGGAAAGAACTCCAAGCTATAGGCACCGTGACCTCTTGCCTCGCGTGGCTCCGTCTCTACCACTACGCTACACACTACCCTTATTATTATTATTTAATAATTTTGTATTGAATAAATGACCTCTAATAAATGATATCAAATAAAAATATTTAAACTATAAAGTTTTATATTTTCTGGAGCTGCAGATCCGGTTGACCTCCACCTCACAAGACCATCGTCATCACCGGAGGAGAAGACGACGAGGTGGATCGGGACGAGGAGGATCTTATTCTACATAAGCCACGTCGCTTGCACCAAGTAGACGCCACCGAGATACAAACCCCAAAAGGGACCTAATCTACACTGTCAAGCAAGGAGATGTAGACCCCCCCCCCACACATCCAAGGCCAGAGGCCGCCGGAGGCGGAGGGGATCGACGCTCCGGCCCGACGGGAGAATAGGAAGTTGGAGTCGCCCTCTTTTGCCTCTCGTGTGGAGAGGTTTCGAGAGAAACCATTTCGCAACCCTATCGCTCGTTAATGGGTAAATTGGATAGACGGTGACGTGAGTAAATAGAACCAAATAGTACTTTAGAGAGTTATCCAAATATCAGCTGAACTTGAGGGGGTAATTTGAACTTTTTTTAATGCAACTATACTGCAGCGAGAGACCCCACCTGGAATTTATTCAAAATGTCCTCAGTCTAAGCAGGGGAGCTCAGTGCATCTGCCAGCAGTGTATGTCCCTTTTGTGTGTAATTATCGAAGGTAAAGTGATTACTTCACACATCTAAGATCGTCGCACATGGTTGAGATCATCCGTGCACATGCTTGGTCTTCCACTTGACGCATCGGCGTCACACATAATCTACCAAAATTTTCTTGCGTGGTGGACTGGTGGAGCCGTGGAGGTAGTCACTAGTGCGCGGAGTTGGTCTTTCAAGAAAAAGCACGCAAATATTTTCTTTGTTTGCATGTTTTTCCTCTTCATTTCTTCTAGGCTTGCTAATAATGGAGGTTTACAAGGTGGTTCAAGCCCATATGAGAATTGTCTTGGGTCTTTATGTTCCTCACCCTATGGCGGACCCACCTTGAGGTAGCTAGCAGGCCAAGGGGAAAAGTATGGGCCGGGGATGGCGCCCCAGCATAATCCCTAGCGGCCTAGAGCATCTAAGAGTTGCATGATTAGTGTAAGCTTGAACCTAATCATTTTTACCAAGAGTAAAATTTATGGAGATTCTTAAATTTCTTAAATTTGCATGATGGTGTTATGCGCTAAATCTCAGTTTTTGATAATTGAGTCCCCGAACTTTTATGGCCTTGCTTCGGCAAGGGGTGGATGAGGCAAACATAGCGGTCCCTCTCCCTGCGCCGTCATCATCGCCCCACACACCTCCACTTCCATGACTCGGCCATCAGATCGCCGCTTGTCCACCAAATTGGTGCCTCCTGCTCTTGGCCTTGGTTGTGCTAGCAAACCACGATGGCTATCGTCTTCACTAGATTTCACATTGGAAGCCATGGGACAATTGTCGGGTCCACATCACAGATAATTAGCACGTCATTTCAACATATGGAGCGGATCAGAACTTGTTTGGACCAATATTGGAGCCTGACTGCGTGGGACAAATTTATTGACCTGGATGACACTGTCGTGCAAGTTTTTTTGACGTGCAAGTTCATAGACCAAAATATCAAAGTCTGAGAATTAGGGACACAAATGATACCACCATACAATTTCAGAGACTCAATGTCAAAATCTAGGGTGGATGATCTGGATGGCACCGTGGTGCAAGTTTAGAAGCCGCTAGTGAATTACTTCACTCTTTTGATCAATGTCCCTGGTGTTTATATATCACTGTGCTTTAGCAGTGATCAGGCACGAGTTGGGAAATTCAAACATGATTTAAGGATCTTCCTCCATATTTGCTGGCGCTGTGTTTAAGGTCTTGTCACTTCCAACGAGGAGGGGAGGGTGGGGACTAAACCTCCAATACTAAGATTTTTTTAGAGTTCAAGGGCATTATGCCCCGGCCTTTCAATTAACATCAAAAGACCGAGAGTTAGTTCGTCCACCAGGACTGAAACCAGGAAAAGATACAGCGAGCACTGCTTTAACAGAAAAACAGCTAGTAACTAGCCCAACTTGCAGACCAGATATCACAGCATCAAACTAGATTCAGCGAGGTATCCAACGAGCTCCACCAGGGCATCTTCTTTAAACCCTGATCAGACCATGAATCTTCAGCCATCATGACATCCCAGGACCTGTCTTCACCATCACATCTGTGGAACTTCAGGTGATGTCTTGGTTCACATATGGCAACCAGAGAGTCTTCCCTGTCTCGGCCTTGATCTTGTTGATGTAATTCATCATCAAATCCTTCTTGTCGGATGGGCACAGTACCACCCAATTCAGCAAGAGACCAGTAATCCTGAAAAGGAGCATTTCCATGCTTCTCCAGCCAATCCTCTAAAAACAGAGATCATTTCTAAGTTTCCAAATAGACCAAATGGTAGCTGAGGTTATCATATTCAAGATACAAAATTTCTTATTGCTTAACCAATACTTCCCTATATCTATCATATTTCCCCCTACTTGATAACCCAAAAGATCTGAAAGAATTCTCCAACATTGCTTATCTACCACGCAGTCAAAGAAAACATGCTGAATTGTCTCTTTTTCTTCACAACATAAGCAACTCTCATCTTTAACTTTCCTTCTTTTAGCTAGGTTATCTCTAGTTAAAGCTCTATTATTAATCACTAGCCATAAAAAGAAATGCACTCGGGGCGGGATGTTAAGACCCCAAACAGCTGAAACATGCACAGTATTAATACCTCTGAAATTTATAACTTTATAGAGTGACCGAGAAGAATAGATACCATATGAACTAAAGTGCCAGACCATATCCTCCTCCTCATTTAGTTAACTGAATGTTGCTACAAGCTCTACTATCTCCAGCCAAGTCTGATACATCTCACTAGAAAAATTTCTTCTGAAGGTGCATTTCAAATTAACCCCATCCCATAACTCAGCTACAGTTTTCCCATTCTCATTAATAATTTTGTATATAGGCCAGAACTGAATGGCCAGGCTTGAAGATCCCAACCAATTGTCCTCCCACTCCTAACTTTCTGACCATTCTCTATCTTCCACCTATAGCCCATCTTAGCAGCTTGAGCTGCCCACATAAAACCTCTAAAAAAGCTTGAAGCACCTACTGTATTAGATCTAAAAATGTTAGGATTAGTAGTATCATACTTATAATCTATAAGCTCTTTCTAGAGCTTGTCTTTGTCTACTTTATATCTTTTTAACCAGGAGGCCATCAAACTAATGTTAAGATCCCTAAGATTTGGAAGACCCAACCCCCCCCAATAATCTTTACACATAGAAACTAACTTCCAATTAGCTAAGTGGTACTTGTGACTTTCTACAGAGTCATTCCAAAGATAATTGCCCATATGGGTGTTAATGATCTTGATGGCCCATTTAGAAAATGTAATAAAGGATAGAAGGTACACCGGTATACTTGCTAGGTAAGTCTTAATCAACGTGACCCTAGCTACTAAAGAGAGAAGCCTCCCTCTCCAACCTGCATTTTTCTTCAAAATTTTATCAACCAAAGGTTGTATATCTTCTCTAGTCAAAATTATCATAGTGAAGAGGCACCCCTAGGTATTTAATAGGAAAAGATCCAAGCGGGCAGGAGAAGATATGTGTTATGACCGGCATCCCCTATGCCAAGCGCAGGCCCAATAGTGGCTAGGGGGCCGGTCTGTTAAGGGGCTTAGAGGCCCAATTTATCGCTTATTTGGTATTTTCTTAGAGATAGATATAGTTCCTTAATTATATCATCTATAGGGAAGGATAAATACTTGTAATTGGAGATGATTGGAATTAAGCAGAAAGCAACAATTAAGTTGCTGGCTTCCCTTGGGAGCCAGCCGTCCCTCTCTCTCCCTCGCGTGAATAGTACCCGCGTCACTGTAGCGCTACGTGAACTCTAGGGCAGCCGCCGCTCTCGCCGCCATGGCCCTCGCCGTCGTCGAGAGTATAGACCACGTCCTCTCCTCTTCCACCCCTATAACCTGCGCAGCAACGCCGGTAGGACATCAAGTCCTATCAATCTGGTATCAGAGATCTCTGGTTCGATCATGTCCAGCCCTCTACCGAGTTCTTCCCACTGCCCGCCAGCCACCCACCCTCCGCCACCAATCTTCGTCATCGGTCCTTGCTGCCCCCTACAAGAGCGCCTTTGGCGTCCTCGAGGCCCTCGCGCCCTCTGCCCGAGTGCCGTTCGCCCTCGTCCTCACCTCGGAGCGAGATGGCGGCGGAATCCGTGGGCTAGGGCAAGGCGTGGTGGGCATCAGGGCCTTCCTCGTCGGGCCCTATGCGCCCCAGCCGTAGCCCCAGCTGCCACCTCCACCCCCACCACACCAACAACAGCTACCCCTACCGCCGCCGCCGCCCTCGGCCGCGACCACGGCGTCGGTCATCTCGTACCAGTATGGGATGGACTACGACGGGACTGCGACGACCACGTTCCCAGTTGCACCGCCGCCATCCAAGGGCGTCCCCATCCAGCAGATCAGAGTTCCCATCATCGCCGTCACGCTTTCGGCTTGGATCGCCGATTAAATCCGAAACCCATCTACACGGCGCCAAATACCACCGCACCTCGCGCCGCTCCCGACCACGGGGCTGTCATGGCGCTGGCGGCGCCCGGCTCGGGCATCCTCTCTCGGCGGGGTGGGCGGCCCCGTTTCCACGCGGCGGCGGCTGATGCGATGCCCTCGCCCATTTAGTCGTCGCCCTCATTGATAGCACGGGCGCGGCGCGCCTCGATTTCGCCGCCGCAGGACCCACCGCCGCCCAAGTTTTACAAGTTGGAGTTCGCCACATCGACGGCTCCGTTGATCCCCTCGAATTGGCTCAACCAGTGTGAGCAATTCTTTTCGGAATCGTCATAATTACGCTTGCCTCCGACCGTACCTAGCTCGCCTCCTATCATCTCCGGGGTGGCCCAGACTTGGTACTCGCCCTCGGCGGGGCGAGGCATGCCACACCGTGGGGCGCTTCAAGGAGCTGTGTCGCTCGCGCTTTAAAGCCCTCCAATCCGCAGGAGTCGGTGGCCGAGCCGGGCCGATCGCCGCTTGTTTCCACTGCGCGAGTTCGCCGATCGCTTCGGCGGTGGCATGTCACGCCCGGGACGTCTCCACGTGTCAGCGGGCCGAGCTCTTCGTTAGTGGCCTTCCTGATCATATACGGTTGGACGTGGAGATGCGCGACCCCCCGGACCTCTAGACGGCCATGTACTATGCCCGGGCGTTCGAGCGTCGTGCGGCTGCCATGCAGCCGGCGCCGCCTCCTCGAGCCGCTCCTCCGGCTCCGCGTCAAGGTCAGCCTCCTCCGGCCACAAGACTGGGTGGCCCAGCGGGGATAGGCCCTCACGAGGCCAATCGGCCCCGTGGCGCGCTTTCGTTTCACCGCCTTACACCGGCGGAGCAGCTGGAAAGTCGTCGCCAAGGACTATGCTACAACTACGATGAGCCCTACGTCCCTAGACATGTGTGTCAGCGGCTCTTTTACCTAGAGTTCGGGGACTACATTGAGGAGGACGCCACGCCCGCCGAGGACGGGGACACGGCCATACCACCAGAGGAGTCGGCCGCCCAGGGGCATGCGGCCGCTAACGCTCTCGTCGTGTCCCTCCATGAACTTGCAGGTATCCGGACGGAGAACATGATGTGCTGCCGGTGATGGTCAAGGGGGAGCGCCTCTTGGCCCTTCTCGATACTGGCTCCACCCACAACTACCTCCAGGGCGCAACCATGCGCCACCTGGGGCTTCCACCCACCGGGGGGGGCGCAGCTCCACGTCATCGTCGCCAACGGCGATCACCTGCATTGCGAGGGCATCACCCGTCACATCCCCATCAGCATCGGGGCCAAGGACTTCTCCATCACATGCATCGGCCTCGACTTGGGCTGCTTTGACTTCATCCTCGGCGTCGACTTCCTGTGGACCTTGGGCCCCATTCTTTGGGACTTCGAGGCCATGACGTTGGCCTTCTGGCGCGAGGGTCGCCGCGTCCTCTGGAAGGGCGTGGGTGGCTCTGACTCGGCCGCGCCCTAGCAGCATGTGGCGGCGACCTCCGTCGACTCTCAATAGCCCGTGCTGGACCGCCTACTGTAGCAGCACGGCACCATCTCCGAGGAGCCATAGGGCCTTCCACCGGCCCGTCCGTACGACCACCGCATCCACCTCCTGCCGAACACCGCTCCCGTCACCGTGCGCCCATACCGCTACCCCCCAGCTGCAGAAGGATGAGCTAGAACGGTAGTGCGAGGACATGCTCACCCAGGGCATCATCCGGCCTAGCACTTCGCCGTTCTCAGCGCCCATGCTCCTTGTCCGCAAATCGGACAAGTGTTGGCGCTTCTGCATCGACTACCATGCCCTCAACGCCAAGACATCCGATGAGCCTCTCGACGAGTTCCACGAACACTTCCCCGACTTCCAACTCGAGGACGAGTTGTTTGCGCAGGCGGGGAGAGATGTTATGACCAGCATCCCCTATGCCAGGCGTAGGCCCAATAGTGGCTAGGGGGCTGGTCTGTTAAGGGGCTTAGAGGCCCAATTTATCGCTTATTTGGTATTTTCTTAGAGATAGATATAGTTCCTTAATTATAGCATCTATAGGGAAGGATAAATACTTGTAATCATGGATGATTGGAATTAAGCAGAAAGCAACAATTAAGTTGCTGGCTTCCCTTGGGAGCCAGCCGTCCCTCTCTCTCCCTTGCGTGAACAGTACCCACATTACTGTAGCGCTACGTGAACTCTAGGGCTGCAGCAGCAGCAGCCGCCGCTCTCGCCGCCATGGCCCCTCGCCGTCGTCGAGAGTACAGACCACGTCCTCTCCTCTTCCACCCCTATAACCTGCGCAGCAACGCCGGTAGGGCATCAAGTCCTATCAATATGAGCTAACCTATGTGCCTCATTCTGTTCTAAATTTAAGGGAACTAACCCACTCTTGTGGAAGATAATTGTCATCCTCGAGATCTGCTCATACCACATTAACACACATTTTAGATTTGTTAGGACAGATTCCTCTTGCCTTAAAAAAAGAATAGTATCATCAACGTCATCAAAAACACACTATGCCTCCAGGCCTAAAATCCTCTAACAGACCTTTAACTAACCATTTATTAGTTGCTTTAACCAACATCTTAGAAAGACCATCACCTACTAAATTAAACAAGAAAGGGGATAAAGGATCCCCTTGTCTAAGTCCTTTACTGGTCTTAAAAAAAGCACCATCTTCCCCATTCAGCATTATGCCTATTGAACCACCTACCACAATCTGCTTAATCCAACTAATCAGCAAAGGGTTAAAATTTCTAGATTGAAGCATGTCAAAGAAAAAAGTCCAGCTAACTCTATCGTATGCTTTTTCATAATCAAGTTTAAGGACAACTCCTTGTTTCCCAGACTTGTTAATGCTATGAACAACCTCATGAGCAATAACAACGCTTTGCAAGATATATCTACCTTTAATAAAGGCAGACTGGGTAGGAGCAACAATTCTTTGGACTAAAGAGCTAAGCCTAAGAGTTAAGATTTTGGAAAAAAAATTAAAACTACAATTAAGAAGACTAATAGGCCTAAACTGTTTCATATTGGTGGCTTCCCCAACTTTTGGGATTAAGGTAACTAAAGCACAGTTAAGTCTATAAAGGTCTAGTTTTCCTTTATGAAAGTCTTCAAAGAGATCTACTAAATCTTTTTTAACTAAATCCCAAAATTTCTGGTAAAAAAAAGAAAAGGAGGCCATCAGGATCAGGGGCCCTTCTAAGTAACAACTAAAGATGGCCTCTTTAATCTCATCCTCTGAAAAAGGAGCTATTAAAGATCTATTCTCCTCAAGGGTAACTTTGTCTTGTTCATCCCAAAAGTTAGCACTAAGTTTAACATCATCTTCTTTAGCAAACAACTTTTTGTAGAAGTCTACTGCTATTTGCATCATTCCTTTTTGACCATACACTAAACCTGTTAGACCTTCAAGGCAATCTACTTTTTTCTTTCTACTCCTCTGGTTTGCTATAGCCTGGAAGTATGCAGTGTTCCTATCCCCTTTCATGAGATCCCTATCTCTAGACCTTTGTCTTGCTTTGATCTCTTCTAAATTCCAGATATGTTCTAGCTCCTTTTCTACAGCTCTGAACTCATTGAGTTCCTCGGAATTAAGATCTCTAGATTCAGTTAGCATTTCTAATTTATTGAACTTATCCACTAGCACAACCTTAGCTTTGTTCATAGCAGCAACGTCTTTGTCTGCCCAACCCCTCACCATCCTTCTAAGGTTTCTAATTTTAAACTGCCACCTATCCAAACTATTAGCTAGCTTACAAAAGGTGTGTTCCAAGCCTTTTCCACCATATTTTTAAAATAGTCCTTCTCCAACTACCATTTTTCAAATCTAAACCTCTTCTTCCTAAAACTGGCATTCTCCCCTGAGTTAATAATTAGGGGGTTGTGGTCACCGGGTAATCTCTCTAAAGCTTTCACACTAATACTACTGGAAACTCGAATATTTCTGTGAGTGATTATTTTTTCTGTGCGTTTTTCTCAGAACACACGGAAAATTTGTAATTTTTCTGTCGGTATAAAAAAATACCCACAGAAATATCGAAAAACCGACAGAATAATTGAGTTATTTTTCTGTGCGTGACAATACACACAGAAAAACAATACATACCCACAGAGAAATAACAATTATTCTGTGGGGTTTTTTAACTCACGAAAAAAAACGACACGAGCACAGGAATGGATTCGTCGCGCCCTATTTTCGTCATTGGCGCCTGCCTTCGTGCGGTATAGAATAGAAAAGAGAGTGAAAAAAAAAAAAACAACCTAAAAGTAAATCCTCCCGCGGCCGCCACCCCAACCCTATCCCAAACGCGCCGCCAGAGGCTCAACTCCGCAAGTCCGCCGCTCCCGTAGTCCCGTCGCTCCTGGCTCCAAGTCCGCCGCTCGCCGCACAAGACCACCCCCATCTGCACATTCGCCGCTCGCGGCCCGCCGCTAGGCACCCCAGCTCCATGGCCGCCGCTCATGCCCTAGGTCCGCTTGTCGCCTAGATCGCCTCCCGGCCCACCGACGGCGGTCAATAGCCACCAGCCAGCCGGCGGCGTAGCCCCTCCGGTGCGTGGCCATCCTCCTTCTCGACCACTCCGACGCCCCCAGCGCCTTCCAGCGAGCTCCACCGCATCACCGGCGGCGGCGGCGGCGAGAGCAGGAGGCCGAGTCCGTGGGTGGCGGAGAAGGAGGAGGTGAGCCGAGCCGAGCCGAGCCGTGTGTCAAGGCGATGGGGCAGCGATCGCTGAACTCTGCGTTAAGTGGCGCGGGCACCGTGGTCTGGGGCGAGTACACACCGAGTTCACCGGCAACTTCACCACCATCGCCGCCCGATGCCTGCGAAGCTCCCCGCCAAAGCAACAACAAGTTCACCTACAATCTGCGGCGGCCACACCTTCAACTACCTCGTCGAGGACGGATTCGATGAGTAGCTTGCTTTCCCTCCCCCTCCCGTCCGTCGCCGCCCCCGGTCCGCCCTGTTCCAGCGGATCTGCCGCCGCAGCTCGAATCGGGCTCGCCTCGCTTAGATCTCGCGGGGCTCGCCTCCATCCGCCCTTTGGTGGGGTGGGGTCTCGAGCTCGGTCGTCTCGAGGTGGTGTGGGGTTAGATTCGACGGATGCTTGAGGCTAATCTAAGTGGGCGGGTTGTTGCTTGGCGCTCATCAATCGGAGCTGCTGTTTGGACTCCACTTTGAGTTGAGATGAGATGAGATGAGATGTGCTTTGGGGAGGGTCGGGAGTTGCCAATTCTATTGGTGTTAGTTGATGCCGTGGCCATGTAGCTCAATTTTGCTTTCATTTGGTACAATTTTATCACATAAGAGGTTGTGGCATATTATAGTATTATGCGTGTCGATAATGAATGTTGTAATATCAAGTTCTTAGTGCCTGATATGAGTTAGGCATCCATTTCAATATATATTGTGTTGTTCTAGAGCAAATATACCAAGTTATTGTGCAAAAGAAGTATGCTGCAAGTACCAATGTATATGATTACATAATGGCGAGTTTGCATTGGCATTGTGACTTGTGAGTTAGCCAGTTAGTAGGTGCTAATCTTTAGAATACTTTGATTAGCAGTGTTTCATGTCACGTATTGGACAGCCCACAATATAGCTGCGCTAATATAGAAGATCCATTATTTCCTTTTCTTGAAGTCATCTTTGGTTGATCTGAAGCAAATATAACTATTTCTTTCTTAGTTATCTATCCCTTGAAAGTTCTTAGGTTAACATGAAACATCGGTTAATATGTTTGTGCTTTGATGCTTACTTTATCAATCAACCAATGCTCTAGAACATGTTGATGATAAATATTGTTTGCTTTTTTTACAGCGTATTGTGTAGTTGTTGTTGAATCGATTCTGGCGACAAATCCCCTTTGTTGCAGCGAACAGCTTGAACAGGGAGTTTGGGTGTGTGTTCCTTTGTTCTTTTTACACAACAGTCAATCAATCATTTGGATCCCTTGACTTTCTTGACTAACATCTATTTGTTTTTACCATTAATAAAGATCAAAGCTTAAAGAGCACATGCAGTATTATGTGGACCACCACGAGGAGGTCAACAAGCTTGCCAAGGTGAAGGCTCAAGTCTCGAAGTCAAAGGAGTTATGATGGAAAACATTGAGAAGGTACTATATTTAATCATCTGAAAAAATACACATCTCTACATTATAATGAAAAAGACGGCACACCTCAACAAACATTATTCCTAATTCCATATTACTATTTTGATGTTCAGGTTCTTAACCGTGGTGAGAAGATTGAGCTGCTTGTTGACAAAACTGAAAATCTGCGTTCTCGGTATTGGATTCCTTTATGATGTCTACATTAGCAATTTAATTTTGGCATGTGTGTAGATCCAAGAAAGCATAGATGATTATCTGATTATGACAGGCTTCAACTGATGTGTTACAAGTATCTATGGGACAATTTGACCACAGAGAAATTCCCAGCAGAGAATTTCTTCACTATTTTGACCTGGACCCCAACTACTTGTTATCGATGATGTCAAGGGGTACATTAGCTCATTGGGATTCGATGCAAAGGTGATATGTCTCACCTTTAAACTTTGTAGTTCTTCCTTCTAATAGTTCTCAGGCAATTTACTATGATTGACCAACCAGTTTATTCATGGGAAATCATTCTACTTCAACTATTCGTGGCGTGCATCATGGCAACCCGCAAATTGGGCAAATCCAAATGTGTTCATGGCTTCCATCACCGTCATCGCCTGCTGCTTTCGCGGATGATACTTGGAAGCAACAAGCCTCTTTGGCCCATGCACACGGCCATGCTGCTGGACATGCTCGCCCTCCTGGGAGCCTACTTCTCTTCCCTGTGCTGGACTGGTGCACGGGACTGGTGCACGTCCAAGGATGTCGCCCTGCTTCTCTTCCCTGTGCTGGGCTTCGTTTTGCTGCTCTTCTTCTGGAAGAAAGGACCACAACCTGCCAACACCTAACAGAATACTAACTCCTAGAATACTCACTTCCAGACCTGTGAATTCAGGCTTGCAATATCTTTACAGCTGTAGCTAATAAGATAACATTATTCTATCTGTTGACGTCGGCCAACACCAAAAATTATTTACTTAGAATGCATGATGTTTGTGCTACTACTAATTGTGTTCAACGCCTATGTATTGTCATTTCCCAGTTTCATTCTTGCTTATGATATATGATTATGTAAAGCTGTTTCAACTTTGGCTCCTTATTGTACTCATTCTTCTATTTATAGGTTGCGATCGTTGCTTTTTTGCTCTCTGTTTCATCATCTGCTCATGGGCCACAAATTCCATATTTTTCCAAGGAGAATGTTGCACTTTCAGTCAGAATGGTTGTCGATGGATTTGTGGACACAATGTATATCCTCATTCATTTGCCCTATGCGTTCTAATGCTTACATTATAATGCAATTGTTATTCCAGTATCATGACTGAGTTTTGACGTTTCAGGGATGATAATTTGGCTGATACAGTTGTTATTGATAAAATTAATATATTCCGTGCTGACAGAGTATTTAAGGTATTCTGTTTGTCTCATGATTGTCTTTTTTATGAATTCAAAATCTGCAAAGGATAATGGATTTGTCTAGCCCCCATGTTTTCTTTGAGGTCACTGTCTACTTGTCTAGTCCCTAGCTGCTGCGATGCCTTTATCTTTGTTGGTATGGATCAGGGTTCCAAATACCAGCAGTTCTGGAGAATGCAGTTATTGAGTTGTGAAAGTGGTAACATATGATAATACTATTAATACCGGGTTTCAGATCCCAGCTTGCAAGAAGAAAAAAAACCGTGCTGTGCTTCACCCAAAAAATAGTGGCAGCGTGTGGACCTGTGGCAACCTTGCTGCTGTTCCTGGGCGTAGTGGCCCCAAAAACCGTGCTGTTCCTGGGCAGTAGCCACAAAGCACAGAAACGTATGGTATGTATGTGACATGTGTGCTGAAAATTTCTTCTTGTTGCTGCTGGGTCTGATTAACTTGTTACATGCATAATAAAATGGACATTTTGTAGCCAATCAGTAGGCACAAAGCACAGAAAAGCACAGAAACTGGGTCTGATTGAAACTTGTTGCTGCTGGGTCTGGTCAAACTGGGTTTCTAACAGTGCAAACTGAGTTCTAACTGGTTCAAGGTCTGGTTGGAACCTGTTGCAACTAGGTCTAGTTTTAATTCTGACTTGTACAAATTTTTGTGCTTGCAAAACCCCATCATTTGCGGATCAGTTAATAGAAGCTGACAATGGTCTTGGCGAAGTAATGAAACCACCTGAGAAATCTTTCTGGGCTAAATATGTGAGTAACTGCACTAAATATCTTCTGTACTTTGTTCAATATCTTCGTGTTTGTGTGTGTGTACATGTTCCTTCAGTCTGACTTGTTTGTTTTGCAGTGGATGTACATCATTCCGCTTGGTCTTATTGTCATGAATGCTGTTACGACAGTGGCCAAGAGGAAGCTACAGGGCAGGGCCAACCTGGAGCAGAACGGGCACCTGCTGCTGCTGCCGGGAGGAGAAGATGATGGCTGCCTCTATGTTTTCCCATACCGTAGGTATTATCATCCGTTTAATTATCGTCACATTGTTTTCTGTTTTTTTTTGGTATGGTGTCAATATTACCTTGACTGCATCATCTGTGGTACTGCATGATGATGCCATCTTTTGCTTGTGTTGAAACATGTAGCGTATGCGTATCCAAGATGAATTGATGTGGTTCCTATACATCTATAGCCATTTTTGGTCACTAGTTTGTCATTGGAGACCATAAACTTTAGGACCTGAAGCCTACCCACACATCATTTGCAGTGATGACTTCATACTTGATGCTGTAACAAAAACGTACTAATTTCAGCTGTTGAATTTCCTGCTGATAATTCATGCTTTCATTCCTTGTTCATGCTGAGAATTTATTCTTTGTTTTAGTAAATAAATTATTAGTTTTTGGAATGATGAGCTTGCTTCTAGCTTCTATCTAATTTGAAGCCTTGTGACTTTCAGATTCATGGGTAATGGTAGGAGATTGAACCTGTCTACCTGGACAGAAGAACTGGAGCTGTACTTACACGAACTCATATAATAGTGTGCGCTGATGGGCTTTCTTTCTTTTCCCTGGCTGTATTGAGCTACTCTGTTATAGCAGAATCACCTTCAATGGTGTGTTTAAACACATTTGTTGTTGAGAAACCGCGATCAATCTTTAACACAGTTCGATTATATGTTTTGATATTAAGTAGTTTGATATATGAAATTTGAATGCTGGATGCATTGTTAGACCACCCTTATTTTGTGCGTTAACCGAGACCGATAGAAAAATAAAAATTTTCCTGTGAGTGTGCCTCTATGACTCTATCAGGACAACGTCGACAGAAAAATAAAAAATTTTCTGTTGGGCTTTTTCTTTTTTCTGTGGGGATTAATGCACACATTTAAATTTAATCTGGGCTAAGGTAATTTTTCTGTGCGTGTAACACCCACAGAAAAATCATTTTCCTGTCGGGCTATTCTTTTTTTCTGTGAGGATTAACGCACACAACATTGAAATTTAATTTGGGCTAACGCAATTTTTCTGTGCGTGTAACACCCACAGAAAAATTATTTCTGACGGCGAACACACAGAACAATTGAATTTTTCTGTCGTTATATTTCCGTGGGTATTTTTCTGACGGTATTCGTATTTTTCTGTGTGTTTTCGCACACACAGAAAAAAAAAAGCGAGATTCTAGTAGTGTAACTAATGGAAAAAGCAGCTTCCCAAGCTGTTGTGACAAAAATCCTATCTATTTTAGCCAAAACCGGGAAATCCTGGTTGTTGGTCTAGGTATATTTCTTATTACTAGCACTCAATCAAAACCCATTTATCTACCCACTCAATAAAACTATCAGCCCATCTGTGATTGATGATCCTATTATTTTTATCACTCAGAAATCTGACTAGGTTAAAATATCCTCCAGTAAGAATTGGACCTTGCCAACTATTCATCACTAAATCTAACTCATCTAAAAAGGTTTGCCTCTGTTCATCATAGGCAGGACCATACACCACTATTAACTTCCAGGAGAACCCAGTTTTCTTACATGTCATCATTACACTAACAGAGTAGTTCAACATCTCTGTATTTGCACCCACCAGGATTCCTCCTACTGAGCCATGTGCTTCTAAATGAAATCAATCAAAAGGGATATTATGTGCTAGGGATTTTAGAGTGAAATACACTGGCGGTCCTTTAACTTGTTGGCCTGTGTCAATTCGGTCCACGAACTTACAAACGCGGAAAATAGACCCCTGAACTTGTCAAGTTGTTCACCGCAGGTTCATTTCCCATCCGGCACGGCCTCCAGGCGACGTGGCAGTGCCAGCATGGCGGACCGAACCACGTGAGCCGCCGCGTTTCAACGGGTTCGCACGCTTGCTTGCTGGTCGCGCGCAACACCCGCTTCGGCCGCGCCGGTCGCCCGCCGCCGCGCCGCGGCGCCGTCGCGTCACTTCGGCGCGCTTGCACCGCGCCCGCTGCTCCGTGTGCTCGCTGCCGCATCCGCTTGCCGGAGCCGCCGCGCCGCTTGCCGGGCTGCCACGCTTCGCCCGCCCGGCACCGTATGCGCTCTCCGCAGACGGTGCTTGCCCATCGACGCTGGCTCTCCAGCGCGCTCGCGTGCTTGCTGCTGCGCGCTTGCCGAGCCGCCGCGCCCGCGCCTGCAGTGCCGCCACGCTTCGCCGCCCGGTCTGCTGCCACGCTACCGCCGGCACCATGTAGGGCTCCTCCGCTGCACGGCGCTTCGCCGGCTGGCGCTAGCTCCAGCTGCTCGCGTGCTTGCTGCCGCGCGCTTGCCGCCGCCGCGCTCGCCCGCAGAGTGCGCCATGCTTTCGCCACGCCCGGTGCTGCCACGCTCGCTTGCCGGCACCGTGTGAGTTCCTCCGCGACACAACGCTCGCCGGCTGGGCGCTGGCTCCACGCGCTCGCGTGCTTGCTGCCGCATGCGCTTGCCAGAGCCACCGCGCTGGCCCGCAGCAAGCACGCGGCAGCAAGCACTGGTTGATGAACAACTTTGTTTAAGGGATCTCACCGTGTTTAGTAGAGAAATCGGGAGATAGAGAGAGTAGAAGAGGCGTTGTCTGCCTGCTACAGTTACCACCGAGCAGCTTGCCGACGGCCGCCGCCTCCGTTTGCTGCCTTAACATGCGCGGGCACGCACCTGCTTGCATGTCGAGCTCGAGCTCGAGCTGGCACAGCTGGAGAAATCGTCCTTGCCTTCTTTTACGTGACGCCGGCGACCTCTCCTCTTTCTCCTCTCACAACGTCGCTGCCGACCGAGCTCCAGTCGCCGGCAAAATTCAACACCACCATAGCACCCCCGCCCAATAGCTCACGCCCATGACTTCGCCTGCTCCTCGCGCACCTCATTGACCTGCTCGCGTCGCTCCTCGCAGACTAATTCGGCAGCGCGTGCCATTTTCGTGGCGGCCGAGCCGCCATGGCCGCCGTGGCCAGCTCGTCTCACTGCATCTCCTTCCCTCTTAGTTTTTATTTTGGCTTCCTTGCTAGGTGGTTATGCTCATCAGCCTGTCCGTTTCCTTGTTCCCCCATAGGACACGCCGGAATGCGTCGTCACCGCCGGTTCTTGCTGCCGTTCTCGGCGCCGACGCCGGCAGGCACGTCTGCTCCGCCCCCGTTTCAACCAAGAAGCGCCCTGACGCCATGGTGAGCTCCTGGTGCCACTTGAGTCCTTAGTCGAACCCCTACCACGCTGTAGTCGCCGGTCTGTCGTCGCGCCGCCGCGCGGAGCGCTGCTAAGCTTTGGGCAAGCGTGGCGGCACCTGTGGGACAGCGCGGCGGCTCCGGCAAGCACACGCAGCAGCAAGCACGTGAACGCTGCGAGCTGCGCCCAGCGCGGCGGCCAGCGCCAGTGCAGCGGAGGAGCGCACACGCCGCCGGGCGGCGAAGCGTGCCCAACCCGGCGGAGCGGCGGCGCGCTCGGCAGAAGCGCATGCGGCAGCGAGCACGCGGAACCAGCGGGCGAGCACGGTGCCGCGGCCGAGCGCACGCGGTGCCGGTAGGCGAGCGGCGTGGCACGACCGGCGCGGCCGAGCGGGTGTTGCGCGACCGGCAAGCGAGCGTGGCAGGCCCGTTGAAACGTGCGGCTCACGTGCTTCGTCCGCCACGCTGGCACTGCCACGTTGCCTGGAGGCCGCACCGGATGGGAAATGGACCTACGGTGAACAACTTGACAAGTTCAGGGGTCTATTTTCCGCGTTTGTAAGTTCGTGGACCAGATTGGCACATGCCGACAAGTTAAAGGGGCGCCAATGTATTTCACTCGGGATTTTAAAAGCCCAGAAGACAAATTGTTCTTCTTGGTTTCCATAATGCCAACAAAATCAAGATGATTATATCTAATTCTACTCCTTAAAGCAGGTAATCTATCAATTTTCCCTAAGCCTCTAATGTTCCAAAACATACCTATCATTTTCCTTTTTTCTTGTTTTTCTTCCTATTTTCTACTTTAGACCATCCCATTTCCTGATCAGTTTTCTGAATGTCAGGGTTTCCATCCTGACAGCAATACTAAGATTTTATCACGAATTTGCTGCGAATTTCTGTTTTTCGTCCCTCCAGTAGCTCGCCTGTTAGGTGACACTTGCCTAAACTATCGCCCCACAAAGAACACCCGTAGTCTCAAAAGGCTAATGCATCGCGAGAGAGAGAGAGAGAGAGAGAGAGAGAGAGAGAGAGAGAGAGAGAGTCAAAGCTTACCGTGGATGCAGTTCACTTGAAGGAAACAAAAACGCACTCAAAGGCGAGCGAGCTTCCCGTCGATGCACGTTATATAGTCGAATGCACATGGATGATCCTGCGCCACTGCAGCACCGCGCTGATGAAACCGTCGTCGATGCGTTTTGCGAGGCGATCGAGAGGTGCTTACTATAAATGTAGCACTGTCAACGTGCTAGGCTAGCACGCAGTTGCGCCCATCTATATCGATCTACTAGTCATCGTCTCCGACTCTTCCGTATCCTCGTCGGCCATCCACGTCCATCTCCATCTTCGTCTGGATTTGGATCTCGGTGGCGATGTCTGAACACCGATTGAGAACGCATATGGGCACCCTGAGCAAGCGGAACGGGCCCGGGCATCTGGGTTGTTTCTTGCTCGGGGCTCTCCTGCCCACTGCCTTCCTGCTCTTCGTGGACTCCGACAGGGCTGGAGCGCTCTTGTCGAGCATGTCGAGCTTGGGGTTGGGGAATGGGCTGCGTAGCAACCTCACAAGCCACGGCGGTTCAGCGCCTGCCGGTGCCGGAGAAGACGACCAGGTAGTTTGTAGGCTTCAGTGCTCACAACAGACACGACAGGTCACCTTACCTCCGCTTCCTCTCTCTTCTTTTCTCTCCTCCACCTCAGCCTACAGTCCACTCACAACCTTTTACTATACTTGCTCTTATATGCATGCATCGGCCAAAACTCTTCTCCCAAACTGCATGGTTGTACGTGTACCAGCCAATCTAACCGAGACTTTAATTGACGATCATGCACAGGTCATGTTCAAGGGCCTAGCCGAGCTGCTACCGAGGGTTGCCATGGACGACAGGACGGTGATCATCACGTCTGTGAACGAGGCATGGGCGCAGCCGGGCTCCCTGCTGGACCTCTACCTCGACAGCTTCAAGAACGGCGAGGACACCGCGCACCTCCTCAACCACCTCGTCGTGGTCGCCCTCGACGCCCGCGGGTTCGACCGCTGCAAGGCCGTGCACCCTCACTGCTACCACCTCAACGCCACGTCCGTGGACATGAGCTCCGCCAAGCGGTTCATGAGCCCGGACTACCTGGAGCTCGTCTGGACCAAGCTCGTCTTCCAGCAGCGCGTGCTGGAGCTCGGCTACAACTTCCTCTTCACGGCAAGATCATTCTTCACCAAGACTCGCAATTTCTTCGATAATTATCTTTAACCAACAATCTTATTTATGACTGATAAAGTGCTACCACACTGACTGGTCTGCAGGACTGCGACATGGTATGGTTTCGCAACCCGTTCCGGCACTTCCCCGTGTACGCCGACATGAGCTGCTCGTCGGACGACTTCAAGCCGTCGCGCGCGCCGCTGGACAACCCGCTCAACACCGGCCTCTACTACATGAAGTCGACGAACCGGACCATCGAGATGATGAAGTACTGGCGGGCGGCTAGGGAGAGGTTCCCGGGGCAGCACGACCAGGCGGTGTTCGTCAACATCAGGCACGAGCTTGTGGGCAAGCTGCATGTCAAGATCGAGCCGCTGGACACGGTGTACTACGGCGGGTTCTGCGAGTACCACGACGACCCAGAGAAGGTCTGCACCGTCCACGCCAACTGCTGCGTTGGGCTGGACACCAAGGTGCACGATCTCAAGGACTTCGCCGCGGACTGGAAGAACTACACGAGCCTGACGCCGGAGGCGAGGCAGAAGGGTGGTTTCAAGTGGACGTACCCGACTAGGTGCCGGGATTCCATAGGTTGGCGTAAGCCTTGAAAAGCGCAATCTCAAGTGGATAACACGAGCCTTTATAAAACGCGTGTCCACCTCTATCAACACTACTACCGCGTACAGTATTTCTATGGGACGGCTACAGATGGGTTCGTAGGGGCGGTGGGCCACCCGGACCTATACATCCGTCTCTATAAATCAATGATTTTAGAATGAATTCAAATGAAAAAAGGTCATGGACTACAAAATTAATGGTGCTATTTGTACTTTAATTTCTTGTTTTCCCTCCATATTAATTAGTTCTTTCTATTATTCTTTTATCTCTTTTGTTTCTTTTATTATTGTCTACCAAACATCTTGGGATGCAAGGTTTCTACGAACCCGCAAATAAGCTTAATTTTGCGGGTCATGCGTGTAACCTATAAAATTATGCCTATTTATGGATTCGTGAGCCTTGCATCCCTACAAACATCTAGTTCGTTCCAACTGTACACTCTCTAATTAACTAGTTAATATGCATCCCTACATAAATGTTTATTTAGTTGTTATGTATACTCTTGTTGTGTATGTATTGAACACCCCCTTTTTCTAAATCTTGGCTCCGCCCTATCTCCAAGTACAACAATGTTGCACACACGCACGGAGCGGCAAGAGGTGTGCAAAACCTCACTAAACACTGGGCCTAAACTTAGAGGAAGTGCAATGTCGCCGCAGAATTTTGGTCAATGGCAGGACACATGACAAGCCTGGGAGATCTGCTTAACTCCAATGCAGGTCTTGTCGATTTTAAGATAGCGGACATGGCAATCAATTTGATCTGTAATTAACAAGAGAAAATAGTTAGTAGTTTAAGGTGGAATATATCGGCTGTTGATCCAGACAGTTCCATGATCAGCTAAAGAACCGATAGAGCAAGTTATCGGCTATGAAGCCGATACTTAGCACTTTTTTGAATAAAACAGTTTAAATGAACACCATCGGCTAGAGAGCCGATGACAGCCGAATATATCCATATTTAAATAAATAAAACTATCAACTTAAAACATCCAATGGATATATCATGAGAATAAATATGAAAGCACAAGTCATCGGCTACAGATCCGATGAGTCATAAGTGTAAACAATCCTCTGCTTTTTCTTTAAAAGAAATCCAAAAGACTAACAAAATCTAATATAGCGTCACCACCAATTAGGTCGAAGCGATGCGCGCGTTAGCAGAGTGATAAATTAAAGATTGCTAGCCGACAGATCTATTTATAGCCAAATAGAATATTGAAAACACACTATTGGTATTGGATGAATAAGATTAAGACACGATCAGCGAATAAAACAGATTTGACGTCAGGTTATAAATTAAAGACGTCAGTGGGCCAAATTCGTAGCTCGCGGAGGCCCAACGGAATCCTCGGGTCACGCACACGTTCCCCACTCTTTAGTCGTTCTCCCCTTCAACGGTGGCGGTGACTTGTGAGTCTGCGACCGCCACGGTACCGTGGGCGAGCAAGGAGCAGTAAATCAGGCATCTGTCCTCTGCTGAGCGACAGTAAAACTTCACGATGTCAACCCTATTTTGTTGTCGTTGTAGCGCTGCTCTACTTCAGTTCTCATTTCGCTTGCACCACCGCGAACCTTTCGGCGGGTTTGGACGCCGACCTCAGACAGGTTTTCCTCTCTAATCTTCCATCACTTTTTTTTCCGAACTACTCCCTCCGTCCCAAATGCTAAGACGCTTTGACTTTTTTGGTTCATTTACTTTACCATGTATCTAGACATATTATTATATCTAAATTTATCAAAAAAAAGTCAAAATGACTTGTAATTTAGAACGGGGGAAGTAGTTTGGTGGGCGGAGTTCTTGATCTGCAGGCCGTTGCTTGCTGGGTTAATAAATTTTCTTTCTGGGAGGATGCACTCGGAAGATCCCACAAATTCCAATCGGTTTAAAGTTCATATATATTCAAATCCGATCAGGATACAATTTTTCCCTCTATATATGTTTTCCATGTTATATCCCTTATTGTATGGCAGAATCGGGCGCTCATAGCTGATTATGTATTCATCTGAATACACAGGGGCAGGGCAGACTAAATTCGATTAGCACGCGTGGCTTATTAGTGCCCGGACGTCCGGTCAGAAGCGTGCGTCTGGATGCCCGTGTCGCGGCCGCCGCTCAGCCCAGCGCGTCCTTGCCCATGCGGCCCACGTGCCGCGCACTCGCCCTGCATACTAGCGGACGTGCGGCCGAACAGCCAGTGGATCTCACCTCCCTAGACTGTCAGCTGGGCCTGCTAGTGGCCAAAATTGATCTGTAGAAAACAACAACATTACAACACCCCTGCCTCTATGGTGGGTCCCACGTCGGGTGACAGTCTCCCACGCGCTTCCCTCTGGTTGCCCCCACACATGGGCGCGCATCAGAGCATGCATGCCCGCCCTGTTGCTCGCTGTGCCATGCTCGCCCTGCCGTCGCTTTCCCGTGCCCTACTGGTCGTTTGCGCCCTCCTGCTCACGCATACCATGCTACATGCCTACGTCTACTCACCCTGCTGCGCCTCCCGGCGCTCGCCCGCCCATAGGGACCACCTGCGCCTCATGAAACACTTGCAACATGGAGGACTTGCTGCAACATACGTCTAAAACAGATAAAACATTTCGAACATATGCTTGCAACATATGTGTGTAGGCACAACAACATATGCAACATTCAGATAAAAACACTTGCAACATATGTCTGAAACAACATAAACATTTGAAACACAAACTTGCAACATGCTTTTGAAACACTTGAAAAAACACCTGAAAACACTTGAAAACCTTTAAAAACATACGCAACACCCAGATAAACACATGCAACATATGTGTGAAACATATGCAACATCCAGATAAACACATTTGTATACGTCTGAAAACACAGATGAAACATTGATAATAGACCTTTGCAACATACGTGTACAACCATTGCAACATATGCAACATCCCGATCTACTTTTGCAACATCCATCTGAAACACGTGCAACATACCTCTGAAACATCTGAAACACTTGAAACATACACTTGCAACATGTGCTTTCAGCAAAACTTGGCAACCGAGGTGGGCAGAGCACTGTGCATAGCGGGATCCGGTAGTGCAGCCACGGTGGAGAAGGAGGATGACAGCGAGCGGGCGGCTGCGTGGCCCCCAGTGAGCAGCGGTGCTGCCCTCGGCGATAAGGGCCCACGTAGTGGCCCTAGCGAGCGGTGCCCATTGTTGAGCCGACAACAGCAGTCGAGTGGGTGCGACCACGTGCGGTTTGGAGGAGCACACTACGGCGGTGCGGGCGCGAACGGCGGAGAGGAAGGCCGGTGGAATGTGCGGTGGAGAGGAAGGCATGCGGGAGGTGCGGCGGAGCGTAGTATCACTGTGAGTGTTTTTTGACGGTAATGCTACAAAACATACGTCTAGAATCTTAAAAAAAATTGAACATTCTGCTCCGTGCTCGCTCCAGCATTGAGAGCGACCCAACAGGCCCATCTATACTCTCTCCTCTATCTACTCCATCTACACTACGACAGCCAACAGATATCCCCAACTCCTCGCTTCGATCGTCGTGGCTCACCGGTCGTTTGCCCGCCCCAAGTCGCCTCGCGGCAGCGCCCCCATCCCGCATCGAGCTACGCCGCATCCGCTGCCCCGCGTGCTCCATCCCCTGTCGCGTCCATGCTGCCTCGTCGCGCTGTGCCCGATCCCTACCCTTGCACGCCGTGCCCTGTCCCTTGCCATGTCGACGTGCTGCCGATGCCGCCGTTCCCACCAGGAGGCCACGGCTGCTGTTGACGCCGGTGCCACTGCGACGCTCGACCTCAGCTCGCGACATCACGAGATCCGGAGTGGCCAGACCCGGAGCAAGCTTCTTCGACTGCACCTCGCGCTCCCTTCCTTCCTCGGATGTTGCAAGCGCATGTTGCAAGCTTATGTTTCAAGTGTTTTCGGTGTTTTATATGCATGTTGTAATTATTTCATGTGGATGTTGCAAAATTAAATCGAGATGTTGCATATGTTGCAATGGCTATACACGTATGTTGCAAGCGTCTGTTCCAAATGTTTCAGCTATTTCAGACGGATGTTGCACATGTTTTATCTGGGTGTTGTATATGTTACACACTTATGTTGCAATGTTTTATATGAACGTTGCTTACTCCCTCTGTCCCCGAAAGAATGCAATTCTGGAACAGTATCATGTTTTAGTATACCAAGTTTGACTAAATATAGAGAAAAAAAAGTATAAATATTATAATATCAAATAAATACCATTGGATTGATTACGAAATGTATTTTCATAATAAATTGATTTGGAGCCATAAATGTGAATACTATTTACTAAAAACTTGATCAAACGTGAAACACTTAAACTGACACGCATACATAGTTGTATTCTTTTAGGAACAGAGGTAGTATGTTTCAAGTGTTTTATCTAGATATTGCTTATGTTTTGCAATGGCTACACGTGTTTTTCTCGTATTTCGGACATATGTAGCAAGTGTTTCAACTGTTCGGACGTACGTTGCAAATGTTTTATCCAGATATTGCAAAAGTAGATTTAGTGTTTGCACATGTTACAGTGGACCCCACTACTAGGCCCGCCTGCATGCGTGTGGGTGTGGAGGGGTCGGAGTGGCAGGCGCTGCACACCGTGCGAGCACAGATCGAGGCAGAGCGCCGCAGGACATGGATTGGGCACGGGACACGGAGCGACGCGGGACCTCACGTGAAGCAGGCGTGTGGCACGAGCGCCTGGACGCTAGCCTTTCCCTTTTTTTAATTTGCGGCGACTGGCGGAGAGCGGAGGGAGCGGATCGGAACAGATAGGATAGATAGCCTTCTAGACGCTAGGTCCACCAAAAAGAGTGTCCAGCGCGGAGCCGTGGATGGATGTACGATTCCTAGCATTACGGTTAGCGCAAACAGTCGTCCGGTAATGATCCACGCAACCCAAACGGTTCCTTCGGATGGCGCCGGTGCAAGATTCGGCTGGCAGCAGCAGCCACATCCCTGATGACATAATCTTCTTCCAAATTCTCATACTCCTTCCTGTCAAGTGCCTTTTGCGCTTCCAGTGCTTATGCAAGAGTTGGCGTGCCACTATACTTAGCACTCAATTTATCCGCTGCCACCTGGAGCATTCTAGGATGACTAGGCTGTCAATGGTTGTCGTTCCCTAAAGTACCAGAAGGACTATAGGAACATTGGCATTCAGGGTGTCAATTTCTACAGTTCCAGCCTGGGCAAAGCAAGGTTGCCAAGCTCATCCTTGAGAAGAGGTGTCTAGGTGGAATCCCGATCTTCACCATTCCTTTGCATTGTGATGGACTCATTCTGTAGCCTGTTCGTTTGGCTATGGCTTATCGTAAACGATCATAAATTTCCAGTCGGAACAGTATTTTTCTCTCACACAAACCAGCCAGCAATACTTCTTCACGAACCAGTAACGAAACGAACCAGCCAAACGAACAGGCTGCTGATCCCTTGCTTGATGGGACGGATGTTTGTGTGTAACCCGGCAACCAGGGAGTTTGTTGAATTGCCACACGAAGCCGTAATGTTGCCGGGGATAGCAGGGTCGCCTTTGGTGTCGACCCTTGTACTGGCAAGTATAAGGTCTCTAGGCACTTCTTCCGCTCATACGCCGAAATGCTACAGGAAGATGGGGAAGGCACGGTTCGGGAATACAGCGCTGGGCATGAGATCTTGACCATTGGTGATGGAGTAGATGCTTGGAAATGGAAGGTGACAGTGGATCCACCTTATGCTATCAACGCCAGGACTCCAATTTGTCTGCCCGGGTTCTTCTATTGGCGCTCTCCACTACGTCACCGGCCATGGTATTAACAAGGTCAGCTCGCATGTTATCCTTCAGTTTAGCTTGCACGATGAAACATTCACCGTGCATCCCAACCCACCATGCAGTGGTTTTCTAAGCAACAACACGCTGTGCGAGTTTGGTGGCAAGCTATGCTATGTCGAGTCTTCCTCGCCGTGGGATGTGGAAATTTGGTTGGCAGTGAGCTAAAGCTTCTCAAACACAGGATAAAAGCAAGTCAACAGATTCAGTTTTCCACATTGATTCAGAGCCTGGAATGATTAGCGTCTTAGCCTCCATTTTCTCTGTCTCTTTCTTTGTTTCCTAGGCTTATTGCTTTTGTTTCCGTGGTGTCTTGGTTGTGCTTCTTCTGTTCTTCCTCTTTTTTTGTTTCTGTAAGCTGTACTCCCTGTTTTTCTTAATAAATTACTGTAGGGGCCTCGGTCCCTCCAGATTCGTCGAAAAAAAAATTGGTTGGCAGAGGATTGTCCAAACCTTGCTTGGCTGCGGCAGTGCTGCATCCGCTTGCCGGTGCCAAGGCTGCTGAAGGTTTTCGCTTGTGCTTCGGGCGATAGAGACAAGATATTCCTGTCTATTGACGCCTTCTGCGTGATGGATCTCATGAGGAAATAATCGACATGGCACAGGACTTGTTGTATGACCATCGGAATGGAACAAAATTCTGCACTGGTTTCCGCCCTGTTGCCCATTACATGGTTCCCTGTGTGGAATCGCTTTTGCGCATTAGACCATGATAATAATGAGCGGGCAGATATTGTATGGATCAATAATGGCTGTAAGCTCAGATGCACCTGTTAGCCCACAGGATCACCGGCTCAGGTGAGTGAACCACTCACCAGTCTTATCGAGTACCTGCTAGTGTTACCGAGCACCCACTAGCTAAGCCGACCATGAACAAGCGTTGTCCGTCCCCACACACTATGACTAGAGGTTGAAGAAGAGGAAGAACAGAATATACACACAGTACAAGACACCAACGTTGGTCGAAGCTCTGTATGGGAGATGACAAATCTGAACTCTATTTACTGAGTTGTCGTGGTGGTCTATTTATACAACTTTATCCATCTAGTCCTAATACAGCGCACATGCTGTAACAGTAACTAGATAACACAGCATGACTGACTTCTGCGCCTGTCCCTGCATGTGGCTACAGAGCGGCAGGTGAGCCGTTCGGCGCCTGCCTCTGACAGCGGCTATAGTACCACAACAAGGGTCTTTTCGGCGTCGCCTTTCCTTACTGTGCGTTCACACAAGAAAGCATAAGATTATTCTAACAATCTTTCTCTAATCTTACTGCTATCCCTTGTACCCCCTCCATGCCGATCATCTCCTTCAGCTCCGTGAGTCGAAGACGTCCGAGCGGCTTGGTGAGGACGTCCGCGAGTTGCCGACCAGTTTCAACGAACTCGATGACGATCTGCCCTCCATCGACACAGTCCCTGAGGAAGTGGAACTTCACGTCGATGTGTTTGCTCCGGCCGTGCAGAACCGGATTCTTCGCGAGGGCGATTGCGGGCTGGTTGTCCACCATCAGTGTTGGTGGGTGAGCTTCCACGCCAGTTAGCTCGCCCAGCAGCCGGTGCAGCCACACAACTTGGCACGCCGCTGTGGCCGTCGCTACGTATTCTGCCTCGCACGTAGATAGCGCCACCACCTTCTGTTTCAGCGACAGCCATGAAATTGAGGCCGACCCGAGGAAGACGAGCACGCCAGAGGTGCTCCGTCGTCCGTCGATGTCCCCCGTCATATCTACATCGCTGAATACAGTGAGTTGCAACCTACTCCCGCCGGTCTTTGGGAAGATGATCACATGATCTACCGTCCCCTTGACGTAGCATAGTCGCCGATTCACCGTAGCCCAGTGATCCTCTCTGGGATCCTCCATGAAGCGACTGACGTAGCCCACGGCGAACGCAATGTCTGGCCTCGTGTGGACTAGGTAGCGCAGACCGCCGACGATGCTTCGGTAGAGTGTTGCATCCACCTTCGCCGTAGTGCTGGCCTTCGTCAGCTTCAGCCGCTCCTCCATCGGAGTCACGCATGGCTTGCACTCAGCCATGCCGCTCTGCTCCAATAGCTTGGAGGCATACGCGCTCTGACCGAGTGTGAGTTCCTTCTTCCCCTGCCTTACCTCGATGCTGAGGTAGTAGGAGAGTGCGCCGAGATCGCTCATTCGAAAATGAGCCGCCATCTCGCGTTTGAAGCCGTTGATGTCCTTCGTGCGCGCGCCGGTGGAGATCAAGTCATCCATATATACGCCGACGATGAGCTCCTCCTTCCCCCGTCACCGTGTGTAGAGCGCGTGCTCGGTTGCGCACCGCTGAAACCCAAGCTCGCCCAGCGTGGCGTCAAGCTTGGCGTTCCATGCTTGTGGGGTCTGCCGCAGCCCGTAGAGCGCCTTGCACAGTCGGAGCACCCTGTGCTCCTCTCCCTTGACGGCGAAACCTAGAGGTTGCCTGATGAAGACCATCTCCGCCAGCTCGCCGTTGAGGAAGGCCAATTTAACATCCAAGTGATGGACGCGCCAGTCCTTTGCTGCTACCAAGGCTAGTAGCAAACGAACGGACTCCATGCGTGCTATTAGCGCAAAGACTTCCTCGAAGTCTATGTCCTCGTTCTGAACAAAGCCTCGGGCGACGAGGCGCGCCTCGTCCCGCTTGACCTTGTACACCCACTTCAGGCTGATCGAACGGCATCCTAGAGGTGGATCGATGAGCTGCCATGTCTCATTTTCCTCGATCGCCTTCATCTCCTCCAGCATCGCCCGTCGCCAGTTTCCGTCCTGCTCGGCCAGCGCAAACGTGGGTGGTTCCTGCACTGACGAGCAGCAGATCTACGTCATTGAGCAGCCGACCAGCCAGTCCTGAGGGTCCTGTGCCACCGACGATGTCGTCCAAACCCTCACGAACCGCACCTCCTCACCTTCATGGAAGGCATCCACGAACTTCGGTGATGTCACTTAGAGGTGAGGCGAACTTCTCGATCGGCGTTGATTGAGTTCCTGTTCCACCAGAGTGCTCTCGCACGGCACTTGGAGTGCTCAAGACCACAGTTGCGATGCTTTCAAGACTACTTCTGAACAGCTCGTCACTACTCTGCGATGCTCGGCACCCTTTGCCAGAGGAGTGTTCACTCGATCTTAGAGTGGTGGCACCATCTGCCAAGACCTCTTGGCTCCGCCACGGGAGTGCTCGGCACCCGTCCTGGAGTGGTCGCCACCACTGCAGAACTTCCCGACGCTACTCCTGGCGTGCAAGGCATCCCTCCAGGAGTGCTCGGCATCTCTCCCAAAGTGCTCAGCACTGCCCTAGGAGTGCTCGGCTCTACCGCTGAAGTGCTCGGCACTCCTCCCAGAGTGCTCGGCACCTCTTCCCTAGCGTCTCCACCACCGTGGATGACCAGGTGCTCGACGACGAAGGTCTTGGTGAAGCCGCCAGCTTCCCCCACGCTCAGACTGGTCCAGTCCCACGCTGCCTTCTCGTCGAACACGACGTCACGCGAGATAAGCACCTTGTCTCCGCATGGGTCGTAGAGCCGGTACGCCTTGGTACCCTCCGTGTAGCCTAGGAACACCATCGGTGTGCTCCTGTCCTCTAGCTTGGTGAGGTTCGGTTTCGTCTTCCTGACATGGCCGGTGCAGCCGAATGTCTGGAGGAAGGACACGCTCGGCTTGCGCCCATACCAAGCTTTGAACGACATCTTGCCCGTCAGGGCCTTGGTCGGAGCGCGGTTGGGGATGAACACCGCCGTGGTCACTGCCTCACCCTAGAACCTTGCCGGCATGCCTTTGGCCTTCATCATGGATCGGGCCATGCCGACCACCGTCTGGTTCCGTCTTTCCACCACGCCATTCTGTTGTGGCGAGTACGGCGCGGTGTGGTGTCGCACCACACCCTGATCCGTGCAGTACACATCGAACTCCACCGAAGTGAATTCGCCACCGCGATCAGTCCTCAGCACGTGGAGCTTCTTGCCGCTCTCAGCCTCCGCGCGCATCTTGAACTTCTTGACCGCCGCCGCCGCTTCATCCTTGATCATCAGGAGTTGCAGCCACATATAGCGACTGCAATCATCCATGAGCAGGAGGAAGTATCGCCAACCACCGTTTGTAGCTAGCGTGATCGGCCCGCAGAGGTCGCCGTGGATGAGCTCGAGAGCGTCCTTCGCGCGATACTTGGCCGCCTTTGGGAACGGTAGCCTCCTCTGCTTCCTGCCTAGGCAGCTGTCACACAGCTCGCCTCCGTGCTTGATGTGGGGTAGCCCTCGGACCATCTTCTTTAATCGACCAAGTGCGTCAAAGTTGAGATATCCGAACCGGGCATGCCACATCCACGGTTCCTCGGTGTGCCTTGCCGCCAGGCACACCGGCTGCTCTACCTTTAGGTCGAGCAGGTACAACCAGTTTAGGGACCTCTTCACCTTGGCAAGAAGTCGCTGCTCCTGGTCCATGATCCTAAGGACTCCGTCCTTGATCAGTACCTCGCTACCGCGCTCATCCAGCTGACCAATGCTGATGATGCTAGAACGCAGCTGTGGGATATAATATACATCCATTAGCGTGCGGTGCTCCCCGTTCTGGCACCTGAAGATGATGGTACCGCGCCCTTGGATAGCCACTCGTGAGCCATCACCAAACTTCACCGTACCGGTAACATCGTCGTCGAGCTCGGAGAAGGATGCCTTGGAGCCCGTCATGTGGTTGCTGGCACCAGAGTCCAGATACCACCGCTGCTCCTGGTCGGCGCCCACATGTCCGAGGTAGACTTGGGCGCGTGGTTCGTCGATGTTGACAGTCTTCAAGGCCTTCCCAGGTCCTTCCACCGTCCTCGCCTCTTCCTTCTCCTCGGCCTCGACGTCGTGCAGTGCACAGAACGTCGCCATCAGGATATTGACCTCATCTTCATCATCAGCTTGCGCCAGATGAGCCTTAACCTTCTTCTCCTGCTTGCGATTTCGGCACTCCCGTGCCCAATGGCCCATCTTCCCACAGCGCCGACAGGCGTTGGGGTCAACCTGCTTCTTCTTCTCAGAAGAAGCCTTGTCGCGGCGCTTGCCATCGCCACCGCGGCTGGAGGAGGCTGCCTTTCCGGAGTTCCTCTTATCAGCCCACTCCTCTTCTGTCAGTAGCAGTTTGTCGCTGTCCTTCGTTGCTGTCGCCTGCTCCAGGCGCTCGTCCACCGCCCGCAGACGGCCTGTCACACCCTCAATGGTGAGGGTGGACAAGTCCAGCATCGTCTCTATGGAGAGAGCGATCTGGATATACTTTGCTGGCACGGAGTGGAGGTACTTGGAGACCGCCTCCTCTTTGTCGATGGTGACGCCATGGCTCTTCAGCTTGTTGATGAGCGTCTGTAGGCGGAGGGAGAAGTCCTCCACCATTTTACCATCCTTGAACTTGAGGTTGGCGTACTCTTGCTTCAGAAGCTAGGCCGTCGCCTTCTTTGCGCGGTCAAAACCGACGCGCATCGCCGCAATAGCCTCCCACGCCTCCTTAGCAGAGCTCTTCGTCCACTACGGCTCCCTGTACTCCGTCGGTACAGCAGCGAGGATAGCCTCCAACGCTGACATGTCATCTTCCTCATTATCGGTGCTCTTGTCAACAGCATTCCAGAGCCGTCGGGCTCTGAGCTTGATCTTCATGGTCACCGATCACTCTCTATAGTTGGTGCGAGTCAGTGTCGGCCAACTGGTGCCGCTGACCTCCCGCACCGTGCGAACAACGACCTCCGGTCGTGGCTGGGCAGCCACAGCAGTGCCACTGCTATCGCCCATCTCCGAACCGCCCGTCATCGCCAGCGGTTAGTCTGGCAACGGCGCTTGTACGGCTTTAATACCACTTGTTAGCCCACAGGATCACCGGCTCAAGTGAGTGAACCACTCACCAGTCTTGCCGAGCACCCGCTTGTGTTGCTGAGCACCCACTAGCTAAGCCGACCACGAACAAGCGTTGTCCGTCCCCACACACTATGACTAGAGGTTGAAAAAGAGAGAGAACAGAGTATACATACACAGTACAAGACACCAGCGTTGGCCGAAGCCCTGTATGAGAGATAGCAAATCTGAACTCTATTTACTGAGTTGTCGTGGTAGTCTATTTATACAACTCTATACATCTAGTCCTAGTACAGCGCGCATGCTACAACAGTAACTAGATAACACAGCAGGACTGACTTCTGCGTCTGTCCCTGCATGTGGCTACAGAGCGGCAGGTGAGCCATTCGGCGCCTGCCTCTGACAGCGGCTACAATACCACAACAGGGGGCCTTTTCGGCGCCGCCTTCCCTTGCTGTGTGTTCACGCAAGGAAGCAGTAGATTATTCTAACAGCACCTTGGTGCCCAATTCTTCATGTGCGAGTCTTTGTAACTGAGTTTGTATGAAAACTACTATTAATCTAGATTTACTTATGTTGATTCTTGTACCTACATTCCATTTCTTTGCATTCAGTATCATCTGATTATCATGTTTTTTACTAGCCCCTGGTGACAGCCCTTGTGGATAAATGGTGGACCAAAAAGTAACATTCATCTGATCCATTCTAGTGTAGTATGCGGGCTAATTTTCGGGCACTAACCAGCAATGCAAGGTACGGTGCCTGAATCTCAGTTTTTATGGCTCTGAACCTGAACGACTTGGGATTGATCTGAACTGGAACCAGGAGCCAGACGAGTTCCCCGGCCTGGCCCAGCAGCTGCCGGAGATGGCCACCATGCCCGGCCGGATAGTGTTCGTGACGTCGGTGAACGAGTCGTGGGTGCTCCCGGTGATTATTATTGCTTAGGGCCCGTTTAGTTATCACAGAATGACTCCCTGGAACGAATCCAGCTGGAACAGTTAGCTTAGCTTGTATAGTAAATCTGGATTGGTTCTTGGATCTGGAATGAGCTAACCGAACGCGCCCTTAGCGAAAACCTATGCGTGTATAGTATGTCAAAAATTACTCTGACAGATCAAAATTTTGAAATTTCAACTCTGAGTGGCAAATAAATTTCGTCGTGGAAATAAACGTTGTCATCAAGTCTTTGTTGTGGGAGACTAATCATCCTAGCAGCCTGTATTGTAAGTCGATAAACTTACACGTCAAATCCTGGGATTTTCTTCTTTGTACTATACAAACCATTTTTCACACTTTTTCAGGGTAGTCCAAAGGTGAAGCTTCAGCTAGCAAATATTCTTCGAAACTTCTGCCTGGATCGTTGACAACTAGAGCTGGACTGCCTGGATCGTTGAAACAACATATAGCAATCCGGCAACCTTCGCCTGCGCCGGCCGGTCTACGTTTATTACACCAGCTGGGCACGAGGAAAAAACGCACATCCGTGTGGACGTACGGCGCTGGTTGCACTCGCGCGTCAAACCGTGGCGTGGCATGGCGGAGCACTGGTCTTATTGGCTTCCTTGACACAACAAGTCCACGTACGACCTGACCAAAGCAAAGCCCGGCGTTTAAGTAGACACGTCCATATGGAACAGTAGCCCAGCAAAGACATGGCCATGGGGCTGGGGTTTCGGATGAGCAAGGAGGCGGCGGGCAGCCACGCGGTGTCGTTCTTCCTCGGCGCGGCGCTGCCCACTGCCCTCCTCTTCTTCCTCGCGTCCGACTGCCTCGGCGAGGGCTTGTCCAGCATCTCGCGCAGCTGGGGGAACGGGCCGGCGGGCGGCGACGATGCAAATGAGGTAACGCGCACGTAAATGTGTTCATGAGCCATGCTGTCTGCTGCAGTCTTCTGCTTGTAGCGTGCTTGTAAGCTTGCTATAATTATGCAGGCATCGCCAAAACTCTTCACCCAAATTGTATGCATGGTTGTACCTTGTACGTGTACCTGCCAATCTAACGGAGACTTTAACCTTTAAGCGTGACGACCATGCACAGGTCATGTTCAAGGGCCTAGCAGACCTGCTACCGAAAGTTGCGATGGACGACAGGACAGTGATCATCACGTCGGTGAACGACGCATGGGCGCAGCCGGGCTCCCTGCTTGACCTCTACCTCGACAGCTTCAAGAACGGCGAGGACACCGCGCACCTCCTCGACCACCTCCTCGTTGTCTCCCTCGACGCCCGCGGGTTCGACCGCTGCAAGGCCGTGCACCCTCACTGCTACCTCCTCAACGCCACGTCCGTGGACATGAGCTCCGCCAAGCCGTTCATGAGCCCGGACTACCTTGAGCTCGTCTGGACCAAGCTCGTCTTCCAGCAGCGCGTGCTGGAGCTCGGCTACAACTTCCTCTTCACGGCAAGATCATTCTTCACCAAGACCCGCAATTTCTTTGATATCTTTAACCAACAATCTTATTTATGACTACACTGACTGGTCTGCAGGACTGCGACATGGTATGGTTTCGCAACCCGTTCCGGCACTTCCCCGTGTACGCCGACATGAGCTGCTCGTCGGACGACTTCAAGCCGTCGCGCGCGCCGCTGGACAACCCGCTCAACACCGGCCTCTACTACATGAAGTCGACGAACCGGACCATCGAGATGATGAAGTACTGGCGGGCGGCTAGGGAGAGGTTCCCGGGGCAGCACGACCAGGCGGTGTTCGTCAACATCAGGCACGAGCTTGTGGGCAAGCTGCATGTCAAGATCGAGCCGCTGGACACGGTGTACTACGGCGGGTTCTGCGAGTACCACGACGACCCAGAGAAGGTCTGCACCGTCCACGCCAACTGCTGCGTTGGGCTGGACACCAAGGTGCACGATCTCAAGGACTTCGCCGCGGACTGGAAGAACTACACGAGCCTGACGCCGGAGGCGAGGCAGAAGGGTGGTTTCAAGTGGACGTACCCGACTAGGTGCCGGGATTCCATAGGTTGGCGTAAGCCTTGAGTAGGGCCGTCTCAACAATTTTCAAGGTCCTTGGATGAGCAAGATAGTAAGAACCTAGCAATCTAATTTTTTTCAATATAATGATTGAAGTATACAATTTCTACCACATATAATTAATGCACCGATGTAAACTTCGCTAAAGCCACACCAAAAACTATCCCCAACAGTTATGACTTTATCTACATGCACCAACAAAAAACTGTACCCAAAACCAACCACCTTTAAAACGAATGGACAAGATTCACCCCAGACTCTCATTTCTCTTACTCACACCCAACGGTCAAGGTTCTTTTGACCAAACCTCATCACTCATCCCTCGTCCCGTCCTGCGCCCACCCCAAGCGTGGCACGCGCGGCTCTCCCTCTCCCCTGATGCCCCCTCCTCTCCCGCACCCGTGCCCACCCCGCTCGTGACTCTCCCTCTCCCCAATGCTCGACTCACACGCTCCTCTCCTCTCCCCCACGGACAAACCCTAGGGCGGACGCACCGGCACAGCGGAAGCGGACCACGCGGTGGCGTGGCAGACGCGGCTAGGGTTTCGCGGCCGTGGCCGCGCCGGTTCCGCCCTAGGTCTCCGTCTACCCCGGCGAGCGGGTTCGGCCCCCGCGACGGGCGAGCTCCCCGGCCGTGGGTGAGCTGGATCCCCTACTCGCTTCCCTCCCCATCCTCCTCCGTTGCCTCCCGTCGTCGTGCAGCACCCGCGTATCCTCCTCTCCAGCGTCGTCTCCCTCCGCCCGCCGCCCACATGCGCGAACTAAGGGTATGTTTGTTTGAGCATTTTGCTTCAAATACTTCCTTGTTCCCACAGAGCTACAAAAAGAGATGTGTTCTAAGAACACCAGCAACGGCCACGAAATGGCGATCTCTGAAGGAGCTCTCCTCCCATGGCAATTCTGACTGAAGTTTTCGTTCATGGAGCCCCCGATCCTCAATCGCCGCCCTGGCAAGGTGGTTAAGGCTGAGATCCTACGCCGATATGGCACTCCGGTTTGTTTTGATCTTGTCTCCTCTCCTCAAGAATTCCTCCTTGTCATGTCAGTGGGCGGATGTAAATTCCATCTTTCACCATTGACGGTGGGTTTTCTCCTCCAATCTGTGCTTGGTAGTACTGCTGATGCTTTTCGTGTGCTTCAATTGGATGATCGAGTTTTTAGATTCTCGGTCTTTTCTAAGCTGGTTCGTTTCCATGTTGCCAGCTCCGTTCTTTTGAATGTTCAGAATACAAGGTCTTCTTTCACCTATGGCATGGTGGAGGTCCAAACTACAGAAAGGAGCTACAGCAATGGGAGGCTGAACAAGCAGCTGAATGGAACTATGTTCCCATACGGGACAACCATGGAGGACTGCATTCTCAACAGCAACGTCAAGCTCCGGTTCGTCTCACAGGTGCCAATGCAATTCCAATCTCTGATCATCGTCTTCCTCGTAGCTCTCCTGCCATGGCGTTTTCAAATTTCAAACCTCCTATTAATGGCCGGAGGTCAGCTTTTAATCGTCTGAGTAATTTCCCTCATTCATATGTGCCTAATTACGCTCAATTAGGGACACGTCCCTTGCACGTCTTAAAGTCCCCTGGCATGCACAATCTATCGAATGCTGGTATTTTAGCCCCAGTGCCTGATGTTTCAAAGCTTTTACCGGGATCCAGGCCGTTAGCAAATCTTTGCCCTAGATGTCTTGTGCTGGCCCATGACCAACCCTTTTGCATTAACCCTGTCCACTACCAGAAATGTCTCTGCCTAGGTCATAAATTTATTCACTGTGTCGCTATGCCTAGATTGGCGCACCAACCTTCCCAGAGCGGCCCTTCAACTTCGGGGACTCAGAACCTTGGCCAGTCAATGACCGGTGAGCCAAGGATCTACAAATCCTTCACTGAATATTTTACAGAAGTATCTAGCATTTCTCCCCTTCCCCCCATTACCGTGCCTTGGAGCAGAACCTGGAGTCTCCGGGCAACGGAGTTTGACAATGAACCATCATCCCCGTCGTCGTCGACTTCATCGGAGGTTACCCCAAGCATTGTCTGTACTTCTTTTCATGACTTTGCTTCTTGGATTATTGGCATTCAAAGTATCCCTGCATCTCTTCATATCGCTTGGTCTGAAAAACCCCCCAAATTCTGCTACAGTGCAACCTCCCTCGTCGGCGATGGCCTACCGCTTCATCGACCCCCAACCTTTCATGCCGCCCCATGCGCAGAGGTCATGGTTCCTGGACGCCCACCGTCGATGAGAGTGGTGACGGGCAGAATGCAAGAGCACAACAACGATGTCGCCATTGCGGTCCTTCATCTGTTGCCAGCAGAACAACTGAACTTTGAGGACATCAGAAATGCTTTGGTTGATTTTTTGAATGTGCAGATGGGCATACCCACTCTGACAGTGCAGCCATGCCCCCATGGTCAGTCCTATGTAATGTTCTCTCATCTTTTTCACCGCGACTTGCTGATTCAGAATAGTCCTCATCATTTTGGAAATGGTACCATTTCCTTTATTGCACACAATAGAGCCTGGAACAGCAAAATAGTTGTTTTTACACATGAGGTTTGGCTTTTGCTTATTGGTCTCAATCTTGATCTTCGGACTCATCCTCTGGTGGATAAAGCTATTTCCCAATTTGGAAAGTAGATCGTTTGGGAAGAGGACCAAAATCACTTAGCCACTATTCTAGTCAAAGCTAGAGTCTTAGGACCAGATGCAATTCCTTGGTTCTTTAACTTCACTGAAGGATCAGACCCTAAGTCAGATTGTTGGACTGCTCAATGTGAGATTCTGCCGACAAGATTGTTGGGAGCTTAGGCCCAGGATGAAGACTTTCCTCCAGAAGACCTAGATGATATTGATCTTAACCATTTTGATTTCCATGGCTATGGTCAGCCTGCTCAGCCTGGTCAGGGACCCCATAACCATCCCAATGGGCCTCATAACCTTTTTGATGTTAATGCTACAAATGGGCTGAATGTTGCTTGGGCCCCCTGGCCACATCAGGACAATGACCTAAATGTCGCCCAAGTTTAGAATCAACAGTTGCTTCTTGAAGCCCAGGTTGATAACAATGCTTTTGCAGAAGCCCAAGATGAAGCTCCACCTCTCATTCCCCTCCAACCTGAACCTGTGATGGAAGAAATCATAAACCCCCAGGTGCAGAACACATTCTTGATATTGTGGACAACAAGCAAGAGCAGATTTTTGCTATGGATGATTTAACTGACACTGACTCTGATGTGGAGCCACAACCAGTGCAGTTACCAGTTCCACCTGTTGAGATTGCTCCCATTCCTGATTTCAATAATCTACAGCCACTTATGTCACATGAGATTCAGTTAGAAGACCTCCTTGGATATGATGGGAACCTTGAAGGGTTTGTGGATAACAATGCTCCAGGAAATGAAGTTTTTGAACAAAACATACAAATTGGAATGGTACAAATTGCCCAGCCTGCTGTTGACCTAATCTTTGGGAATCCACCTCTCCTTGGGCCATCTCCAGAAGCCATCAGACTCTGGGTAAAATTCTTCTCCCAACAATCTTCTAATTACTCTTCTAGTCTTCTATCTTTATCTCTGATTCTTGGATGAATTTCTTCTCTTTCCTTCTTTTGCAGTCCCCCCGACCTTTGATCGGGCCAAAGAGTTTCTTCACCAAGTGCTTGGAACTATTTTGGGACAGCAGACAATGGTAATGGCCCACTCTTCTCTTTGCCAAATGAATGTCCTTCAGTTACTTTGACTGCTTGTTCAAATTTTGAGCAAACTTCTTCTGCTGTCCTAGAAGTGCTTGAAGATGATCAGGACAACAATTTGGACAACTCTGCAAAGATGTCAACACCAAAGAAGAGAGAGTGGGGCAAAAGGAAAGGCACCCCTCAGTGAAGATGAAGTTAGGAGGAGCACAAGGCTGAAGAAGCAGAACAAAGGCTTCAAGTCCTCCTCTTGCAAGGACAGAAACTTCTTGGGCTGCTCATCCACTCCCCCAACCATCTCCACAAAAGTCATCAGGAACTTAGGAGCCTCTTTCTATGGCCTCAACCCTGAAGATCTGTCCCCAAGCAAGTTGAATGCTAATCCCAAGAAGGCTCCTATTGCCAAGAAACAAACCAAGAAGAAAAGAAGCTTTGGTGATCAGTCTTCTGCAAAAGCCTCTGAAGATGAGGAGGCCAGCTTAGGTCCTCAGTAGTCTAGGACGTTCCATATCTTTTGTGTTTAATGGCTTTTAGAAATTGGAAAGTGTTAAGTTGGAATGTAAGGGGTCATAATTCAGACAAGAAATGGGAAGCTATTAGGGATATAATAATAGAAAGTTCTTGTGACATTGTTTGTCTTTAGGAAACTAAAAGGTAGTCTTTTGACCATCAGTTTATCATAAACCTTTGTCTTGTTGCTTTTGATGCTTTTGAATACATTCCTTCCATAGGTGCTTCTGGTGGCTCAATTGTTATTTGGAAATCTAATCTTTTCTCTGGCACTAAGATTTTCTAGAATGAATACTGCCTCTCTATTGAGTTTTGTTCTAACTACAATAATGACTGCTGGATCCTTTCTAATATTTATGCCCCCTGCACATATGTTGGTAAGAGGGAATTTTTGAGCTGGCTCAAAAACATTCAGATGCCTCTTCACATTAACTAGTTGTTGGTGGGAGATTTTAACCTACAGGAGTCCTGATGATAGAAATAAGCCTAGGGGTGATCATGTTTAAATGTACCTTTTTAATGAAGCTATTAGTGCCTTGGGATTGGTAGAATTACCTCTAAAAGGTAGGAGGTTTACATGGACAAATAAACAGTTTCAACCTTTGTTTGAACGTTTGGACAGGTTTTTTACATCTACCTATTGGACTGTCAGTTATCCAAACTCTTTTGTCTATTCTTTAGCCATGGAAACCTCAGAACATGTACCCTATGTGGTGTCTATCTCAACCTCCATTCCCAAAAGTATCTCAACCTCCATTCCCAAAAGTAAGGTCTTCAAATTTGAAAATTTTTGGTTAGAACATCAGGACTTCATGAGTATAGTTCAACAGGGTTGGGTTGCACCTCACTGTGTTTCTGACCCTGCCAAGGTGATCACTGCTAAGTTGAAGTACCTGAGAAGAACTTTGAAAGAATGGCAAAGAGGCCTCTCTAATCTCAAAGTTTCAATTGACAATGTCAAGCTCATTCTTTATTTTCTTTTGTTCATAGAAGAATTCAGAGACCTCGCTATACCAGAATGGAATTTTAAAATACTTCTAGAACAAAAGCTTGTTTCACTGTTATATCAGCAACATGTTTACTGGAAACAAAGGGGATCTATAAAGTGGGTTACCTTAGGTGATGCAAGTACTAAGTTCTTCCATGCTCATGCCACTATTAAGTATAGGAGAAATCTTATTACAAGTTTGCAAGATTCTTCTAGACAATCTGTTACTTCTCATGAAGAAAAGGCTCAACTTATTTGGACCTCTTTCAAGGAAAGACTAGGAATATCATCTTTCATTGGGATCAATTTCAATTTGCCTACCCTTTTGCAAGGTGTTAATGATCTGTCCTCTTTAGTGTCACCTTTTGAAAAGGAAGAGATTGATACTTTGGTTAAACACTGGCCATCAGACAAAGCACCTGGCCCCGATGGCTTTAACACAGATTTTTTCAAAAAATGTTGGCATATTATTTCTGATGATTTTTATAATCTCTGCAATGCTTTCCACCATGGAGATGTTTTCCTGAAAAGTCTGAATGACTCACATATTATTTTGGTTCCTAAGCATGACCACCCTCTGAAGGTTTCATATTACAGACCTATTTCACTGCTCAATACTTCTATCAAAATTATCACTAAAATTCTAGCCAACAGATTGCAGCTGGTTTTACCCAAACTCATTAACAAGAACCAATATGGCTTTATTAAGGCTAGGTCAATTCAAGACTGCCTAGCATGGTCCCTGGAATTCTTGCATCTTTGCCATCAGTCTAAAAGGGAGATTATAATCTTGAAGCTAGATTTTGAAAAAGCTTTTAACAAAGTGGATCATGACCTAATGATTCAAATTATGAGGCATAAGGGCCTTCCTGAACAGTGGCTTAAATGGATGAACATGATCTTTGGTTCTGGGACATCATCTGCTCTTCTAAATGGAGTACTAGGAAAAACTTTTCATTGCAAGAGAGGGGTCAGGCAGGGGATCCTTTGTCTCCTCTTCTCTTTGTTTTGGCAGCTGACTTCTTGCAAAGTATTCTGAATGCAACCCAACAACAAGGTCTTCTCTCACTTCCTCTGAATCTGCCACATGACCATTTTTCCCCAATTTTGCAATATGCAGATGACACTCTTATTTTCATGCAAGGGGATGCTAGACAGTTATTCTTCCTCAAAGCAATCCTTAACTCATTTGCTGATTCTACTAGGCTTATGGTGAATTATGAAAAATCAATGATGATACCTCTTAATATAAGTGAAGAAAGATTTAATATTCTGGCTCAGACCTTTGGTTGTTCTAAGGGGACCCTGCCTTTTACATATTTGGGTCTTCCCCTCTGTCTAACCAAACCAACTGTTGCTGATTTTTGGCCACTTGTCAACAAGGTTGAGAGAAGGCTTACAAGCATTTCATCTTTTCTAAGTGAGGCAGGTAGACTCCAGATGACCAATGCAGTTCTCACTGCCCTGCCAACTTACACAATGTGTACTTTTCTCTTACCAAAGACTGTTATTAAGCAAATTGACAAGTTTAAGAAGCACTATTTATGGAGAGGCTCAGACATAAATAGTAAAAAGCCATCTAAAGCTGTCTGGAAATTAGTCTCTTCCAAAAGATTGTGGTGGTCTAGGGGCCTTAAATCTTTATATACATAATGAGAGCTTGCTTCTTAAACATCTTCATAATTTTTTCAACAAGATGGATATACCCTGGTCCAGCTGATTTGGAGTTGTCACTTTTCTAATGGAAGCCTGCCAATCTCTAGCAATAAAGGCTCTTTTTGGTGGAAAGACATTCTCAAGACTCTAAACTCTTTTAAAGGTATGGCAACAGCAACAATCCAAGATGGCTCTACCTGCTTTTTTTTTAATGACTTGTGTAATGGCAGATTATTAAGTGTCCAGTTTCCTGAGCTATGTTCATTTGCAAAAGATATTAATACTTCAGTGCACTCTGTGTTCAACTCTAAAGACATAACAGATCTCTTCCACCTGCCTCTTTCAAGTCAGGCTTGCAGTCAATACCAACAGTTGGTCTCCATTTTACAAGATGTCACTGTACAAATGGGTAATGATACTTGGACATACATCTGGGGTTCTAGTATTTTCACTTCAAGCAAGGCCTACTTACATCTTACAGGCACAAGGAATGTTCACCCTGCTTATAAATGGCTTTGGAAATCCTATTGTTAGCCGAGATTTTTTTTCTTTTGGCTACTGCATAAAGACAGGGTCAGTACAAGAGCTCTTCTTAGAAGAAAGAATATGGAACTAGAATGCTACAACTGTGTACATTGTCTATTGGATACTGATGAAACACTCCTACATCTTTTCTTCCACTGTCCTTTTGCTTTGGCTTGCTAGAATACTTTAGGGATGGCCAATCTTGTGCAATATGATGTATTTCAGACACTTACAACTTTGAGAGATCACCTTCAAAAGGCTTTTTTCATGGAGATAATTATATCAATGTGTGTGGGCCATCTGGTCTTCCAGGAATGATAGCGGGCCTGTTCGCTTGAACTTATCAGCCGGCTTATCAGCTAGAATCTACAGTATTTTTCTCTCACAACAAACCAGCTTCAACCGGCTTATCAGTCGGCTTTAATACCAGCCGAATAGGAACATTCAACACTTTTTGGCCCTCTGCAAGTTCACATTTAGAAAGGAATTAGCTCTAGTTAAGCTTAGAGCTTAAGGCATTTATCAACCAATGTTTGATTAATGGCTCAACAGCTATGTATAATTTTCATGAACTTCTTTACTTCCTTTTTTGTTTTTCAAGTCTCCTTTGTAGAGCTCTGTACATACTGTAATTCAAAATTTAATAAAATCAAGTAGGGGGCAACCCCTCCTGTTTTTCATAAAAAAAAGAGATGTGTTCTGTATTGTGAATCGTGGAAAATAATCAGGTGTGAGAACTCCCTTTGGATTATGTTTCAGTCAGATTATTATTAGAGTTATCTTCATAATTGTTATGTCTGTTTCTTATAGATAGTATGCAAACCAATTTTACAGATAATTGTATCAACTGGATCTGGGAGTTCGATTTAGCTGCATACATCTGGTAGACTTAATTGAAGTAAGTAGATTTAAGAAGGAGCAAACTGGAGTAGGAATTTGAGCCTCATCTTGGTTATGGGCATATGTTACTTTTTTCTCACTAATTACAGTTCATGTGTACCATCACTATTATTAAATCTGTATTTACAATATGTTAATATTGACCAAACGCTAATTTCCATGATGATTTTACAATATGTTAATATTGACAAAATACAGGACATGTCACTTTTGGTACACTCTTGTTTATGTTGTGTTTACATTAAAAGCCTTATTCTCTTCGAAAGCTTCACCATGAACATGGCTCCATGTGCTTATTATGAAGTGTGTAAGTAATTCCATTTTTCCTTTACTTGCAGATGTTGCCCAAATTCTCTACCCTTGCATGCAATGTGCTGATATATTTTTCTTGAAGGCAAGTATTTATCGCGCTATTGCATTCCTTGGTATTCCAAAAGAAATTTTATTGAATTCTCTTTGAGTTCTAAAAGGCTTTTGATATTTCCATTCTGACTGTATTTACACATTAATTAACAAAGACTGAAAAGCTTTTGATATTTCAAAGTGGTGTGCACCTTCAATATAGAAACAAGAATTCTGCTTACAAATCATTTTCCTTATCCTTTTTCTTTTGTAGGCTGACATATGCCAGTTGGGGATGGACCAAAGGAAGGTCAATGTGCTACCTAGGGAGTACTGCGATGACATCAAAAGGAAGAACAAACCAATTATTCTTTCACATCGTATCCTGATTAGTGATTTTGATCTTGTTCTCTTTTTTCCCTGTAAATATTTTTCTGGGACATATGTGTATGTCATGGTCATGTGTCTACAGTGATGGAATTCATAACAAGTGGTTGTTCATTGCTTTGTTTGTGGAGCATGTACTTTTCGCTTAACCTTAAATGCAGATATGCTTCCTGGTTTTAAAGAAGGGCAGGAGAAAATGTCAAATATCCATCCTCGGCTATCTTTATGAAAATGATGAGGTATACATTTCTCATGAAATGTTTTTCTTCCTCAACAAAATTCTTTTGTTGCTCTTGGTTCTTGTGACACCTAATGATTGCGCAAGAGTGGTTCAACTCTATTTTGCTTGGGTCAGTGGAGATGGTAGCATGGTGAAGGATACTGCCTGGCTAGAATGTTGTACAGCTGTAGTATATGTTTCTCATCTCCTTGCTAGAAAATAAAGCTGTATCACTATATTAAAAATCTGGTGTTCATGACTTTAGTTAGCTGTGTTTCATCTATATGTGTAGGGGGTGATGCACCCTCCCGCGTGTGCGCTGCCCCGACAGTAGCCGCAGCCATGGTGCGGCCAGGCTAAGGGATGGCGACAAGCGGCGCACAGGGCTGATCCGGCGCGGCCAGCCTAGATCCGGCTCCTGGATGGCGAGAGGCAGCACCTGCTGAGTGGACACGAGGATGAAGAGGGCGGCGAGATGAGTATTAACCAGTTCGTGCTGGTATGCGGTCTTTCCTTTCCTTTTGTTTCCTCCCCTTCGTTGCCTATGGAATGCGCTGATGATTGCGTTTGATCCTCAACCAATGAAATTGGTAGCAGTACTTATTTTGAGTGACAACGACTAATGGTCAGATGCTTTGTAAATTTGGCAGTGGCCCGTACTTGCAGTGGCGGACAGCTGCTGGTGGTGGACTTGAATCAGCACACAAGTAGCTCTGTATAAGTTAAACCAACTGCTGCTGTTATAAAAGAAGTTAATAAAAAAACTGCTGTTCAGTAAGCTATAATACTCCCTCTCCCGTGTACATGTATTCTTCTATCTAAAAATTAGATCGAGCTTGGGGCTACTGAACTTAAGTCCTTTTGCTACTAGATACATTTAGAATATTTTATTAGCCTTGCTAAAATATGTTTGTTCCTACAGTTAATACATTGATAGTCACGTGTTTTTATGATACCGATTTTGGAGCAGCTGCACAAAGAATATATTTGTTCCTACAGTAGATAGTTGTCTTGTGTTCTTGCTTATTCTATTAGATGGGCTGGCCTGACCAAAGAATATATATTTTTAGCTATCTACTATATAAATTGCTCCTTATCGATTGCGTCATTTTTCTACGGTACGCCCGCCGAATCATGATAAAAGTTGCAGTCTCTGTCATCTCTTCGTAACATCGGCCTATTTATAATTTTATTATTATTATAAAACCCGCACCTATGGAACTGACTTTGCTATGTTCCTCTTCAAATTTTTAGTCGTGGTGGCTTATTAACCTGATGACTTTGCTGGTGGTGCTGCCTACAAGATGAAAACAAGGACATTGAACGTAGAGGGAAGCGACAATGAGGACAGTGAACTTGTAGGCTTTGTAGCTCTTGTCTGTGTCTGTCAACAAGTACTCTGTTTTAGTTTGCATATATTTCAGTTCTAATTTGCATGTATCTAAATGTTGCTGTAGCGTTAGCACGGGCAGTATACTAGTACTATTAATAAGAGTTAACTTGGATGACTATCATTGTGTGCTCTGTCAACAATCTTCTGAAGAAACTTTAATGCATCTTCTCTTGTACTGCCCATTTGCTAAGGATTGTTGGGGGCCTGGAATTTTCAGTTTGCAGAACAGCTCTCTACGCCTCAGATCTTTCAAGATTGGAAAACTCTTCAGAATGTTAGCTTTGCACTTGACATTTTCATTCTGATTTGCTGGGCAACATGGACAATGAGGAATGATGTTATTTTTAGAAACAAAAATCCCTCAGTTGAGGACTGCAGAAGGGTAGTCACGGTGGAATCTCTTCTCTCTTCTCTTGTTGCACAGAACAAAGTCAAGAATCACCCCCCTTCTTGAATCATGGATAAACTCCAACTTGTAATCTTTTGGATTTTTTACTCCAGTTAGAAAGGGGATGGGCATAGGATGTTAGCTTTCTTTTCTTACCCTTTGTATTATCGTCACTCTGTTACCTTTTTTTAATAATAATTTGCAGTAGGAGCCTCTGGCTCCTCTGAATCTTCAAAAAAAAAGAGTTAACTTGCATATATATTTAGTTCACAAAAATAACGATATATAGTACAATAAATAAAGAAATTAAAAGATAAATAGATACGAACGGGAACGGCAACCACGCTGAGTGACGCGTGAATACGAAGATCGTAGACAGGCATGCGCGAATACGCAGACTAGTCGCCGACTCGCCACGCAAACTGGACTTTTTTTTTTTTTTTGAGGAAACTACTGGACTGTTTCTGAGCCGAATACATATGCTATAGATACATATACTCATGGGCCCCCAGCGGCTATGGGCCCCCGCCCGTCGCACTGCCTGCCCTCCCTTTAAGACAGGCCTGGCCTTGAGAAGTGCAATCTCAAGTGTGTAACATGAGCCATTTTAATATTTTTTAAACATATAATACGGACATTCACAGATATATGCACATGTATCCACCCCTATAAATACTGCTATATACAACATTTCTAGGGGCAACTACAGATGGTTCGTAGGGATGGCTGACGGCTATAAATAGTTTGTAGGGGCGGCTGGGCCACACGAGGCACGTGACTTTTCACGCACCTTCACTGCTGTAGGGGCTCGTCAAATCTACTACCTCAGGCCTCGCGTGCCACTCCACTCATAAGTCACTTGTTGTGTCCATATGACATACTCGTCCTCATTATATTGTTATCTAATTTTGAAATGAATATTCGGGACCCTAAACGAATTCAAATGAAAAAGCGATACTCTTAAGAATTGAGGATTCCATCTTTTCAATATGATATTGATCAATAGTTCAAAATATTTTCTATTTTTCATGCATCCATAGAGCATATTCATGTTATGGTTGTGGACTATATAAAATTGATCTATTGTCCATGGATTAGAAATTGAGATTATCAACCTAGGTTAGGTGGGGTCTCAACTAACCAATGCATTGTTTGTTAGTACAAGTATTGGATATCAATTGACAATAACTAATGAACACGATTGTTGGCCATCATGTGGTTAAGTGCTTTATAGGACCATGTGAAGGTACTATCACACAAGATATTAAAGAAATTATTGCACTTTATTTCTTTGTTTATTTCTTTTTGGTTCACTGCATTTCATCAATTTACACCACAATCTTGAACTAATTTGTCTCAGGAGCTCAATTTACTTGTCCATCTTGGTTTTCTGCTTGAGCAAAGAGGTTAATCACTAGAATTCTGATCCAAATCCTTCAACTGTAAGTTACACTTAAATATGAATGTGTAAAAAGAACAGTTTTTCATGAAGTACACATGATAGATTGAAGTCAGGACTTGATGGTTTTCAATCTTACTTGGTTCTTTATTGTTACTTTAGCAGCGGATCACAATTCCTCAAGTACAAAAGGTCCGTGGTTTAAAAAAGTTTACAAACAACCTATTTTTCAATAAACAAAATGTTAAGCTACTCTAGATGACGTCGATGCGTCCTTTCGAGACTCGGAGGTGAATCAAAGAAGAAATTAAGGGAGTTGATTCGGTGCCCGGGAGGTAGACAGAAGTAAGGCGAATGTTGGGGGGCCCATATCCCTCATGGGCTCTCCCTCAGTTTGCATGTTTTAACCTGACCCTCGATGCAGACCGAAGTATCACATCACATGAGCCCCATAGGCAATCCCTAACTTCATCTGAGGCGGCTTCCGAAGTGATGGCTTGGCAGGCGCAAAAAGTCATCTTCGGAGATACCCCCAAAGGAAGCATAGCAGGTGCACCATCACCCAAACCTTTGTGTTCTCCTTATGAACACAAAGGTTTGGCTGAGCTGCTACCTGAAATCGCCACCGACGACAGGACGGTGATCATCACGTCAGAGAACGAAGCATTTGGGCGAGGCCTAACTCGTTGCTCGGCCTGTTCCACGAGAGCTTTCGGGCCGGCGAGGGAACCAAACACTTCCTTGACCATGTCCTTGTCGTCGCCGTCGACGCTGTGGCGTTCGTCCACTGCAAGGCCGTGCACCCACACACTGCTACCTCCTCGAGGTGAAGTCCTCCACGAACCTGAGCTCCGAGAACAGCTTCTTGAGCGAGGCCTACGTGGAGCTCGTCTGGGCCAAGCTCTCGCTGCAGCAGCGCGTCCTCGAGCTCGGCTACCATTTCTTCTTCACCTTCACGGTACGCCATCAGCCATCCATCGAAGCTCAAACGATTTAAGCACGGATGCAACGCATTTTAGATTATGACCTGAAGATGCATCATAGCTGCACGTCCGGCTGAGATCGTCTCTCTGCATGCAGGATGTGGACGTCGTGTGGTATGCGCAAGCGCGACCCGTTCCCGGCACATCAGCGTGTTTCGCGGACATGACGACGTCGAGCGACGACGCCAACAGCCTTGACGACAACTGGTCCAACACCGGCTTCTACTACGTCAAGGCGACGAACCGGACCGTGGAGATGCTGCGGCAGTGGCAGGCTGCGCGGCGGAGGTTCCCGCCGAACCACGGGCAGGCCATCTTCAACGAGATCAAGCACGAGCTTGCCGCCGCCCTCGGGGTGCGCATCCAGTTCCGGCCTCGACACGGCGCGCTTCGCTGGCTTCTGCCGGATCTTCCACAGCAACATGGGCGCGGCGTGCACCATGCACGCCAACTGCTGCTTCGGCCTCGCCAACAAGCTGCACGACCTCAGGGAAGTGCTCGGCCAGTGGAGGAACTACACTGGCCTGATGCCGCAGGAGAAGAAGAGCCGAAAGTTCTTATGGAAAAGGATCCTGCCAAGTGCGAAACGCCGGACAAAAAGAACTGATCGATAAATACATGATCATGCATCCCTAGAGGCAACTGGGCTGCGTCCCACGAAGAATATAATTCTCAATTTTCAAGGACAAATTAGTCAAGAACAAATAAAATGGTATATGTATCCCTACACAGACTTTATTTTATCTGTATGTACATGTGTTGGTTGGACCAAGGCAAGTCAAGTGATCACATCCACAAACTCTATATTTTATTACTATTAGTAAATCAATTTCTAGAGTTGTCTTATTAGGTCAAATATTTTTAAATTTGATCAAATTTATAGAAAAGGAATCCTGCTGAGATTTATGACACAAAATTAGTGTTATTAGATACACTATAAAATATATTTTACAATATGCTCATTTGGTGTCATAAATATTTATGCTCTTTTATAAATTTGTATTTATGCTCTTTTATAAATTTAGACAGATATAAAAAATTAATTTAAGACAACTCAAAACTGATTTATTCGAAGACGAAGGGAGCACATATATGTGGCAACCTTTTTTTAGGGCACCATAAAACTAGAGTTGTGGATCCCAAACTAAAGCTAGAGTTGAATCCTTTTTGGATAATATTTGAATATTAGAATTGTATTCTACCCTAGTTCAAGGGACACTTTTTTATATGATATTTTCAAATATAATCCATGGATTCATGGAAGTACAAAAATCAGCATTGTAGTTACCTATCTACTCCCTATGTTCCAAATGTCCTATGAGTAAATCAAAACTTTAATTAAGTTTATAGAACTAACGTCTACGACAATAAATTACAACATTTATTTTAACTGATACTCCTACATGTTAACATTTTTCTAAAACAATTGGTTAAAATTAGAGATGTTTGGCATAGTCAAAAATTAAGTGACATACTATAGTCTGAAATTGTGATTGTGTTGGCAATGCTTTTTACGATTGACGAGTAGTCGTATGAATCACATACAGTAAATCAGAATGATAGTACATGGGGCGCAGAGTTTAACTAGTTTATGTGGGTGCACCATGTCTCGTGTATATGTGGTCAAGTGAAGCTTAACCTATGTTATATTAGCTCTTGTCGTAGCCATGTTGTGATATCTATAGTTTAGCTTTCAAATTTTGATTTTATTAATTGCTAGAATTTTAAGCCTGTATTTTAAGTTAAAACACTAGTGCTTATTATATTCTTTTTTTTGGTAATCTTAAAATAAGTCACCATCACCTTTGTATTCTATTCAAAAATAGATTCTAGATCAAATATTGCAGTCTTTGTTCAAATATAGGTAATTATTAGTAGTATGTGCATGTAACTTAGATGCAAATTTCATGTTGTTTTAATTTATCTATTTTCCAAAAGTAGCATGTATGGGTAACTTTTTAGAAAATATAGAATAGATCAATAACTATTATTGTTAATGATGATTAGAATCTACTGAACCGATGATGGGATATTTCTACATTTTATGAAAAATAGAATTTATATTTATCCTATCATGTCTTGAGGGAGTTATTATGGAGGCTTCCAATTATAATTAATTAGTTTCTATCCCTTTCTTTAGAAGTAGCTTGAAAAGTAAATTGCCATATATATACTACATTGTTTTTTAAACGAATCAGGCAGGAGAGCTGCTGACTATATTAAAAGATAAAAAGCCCAGATTAGCTAGGTAATACAATGAAACAACAGTTACCCTGAAGGGTCTAGCAACAACAACACAATTGAAGCAACCGAAACAACTAATAACAATTGCTGGTTGGAATGGGACACCAACACACACAGTAGAAGCAGCAACTCGCACCCACCACTGCTATAGACCAAAGACCTAACCCTCCACAAGTTGAAATCTAAATTGTCATGTATACTATATTGTTTTTTAAACAATCAAGTATGGTCGATTATATTAAAAAGAATAATTGTCGTGCAAGGCTAGTCACCGCCCACGAGGCTCACTTCATATCATCATCCAATATTCATGCCATATTAACTTATCATAATGATGATTTGGTCTTGGTGCGGTCATATGGCTCAGTATCACTCACTAAAACGGGAATTTTCCTTACTGTGCAATTTACTGATAGGAAAACTAAAAAACAATTTCTTTGACGATGAACCTACTGGAAATAACCGACATGGATAGAGCAATATAGAGAAAAAATGTGTAAAGGCCCACCGTTAGAAACCATTTTCCTATCGATTTAGAGCCACAGAAAAATTATTTTTCGAGGGGTCTAGGAATTTATCTTTGTCATCAACAGCGACACAAATATGACTCAACACCATAAGGATAATTTATCTCTGTGGGGTATTTAAATACAAACAGGATAATTAATTTTCCTATCAGTAACCGTTACTCATAGTATAAAATTAAAAATTGTTGATGGCCCACCGTTAGAAAGGACTTTTTTATCAGTTAGAGCCCGACAGGAAAATTATTTTTCAACTGGTCTCGAAATTTATCTGTCATCGATAGCCAATAGAAAAAATGACCTCCGTACTATAAGTATATTTTTTCTGTGTGCTAATTAAAAACTGATAAGATTATTAATTTTCCCATCGGTAATCTCACAGAATAATTATATATTTTCCTATCGGTTTTAATTTTCCTATGTGATTTTTAACCGACAGTTTAATATTAATTATCCTGTTGGTTGCTCTAATAACCATAAAAGACTAATCACCGCTAGAGAAATTCCAAAGGTGAGCAGACGGTGGCTGTATATATCGGTGTAGGAGTACTTCTAGAAAATGTACTTGCGTTGTTCTAAACCATCGCACAACGGTGGTTGACAAGGAAAACCGCTGGTAGAGCTTGTTCCCATCGCGCGCGGTTAGCACATTCGTGCGTGTAAAATCGTACTTGTGCTTAAACTAATACTACTAGTGATCAGACATCACGGCAGATAGAGGTAGTTGTCCCCTATGACCGTATTGGCTAACCGATGCGCAGTAGTCGTATATGATGACAAAAAGAAATACGTACGACAGCCTTGTGACGATTTAGAAAGATGGGGAAAAAGAAAATTAAAGAGCTTTTCTTCGTTGGCAAAAATGGAAGTTTTATTCAGTTGGTGAGATGAACCATTGGATGATGAAGATCCAAAAACATATCCCAGCTTCAAGGTTAGAAATATTCTAACAGTACGAATTATTTGTTTTCCGTAGAGGATATTATTGAGTCAGAGGAAAATTATGACCCGGTAATCTCGACCGATTCATGCTTATTGGACCATTGGACAAAAGTTGACCTTGACCGTGTGTAACCAAGATTTAGCCAACGAGACGAAGTTTGCTGTAATACTGACAATTACAATGGATCTTCATCAGGAAATTACTATGGATCTTAAATTTGCTGTAAGTTCTAAAATTCTATAATTCATCAAAAACTTGTAATATATGTGATTAAAAATTTATATACTGACAATTACAATCATCATCAGGAAATAACTGGGTTTGGAAGAGATCCACGATGTACTGATGGCATTGATAAGGTATACTACAACAAATTGAAAAAGGTACTTGTGCTGGCCAGACATGCACTATAAAATTCAAGATTGTAGCCAGGTACGTTATGGTCAGTGTACTACTTTATAAGAATTTATTTATTTTATTTATGAACCACTTACAGTCTGTGTGTTTGTTTTCAGATTCTACTACCATATTATCAGAATGGACTATACATTTTATTCATACTGGACATGCAAAACAAAACTGTGCACATTATGGATCCGCTTGAACCGCTACCAGATAATGCATGTTTGAAGGGTTATCATCAAGAAATGACATATATACCTACATTCCACACTAATGCTAGAATGTTCAATCTCGCCATGACACTATCAAATTTTAGGTGGAGCGAAAATATTTATTACTGGGAGCGAAAATACCCTAAATATGTAACAAAGGTTTCGGGTCATAAATACTGGTAAGTGTCGCAAAATTTGGTTCAACTTTTCTATAAAAAAATAGTAATTTGATTTATGTACATCAAATAAACAACTGATCTTCTCCGTCAGGAAATTGGGAGGCTTTCTTGTCTATAATTTCATGAAGTCGTGGGACGGCGTAAGATTGCCACGGATCACCACTGTAAGCATATATAGTGTCCAACTATATTCCGTACACTACATACAATACTAACATATTATATTCTATACCATGCGCAGCTATCATCTACACTGAAGAAGGAATTATTGGCTGACATTTTGACGAATCCTGCAAACGAATGTTTCAACATCCCTGAAGATGTGCAACAAATGATAAAGGACTTACGCCAAATATAACTTAGGCTACAATATAATAATTGGGTAAAGGTTAAACTACAAAATAACAAATTGGATGTTTTTATGATCATTCTCTAGATAAAACTATTACGTTAGCACGGGCATTATACTAGTAACCATAAATGACTAATCACCGCTAGAGAAATTCCAAAGGTGAGCAGACGGTGGATGTATATATCGGTGTAGGAGTACTTCTAGAAAATGTACTTGCGTTGTTCTAAACCATCGCACAACGGTGGTTGACAAGGAAAACCGCTGGTAGAGCTTGTTCCCATCGCGCGCGGTTAGCACATTCGTGCGTGTAAAATCGTACTTGTGCTTAAACTAATACTATTAGTGATCAGACATCACGGCAGGTAGAGGTAGTTGCCCCCTATGACCGTATTGGCTAACCGCTGCGCAGTAGTCGTATATGATGACAAAAAGAAATACGTACGACAGCCTTGTGACGATTTAGAAAGATGGGGAAAAAGAAAATTAAAGAGCTTTTCTTCGTTGGCAAAAATGGAAGTTTTATTCAGTTGGTGAGATGAACCATTGGATGATGAAGATCCAAAAACATATCCCAGCTTCAAGGTTAGAAATATTCTAACAGTACGAATTATTTGTTTTCCGTAGAGGATATTACTGAGTCAGAGGAAAATTATGACCCGGTAATCTCGACCGATTCATGCTTATTGGACCATTGGACAAAAGTTGACCTTGACCGTGTGTAACCAAGATTTAGCCAACGAGACGAAATTTAGGAAGTGCGGAAATGAAGTCCATGCCTTGGGAGAAGAGAACGATGGATAGTAGGAGTAGCTACTAGCAGCATTTGATATGGCCTTGTCATTGGAGATCCAGAGGCTCGCAGGGGCAGAGATATAGAACATGACTAGCGTTGTCGTTGCAGTTTGAATTCGGAGACGCAACAACCAACATGGGGCTTGGAGGCAAGGACAGCAGCCACCTGGTGTCCTTCCTCATCGGCGCTGCTCTGCCCACAGCCTTTCTCCTCTTCCTGGCGTCCGACCGACTCGGCGACGGCTTGTCAAGCATCTCCATGAGCTGGGGAAGCAGTGGAACCCGGCAGTCGGCTGGCCCGCGGGTTCAGGAGAGCGACAACACTACTACTCATGATCAAGAGGTATATATATATATGTTTGATACGTAAATGCAATAGTCTGATGAATAGTGTGGTGTATATATATCGATCGTGCGTGTATACATTTCATTCGCAGGTGGGATTCGCAGGCCTAGCTGAGCTTCTGCCGAGAGTGGCCATGGAGGACAGGACGGTGATACTCACGTTGGTGAACGAGGCATGGGCGCAGCCCGGCTCACTGCTGGACATCTACCGTGAGAGCTTCAAGAACGGCGAGGACATAGAGCACTTCCTCAACCACGTCCTAGTCATCGCCATCGACTCCGGTGGGTTCGGCCGCTGCAAGGCCGTTCACCCTCACTGCTACCTCCTTGAGGTGAATAAGTCAACGGCGAACCTGAGCTCGGCCAACAGGTTCATGACAAAGGAATTCCTGGAGCTGGTGTGGCTCAAGCTCTCTTTCCAGCAGCGCATCCTCGAGCTCGGCTACAGCTTCCTCTTCACGGCAAGATGATCGATCTCCTAAGCCTCGCGTCGATCGCGCGTTACTAGCTCATTTGACCTAACCTAGCTACCATTTATTAGCTAGCTTCGTTCTCATCAGCTTTGCTTCGGCCTGCCGCCGCTTGCTGCACTGCAGGACGCCGACATGATATGGCTTCGCAACCCGTTCCACCACATCTCCGTCTACGCCGACATGAGCTTGTCGACGGACTACTTCAGGGACGCGTTTGCTCCCCTGAACAACACGCTCAACACGGGGCTCTACTACATGAGGTCGACGAACCGGAGCATCGAGATGCTCAGGTACTGGCGGGCGGCGAGAGCGAGGTTCCCCGGCGGTAGCGAGCAGGGGGTGTTCAACGAGATCAAGCACGAGCTCATCACCAAGCTGCAGGCGAGGATCGAGGCCGTCGAGACGGTGTACTTCAGCGGGTTCTGCGAGTACCACGCCAACCTGAACAGAGCCTGTACCATGCACGCCAACTGCTGCATCGGGCTGGCAAACAAGGTGCTCGACCTCAAGGATGCTGCCGTGGATTGGAGGAACTACACGAGGCTGACGCAGGAGGAGAGGAAGAAGGGGGGTTTCAAGTGGACACCCCCGGCTAGGTGCTGGAAGACAATAGGTTGGAACGTGTGAATTGTTATCGATCGATGGGTATGGGTTTCATTGTAAGGCCCTTTTGGAACAAAGCAAACTTTCTTGTTTCTGCGTTTTACCTGTGAAAATGACCTGCGTGTAAAGTTCTTTGCATGGCTCCTATCCCAGAGCAGAATTCAGTGCAAGGTGAATTACTGAATTTGGTGAAGAAAAGAATAGTTGACAATGAAACCTCTGCAATGCAGGCCCTGAAGACACAGCACACATCATTTTCGGCTGCACCAATGCACAACAGTTTTGGAATGCAGTCGGCATTACAACTAACGAAGATTGGCCTATCGCAAGGTTAAAAGAGATCCAATGCCCAGACCACATCCCACAGAAACACTTTGGCTCCTTCGTGCTGCTCTGCTCATGGCATATTTGGAAATGGCGCAACACCATTGCTATCAGAAAGGAACAAATGACTCTCACGGGTGCCCTTTCAGCATGCAAATTGGAAGCATATATTTGGGGAGCGAGGCTAAAACCTGACGATAGACACATCGCAACAACATGGTGCTCAATCCTTTCAAGTGCAATGTAACAACCTACGCTCCCTATGTTATGTTATGTTTAGTTACTTTCAGTTTCATCAGGCAGCACGATGTGTGCGCTGAGGAATGCCTGAAACCCTGTAATGTTTCAAACTATGGCTTTCAGAGCCGACCAATACAATGAGACCTAGGTGGGGGACCCTCTCCCCTCCCGTTGACTTATAAAAAAAATGATCTGATTCCTGTGAAAATCCTGTACAAATCATATGAAATTCCTACGTTCCAAAGGAGCCCTAGGAGCATCTCCAATAGTATCTAAAAAAATACTCCCAAAAATAGTTTTTCCAACCTTTGCAAAATATATCGGGAGACATAAAAAAACTACAACTCCAACAGTTTCCAAAATCTCGCGCTAAAGAGATAGAAGGTAATTTTACATCAGCAATCCTAAACTATTTCTAAATCACACTAACTGCCTTTGTACTTTATTTCTCTCTTGTAAATTTGCATCAGGAACCTATCCTACTTTTTTTCCTTCCCCACGTCTTTCCACCTCCGGATTGGCACGATGATACGCGCGCGTAACTTTATGAGCATGGGTGTGGTTTTTTTTTCAAGTGCCAAAAGATTGAGAGGTGGGTTTGAGAGTTGTTGGAGATGAGTTTTTTCAATCTTGCCAAAATTCCTGGATTGGAAGACTCTTTTGGATACTCTTGGAGATGCTCTAAAGTGAGGATTTCAAGAGGATATAATTTGATCGACGCAAACTTGTAAGGCAATAGTGATGAGCTATGGAGTATATAAACTTCCCACACTTGTAATCTTGCAACTACGGAGAAAAACGTGTGAAGCCCAGGGATCAAGGGCCGGAGGATGGATCGTGGACGGCCAACACTTGCATTGGACACGTCAATAAGCAAGAGTACATGCAAGATGGTGACGAAGACAGCATGACCGGAGTCTAAACCAGTGTTGGATCAAGTCAAGGCAAGCTGTTGCGATCACTTGGTGAACCGCTAGATTGAGAACATGGAGGACACGCGTTGACATTGGAGGTTTTGCATAGTAGCTATGCGGCTTGCAGGCCATGCCGATTTCGGCCTCAAAACTGCAGGCATAGTGGTTTTAGATTTGGGCCTCGAAACCTAGGGAGGATCTCAGGGCGGCACATGGCGTCATCGAAGAGCTTGTGTCGAGGCAAAGCGACTTCATGAAGGACACATAGTCGTCCGATGCACGAAAGACAAATTGGATAATTTTGCCCTGGTGGCTAAGTGTGGTTCAAGTCTAAACATAGGGGTATTCTTGAAAATGTGTAATAAGCCTATAAATAAGAATAGTGGTTGCCCAAGACAGCATCTCTTTCACCCTATGTTCTATTCCTTAGGATTAGCCAAGTGCTTCAATGTTTTAGAGAGATTAGGCTAGAGAGGCATGATTTTCTCTTAGGTCACACACATAAGTGCTTCTGAAAAAAAACTGCAAGGCAAATAGATGGAAAAATCAAATCAACTTGTACTGAAAGACATTAGGTTTTATATTAGTTTTGTACTTCAAAACAGGCGAAACATGTGTTCGTGGCAAAAACTAAGGTACAAACAGTTTGGATTCTATAGATTAGAATCGAGAAAAAAGACCCACACAAACAGAATCCTCAAACCATAAAACAACGTGACGCAAGATATGCAAACCATAAGATAAAAATCAAAAAACAACTCAAGACACAACAACAGAACTATATAAAAGCAGCTATTGTACCCGAAGGAAGCACGGATGAACAAGAGAAGAGGATAACTATTATTAGTTTTGTATCTCAAAACAGGAGAAATAGGTGTTTGTGGCAAATAGTAAAAGACACACGATTACATGAACAGAATCTACAAACTTAAAACTATGCGATACGAGATGTAAGAACCATAAGATCAAAATCGAAAAACAACGAGACACGAACCTGCTGCAGTTAGAGTGTGGCAGTCACGAGGAGAAAACCATGGAGGGAGAAAACCATGGAGGCAAGGACTTGAGGAGGAGGTGGGCTTGCATGAGATTTGAAGGAGGTGGTGGCCTGTAGTAGACAGCGGGAGAACTCACGATTGTTGATGATTTAGATCCATGCGGGTTCGTTGAGGTCATAGAGGCCACCGGGGTCGTCAGGGTCACCGGGGTCTAGTGCCCAAGACAGACAAGTCAAGGCACGTGTGCGGTACGCTCCGGCCCTGACCCTGAGCATGCACGCCAAGTGAGCGAACCTGCCAGTCGTGTCGAGCGACCGGCGGTGAGCTCCGCCCACAGCCTCATCCGCAGCCGAGGGGTGGCGGCGATGGGCTGAGGCAAGATAGGGAAGACATGGCTCCAAGGTTAGGGTTTTGGCTTTTTTGAACTGGTTAGGGTTTTGGCTGGTTTGATGAGAAAGACGGCGCGGTTAAGGTAGACCGGATAAGGCGGGAGTTGTGTTTATATAATATTAGGATGGTAGCGGGTCGTGTTCGGGGTGGGTCCCCATAGATCCGAAGGGGCGGGAGCGGAACAGTTTTCCCCCCATGGGTCGGTCTAGGATTTCCTCCACGCGTTCCTACAGGGACCCGAAATTTTAAAGGCCCGTGTACAAATCTAGCCCACGAGTGAGTAACTTGTGGCTTCGCAACCCATTCCGACACCTCTCCTGATCTCTGTCTACGCCGACATGAGTTGTTTTTTAGACCATTGGTCCAGCTTCTATTGAAAGCTTAATAGAGGGTAATGCTTGGGTTATCAAACTCTCCCAACTCACCACCTAATGAAAGAAAGATAGCAAAATAGTTAACGACACTTAGACAAAACAAGCGACACCCTATACAAGTTCTAGAGGACCCAAAAGAAAGAAAAGAGAAAAGATAACTTAGACATGAGCTACTTGTTGGACAGCTCCATCCAAGATGAAGCCTGATCTCCTAGACTACGAGATCAACTGCAGCTTAATGTCAGGAGCTCTATCGACACTGGCTGATTCTGATGGTCGTTTCGTTAGCCGTTTGGAGTTGGTGTTGGTTGGGCCGTATTGGCCGATTGTAATCAGATTTGGCCTAGGTAGGCATAGGGGCCTAGCCCAGAGTTGTGTGCGGGCGCTGCTTCTTATATGCTGCCCTTGTAACAGAAGATGGTTATGAAATGAATAACTAAAAACTCTGTTCCCCAACCTCCCGTTCGTCCTCCTCCCCTCTGAGCTCTACTGCTTCCAAATCCTTCCCCAAATTCCTGCTAATCTACCCTAAATTCCTATCCCAGCTACCCAAGTTCATGACAATTGGTATCCAGAGCCTCGATACCCTATGGATTTCATCGGAAATTTTTCCTCCCTCTGATTCGTCGGTTTTGGGCTAGCGCATGCGAAGAAGCCGACGAAGTCTGAGCAGTAGATTATGGCGTTGCTAGAGGATCTCGCCAAGCATTTCAAGGGCTTTCAAGACATGATGAAGCAATTCCTAGACAAGCTCTCCGCACTTGAAGCTCAGTAAGCCATCACGGAGGAGTCCATGGGGTATCTGCTGTTGAAGACCGACGCAGCGACGCTGTGCTTATAGCGTCTCGAGTCGACGACTACGGCGCTGATTCTACCTCCGCCTCCGCCTCTGCCTCCACCGAGTGGTTGGATTGGACCAACAGGCGCGGCGGGCTCGGCGCTGCAAAACAACAACAGGATGATGGTGGAGGTGTCTTTGGACCCCCACCACGCCTGGCCAATGGTATGTTACCGGAGACTCCCCCTCAGCCCCATGCTGGATATCATTTTGAGCGATATCAGGCCTTGTGTTCCGTCTCGCTGTCGAAAATGAAATTTCCCAAGTTTGATGGCACTAACCCTAGATTTTGGTCTGATCAATGTGAGATGTATTTCGAGCTTTATTCGGTGATGTCGGCCCTGAAGACAAGCTTTGCAAGATTGAACTTCACGGGACCTGCAGCAGTTTGGCTTCAGATGATGGAGCGCAAGGAATGGTTTTAGGATTGGGAGACCATGAAGTTGGCGGTGATTTCACGTTACGATCAGGATTAGTACCAAATTCATCTGCGCCAGCTTCAATCCTTGAAGCAAGTGGATTTGGTAACAGCTTATCATAGTCGGTTTGAGGAGGTTTCCCATAGTATCTTGCTGTACAACCCTTCATATGATGAGCCATTCTTTGTCACGTAATTTCTTGGGGGTCTTCAAAGGAGATTCGCTCTGCTATAGCTCTGCATAGGCCCAAGACTATCTAAGATGCAAGTGAGCTTGCACTTTTGCAGGAGCTAGAATTAGAGTCGGTCAGAACCAAATATGTTGTTAAGTCATTTGCAAAGTTTCAGCCATGACCTACTCTTGTGGGAGATACGGTTAGAATGCCGCAAAAGATGGAGGAGCACAAGATTCAAGCCAAGAACAATTCGGCAGCCTCTGAAGATAAGCTGCAAGCCCTGAAATCTTATCGCAGACCCAATGGCCTGTGCTTTGTATGTGGTGAAAAGTGGACTGGCAAGAATCATCAGTGCCCCACTCATATTCCAATTCATGTTATCTAGGAGCTCAAGGAAGCAGTGCAAGTTGATTCTGATCCTGATTATTCATCATCTGAGGAGGATGCTGAGGCTACAGTTGAGCAAGTGGTAATGGCTATTCAGCAATAGTCAGAAGCTGTCCCTGTCAGTAACTCAAAAAAGAAGAATAGAACATTAAGGTTCAGGGGCTTTGTTGGCACTCAAGAAGTATTGATTCTCTTGGATTCAGGGAGTGCAGGAACCTTTGTCAGTCTAGAAGTGGCTTCTAAAATACAGCAGAAACAGCAACTCTGTTGAAAGCATCTAGGCCCCTAGTTGGGTTTCGGTAATTAATGACAATACGTGATTACTATGACTAACGTGTGTTTTGCAGAGGCAATTAAGTTAGGTCATGGTAATGGAAATTGATTGGGCAATCATGGTTGTCATGCCCCTACGATGGAAATCATTTCAGTTTTCAAAGGATGGATGACAAGGTTAAGGATGGACTAGTTCTAAGTGTCGTTTGGTGTTGAAGAGACACTTAGAGTAGTTTAGGGCTTTGTTTTTCCTTTAGCCGTACTATTAAGGGGGTATGGACTAGTAGCTTGACCTAGGTGAGTCTAGTGGGTTAGGTGTGGTGTACACTTGTCAAATCTAGCACTAGGCAGCTCCAAAGTTGCCCTTAGATCAATTAGAGCGAACTTCATTCACATATGATTTCGAGTTGAAAATGAATGGAGGGTCAAATGTTGACCGGACACTGGTTCCGGTGTGACCGGACGCTAGCGCAGAGTCCGGTCAAATCATTTGACCAAGGTGAAGTCGTCTGGTTGCGATCGGGCACTGAGAGAAGAATGACTAGACGTTGGGTGCCAGAGTCCGGTCAACTCCAGTAAGGTTCTAGAAAGGGAGAATCCTGATCGGACGCATCCGGTCAGTGCTGACCGTACGCTGGTCAGGTTCCAGCTACTGACCAGACGCTGAGCAGCAAAGTGATCGGACGCTGGGTGCTAGAGTCCGGTCAACATCAGTAAGGTTCCAGAGGGCAGTTTTCATGACCGGACATGTCCGGTCATTGCTGACCGGAAGCTGGTCAGAGTCTGGTCACAACTTAACGGCTTTGTGACAGGGAGAACTGACCGGAGCGTTCGGTCAACTTGACCGAAACGTCCGATCACCCCATAGAGGCACATAACGGTTTGTTTTGAATGAGGGGTTATAAATACTTGCTCTATTCACTCAAGGGAGTAACTCTTGCCCATTTCAACAGCTGAGAAACACTCTTGAGAGTGTTAAGGAGAGCAAGAGCCTAGTGAGGTGATTGAGATATGAGAATCCAAGATTAAGGCCTCATTAGTGAAAAGAGAGTAGCAAGTGTGCATCCACCCTTCTCATTAGGCTTGTTGTGGTCAAGTGAGAGTTCTTGCTTGTTACTCTTGGTGATCGCCATCACCTAGATGGCTTGGTGGTGATTAGGAGTTTGATGATCATCCAGTGGAGCTTGTGGATGACCCAACTCAAGTTGTGAGCGCTTGTGGGTGATTCACCGCGATGGAGTGTCGAAGAATCAACCCGTAGAGACCACTTGATCCTTGCGCGGATCAAGGGGGAGCTACACCCTTGCGTGGGTGCTCCAACGAGGACTAGTGGGGAGTGGCAACTCTCCGATACCTCGGCAAAACATCACCGCGTTCCTCCTTCTCTCTTTACTTTAAGCATTTACTTTGAGCAATTCGATTCTTGTCTTTACATTCATAGAATTGCCATGCTAGAGTAGGATTGGAACTTAGGTTGCAAAACTTTTGTGCGGTAGAACATTAGAAACACTTTCTAGGCATAAAGGGTGAAGTGGGCTAAGTGTAGGGTTTAATTATTGCAAAGAATTTTAGAATTAGCCCAATTCACCCCCCTCTTGGGTATCTTGATCCTTTCACCTGTGATCCCTTGAAGTTCACTACTGCTGATGGTAATATCTTGGTCACTGACAAGATGATACCCCAAATGCAGTGGCAAATTCAGGGGCAGTGCTTTGCTCATGATACTAGAGTGCTACCAATGAAAGGTTATGACATGATCTTGGGGTCTGACTGGTTGGGCAAGCATAGCCCTATGTGGATCCATTGGAGAAAGAAACTGATCAAGTTCACTTATTAGAAGATGAGAATTCTGTTGAGAGGTGTTTCTGATGTTGTAACTCAATGTTCACAGATCACTTCTCACAAGCTAAAAGGTCTCTTGAAGAAAAAGGTTGTGCACCAAATTCTAGAGTTAAAGGCTATGTGTCCCTTGGATCACAAAGAGGTTGATGCAACACCAGATGTTTCATCTACTTCTTGTCTGATAATGGATCAGAATGAGTCTCAAGTGAATGATCAACCACCAGCAGTTGTTCAGACTCTTCTCCGGTAGTTTGATCAGCTGTTTCAAGAACCAACTGGTTTACTTCCATCAAGAGCATATGATCATCATATTCCTTTGGTCAGTGGTGCTCAACCAGTCAATGTGAGGCCTTATAGATATGCCCTAGTGCAGAAAACTAAAATTGAAAAGCAAGTTCAAGAAATGCTTGCCTCGGGAATTATTCAACACAGTGTGAGTCCCTTTGCATCATCAGCCTTATTAGTGAAGAAGAAGGATGGTACTTGGAGGTCATGTGCTGATTACAGGCAGCTCAACACTATCACAGTGAAGAACAAACATCCTCTTCCTATGGTTGATGAATTACTAGATGAATTGGCTGGAGCTAGTTATTTAAAAAAATGGATTGCAGGTCTAGGTACCACCAAATCAGAGTGGCTAAAGGAGATGAGTTCAAGACAACCTTCAAAACACAAAGTGGACTTTATGAATTCAGGGTGATGCCATTTGGGCTCACAAATGCTCTAGCTACCTTTCAGGGAGCAATGAACATTATCTTTGTCCCACTATTGAGGAAACGTGTGCTTGTCTTCATGGATGATATCCTGGTTTACAGCAAAAGCTTGGAAGAGCACTATGATCACTTGCAACAGGTGTTCAAAATCTTGCAAGACCACCAGTTTCTGTTGAAGAAGTCTACACCAACAACAACAAAGCCTTTAAGTCCCAAACAAGTTGGGGTAGGCTAGAGTTGAAACCCAGCAGAAGCCATCAAGGTACAGGCACGTGAATAGCTGTTTTCCAAGCACTCCTATCTAAGGCTAAGTCTTTGGGTATATTTCATTCTTTCAAGTCTCCTTTTATTGCCTCTACCCAAGTCAACTTTGGTCTTTCTCTGCCTCTCTTCACGTTACTATCCTGGCTTAGGATTTCACTACGCACCGGTGCCTCTAGAGGTCTCCATTGGACATGTCCAAACCATCTCAATCGGTGTTGGATAAGCTTATCTTCAATTGGTGCTACCCCTAATCTATCACGTATATCATCGTTCCGAACTCGATCCCTTCTTATATGACCGCAAATCTAACGCAACATATGCATTTCCGTGACACTTATCTATTGAACATGTCGTCTTTTTGTAGGCCAACATTCTGCACCATACAACATAGCAAGTCTAATCGTCATCCTATAAAACTTACCTTTTAGCTTCTGTGGTACCCTTTTGTCACATAGGACACCAGATGATTAGCGCCACTTCATCCACCCTGCTTTGACTCTATGACTAACATCTTTATCAATATCCTCGTCTCTCTGTAGCATTGATCCTAAATATCAAAAGGTGTCCTTCCTAGGCACTACTTGACCTAGGAAGGTGTGCTTTTGCTCAACCTTCCTTGGAATATCTGGGACATATTATCTCATCACAAGGGGTTGCTACTGAACCTGCTAAGGTAGCTACAGTCAAATAGTGGCCTCAGCCAGTCAATGTGAAGCAGTTAAGAGGATTTTCGGGCTCATAGGTTACTATAGAAGATTTATTAAGCACTATGGAATGATAAGTAAGCCACTAACTCGACTTCTAAAGAAAGGGGTGACATTCCAGTGGAGTCCTCAATCACAGCAGGCATTTCAGTTACTCAAGGATTCATTGGTCCAAGCTCTAGTTCTGAGAATTCCATATTTCTCTAGGACATTTGTCATAGAAACTGATGCAAGTGATATGGGGATGGGAGCATTTTTTATGCAAGATGGTCACCCAATTTCATTCCTAAGTAAGGCATTTAGCCAAAGAAACCAATCTTTATCCACATATGACAAGGAATGTTTGGCTATGATCATGGCAGTGGATAAATGGAGGTGTTATTTGCATGGCCAGACCTTTATCATTAGAACAAATCACAAGAGCCTTCTTCACTTGACTGATCAAAAAGTGGTGTCTAGACTCCAACAGAAAGCTCTTATCAAGCTGATGGATTTACAGTATCAAATCCAGTACAAGAAAGGCATCTCTAATGCTGTTGCAGATGCCCTTTCTAGAACCCCTGATGCATTGAATGTTTTCTCTATCTCTCTCAGCACACCAACTTGGTTGGAGAAGTTACAACAAGGATATGAGGATGATGAAGAAGCCAAACTTCTACTTACTCAGTTGGCCATGTCACAGAATGACAAAGGATTTTCACTGGTTAATGGTACCATCAGATATAAAGGTAGAGTTTGGGTGGGTAACAATGTTTTGGCACAGCAGCACATTATGCATGCCTTGCATTCCAGTGCAATTGGTGGCCATTCAGGCATCTATGCTACTTACCACAGGATCAAGGCACTATTCTCCTAGCCAAAAATGAACCAGTGTGTCACAACTTATGTGCAGAGTTGTGAGGTTTGTCAGCAAGCTAAAGTGGAGCATGTTAGGTTGCCTAGGCTGCTTCAACCCTTGCCTGTTCCTGAGCAGGCGTGGAGTATTGTAAGTATGGATTTTATTGAAGGCCTTCCTAAATTTGGTAAATGGGATACAATCTTTGTGGTAGTGGATAAGTTTAGTAAATATGCTCATTTCTTAACCCTATCTCATCCCTATACTTCATTGCAAGTTGCCTAGCAGTACTTTGATCAGATTTACAAGTTGCATGGAATGCCTAGTGCTATAATTTCAGATAGGGATAAAATCTTCACAAGTGCTCTATGGAAGGAGTTATTTACCCTATCTGATACACAGCTTTTGATGAGCTCCTCTTATCATCCTCAGACGAATGGGCAGACTAAAAGAATTAATCAGTGCCTTAAAGGACTCTTGCATTGTGTAGTACATTCTTGTCCCAAGGATTGGAGCAAATGGTTACCCTTGGCTGAGTTCTGGTATAACACTGCTTATCAGTCTTCTTTGGGTACCACTCCATTTGAAGTGCTCTATGGACATCACCCCAGACAGCTAGGAATCACTGATCCATAGGCGGCTACTGTTCCTGATCTGGCAAAATGGATGACTGAGAGACCGTTACTGAACAGATTGATTCAGCAATAGTTATTAAGGGCTCAGCAAAAGATGAAGCACCAAGCAGATAAGAATAGATCAGAAAGAGAATTTCAAGTGGGAGAGAGTTTATATGAAACTACAGCCTCATGTCTAGAGTTCAGTAGCTTTCAGGTCAAATCCTAAGCTTTCTTATCGGTTCTATGGGCCATTTCAGATAACTGCTCAAGTGGGTTCTGTTGCCTACAGGTTGCAATTGCCATCAACAGCTTTGATCCATCCAGTGGTGCATGTTTCCTAGCTCCAAAAACATGTTGCACCTAACACTGAGGTTCCTGATGATCTCTCCACTGTGGCTACTGATCCTTCTTTACCAGTGCTTCCTATTTAGGTTATTGATCGAAAGACAATCCAGTTGGGTGGTCGGCGGAATGATCGAGTCAAGGTGCAGTGGGAACACCACCCTCCTTTGATGGCATCTTGGGAGAATTGGGAGGACCTCAAGAGAAGATTTCCTATGACTTGGGGTCAAGTCGTTGCTAAAGTAAGGGGGAGTGTCAAGAGCTCTACTGATAGTGGCTGATTCTGATGGTCGTTTTGTTAGCCATTTGGAGTTGGTGTTGGTTGGGTTGTATTGGCCGATTGTAATCAGGTTTGGCCCAGGTAGGCATAGGGGCCTGGCCTAGAGGTGTGTGCATGTGGGGGTATGGCCCCCGGTACCCATAAGATAAGACATGGGCCACTCCCCAAAGGTGGCCCAACCCACAAGATCAAGACGTGCACCGCAAGACTACATGAAGATGTGATTTATTGTATAATACCAAATAGGATATTTTTCTTGTAACCCTACCCCTCCAGAGTATATAAGGAGAGGCAGGAGTCCCCTAGACGATATATTGAATCTGATACACAATCAATACAAAATAACAGAGCACAGGATGTAGGGTGTTACATCAAGCTGACAACCTGAACCTGTATAAATCTTGTGTCTCTGTTACCATCTGGTTCGTATCACGCACACCTCCACCGATTCATCTACTACCATGGGTATACCCCTCGGTAGACTACTAACCAGATTTCGTCGACAGGGTGCGCTAGGTAGGGGGTGTGCGTGCTGATCCCATGGCGAGCCAGATGACATACCTCAAGGTCAACATCATCCATGACAAATCGACATCTGCCGGCGGCGACGCTCGATGTACCGATCGGCAACATGACGCCTAGAAGAACTGCGTCTCTACATCTCCATGCCTCAGTGGCAATGAGCAATGCCTCTTGCACTAATGTACTAGCGATGGTGGATGTCACCGAGTCCGTATGCTGATGCCCCTTCCACGCCAACAATATCATCATCGGCTCGATCTCATGTTGACACGAGATGCAGTCATCAGGCCTTGGCGGCGGCACCTACTAATGTGGCTCACACCATTGACTCATCATCGTCGATTTGCCAGTCCCACGGCATCCTTCGTCATCGCATCTCGCTATGTGTGAGCTTTGCAACATCTCTGAGCCATTTCCACCTCCATGGCATATGTTGCTCACACACATATACCTGTGGACTAATCACCTGTGTATCTCACATAAATACAATTAGTCCATCTAGGGTTGTCACTCAATTACCAAAACCAAACAAGGACCTTTTAGCTTGTGAACCAGGGACTCGTAGGTGGTCCCAGACAGGAAGGCTTTTATGACATCGACGTTGGCGACATTGGGCAACTCGTTGCACTGCCGGGAGAAGCGCCGGATGTATCTACGAAGGGTTTCTTCGGCCTTCCATCGGCAGTTTTTGAGATCCCATAGGTTCCTAGGATGCTTGTACGTGCCCTGGAAGTTTCCCATGAAGATCTCTTTCATGTCCGCCCAACATTAGATTCTGTTGGGCGGAAGGTGTTCCAACCATGTTCGCACCAAATCGGCCAGGAATAATGGAAGGTTACGGATAATGAAATCATCATTACCTGCTCCACCAGCTTGGCAAGCAAGCCAATAATCCTCGAGCCACAGTCCGGGGTTCATTTCCCTATAGTATTTCAGGATGTTGGTTGGTGGTCGGTACCGTGGCGGGAAGGCGGCGTTGAGGATGTGTCAGCCGAAGGCCTGAGGTCTCGGCAGGCCGGGGCTCGGGCTTCGGTCCTCGCCACTATCATAGCGTCCACCACGGCGAGGGTGGTAGCCATGGCAAGCTCCCTCCCTCGCATTGCTACGGGCACACCTACGGGCATCGAGGGTGTCGCGCGCATCACGGTGGTGGCCGAGATGCTCATGTACTGGGACCACGGTGCATAGCCTGCTGCCTTGTGGGCCTGGTGGACTGACACGTACTTGTTGGGTCACTCTAAGGGCGTGCGCTGGCTGGCGTTGAGCTCATGTCGTCGAGACAGCGAGCTCTCAGCCTGTTGCGCCGCCGCACGCTCAAGTAGCGTGCGAATCTCGCGATGGGCCCGACGGTCTTCGGGCGTCGTGGGCCCTAGAAGCCCCCGGAGCAAGGCGACCATAGCAGTGATGTTCTGGCTTGCCCGGGTGAAGTGTGGGAGCGCTTCATCGTCCTCGATGATCCTTCGGTTCATGTCGCGGGCCATGGCGTGCGCGCCCACCATCTCCGTGGTGCTCGATCTCTCGCTCGAGCTCCACGTATTCCTACTCGAGCTGGAGTTGCGCTTCCTCGAGCTCTTGGTGCTAGGCCTTCAGCTGCTCCACCCACAGGCATGGTGGGGCCCCTGCATCCCTCTCGACCTCGTGGTCGAGGTCGTTCGTTGGGGTAGCCTCTTCCTCATGGATGCTTCCGATGTGTCCCTCGGGGGTACCTGCCATGAAACACTCACGAGAGGGGTGATGGCTCCCCCTACTGGAGTCAGAGGTGGAGGGTGACTCCATTTCTCTTGTGAGGAGGTCATGAAAAGATTCCATGACATATTAGGTCATCCCCACGAACCCATCGTTCACGGGGGACAGAGGCGTGCGTTGTGCCACAAGGTGGCTATTGGTCTCTACGGCGTTGCGGAGACCGAACAGGAGCGCTATCGGGGCGCTCTGGTTGAGGTATTCCGGAGAGAGTGGCTCCCCTCTGGCAAGCTGCGCCATGACAGTCGGGGTCCTAGAAAGGCGCCGAGCTGGCGCTCTAACCTCCTATAGTCGAAGTCGAGGAGCTGGTCGCTTCCGGGGGCGCGGGCCTTCGATGCGTGCAGCTACAGCTCCTTAAGCGCCTTGGCGATCGCATCGAGGCTAGCGGAGTGGAGAGGTCAGACAGCGGCAGGAGCTATTGCCAACTCTCCCTCCATCGTGACGTTGAAGTCTAGGTCCCCGAAGTGCACGTGCGCACCCAAGACCTAGCTGAGGTTGTGACTAGCCATCCAAGGCCTGGTGTGGATGTCGAGACGCGTAAAAGGCCTCTACCTGGCATGCCAACTATCGGTATTTCAAGTTGCCACCGACAAGTAAATTTCTAATATTACGTGTTTGGCTCGGATGGTGTGCTTAGAGGACACGAGATTTATACTGGTTCGGCAGAATGTTCCTACATCTAGTTCATTACTGCTGCTCGTGTTACTAGTACTGAAAGTTCATTGTATGGGTTACAAATGGGCGAGAGAGGGACAAGTCCTAAGTCTCTAGTGAAAGGAGTGAACGGGTGCTGAGAGAGCTCGGTTGCTACTCAGCCGTGTATTCGGGGTTCGATGGGTTCATGATGGTTCAATCAGATCTAGCCTGAATCGATGTGATGTATTGCGATGCCCCTTATGGGATGCCCTGCTTTCCCTTTTATAGGCCAAGGGAAAGCATGGGTGATAGCGGAGGAAAAAGAAGAACAAGAGAGAGAGAGAGAGCCAAAGGCCTATAGGATCACCGGGTCCTTCTTCTCCTTCATGCGGGTCCCGCCGACCCTATAGATGTCAACAGGGATGGCTTCACGTCACGGTCCTATCCATCACTAGCACCATACGTAGGCGTCATATGCTGGTCATGGCGCTCCACTCCATCCTGGCGAACATCGTGGTGAACTGACGCACCCGTCAGTGTTCGTACGGGGGTTAGGCAGAATAGCACCGGTACACCTGATGCTGTTCTTGTTGTGAATCCTCCGGTATGGCCCATCAAGGCCACGGGTTACATCAGGGCATACCGATCTCTTCCCTAGTGTCAGAGCTTTGACTCAGGCCCATACACTTGGACCTAGAGTGGTTGGCAGCGGTATGGGTCTTCGTCGGGCGAGGCGGAGCCCGTGGCCTCAGGGTCGGGCGACACAGAGTCCTCCCCCAGAGGCCGGGCGAGGTGGAGTGCAAACCCGAGGGTTGGATGAGGTGGAGCCCACGGCCTCGGGGTCGGGTGAGGTAGAGCGTAGACCCAAGGGTCGAGCGAGGCGGAGCGCAGACCCAAGGGTCGAGCAAGGTGGAGCGCAGGCCCAAGGGTCGGGCAAGGCGGAGTCCTCCCTTAGAGGCCGAGCGAGATGGAGCACAGACCCAAGGGTCGGACGAGGTGGAGCGCAGGCCCAAGGGTCGGGCGAGGCAGAGCGTAGACCCAAGGGTCAAGCGAGGTGGAGCCCGCGGCCTCAAGGTCGGGCGAGGCGGAGTCCTCCCCTAGAGGTCGGGCGAGGCAAAGCGCAAACCCAAGGGTCGGGCAAGGCGGAGCGCAGGACCAAGGGTCAGGCGAGGCAGAACGTAGACCCAAAGGTCGGGCGAGGCGGTGCCCTCTCCCAGAGGCCAGAAGAAGCAGAGCATACGCGTCAGTGGGGTCATTTGGAGCTGTAGTCGCGCTCTTGACTGCTTGGATGAGTCAATATTGATGGTCATTAGCTCCTCTTCTTCGGGTACCCTAGTATTGGTCCCCGACAATACCTCACTCAACACCCACGCGTGACTCCCCTTGCCCTGACTGCCCTAACCACACACGCCCGCACGCCACAGCCATGGTTTGATTCCTATCCTGCATGTTGTGTTTTTTCCATGAAACATCATCCTCTCCTCTCGAGCGACCGCAGAAAGGGAAAAACACCACCCCAACTTCTGCCATCGCCTCTTGTTCCCGACAATGGTGAGCTCTCCAGGTCCGGCGTCCTCCTTTGGCTTTGTCGACGATGGCTAGATCTGGTGATTGGAGTCGCAGACGCTCCACCCCCTTGTTCTCCCCAGGCTCTCCACCCCCCCCTTCTTCTTCCTGGGCTCTCCAACCCTTCTCCCGTGTCGCTCCTCCGGAGTCGTAGATGCCGTTGGCCAAGCCGGCATCGTGGCTAACCTCGTGGCCCCCCTGGTCGACTTTTTGGCTAGGGACACGACTGGACGGCCCTCCGTCGTGGGTGTGTGAGTGAGGGGTGCGCCTCCCCTTGCCGTCGGTGCTGCTCTAGATAACATCTTCTCTCCACCCTGAATTTGTCGCCAAAAATGCTCCTTTAGGTAATTAAATGTACCCGTCTGTTTACACCAAAATTTAGGAAGAAGAATGCGGGAAATCGAAGCTTCCAGGATTATGTCATCAAGGAATCGATTAGATGTGAATCGGTATCAGCTGATTTAGATGCGATGTTAGAATTGACTATTTTATAGATGACGTCAGCAGACGGCGTCAATGGGCTATGCTTGAATAATGCTAGGAAGATATGTCGGACTCTACAAACAAGAAAAATTAGGGTCCAAGTTATTATTAAGTTATGAAGTTTTCTTTTATTCCAAGAATTGTAATGAGTCGTATTTGAGTAGGATTCACATTTAGGTTTCGGGTATAAATATTAGACCCTGATTATTGTACAAGGGAATGAACACTCAATCAATACAATTTTTACGGCTTTCGCCATCGCATTAGGAGTAGGAGTACTGTAGATCTCGATGAGTTCTTCAACAAATAGGGCTGCATCGACTGATCGACCTCCAGCTTGATTGTGAGTACCATCACGACTTGTATTGTGCTTATAAAGCTGCATCAGCTGATTGATCTTTTATGAGCTATAATATAAGTTAGTTATCGATCCATATCATTGTTTGTAAGGCTGCATCAGCTGATTGATCTCTTACCAATCATAATATAGATCAAAGTTATCGATTTTGTGTTAAATAACTTGTTGTTTAATACAATATCACCAGCTATCGAATCTGCTAAGATTAGTAAGATTTTTCTTACTAATTTGGGTTGATTCACTAGTTATCAATCTTGTTATAATTAATGTTTTATTAATTATAACAAAATCACCCGATTGAGATAGAGATAGATCGGCATCATATCATCTTAATTGGTCATCTTTTGATCTGGTCACGCTTTAAATCTTATAATTGATGGCTTAATTCCGCTAGATCGGTTGTTTTATCTCTATTCTAATCAAACATAGTATGCATCCAAAGACATGTTTCAATCTTGAATAAACTCACTAGTTAATGAGATCTAATCTAATGATGCTACTATAGCTGTATCGATCCGATCGAACCTCACTGGTAAGACTTTAGATTAGAAATTATCGATTAGTGGTCTTGTTCATGATCAAGATATGTACTATGTTTGTTTGCTATGATGCATCGGCTATTTTAGCCGATTTGCCTATACTCTCACGTATATAATATGTTTTCATAAATCTATCACATATAGATGGTTTTATAAATTCTTTGTCTTTAGTTTGTTATCATTATCATAGCTGCATCGATCCGATCGAACCTCACTGTTGATGTAATAGATTAGATTCAAACTGCTTGTAGATTCATTTATATTAGACAATCGATTTGTTCGCATGTTATACTCTTTTCATCAAACTTATCGGCTCGACGCTTTATATCGATCATGTTCTATTTAGCCGATGATGCTTTCTTATAACGCTTCTTTGCTGATTATCAATTCTCTAATCGATCGATGACATCAATCGATCATTTGATCATATATGTTGGAATTTTAAGGAAAAATCTTCTGATTTTATATTTGGGTGTATTGTACTTGTTTTTGTCTAGATTAATTAGTCATCATAAATCTGCTATGATCCATGAGCATTGGTTATTTTGATTCATATCATTATCATTTAATTTTAGCTGATAATCCTTGATTTAAAGATTTCATGGATACGCCGGATATTGACTATTTAGTCGATAGCGTTATTGAATCGGCTATCTAGCCGTATATTTAGAACTGTCTGGTGCAACATCGACATGTTCCACCTTAAATTACTGATGAGATTTTCTCTCATTGTCAATTGCGGGTCAAATTGACCGCCACGTTGTTGGGTTTTTAGAATCGGCTGGTTCTGTGTTGAAGCCAAGCAGATCTCTGGTCTCGTTCCACTCTGATCTTCAGGCTTGTTGTGTGTTGATCACATTGCCACATTTTTGTGTCAACACCGCCCTTACACTGCCCTTGAATTCCCAACATGAACAGGCAAAACAAGACAGCGATCATTCATGGTTTTTCTAGCTATCCATAGGATTGACTTCACCTCCTCGTGTTGGAGCTAAACAAAACGATAGAGTGCGTATGGGGAGCAACCAAATAGGTGGAGATTGTACTATGAAGATGTAGATAAAAGATTATACAATCAACTAATCAAATCCATTGCTAATGCTAGTGTGTAAGATCACCGTTCCCTGTGACATGAACAACCACGCAAAACGTCAAGTTATGGTAAGGACGACACGGTGTACTCTCGTTGGTAAAGATGGCAGCAGAAGGGATGCGGACCCGAAACCCATGAGTTTCAGACCCGCCAGGCGGGGGGGGGGTTCTACTTCTACCCGTGGGTTTTGGGTTCGGGGACTCGAAATGGGGGCGGGTCGGGTCGTGTTTTGATCCCCAGCGGGTGCTCGTCAAGGACCCGCCATCTCAGCCAACTAAGGTTGTAACTCTAGGTATAAATGAACCAATCGTTGACTCTCCTATCTCCTTCCCATTCCTCAAGTCGCCCTTGACGCCGCACCCGACCCTCCCCATGCAGCCCTTACGGCGCGATGAGCTCGTCGCATCCCCCACGACCCCAGCACCAATCCGTCGCTACTCCCTTTGCGAATCGCTACTCTTCGCTCCGCTCCCCCTCGCTCTCCTCACTCCACGGTAGTCTCCACGCGGCCTCTCCACGGCGTCGGCGTGGGCTTGCGTCTCCGCTCCCTCTGCAGTGGCGGTGGCGAGACCCTACGTGCTGCTGACCCGGTGTGGCAAGAAGACCCTCGGCGGCTAGCAGCGAGTCGGCGACCCGATCTCGAGGGCACCTACGAGGCTGCGACGGATGGATAGAGCCTCATCTGCGTCGTGAGCACCATCTCCGTTCGGGTTGCGGGGAACCCGACTTCGGCAGGTTTGGGGTCGGTGTGGATTTTCACCTGAAACACAGTTCGGGGCGGGCGGGTTCGTTGTCAGGTTTGGTGCGGGTCGCGGGCGCTCCACCTGTCCGTTGCCATCTTTATTCGTTGGGCATGACCTTAAGGCGTAAATCGGATATTACGCTACCGCAAAAGGTAGGCGAAAATGGGCAAGTACGTATCGAAACACCTGCACTCTCCTAAGACCCCAAGTGACGACTCGACTGAGTGGTCGTCCCTAGCAGAAACGTCGAGATCGACGGCGAGAGTTTTCCTATGACCGGCGGCGGCGGCAACACCCGGCGTCCGACCGCCGCGGCCAGGAGCCGCGGGAGGCCATCTGAGGCCTCGGGCCGGAGCCAGGCGCACGCCGAGCCGCGGCCGCAGCGGCGCGGCGCCGTGGCCGCAACGACCATGGGCCCCTGCGCCTCATGGACGTGAGGCCCCGAACCCTCGCGCTCTTCGTGCTTGCTTCCTTCGCCTTCGTTTCGGTCGCCTTCGTGGTGTATACTGGTGGGTGGTGGGAGGAGGCGGAAGGGGAGGGCGCGGCGACGCTGCGAAAGGTCATGCGCTCCGTAACCCCGCTGTCAGCGCCCAGGATGATGGATCTGCCTCAGGTGATGCCCATTTGTTTGCCACGTTGTTTTTGTTGAGCGTTCTATGTTCTGTGGGGCTGTCTAGACTCTAGAACCCGAAGGTTGAAATTGCACGACAGCTAAAGCTAGTAGAGAAGTACGCACTCTAGTTTCAGGGACTCTAGTTGATTTGGGAAGGGCTGCTTTATGTATTCGTGAAGTAGTGGTGACTATGATTTAGCATCAGGTGAGATTGGCACCATGAGCTATTAATTGTGCATCACTTCATATTTAACGATGATAGAGTTATGTTGAAGCGCAGTAGTCTATACTGATGTTGGTACACGAAGCTAGTTAAATTTGTTTGTCACGAAGTATGAATATGCTACCTGGGGACCAAACACCGCTTTTGATGTGCACACTATTATATGTATCTGTACTTCTTTTTCTAGTATGCACTTGATTTTCTCTTGATCTAGTTTTTTTTTTCCTTCTGAATGATGCATAATTGAAAGGCTCTCATTTCTTTGTATCCTTAGGTTTTATTAGTAACAATGTTACCTTTCTGATGGTTCATGCCTAAATGATTGCAGTTTCAAAGTAACCACAAGGAAAGTTTGTATTGGGGCACTTATAGACCAAATGTGTACCTTGGAATTCGTGCAAGGTGCTAAACTTGTGCAAAGCCTCCCTATTCTCCTTCATAACAAGTTAATTACTGAAAATTATTCCCTTCCTGTAGTTCTCTACTGCTTGGACTACATTTGAAAGTTCATGTTCCTCGTATAAAATAGTTTTGATGATATTTCCTTATACTGTCATGAAAGTTAGAATCTTATAGACACTGAGAAGTCTCTCTGTTCCTTCATGTGGAGTCAATCATCTTTATACAATGAAACTACTTCTATCATGGCTTTTAAAATAATACGCCATGCTATTTTTTTAGCTGAAAGTACCGTCTTTATGCAATGAGAATTCTTTGGAACCAAGGATTCAAGAATTTCTTGCTAATATTACCTCTATTGCAGAACCCTCTGTCTCTAATTGCGGGACTGATGTGGATTGGCTTGAAAAATGGACAATATTTTCTTATGCATGTTTGCCAAGATTCTGATGAGCTGAGCACATTTGGGTGGACAGCTCACAATGGTAAGGATTATGGACGTCAAGTGCTGGTTGATCATGGCCTATTCTTGACTACTAGTTTTCTGAAAGAGAAAGGAGAGAACAGTGGTTATGGTGGAGACTGGGCAGTTCGATTGGATGCTAACAGTGAGAGGTAAATATACTTTCATTATCTGCAAATTGAAGAAAAGAGCAGTTCAATCTTACAGAAAAGATGTTTTAACACATCTCAGTTTGTAAACATACTAAACAGAGGATGGAAAGAATGACAGGTCTGAATTGTTTTCTTCGTTGCCTGATCCCAGCTCAGTAGGATATCACCTGTGATTACTTACTTTGCAACCGTGCAAAGTTACCAAACCAAAATAAATTTATTCCATGTTGTTAAACTTTCTCTAGGTCAGGCTTAAGTGATGCTCAAGAAAGCACCACATCTTTTTTTCTACATTGCTGATGAAACTGGAAATCAGACCACTATGGGTTCATATGAACCTTCATCAAGAGGCCCTGTTCTTTTGGCTTCTGGGTCGCATGAGGAGATTGGTGATTGGGAATTGCACTTGAGATCTGAGGTATCCTTGTCTTCATAGTTTTTGACCTTGTTAACTCCTCAGTATTGTTTGCGACTGGGATATGCTGGTGCAACTCCATTTGACTAACTCTCATATGGATATATCCAACTCTGTTTCTCACAGGACAATTTGGAAATTCACAGAGCTGGATTCAAATCAATGAGTATGCATAATCTGAGTGACCTAGTACAACAAGCTGTTGCGACTAATGTATTCTAAACTCCTCATCATTTACCTTATTACTCCCTCCGCTCCAAATTGTAAATTGTTTTGCATTTTGACTTTATCCTAAGTCAAACTTATCTAGTTTTGACCAAGTTTATAGGAAAATGTATTAATATTTACAATATCAAATGAATCCACTATCAAAATATATTTCATGGTGTATCTAATGAATATAGTTTGACATAGTAGATGTTTGTATATTTTTTTCTATGAACTTGGTCAAATTAGAAAAGTTTGACTTAGAACAAAGCTAAAATGATTTACAATTTGGAATGGGTGAGTATTTGGGAAAAATCAGAACATTTTGTATTTCATTAATTACCTTTCAATGTAGTACTTATACGGTTTATGTCTAGGCAATACAAACTGGAAACCTTAACCTACCAGATATTACTGAAGATTCTTCAAATATAATGGTCTATCAGGTAACTGGAAGAGGGCAAGGAAATTTATTCCATCATTATAATTATGTATTCCCCATGTATGTGTGCAGCCTTTCGATGAAAGAGTCATTAACACCATCTTATTTCCTTTCGACTTTAAGTAAATGGTAAATGATGTGCAACATGTGCTTGTTTCCTCAGTATAATCGCCCTGTTCGTTTGGGCTGGTTTGGCTCATAAGCCATGGCTGAAAGTACTGTTGGCTGGTTTGGTGTGAGAGAAAATATCTTTTGTTAGTTGGCTGATAAGCCATGGCTTATAAGTCAAATCGACCAAAGCGAACAGGCTGAATGTCGAGAAGCAGGTGTCGCATGCCATAACTTTGATCACTGGCACGTCATATTTCAGTTAAGCATTAGCAATAGAAATATATTAGCACATTAGCTATACTCACTGTTATGTAGTAGTAATATGTATGGATTGGACACATGGAGGATGTATTGAGGCTCTTTTTTTGGTGAACTCGTTATATATTTTATTGTTTTCTTTTGTTTCTTGAAGAACCTATTTTGTTTTATTGTTTTCTACTTTATAAATTATATAACCAAATGTTACTGGTATCCTCTGTTAATTCTTCTGATCCATGTTTGCTGTGGTCTAGGCTTTATGTTGTTGTTTCTTGTCAGCTATTGCATTATGATTTATACTTTACTTTATTTTGATTTGATAGGTTTCCATAAAGACTCCTGCTCAAATAGACATAGTATTCTTGTCAGGGTCTGCCTCAAAGTCTCCAGTGATTGAAGAAGCGGATTAGCAAGCTAACAGGTGATTCTGCTGCATAGTGCATACTGCAAACACTATATGTGATTCTTCTGATTCTATTGTCATGGGATGTAAAGTCACCACCCATATTCTTTACGCACTGATCATTTTAAACAAATCTACTTGGCTCTTGGCTTGTTCTACATCCTTGCATAATTTTCTGGATCTGTTTCATCTACATCTTGTCTTTGTGATGAATATGAAAATCAAGAACATTATAAGCACAACATATTTGTTGTCTTAGTCACTTCTCATTAATGATGTCAGGTCCCATGCTGAGTACCCGTCTTGAAACAAAACAAAAGGAATTTGAAGAGATATGATCAAATCTTCAATGTAAATAATAAAGGTGCGCTTTGTTGGATGAGCATTTTGTTTAACATTCCACTTTTTTATCTTGTTTTTGCAGTATCTGAAGTTGTTTTATTCTCACTGTATTATTGTTTCCCTCTGAATGAATTAAAATATTTCTTTCCCAAGGGATGTTACTCATTACTTTATTGGCTCTTGTATTTGTTTGTGTATATATCAGTGTGCATGATAGTGTCATTCAGTGTGAAGTGTTTGTGTGCTTCAATTTACTACAGTTGAAAACATTTTAATCGTTAATTTGTTTTTGCTGTTAGATAAGAAATGTTGTAGACAGTTAGTAAAACTTGACTAAAGTTTTTGTCGTTGACCTATGCTGATGTAGTTTTCATTTTGATTAAGATTGATTCCAGACAATTATCTGTTGGTAGAGCTGCCTTGTCAAGTCTTCTTGGCGGCGTTGGCTACTTCTATGGGCAATCCAAAGTTGCAATTCCGAAAGGTTTTACAGTAAGTTTTAGAGCTTCACCTGACATCAGTTTCATTTGTTCATATGTTGTGATCTGCTCTTGTTCTGAGAAATTGCTATCTCAGGATACTTTTTTTAAAAAAAAAATAGCTGTGTGTTATTTTTATACTGTTTTGTAGTTATGTTGCATCTGAATTCCTAAGCTACAAGTCACAGCTCACAGACAACCAAAACTTATTGCTTATGTTTCTCTGCCAGCAAAAAATGGGATAAGTATATTCCATATTGGCCTGCTCGTTATATACAGCTGTTCCCAAGCCGCTCATTCTTTCAAAGGGATTTCTGTGGGATGAGGGCTTCCATCAATTAGTCATTTGGTAACTATTAGTTTTATCTCAGTGTTCAACAAAGGTTTTCTGCTGTATGCTCTAACGCACATCCTCGGTGGTGATGTACAGGCGATGGGATGTGCATATATATCTATGGATATCATTGGGCATTGGTTAGATCTGCTTAATTCAGATGGATGGATTCCCAGGGAGCAAATCTTAGGAGCTGAAGCTTTAAGGTTGTTTCTACTGTCACAACCAGTGATAAGTTTAGTGCGACACTTATTATATAATCCAACTTTTCCAATCATGCAGTAAAGTTCCTGAGGAGTTTGTTCTGCAGTACCCTTCAAATGGAAACCCTCCAACTTTATTTCTTGCGATACGTGGTAAGCCATTACTTTCTTTCTTCCTCCTCGTGTTGATGTGTTTATTGTATCTTGTGATATCTAACTCTTTGTTTCCTCTGATATTTAGTGTAACTTGCCTGCATGGCATGCCTTTAAATGAAAAATGTTGAAGCATAACCTATAAAATGAATTTACAAACTGCAGTTTTCTGTTCCTCTTTCTCCAATATTCAAATGCCATAATATATGAAAAGGGCACGGCAAAGTGTTCAAGGAACAGAAGACCTGTCTTGGGAGTATTACAAAATATGTTAGTTTGTAACGTTTTTGGTGTATGCTTATCCAATTATAAGCATTGAATGCTAAGAAGTTTTGTTGACTGGCAAGCACCTAAAGTCTATTAAACATGTGAAGGTCTGTAGAGTTGAAGTCTTGAATTGAACTGTAATAAAGTCTTGCTTTGATTAATTTGACATATGCCCTTTGTCTTGGCACAGATTTGGCAAGTGGTATACATGCACAGCAGTTTTCAGATGAGGAAGCTGAAAAGGTTTCCAGTTTCCTTCAAAGGGCTTATATCGGCTAAAATCTTGGTTTCAGTGGTTCAACAGTACACAATCAGGTGAGCTTTCTTTTACCACTTTCATCTTCTGTACTCATACTGACTAGTTGGAGTTTTAATGCTATTACCACGGTTATTTTCTGAAACACACAAACATGATAAACCGACAAGCTGTTATATGGTGTATGGAGATGATAGTTGAAAGCCTAACAAGAGGCACTAGCTCAGTCTATTATTAGGTGCTAACTGTGGTTGTACAGCAAAAAAAAAAGAGAGAGAGAGAGAGATCGATTGGGACTTTGAAGCCTTCACTGGGTGCTATTAATTTTTAGAGTATATTTCGTCGCAGAATTTCACTTTCAGTTCCTGCTGGCTTCAGTTCATAATTGTAGTGAGCACAATTTCTTATAAGACATGAACCTAAGCTTGAGCAGAAATTAATTGTTGACACAGCTGACAGTCTTTCCAATCGATCTCCTAGACTTCCTTTTGTAGACACAGATTTGCAGAACTGATCTCCAGTAGCTCCATATTTTATACTCTCACCTCAAGTCGGTGAAAAAAGTATATTTGGTTCTAAGCTATTCTTTTTTGTAATTGTGGTCCTCAGCTAGTTAAGTAGCTGTTACATCTCAAATCCACTGTTGCATATATGATTTCTACTTGTCGTGTCAACACTTCTACCTTTGGCTTATTTATCATAAATTTTTATAGGTAAATATGAAGGCACCTTCTATTGGCATGGAAGAGACAACATAACAAGAAGGAGTTGAACCCAAAGGTTTTTACATAATTCATTGTTGCCTGTTCCCGCACTGATCAATTGATCAAAAGCTTTTCATTGAGCACACGTCATGCCATATTAGAGTTCCTTCACTTTGCACTTCTGATGTTCCCAATTACTTTGCAGACTTTGACATCTGGATTGGATGACTATCCTCGTGCATCTCACCCTAATGATGAAGAACACCATGTTGACCTTCGTTGTTGGATGCTTCTTGCTACAAACTGCATCCGTTCCATTCACGGAGTTTCTTAAAATGGATAGTTCTCTTGAGAAGGTAGTTCAGTATGGATGTAGGAACATGACTTGCTAATTCAAGTTGATTTGTCTCAATCATTGACTTTGGCTCTTTTCTTTGAAAAACTTTGTTGAATTTTTGCAGGATTACTATAAGATGTCAAATCAACTTTCTGATTTTGGAACACTTAACAAGGTACTGTGCTGTCAATCCCTTGATTTTTTTCTTCTGTGAAGCAAAGTACAGGCATGAACACAAATACATGGAAGTCCTTGAATTTTGTATCATATTGGAATTGTTTTTTGGAGATCTCTCAAGTATTTTGGCGCTGTCTTGACTCCACCATAAACCTGTTCCACTCTCCTCTTGAGAGTGGACCTCTCAATAATTTCCTCTGTATGGAATCTTCTAGAAAATTATGCGTTTATAAAATTTCTGCCTTAAAACATGGTTTTATTCTAGTTGATATATTGATCATGTTCTGAACCCCGATTGTGCCTTTATGAGACTATTGGTTTAGTTCCAAAATCGAAACAATCCGATGACTACTGCTTGTTTCATCCAGTTATGTAATCATTGGCATTTTTACAGTTGCACTTGGATGACAAAATTGGTGCTTATTTTGATTATGGTAACCATACTGAAAAGGTCAGCACTGTGCTTCCTCTGACCTTTGGTACTTTGTTTTCCACATTATTCTCAAACTGTGATTGTGAGGTTATTTTTGTAGGCTCGATTGAGATGGTTTGATGTGAAAGACAAGGATACTATGAGGCGAGAGTTCTTGCGAGAAACATTACAACCCCCTCAGCTGCAGTTAGTACCCCATGTTGGCTATGTCAGCCTCTTCCCATTCATGATGGGGACTATTCCACCTGTATATTCTTTACTTCTATCTGTCTTGTTTATCACTTAAATGGTTTTTCTGATGCCCATCCTAATTAGTAATCACATGTGGCTACTCAGGAGTCATGGGTTCTTGAGAAGCAGCTCAATCTGATATCTAATACCTCTATATTATGGACAGATTATGGCCTTCGATCGCTTTCTAGAACAAGGTAAATGGTCATGAATTGGTCTATTATTTTGTCCATTCTCCTCCCCTCATCCACCCCAACCCTTCTCCCAAAACACCACATAAGTTTTGGATATCTGAGCATATATACTATTACTTTCCTACCCTATGAACAGCATCAATATGACTAGATGGAATTGTCAAACTGCATTCATGCTCCCAATACCTTGTTACTGTAGCTCACGCTGGTTTATATAGCTATATTATTTGGTCATCCAATAACGGGTTCTGATCTATTTATTGATATATGGTCCAGTTCAATATATATGAAGCGTAATACAGAGCATGACCCCCCTTATTGGAGAGGTGCCATTTGGATAAACATGAACTACATGGTTCTTTCCACTTTTACATCACTATGCACATGGTAAGTTCTTTAAGTGCCTAGTTTATACCCTTTGCAAACCCTTCTGCTGGTACAATGATCTCACATTGTGCTTTCATGTGAGGATGGTCCATATAGCAGCAGGGCAGGTGAATTGTATGACAAGCTAAGATCAAATCTTATCCGTGTGTTCATTCTTCTCTTGAGTTGAAACCAAATAAATTAAGCTGAACTGTAGCTTGTCTAATGGATTGCTGGCGCTTTACTTTCCGGTTTTACATTTACAGGAATATCGTGCAGAATTACGATGAAACAGGGTTCTTCTGGGAAAACTATGACCAGAAGAACAAAGGAAAAGGGAAAGGTGCACGGTCATTTACTGGATGGACTTCACTTATTGTTCTGATCATGGCGGAGTCCTACCCAACATTGCATAGGTGAGATATACATTGCAAACAACCAGAGCAGAAGATAGCTATGGCTGTTGGAATGAAGGGGCTGACAGCTGGCTGTTGTTTAGCTTGATTTCCAACCAGAATACTCGGGAGAACTTGATTCATAGCATTAACTGCCTTAATCATGAAAATTTTGACAATAACTCCTGGTCAATCTGTTCAGCATCATTTATACAGTGTTAGTGGTCATCGCTGTTCACTCTCATACTGTAAACTAGTTCCTCGAAGAACTAACTTTTGGGGTCCCGAAAACCACCCCAGGAAAGCATGAGCATATGGAAACATTTCGTTCTTGAAAGCTGATACTACGTGGAGCTGTTATTTGCTATTGAACGTCTATGAATGTACTCTGTTACTGCATGTTTCTTCAGGGATCATTGAGCTGTCATTTGGTTCTTGTAATCTGTTACTGCTCTTACTATGCTTGGCCATTTGCACAATACAGGTATAACGGCCCAATGATCCCTGAAGAAACATGCTGGCCTGAATACGTGACTGATACATTCGCATTTACTTGCTGGCCCGAGTACGTGACTGATACATTCGTGTTCCTTCTCTTATAATCCATACTTTTTAGCTTGTTTTTTCAAGTAGGAAACGTGTTTTTCTCTGCATAACAAATCGGTAGGAGCGATGTTTGGCTTCGTTTTTCAAATGACGAACAGACGCTTACAGCCAGCCGCTGCTGCTTGTACGTTTAACTGTGAGAGAATTTTGATTGCAGCAGTTCTTGTATGTGAGAATTTTGACTGCAGCAGTGTTGCTTTTAAGAGCAGTCGAACATTGTGAATGTATGGCATGTGTTTTGAAATCGTTTAACCCTCTGGAAAGCGGGCCCTGTCTGTGCTGTGACTGCCTGTACTTTCCTTTGCTGTGTCTGCAAGCATCATGTATCCCCTGTTTTGCAAGCAAAAGTACTCCCAACATTCTGAATTCAAATTATCGTCGGAAGCCAATGTTTCCTTCCCCAGGTAAGTTGTTGCCCAGTTGATCACTGGGAAGTGGGACCCCTTTGAGCGGAGACCACCGGGCTGGTAGCAGCTTGCCTTGGATTCGTGGTACTGGTCAGATCATGAAGAGGGAGACTTCCTGAATCCGTAGTCCTGCTGGAGAATCTCTTGCGATCAACTCACGGATTCCCGGTTCTACCAGGTTCAGGTCGCCTGCCACTGACAACTTTGATGCACGCGTCCGGCGTCCACGCTATTTGGATGGAAGTCAGTACTTCCAATGTCAAAAGTCAAAATATGTACTCTACCCATCTCGCATCGCGAAATTTCCTTCTCGATGGAACCCGTTTGCTTGAACATATCGGTAAAATGTCTGGTTTAATGAAAATAACGTTATTTTTTACCGCGATAAATCAGCGTAAACTGTTTTTTCAGCCAGCGGGCCAGTACTGTAGCATTGAATTTCTCTCGTGGCGGTTAGCAGTCAGTCACCGTGGCCATGGTCCAAGCAAAGCGGACGGAGCACTGAGCACACGAGCGCAGAGAGCCGTCGCCATCGTCCGTCGCAGATTCGCAAATTCGCTAGCGGACACAGTTTGCTCCATCCAAACTCCCAAACCACCCAAATTCCCAACAGCCCCAGCCCCATCACATTCAATAGCACACCAGAGCAACGACGGAAGATGAACAAGAAAGTTTACACCCTGTTAGCTTTATCATTTACGTGGCTTATAAGCGGCTGATCTTTGTTTTGTTGTGAAAGAAAAATATTGTATTATGAGTGATAAGCGTGGCGGAATCGATCAAAGCGAACATTGTGTTATCCGTTGTTGATTGCGCATAGGTAAAATGCAAGTCAGGTCCTTAAATTTTGGGGGCATTCCTATGAACTATAAAACAACTATCTAGGTCTCTCATCTATTGCTATTGCACATTAAAGGACCAAAACCTGCCGTGTTAAGCGTCAACATCCGGCGTAAGCGATGCCACGATGGCGGTGGACAACTGTGAGGCCATGCCAACTTCTAAAAAAACCCTCAAGCGTTTGGAGCACAGCGCATGCGCCCAAACCCGCGAGAGCACTTGTGCGAGCGGCCGTCGGCGTCAGCGTGCATGTGAGCCCAGCCGCCCCGTGGCGGCGCAGCGAACTTGACGGCAGTGCCGGCGTGTGGAAGCTTCGCGTCTTGGCGAGGGTTGCCCACGGCCCCAGCGAGAACGCATAGCGGCGCCACCATTGCCTCTGCGAGCGCACGCGTCGAAACCAGCAGCTGCCCAACCGAGCGGCGCGCGCCCCGCCCGCCGTCGCGGCCTGCGGAAGCCGGTAGCGGTCACGAGCCGCCGCCGCCCTGCGAAGGCGTGCGCGAGACTTCGGCCGTGGAAGTGCGCATCGAGCCTCTGCCGCAGCGTCTGGCGGAAGATTATTAAGTCACCGGGTGGAGCCGCGGCGCCTCGCCCAGCCAGCTGCGGTGGAGGGGCGTCCATCCGGAAGCGGGGCGTCGCGATCGATGATTGAAGCATCGTCGTTCGATCGTTCGGCGGCCGCCTCTGCTCCTTCGTGGCCCGCGTGCGGCCACTGCGTGGCGGAGGCGGTGTGATGGCGGCGAAGTGCGGCGCCAAAAACAAGCGGTGACCTCCGCCTCGGTGCGTGCCACGGCCGTCTACATCTTGGGGAGTGAAGTGTTGGTTGATCTCCACCAATAGGTGGGCCTTGTCTTTGCTCCTGATGGGGAGCCCAACCCTAATCTGATTGGTGGGCCCACATGTCATGCAACATATATAAGGTAAAGGTGGGGATCGGGGCTCGGCTCACGAGGTTCAGCGGGCCGCCGCCATCCCACCCTCGATAAACCTAAAAGCTGATCAAAGTAGTGTTGCCCGGTGACGGAAGCCCATCAACCTCACGTCGCCACTCAGTACGCCATTGGACTTCATCTTCATCCATACGGGGCGCCTACTACACATGGCACGGTGTCTGAGAGAGCCTCTGATCAAGGTGTGTAGAGAACCCAAAGCGAAGGTCTACCCGTTCTCTGTTTACAGAGAGAGGTAATCTCTGATCTTAACATTGGTACGAGCCAGGTTGCGGTGTGTAACCTAACCTAGCAACGGGTAAAAGCAAAGAGGAAAAGAGACCAAGGGGTGGCGGGCGTCACTGGAACCCCGGTCACCACACACTCCTACCAGCAGGAAAAGTCTCTGCGGTCTGACAAGGAAAGAAAAGAGTTCCTTACGGATCACGAGCAGAGAAGGGTTCACTAACCTAACCCTAAACCCGTAAAAAGCCTTCAGCAGGGAAAGAAATAGTAGAATCAAGAAGAAGAGTGGGTTGGTTTGGTGAACCTAAGACCTAACCTAATTTTAACCCCATCCCAAATCGGGTTAATCCCAAAGAAGAATGGGAAGGGGAAGAAGGGAAGGAAGAATGGGTCTCGGGAAGAACAGTGAACCCTATCATCTCGATCTAGATTCAAAACAAATGGGTTCAACAGAACCCTAACTTAACTTTCATGGAGAAAGGGAAAAGGGAAAGCCATTGAATGAACTCCGAAAGAAAAAGAAATCAAAACAAAAGTGCAAATCTCAAAACCCTAACCCCAATCGGTTGAATTAAGTAGAAAAAAGTAGATTCAAAAAGAAAAGAAAGGAAGAGGGATAATCTACGTGATCTCGAATCAAACCAAAAAGAAAACACGAATCGGGTTCAACCAAACCTAACCCTAGATCTCCTTTTGGGTGAACAAGCGAAAAGAAAAAAGCGAATACAACTCAAATCGGAGAAGGGAAAAGGAGACAAACCTGCGCCATAAATCCAGGATGGCCCTTGACGCATGGCGGAGAAATGAAGGCGAGCCGGCAGGCGTTGCTCACCGGGCTCGGCCAAAACAGCCATGACTGCGGGGCGCTTCGATGGCGGCGTGCTCACCGTTAGAGAACACGCCGCGCCCGGCAACAGTGCCATGGATGCCTGCTCCCACCGTAGTTGCTTTCGGTCACGCGCTTCGGTGCTCGGCTGCTTGTTGAGAGAGAAAAGCGGCGAAGAGAAGAGAGAAACAGCGAAAGGAAGGAAGCTAGGGTTTTTCGTCCCGGCGCGGCGATCGATCCTTTGTTCGAAGGCGAGGCCAGGCGAGGCGGCCGTCGGATCGCGATCAGACGGATCCATCCGATCGGGCAATGAAAGCAGCCCAGCGATGGTGTGATCGCGCGACTTTAGCGACCAGGCCCAGTTGCGGCACAGGAGCCCAGCCCAGCAGCGTCAAGGGAGATAAAGGAGCCATTTTGCCGGTTGGGTGAATGCACGATGAAATGATCCATTTTTTCGTTTTTCCTTTTCCGGCAAATATTTATTTAAGGAAAATGAAAAATAGCTCAAAAAAAATAGAAAAAAGTAATTTTTCCATAAGGGTAAAATTCAAGAAATTGGTGAAAGTTTTTATTTGCTAAAGAAGTTGTTTATTCTCGATTATTTTGAACCAATGTGATATTTAATTGGAGAAAAGAGTTTTGACATAATTATGATGTTGTTATTTTACGACCAGCGATGTTAATAACAATATCATAATTTTAATAATTTATGCATTAATTCTACTTCTGCCCAATGGTGATGTAGAATTAGTGTATAAACAGATGTAAATTTTAATAATTTATGCATTAATTCTATTTACATCCCAGCGGTGATGTAGAATTAGTGTGTAAAACAGTTAATGAAAGTTAATGATTTATGCATTAATTCTATTTACATCCAGCGGTGATGTAAATTAGTGTATAAGAATAATTATGTTTTGATTTTGACCAGCGTTGGAAGGCATGGAAATTGTGTTATTTTATGTTAAGAAAAGATTTGACCTAGTTTTCATCTTGGGCGAAGGTGGTGGGGTAGTCACCTCACAAAGTGTCCCACTAAGTCTGTGGTACAGGTGAGGGAGACAAAAAGAAAGAATGATGCTTGAATTAGGCAACTAAAGAAAGGGATTTTGAATCCCAAAAGATGTCCTATGACTTTGAGCATAGGAAGTGAGTCACCTTTGCCAACATAAAATATTTGGGCGTGATAAAGAACACGATTGAGCACGCAATTGTAGACTCAATCCCAGTGTGTTTCACGATCACAAGTACCTCGATAGAATAAAAATTCAGATTCAACACTCTTCAAAGATATATGCTACCCGATTGATAAAGCGGTGGTGACGGAGAATTACTCTAGAAATGATGGCATAAGAGAGCTCAAGATGCGTCGTCGAAATTATAGCAGCGTTGTCGTTGAGCCATATTTGAGAGGAGAATAGAAAACTAGTTAAGAATGATATTCTTCCTCCATTAGAGCTCTCAGATTTAATTTAGAACAATGCAGAGAATGTATAAAAGGAAAGTATGTAAAAAAGATGACAAAAGCGAAGCCTTGAAATTTTTATAGATTATTCACACAGAGACATACATGGTCATTTTCTGTAAAAAGTGTGGATGGTTATGATTCGTTCATAACATTCACAAATGATTACTCTCATTATGGCTAATTTATCCAATCAAAGAAAGAACATAAGTATTGGATAAATTTAAGATATTAAAGATTAAGATAGTGGGAATCCGACCATGGGGGAGTACTACGATCGGCATATCCCATATGACCAAGTTCCTAGACCCTTATCTTGAGGGGTTCTTATGGGAGAATGGCAAAGTAGCCCAGGTATTCTATCTTAAAGCGAACCTCGTGAGAATGGAGTAGGCGAAAGGCGCAATCATACAATGAATGAATATGAATGCATGGTATGATAAGTTACTCCACCTTACTGATTGAGTCTACGTGAATGGGCGTTAAAACCGCCATTCATATTCTCAATAGAGTATCAAAAAGTCGGTTGCCCAAAACACCATATGAGTTGTGGACGAGAAAGAGTACCCTCACTAAACCACTTGCGTGTGTGTGGGGGAGCCTACTTAGAGGCTAATGTATTTAACCCAAACATTGGGAAGTTAGATCCCAAAATAGTAAGTTGCCATTTGTTTGGCTACCCAAACAAGTCAAAAGGTTTTCGTTTTTCTCTTGTCTGAGAGACACATACAAAGTTTGTGGAAGCGAGACCATTTGTCTTCCTAGAGGATGAATTAATGAGGGGGAGCATGGTAGCTTGAGAAATTGACCTTGAAGTGAAGCGGTGTATGCCCACTCCAATGATTCATGAGCCATTTTCTCACTAAGCTTGAAAGCTCTAGTTTGGTTTTGGTCAATTGATGAAACCCTAGCTGGTAACCTAGTTTATCAAGATGATTATGAGATAGGTAGCACTACTCCAAGTGATGAAGCAATGGCGAAGATCATGACAATAGTGATAGCATGGTGATGATCAAATGCTTGAACTTGGAAAAGAAGAAAGAGAAAAACAAAGGCTCAAGGCAAAGGTATAAAATATAGGAGCCATTTTGTTTTAGTGATCAAGACACTTAGTGAGTGTGATCACATTTAGGATGAATAGCCGTACTATTAAGAGGAGTGTAACTTTCGTCAATCATAGGTTATCAAAGTGCCACTAGATGCTCTAACTCATTGCATATGCATTTAGGATCTAGTGGAGTGTTAACACCTTGAAAATATTTGTGAAAATATGCTAACACATGTGCACAAGGTGTTTGCGAGGTTGAGATGGATTCGGTAGCTTTTGGAAAAATGAAATGTCTATTTTCTATTGTCGGGATGCAAAATTCTTAGTGGTTGACACATTTTGAGCAAAGGTGAAGAAGTTAGAGTTGAAATGGGTTGGTCGAAATGATCTTTGGCGTCGGTCTCTTGGAATGACTGGAGTCACTCAATGGCCGGATCTTTGAAAAGGCTACGTCGGTCGGTATCAAGCAACCTGATGGGTAGGGTTGAGCACCGAACGGCTGATGCTGCGTTCGGTCAAGAGTGGACCGGACGCCGTTCGATCGAAAAACATGCCTCGGGAGCTTCTTTGAAAGCGCGGCCGGACACTTTGGGGCTTCGTCGTCGGTCGATTTTGTTTCGGAAGCGTCCGGTCGACTTTCGTGGCCGTTAATCGACGAACAGCGTTTGAAATTTGGTGGCGGCGTGGCGTCCATCGAGGCGACCGGACTGAGGAGCCAGCGTCCGGTCGGTATGACCGGAAGCGTCGATCGAGCGTGTTTGCCCCGATAAAGGGTACAACGGCTCTATTTGATGGGGAGCTCTATTTATAGCCCCATGGCGGCTCAAGGGTAACCTCTTGCACATTTTCATTGACATAGCAACCTTGTGAGCTTAGCCAAAGTTCTCCCCACTCATCTCCATCATTGATCCATCATCATTGTGAGATTGGGAGAGAATCCAAGTGCATTGCTTGAGTGATTGTATCTAGAGGCACTTGGTATTAGATGTTCTTGTTGTGGATTTAAGCTTGTTTCTCTTGGTGGTTGCCACCACCTGAGCCAGTTGGAGCAGCGGTGAAGGATCGAAAGCGAGTTGGTGATTGTTAATTGGCCGCTTTGGTGATTGTGAGGGGAGTTGTACCTTCCCGACGGAGTCTGCGAAATGTAACTCTAGTAAATTGCTCGTGTTATTGAGTTTACCTCACTTGTGGGTCGGTTCTTACGGGTGTCCTATCGTGTGGGCGAGGTTTGTGAAACACCTCTTAGCCGCCCGAACCACCAAGTGTTGAGTCGACCTAGCGGGGATTAGCGTGTTGGCAAGCCACGTGAACCTCGGGAGAAAAATCGGTTGTCTCTTGTCATTTGCATTCTCCGGTGATTGGCTCAATCATCATCTTGTGATTGGTTCACTCCACGACCCGACGGTATAATCGTATCACTTACTCATTTACATTTCCATAAACTAGATATAGCAAGCTCTTTAGTGTAACTAGAATTGAGAGCTTGCATGGTTAGCTAATCATATCTAGTGGAGCTCTTTAGTGTAGCATTTGTGAGAGCTCTTAGTGAGTAGTAGTCAAGTAGATTGTGTGCCAATTGATCATTGCAACTAGAATTGTTGGACGGTGGCTTGCAAACCCTTGTAGAGCTAGAAACAAGTTTGCATTTAAGCTATTTGTCTTACTAATCAAATTGCTCTAGTTGATTTGTAGTTTTTAAATAGGCTATTCACCCCCCTCTAGCCATATTAGGACCTTTCACTACTGTCGCTGCACCGACAGTGCAAGACACTATGGTGCCAGCACCTGTTGTTATCCCACCTGTGGCAACAATGAATGACGATGAGGAACCTGCTCTTCAGGATCCTATAGAACCTATTGCCACACATGAGGGGGAGCAACAACAGCCTCAAACAGAACATGTGCCAAATGTGAAGGACCCTAGAAGGTCTCAAAGAGTTAGAAAATCAGCTATTCCTGCTGATTATGAAGTGTACAACACTGAGGAATTTCAAATCAAGGATGATCCCACCTTATTTGAAGAAGCCATGAGAAGTGATCATTCATCAAAGTGGCTTGAGGCCATGGAAGATGAAATAAAATCAATGAATGCAAATAAAGTTTAGGATTTAGAAATAATTCCTAAAGGAGCTAAAACAGTAGACTGTAAATGGGTCTACAGAATAAAACTTGACTCTCAAGGGAATATAGAGAGATATAAAGCGCGACTTGTGGCAAAAGGTTTTATGCAAAGAGAAGGGATTGATTACAATGAGACCTTTTCTCCAATCTCATGTAAAGTTTCCTTCAGAATCATAATGGCATTAGTGGCACATTGTGATTTAGAATTACATCAGATGGATGCAAATACAACATTCCTCAACAGGGACTTGGAGGAAAATGTTTACATGGCACAACCAGAAAGGTTTCGTCATGGAAGGAAAAGAAACGAATGGGATACGCATAAAAGAAATCCATTTATGGATTAAAACAAGCTTCAAGGCAGGTGGTACTTGAAGTTTGATTAGCAAATAAAAAATTTTGGGTTTAAAAGAGAACATAGAGGACAATTGTGTCTATATAAAGTTTAAGAATGGGAAGTTTATCTTCCTTGTCACAATATGTGGATGATATATTACTTGCTAGTAATGATGTCGGGTCTACTACGAGGAGACAAATAAGTTTTGTCCTTAAAACTTGATATGAAAGATCTTGGTGAAGTCTCGTTCGTTCTAAGGATCGAGATTCACCAAGATAGAAAAAAGGGTATTAGGACTGTCACAAAGGGCATACATAGAAAGAATCTTAAAGAAATTAAGTATGCACAAATGTAGTCTCTCACTGCTCCTATAGTCAAAGGCGACAAATATGAGGATTTTCAATGCTCCGAGGAACCAATATGTGCCCAATCAAATGAAAATGGTTCCATATGCTTGGTTGTCGAAAGCTTGCAACATGCTCAAGTATGTATGCGGCATACGACTTGGCATTTATTCTGCGGGTTTTACTTGGCGATTCGAGGTAATTGCGGAATAGAACAACTTTGAAATTGATAAAGAAAGTCTTGCGTTATTTGCAAGGAGCGAAAGGCCTCATGATCACATATAGAAGATCGATTCACTCCACATAGTGGGATATTCAGATTACGATTATCTGAGAGATGATAGAAAATTAAGAAAGGATATGAATTCACTCTACGCAAAGGAGAGCTATTTCATGGAAAAGCTCAAAGCAAACCGTCACTATATAAATCCCACAATGTATGGCAGTTTGTGGCGTGTTATGAGACAACGGGCGGTGAAGCCCGACTAAAGAAGTTCATACCGGTTTGAAGGTGGTTGACGACATCTATAAACACTTAAGTTATCTGCGATGATAATTCAGCGATGCGGTATACTCACAACATAAGTCAAGTGGTGCTTTGCCAAACATATTGACATAGAGTATTATGTTGTGAAAGATAAAGTCAGGGATCAAGTCATAAGTCTTGAGCATATAAGTCTGAGAAAAAGATGCTCATGGATCCGCTTACAAAAGGCTTACCACCCAGCGTGTTAGGAGAACATGTAGCTAGCATGGGTTTAAAGGGAAAGCCTAAAATTTTTGGACAAAGAGAAGACCCAAAGATAAGTATCTATTTCGAGAATAGAGTAGTGTGTTGTATTTGTTAAATCTATCGACAATGGGACCGTGACGATGAGACATGCTCTATGCGCTAATCTGTAATAGAGTAAACAAAAAGTAAATGATATGAAATTGAAAGATGATAGTGAGATCAAGGGGAAGAATGTTAGTTGATCTCCACCAATAGGCCCAGCGGCATATTGGGGCCTTGTCTTTGCTCCACGATCGGGGAGCCCAACCTCACATTTGGTGGGCCCATGTCATACGGCACATATAAAAGGTAAGGTGAGGATCGGGGCTCGGCCTCGAGGTTCAGCGGAGCCGCTTATCCCACCCACAAGAAACCTAAACCGATCAAAGTAGTCTTTGCCCGGTGACGGAAGCCCATCAACCTCACCGTCGCCACTTTACTGCATCGCTTCTTTGGACTTCATCTTCATCATACGAGGCGCCTACTACACCACGGCACCCGGCGTCCCGAGGCTACTGATCAAGGTGTGCGAGAGGAACCCAAAGGTCTACACCTGTTCTCTGATTACGAGAGAGGTAATCTCTGATCCTAACATAATGCAGTGCCCGACATAGCCGTGGCAGCGGCCGGGTGTGCTCTGCCCGCGACTGGCGATCTGGAGAATATCTCCTCGAGGCTAAGCGCTTTTCGGTCATGGCCGCTGGCCGAGGCGGGAGAGTACGTGAAGAAAAGGCGACTAGATGTGCGGGCCGCCGATGAGCTTGCGGAGGGCGAGACACGTCGTCGTGCATGTGATCCGGACCTCTTTCCCAGCGAGCACCGGTTCGCGATCGGCGAGAGATCGTTCTCGACCTCTTGATTGGGTCAACGTCTTGGGGCCCTGCCCCACTTGGCAAAAGTATTCCTCCACCTCGCCCACTATGAGGCGAGCATGGTTCCCCAGAGCTTGGTCGGCCTCGAGTGTTAGTGAAGAACACTGCTTCGCCCGTGTACTGCGGCGGCCGGTTAACCTGGCCTTCGCGAGGAAAGCGGCGGCGCTTGCTTTCGCGTGGCGGCGGCGGCCTTCGCCTCTGCTGCCAGCGGCCGGCATTACAACCCTCTTACTGCGCCGCAGTGATTTGCTTTCGGCGGCCGTGTGGCCACGATGGCGGCGGCGGCTCGCCGCCCGCGCCCAGCTACTGACGGCCTTTTACTTTCGCCGCCCAGCGTTCGCTGGGCGTGCATGTACTGTCTTCCAAACGTGTGAGGGTTTTAGAAGTTGGCATGGCCCCATAGTGTCCAGGTATCGCTTTGTGGCATCGCCACGTCCGGACGTTAAGCGCCCGACATGGTAGAGTTTTGGATCTTTGATGCGTGCGAGAGATCTAGATAGTCGGTTTTTAGTTTGAGGACCTAGATGAAAATGTCGCAAAAGTTTAAGGACTTGACGTGTATTTTACTCATTGCGCGTTGATTGCGTCTGGAACTGAAGTCCACGCCTTGGCCAGATCGAGATCAAGACATTGCTTGAACTGCTTATCGATCATCGTACAGTATTTTTCTGTTAAAATAGCATCAACCAAGCTTGTCTCCGCATAAACCATCTGAAGACGTACAATCGTGCCTGCGTTCCAGTTTCAGTGTTCCATCAGTCCACCCACCCGTTCATCGAGTGACAAGTTCCCATCCCCGACTGCTTTACCACCACCACCATCGGAAAGCACAGCACAGCCGAGCCAACCAACGGGCGTGCCCACTGCGCGGCGCCGTTGGGGTCGGCGGGCGCCATGGGGGCGCCGAGCAGCCGCGCGCTGGCGCTGGGCGCGGCCTTCCTGCTGCTCCTCGTCGCGCTGCCCTCGGCCTTCCTCTACCTCACCTCCTCCGCGGCGCCCGCAATACCCGCGCCACCCTCCTCAACCTCAAGCCCTTCTCCGCCAGGTGCGCGCCCGCCGCCGCCGCGCCGCTCCGCGTCTTCATGTACGACCTGCCCGCTCTCTTCCACGTAGCCATGATGGGGGCCGACGCCGGCGCCGGCGGCGCGGGTTTCCCCGCGTGGCCGCCGTCCGCGGGCGGGATCAGGCGCCAGCACAGCGTGGAGTACTGGATGATGGCGTCGCTCCAGGACGCGGGCGCGGGGCCGGAGGGGGGAAGGGAGGTCGTCAGGGTGCGGGATCCTGACGCCGCCGATGCCTTCTTCGTGCCCTTCTTCTCCTCGCTCAGCTTCAACGTGCACGGCCGCAACATGACCGACCCCGACACCGAGGCCGACCGCCTCCTGCAGGTGCCGCCATTAATCACATTCACATACAGAGAATTTTTTAGATACTACAGTAGCTCTGTACAAATTGTTACTCCTACAGTCCTACTTATTATTATTATTTTCTGTTGGCTCATTGGTGGTTGATAATTCTGCGTTGTCATGGGACCTACGATTGATTACCATTTAATTAGGCTCAGATTGAGACAGCTCTGTACAAATTGCTACTCTAAAATTAAGAAGCAGCCAAAATTACCCAGTGAAAGCTGCACTAATACACCCACTAGAACAGCCACAACATTACCAAAAATCATTGAGCCATTGAACACAGACAAGCACATCAAAGATATTTCGCAGAGGAACAAACTGTTGCTATTTTGACAATTCTCTCGCCAGTTGGTGTTCTGTTACCATCAACCATGCTATCAAAAACATACTTCTTTTCAAATTCTGAATCTCTCTGATAGGTCGGCAAATGTCCCCTTTCCTCGTTGATACAATGTGGCATCTTTTATGTCACTGTATGTTTTAACTCTCTAGTTCTGGACTGTTGGGACTTAGTTACTGTGACCTGTTTCTTAGTTTAGAATTTCTGTGATTAAACCTTGGTCACTGCTAAGGATATTTCTGAAGAACTGAAATCAATTAAGATGGGAAATGGTGCATTTGCTTATTCTGCTAAGGTTGACAGGATTTGCACATATGGTTAAATCTGTAGGAGAAATTCTTGATTGTAGATGGTATGGTGCTTCCCTTATATGTTAAGGCCAGTGAATGTAGCTCCTTGTGGGCAGCAATGCCCTGAAGCTAGCTTGATGTGCATGACAACTAGCAACCTCTCACGGACTTATAGGTGCCAATGTGCTATGATGGTGTTTTCAAGGAGTTATCTGAGGATAATAGAACAGGCAGTAGCTAAGAGTTCTACGGTTCAACATCTCTGAGAACAGGACACTGTTTAATCCATGCCCTGGTGTCCTTCTGATCTCTTTGATAATGCAATTTGTGCTTGAGGCAAAGAAAATTTATTCCAAGAAGATACCACTACTTTCTTGTCACCTAATTTTTACTTTAGCCATCTCACTATGCCAAGTTTGTTTAGCCAACACATAACACTAGGCATGTATGGTAAGAAATAAAATAAAAGTAGTCTGCTACTCCTCTAGAGTTTATTAGTTAATCAGGATTTGCAATCCATTTTAACATTAGGAAAATATTTTTCATGTAAATAATCTAACTGTCTTTTTATCTTGCTATTGTTTTCTTGCAGGTTGAACTTGTGGACATTCTATGGAAGTCTAAATATTGGCAATGGTCTGCGGGCCGTGACCATGTCATTCCTATGCATCACCCTAATGCTTTCAGATTCCTCTGCGAGCAATGGTGAATGCATCTATTCTTATAGTTTCAGACTTTGGGAGATACACAAAGGCTGGCTTCCCTGAGGAAAGATGTTGTGGCACCATATGTGCATGTTGTGGATTCCTTCCTTGATGATGATCCACCTGATCCATTTGAGGCTCGTCATACACTGCTTTTCTTTCGAGGCCGTACTGTCAGGAAAGATGTATGGAACTGATTTATGATTGTAATAACAACCTCTGCCCTTTCTCTGTGGTCTGTCTTAATTTACCAGTTTAGTTCACTCTTTTTTTTTTCTCCGTTGTGGAATCTGACTAGGCATTAAAGAACTTTAAGGTTAAAGTTGTTTATAGCATTCATTTTATTTTTCAGGAAGGGAAGATCCGGGCAAAACTTGGGAAGATATTAAAAGGCAAGGAAGGGTGCGCTTTGAGAATAGCATTGCCACAGGCGGCATGTGCATTAAAATAGTAAGTCAATTTTCTCATTTTGTACTCTCCTTTCCTTAGTGATATTAACATTTTTCTATTAAGGCTTCTTTATATGAGAGCATGAAATTTACAAATCTGTTTGATCCTAACAGTCTACAGAAGGTATCGCGATCGTCAAAGTTTTGTCTTCACCCTGCTGGGGACACTCCTTCCTCATGCCGCCTGTTTGATGCCATAGTCAGTCATTGTGTTCCTGTGATAGTCAGCAGTCGCATTGAGCTCCCTTTGAAGATGAGATTGATTACAGTGAGTTCTCCCTTTTCTTCTCGGTTGAAGAAGCTCTAAGACCTGATTACTTGTTGAACCAGCTCAGACAGATCCCCAAAAAGAAGTGGGTTGATATGTGGTCAAAGCTTAAAAATGTCTCTCATCATTATGAATTCCAGTATCCCCCCAGGAAGGGTGATGCTGTGAACATGATATGGAGGCAGGTGAGGCACAAAATCCCTGCAGTTAACCTTGCTATTCACAGGAATAGAAGACTCAAAATTCCAGACTGGTGGGGATAATAATTGGTGAGTAGTGTACATATTACCACATCCACTGTTAGACCTGGTTATTTTCTGTGGGTTATGGAAACAACGCTCATTGAAGGGCGGGGCCTGGTGCAAGCGGTGAGAGTCTTACCGTCTGTGACGGAAGGTCCCGGGTTAGTCATGATCTCCTCGCATTGCACAGGCCGAGGTAAGGTTTACCGCTGACACCTTCCCCGGACCCCTTGCAGGCGGGGGAGCTCTACTGCCTTTGAGTGCGTCCTTTTTTATGGAAACAACGCTCATCGTCCATTGTGAACCAACTGCTCATCTTAAGATCCAAGGACTGAGTCCACAACTATTTGCTGACAGGAACTGACATTATCACCCTTTTTGGTTCATTTTGTGACGACTTCCTATTTTTCACTGATGCTACAAAATAGGGGACAAATAAACTTACTGTAATATTATAGAGGAGACATACCTGACAAATAGGATCTGTAGCTTCTTTGTGCTCACACACTGGAAGTTTAAATACATTCAGTATATTTCTGGTGTTGGTGAATGCAGGTCCTCTCTGTGTTTGCTACTTTGAATCTGTTGACTTGAATAACGGAGGTTTCAATATGGTTGGTGTCTATTTCAGTATATGCTGTCTTGTAGCGTGATCGCGCTACTAAAATTCACCTTGGTTGGAACTTGCTGTGAACTCTGGTGGAACCTTCTTTTGGTTTGTAGGGTCCTGCATTAGTCGTCAAACAAACACGACCAAGCATCAGATGTGAATGAATCTAGGTCATCCTGTTTTTTAGTTTAGACGTGGAAATGAAGTTGCTGAAAAGATTGGATGAAAGGAACTTTCTGTGGGATCATCATTGTTCGCCTGTTTTTATATAGGCGTGCCTTTTATATACCGTTGACTTGGTACTTGGTAGTACATGCCTGATGGGGAGTATAATATGTCTTTTGTGCTCAAGTTGCGACTTTTCAATGACTTTTCCCGGAGCTAATTCGCATTTCAGCAGTTGATTAAACCTACAAGAGGCATCGCGCATCGGCACCCTGCATATGGTTGCTTGTAGCTCCATTGGTCCAAGTTCCATGTCCTATGGATTAACAAAGGATAATCAGCAGGGCAAAGCACCAGGAGTTGAGAACCATGACATGTATAGAACCGCCTACTTCAACTTTACAGACTCGCTTCACGATCACTAAGATTAGCTGTAAAGCAGCCTCTTGGTTCCAACAAAGCGCTGACTGTTGCCTGCCTGGTTGACCATCAGGATTAGAGTTAGTAGGAAAGGTGAACAGAAAATGCAGAGCGTTGCTGCCGATGTGAACTAGAGGAGGTGCACATGCAGTGATCCACGCAGCACCTATGACACTAAACTTTGACACTCCCCAGGATTACCGTAGAGATGATGATGATGATGCAATCACAGGAGAGCCAAGCAGAGCAGGACAGCAGAGCAACCATTCTTTTTTGTCGATGCTTGGTTTACCAAAGCTAGCGGTGGTTGGTTGGAGCTTGATATAGAAGTGGAACTATGGGAGGATGTATATATAATATATAATGGGTTAAGCCATGCCACGGTGTATCAGAAGGACAAGCGAACAACACGAGCACGAGGCCATGTGCCTGCAGCCTGCAGGCTGAAAACTTTAGTTTAGTGCAACAAAACAGCTAGACAAAGATAATGACGTTACCTAGTTGGCCATTAGGGTGAGGGACTAGGATATCCTCCTGCATCCTCTAGCCGTCCAGTACAGGTTGCTTCATGTACCGGATGAGCATGTTCCATTTAAGCGAGATAATTTGTCGCTTCATAAACCATTGGTCCCCGATGGGTCGCAGCTTCGATAAAAACGCTTTCGTGACAGTAGACGGCATTACGATGACGACCAACGCGATTCACAGGCAGGCGGTGGAATACCTAACGACGAGAATAGGAAGAAGCTGATCCAATCTTAAATAGGAAGGCATGGCTAAGGAGAGTTGGCGGCTAAGCAAACTTGACCGCTTTTCCAATAGGAATACATCGAACCTCAGCTTCGGCTCTTCTCCGTGGAAGCAGCGGTCGAACTTATTAGAACAACCGTTGAGGGGCCCCGCTCGTAAGGACCTAAGAATCGGGTGGAGCAGATAAGGCAAAGGCGCTCAAGTGAAAGTACTTGTCTGAGACAATGCCCGCACACTTTTTGCAGAGTTGATCTTGGCAGAACCATGCGAGAAGGGTGCTGGCAGCTGCTTCGGATATGTTAGAACACGAACAATGTTGTGGGCATCGACATTTGTCCCTACGGTATGGTAGGCGCTGATATTTGTCATACAGGAAGATACGTAGGAGCACGCCACATGCATCGGCGTTATGATCTTGTGGTAGCCAAACAAGCACATCTTGTCACCCGTGGCGTGAGCAGCAAGACAAAACACACACTTTCTCTCTCTCTCCCTAACTTGTAAGGCCCTTCACCTATAAAATGGGATGCCTCTCTCTTAAAGGCCGGTCATTTTTCGACTCTCTCTCTACTAAGCTTTAGACATTTTGAGCACTTTCGAGCAGCTCCACGCTCTAAAACTAAAAGCTACAGGCATACGTTCCAATACTTAGCATACCTTTGAAGCTCCCTCCTCTTTGGCCTTGGTTTGGAACCTGACCGGACCTTTAACACCTCTTCTCATTCCCTTTCGTTTGTAACCTTATTGTAAACTTGAGCACTGGTCTCGTGAATAAAGTCACCAAATGACTAAAAGCGGGCGGAAGGCACGTTATGCGAACTAATATAAATAGTGTCATTAAGTGTTAAGCCATATCCGATCACAACGTCGTAAAACCATAAATATTTATTATTGATTACTTTTCGCAACACAGTTACTCCCACAAATGGCCAACAAGGTCGCCAATGCAGGCACATTGTTGAAAGCGTTGGGCAATGTCGACGAAATTCCTTTTTCTTATTATTATTGCACAGACAGGAGCTTTGGTGTTCTCGTAGGTGCGTTTGTCCATTTCAGTCCGACACGGCTCTACACTACTAACCAAGCACAAGCACTAGGGACCAAACTTGGATTTGCGATGGCATCAAGGAAAGCAACAGTCGTAAGACAGCACGTTTTCATTCCCGAAAGACCACATGAGCATGTATCTTATCGTAGTAATCGTGCGCTCCAACTAGTCTTTCCCTTTGCTTTGCAAGTGCTATCTCTGTCAAAAAGAAAAACTTTGACGTTTCAGAACTTTTGGATTAGATCAAAATGATCATGGATGCCTCTATTAATTAGGGGCTAGTTCTGACTTTCAATGGTTGCGGATGCTAACGGTTCCACGAGAGAAGGGTTAATTTAGTAGTACATGGTTTCACTAATCTCTCTCTCCGTCCCAAAATAAATACACATATCGCCTTTGAGTCATCACCACATATATAAAAGAATACTAA